>JAZHRO010000037.1:2641388-3291111 GCA_037157565.1 Thalassia testudinum
AAAATGCGTATAATAGGAAGTTGCACCATAGGGGAAAATGTTTTAAAGAAGCCCACGACATAGGTCTGCGTGAATCCCTTGGCCACAGACGGGCTTTGAATCTTGCTATCTCCCGGCCAGGGTGATACTTGACAGTAGAAATCCATCTACACCCCACTACTGATGTGCCTGGATATAAGTCAACAAGTTCTCATATGCCATGGGATTGTAGTTTGGCCATCTCATCCTGTATGCCCTGGCACTACTCCAGATCAAGAATAACTTGCTGGTGAGATGATGGAGTCTGTGTGGTAGATACAAAATGACAGGACTTGTAGGCCTTGCCAAGAAAAGCTTTACACATGGCACTGGAAAGAGGGTATCTGGCACAACTTCGTGGAGCTTTGCAGATTTCAATTAGGTGATCTAGATCTCCTGGAGCAAGAATGGTTTGACATATTACCTCTGGCTATGTAGAGGAAGTACAACACCATCTCTCAGTATAGACATTGCATCATCATTACAAGGCGCAACATCATCAATCACTTGTGCTCACCTTAGTTGGAAGAGGAGTTGGCACAGAATAGGGGGGTCGCAGCCTATTACGAGAAGCTTGTATGTGACAGGGGGCTCATGAAACCTCTTAGGCTGAGAGAGTGGTGGCTTAGATGGTGGTGGCACAAGATCAGTGATCGAGATCGTCTCGAGGGGCGTAAGAGGAATGAACATGGGTATCTCGGCAACCTCAGTAGAAATATTTTTTCCGGTAGTAGAAAAGTATGGGATAGACTCGTGGAAAGTGACATCGGCACTCACATAGTGTCTCTGAGTAAGGATCATAGCACCTATCTCCCTTCTGGGCTTCTGGGTATGAGACTATCCTAAAAGGATGCACTTGCCAACCCTAGGAGCAAGTTTATTCCGACTAGGAGTAGACATGTGAACAAAAGCAATGTAGCTAAATACCTGTGGTGGAACATGTAATCAGTTACCCTTCGGATAAAGAACTTGCAAGGGAATCTGTTCATAAATTCCAGAAGTGAGCATCTTGTTGATTAAGAAAGACACTGTGAGTGCAGCATCTCCCCAATAGAGAGAGGGAACACTACGGTGGATAAGGTGCGTGTTATATCAAAACTGTGCTTGTGCCTCCTCTCAGTAACCCCATTCTGTTAGGATGTGTGAGGATAGGTGGTTTGATGAATGATGTTGTAGCATTGGGTACAAAATTTAAGAGCATTGTTAGAACGAATATTGTTGACACAAGTGCCAAACTATTTCTTTATTTCTAGAATAAACTGTTCCAAAATATTACCAACATTAAACTTCTTTTTCAGCAGAAACAACTATGATAAATGGGAAAAGTCATCAACAAGAATCAAATGATATGGGCGACCAAGCCGGGTCACCGATCAAGAATACGACTTGGGCCCTATACATCATTATGAACCAGTTGGAACATTTTTGTCAATCCAGGGCTCTGGCTAGCAAGATAGGTACTTCATTAATGCTTGCCTAGCTGACAAGCATCGCAATTAATAGCAACAGACGGAGAAATGTGGGGGATTACACTTGTAGCTTGTCCAGTGGAAAATGGCCAAGACGAAGGTGCTACTGGAAAGGAGACCCAACAGTAAAAGTGACACCCCCATAGGCAACAACAAATGGTGACTGGAATAGGTGGTAGACTCCCACCTTTTCACGGCCACCACCAATCGTCCTCCCTGTCAGGATATCCTAAAAAATACAAGTAGTGGTGTTAAATGTAGCACAACAATTCAGCTCCTTGGTTATTCTAGCAAACTAATAGGAAAATCAGGCATAAGAACATTTGTTAGTTTTATATTGGGGGTAACTAAGACCTCTCCCCTGTTTAGCAATTTGGGAGTGCCTCCCATCTGTCACTTGTGTTGTCCTTCCTGGAGGAATAGGTCCAACGCTATGGAAACACCTCCAATCTCGATTGAGGTACCGTGAAGCTCCAGAGTCAACCAACCAATCTGTATCTAGGCCTATCACCCGGAGCATCAACATATGTGGAGAGGGCAAACTCTATCCCTGACGAAGTGGCAAAAGCTACTCTCTAAAGTTGACGATGCCTTCTGGGCATAGACACAGTATCAATGTGCTACTCTATAGTAGCAATGACTTGATTGGCCATGGTAGGGTGATCATGCTTAGTCCAACAATTATTCTCCATATGCTCTGACTTCCCATAGTATATGCAAGTTAGGCATCCTCTTCCAATAGGTTCCACGGCTAGGGATGCAAATGGGTCGGGTTTGGGTTGGGTTTGGCTAAATCCATACCCATACTTATTTATAAAAATCATACCCATAGCCTACTCATTTACCCATCGAGTACTAAAATCTAAACACATGCCCATACTCATCTACGCATCGGGTATCCATTTACCCATTGGGTACTCATTTATAAATTGATCTTACAATCAAATCATGCCCAAATAAAAAAGTAGGGAAAAATCCATAACATGATTAATTAATTATTTATTTTTAACAAGCTTGAACATAGGGACTCAGGCTTTTCCAATTTTATTGATCCTCACTGAAATTATTACGGAAAAAGCCATTCAAGGGGAATACATCAAAAACAAAAAAACAAAAAACAAATGTTCAGAGAAAGGTAAAATACAAGTACCCATGATTCGTGGAGGGAATCATGAAGGAGATTAGGGTTGGGGGTATAAGTGACTTAGGGTGGGAGTTATTTATCTTGGGTAAATGGAGATTCGGGTACTTAGGTTGGGTAATCGGGTATAGATCTATACCAATATGCAAACTCGGTCGGGTTTTTTGGATAAAATCCATACCCAAACCTAGTTGGGTTCAGGTCGGGTTTTAACCATTCTTTTTGTGTCGGGTGGGGTCAGATTTACCAAAACTTGCATCCCTATTCATGGCCCTGACCTTTGCTCTGTGTAGTTGGAGTGCCTCGACTACAACCCTGAGTAGCAGCAAGGGTCGAAGTATGGTTTGTAGGCTTAGTAGCAGTGAGGGTAACTGAGATCCTACTCATCATATTGTACGCTTCGTCTGAGGTCGGAAGCTTTGAGAGGGTAAGAAGTTGTGAGTAGGCTGTAGCGTACTGTGGTCCAAGGCCTGCTAGGAACAGTAGGATTGTTGCCTCCTTACGATAGGCTCTCTAAGTAGCACATATTCACACAGGTCGACACACGTACTTCTCTAGTAGACCCTTCATGGTTGAGTAGTATTGGGACAGTGTGCAGCCCTCCTGACAAAGCTGAGAGTGCTCGCTGTAGATCTGGAAAACTCTACTCGAGCTCTTCTCGTGCGAATAGGTGTCTCGTAGGCTATTTCATTTCGCATCTCTTTGGTTGTCCTGTAGTATATGATCTCATCTCCAATCCTAGGAATAATGTAGTTCATGACCTATGCATGAACTATGGCATTATCCTTCTTCTAGGATACATTCTTGTCTGTTTTCTCTCGTTCTGGTTGAAGCAGAATATGCTCTTTATCATGACCTTTCATAGTCATTGAAAAAGTCTGTGACCGCCAGGTGTAATTGGTTTCATCTAGCTTCATCATGGGACCAAAGAAGGAGCTTTTGTACACCCGTCTCAGAGGCATGCTCCGATGTCACCTCAGACGAACTTTTAGGTGCCATCTAGACTTCCACTAGAACCAAACCGACCAAGTACAAAGAGGATGAGAATCAAACCATTAAACCAGTAGTAAGGCCCCTGTTGACGCAAGAATACACCAAATTAGGGAAAGAATAGGCCTGCACAATCCTTACAATAGTCCCTTTGGGACCTCTAGAGGTTATGTAGGCGCTCACGAGAGAGGAGGCGCTTGCAGTGCTTAAGGGAGGAGTAGGAGGCGCCGACAGCGCTTCTGGAGGTGAAAGGCAGCATTGATGGTGCTGTAGGGAGGATGGGGAAGCATTGGTGGTGGCACTGCAGCAAGGTCTCGATGCTGCAGTGGTTGGCGGCGGTGCTACAATGAGGAGAACGTCGCTATAGTGGCTATTGCAATGTTGCAACTGGTAGATCGTAGATGGGGCATGGAGAGGGAAGGAGAGGTCGATTGGAGGCCTATCGACCGACCATGGTAGGTTGGCGATGGTGGTGGTGCCTCCATGTGAGCCTATAGGGTTAGTTTTTTTTTTTTTTTTTTTTGGTGGAGAAGACAGGGGTGTTGGAATCAAGGTGGGTCCAGTCTATGATCATTGCTTTGATACCAAGGTAGAACAAATGAGCCAATTTTTTTATTCCATGACGTTACCTCTTAACATATATAGAGGTGGGAACTACAAGTGTACTCAAGCAAATAACAAGAAATACAACTAAAGCAATAACAAATAACAGAAGTTTGAAATGACTAACAAAATATGTTTATATAACATGTACTTTTACGAAGTAATATTTTTGTAACTGTTTCATTAAGATGGCTAATAAAAACATTTCCATCTAATATATATTATATCCCATGGAGTAGTAATTGTCCATGCCACATTTCCAAGGGAAAATATTATTTATACTATTTTTGGACATTTTGAATACACTTTGGCATTAATACTAGTGGTTACTCCCGATCGAAAATCGTACATTTTACTTGCTAAGTGTAAGAAGATCCTATCTTTTATGTAAAAATTGCAGCGAGACTCTAATTATCCTATAAATTTATTGAATTAATTTTTCTTTTTATTTTTATTAAATATTTTAAATATATCGTTCCCTAAAGTATAAAGCATATATTTTACTTACTAATTACAAGAAGACTCGATCTTTTATGCAAAAATTGTAAGAAGATCCTAATTAGGTTATAAATTTATTGAAATTGATTTTCTTTTTTATTTTTATTTAAAATTTTAAACATATCTTTGCTTAAAGTACAAAGTGTATATTTTATTGAAATTGAAGCGAGACCTTAATTGGATTTGGCTCATAAATTTATTAGAATTGATTTTACTTTTTGATTTTTATTTAAAATTTTAAACATATTATTGGCTAGAGTATAAAGCGTGTATTTGTCTCACTAATTGCAAGAAGGCTCTATTTTTTATGCAAAAATTGCAGGAAGACCGTAATTGGCCTATAAATTTATTAAAATTGATTTTCCTTATAAGGTTTATTTTTGTGTCATTGAGATGCCAAATCGTCGTAGAAATTGATTATCTTTTTTGTTTTTATTTAAAATTTTAAACATATCATCACGTAGGGTACAAAACATATATTCTACTCGTTAATTGCAAGAAGACCTTATTTTTATGCAAAACTTGCATCAAGACCCCAATTGGGTTATGAATTTACTAAAATTAAGTTTCCTTTTTGTTTTTATTTAAAATTTTAAACATATCATTGCCTAGAGTGCCTAGCATATATTTTACTGCTTAATTGTTAGAGGACGTTATTTTTACGCAAAAATTGCAACGACACCTTTATTGGTCTATGAATTTGTTGAAATTAATTTCCCTATTTTTGTTGTTTAATATTTTTAACATATGATTGCCTATGATTACAAAGCTTATATCTTACTCCCTAATTGCAAGATCATGTACAAATATGAATTTGTAACTTTGGTAGATACTTAAAGAGAAGAAACCTTAATTTCAAGAAAGGATATCTTTTTCTATAGAAAGATAACCATTTTGAAAGAAGTAATCTAAGATAGATAGAAAGGTTTTACTTAATGAACCAGTATAAAATTTTCTTTCTTATTGCATTACTCTTTTTGTATTTTTTCACTCAAATAAAAAGGTGATTGTTGATGAATGTCGTTGATTTCACAAAATCTATGAGGTTATTGATGCATCAAGCCAAACAAATTGATGGAAATCCATGGCATCCATTTGGAATTTTATTGAAATCATTATTTTTTGTTTTTCTTATTTCAATTTTTAGATCTATTATCATCTATAGTAGGTTAATTAACTATGGATATTTGGGAAAAAATTCATACCTGTTATTTAAAAAAGTAATTTGTTAATTGCATGGGTGATAAACATAAATCGTTATTTAGGGTGAAGTCGTGTCCTCATGGCACGACTTTGCTATTAATATCAAAGTCGTGTCCTTGGGACGCGACTTCTTAGGGAGTCCTGTTGCTGTTGCTGCTGATGCTTCTCCTGCTACTGCTGCTGATGGTGCTAATGGTGGTGGTGGTGGTGCTGTTGCTGTTTGTGTTGCTGCTGCTGCTGTTTGTGTTGCTACTTATGTTGGTGACGGTGTTGCTGCTAATGATGGTGATCTCAGAAAAGTCAAAGGAACATCTTAGTGAACCAAAAAAGGAAATTAAATGTGATTTGTAGCCTAACAAGACAGACATAAGAAGCTGGTGCAGGACATCAACATAAGGTGAATATGATGGTTGTTGCGCCCTACATGTTTGCAAATGTTCTGGACATTTAACACTAACTACATTTATGCAAGTGTAGTTATTTTTATTCAAAATTTTAAACAAGTCATTGTCCACAGTATAAACAAGAGATTTTTTTTACTATTTGCAAAAATACCTTCTTTTATATGCAAAAATTGTAGTGAGACCCTAATTGGCTTATAAATATATTGAAATTGATTTTCTTTTTTGTTTTTTGTGGAGATTTTTTGTGGATAAGATGATTTTTGTTATTAATCAAAGTGAGGCCTTATTCCTCTTTTTATAGAGAAAGGCAAGGGTATATATGGTAATCTACCTATGACCTTAAAATAGTAAATACCTAATCAACTAACTGATTTTATTTTTTAACACTCCCCCGTAAGTCGAGACATCGGAGACGGCGAAGAATTTGATCCTTAAGGCAGTGAAGATCAACTCTTGTTGATGTGGTAGTCCTTTCTTCGTGTCTTCAACCATGGGCATCTCTTCTTGTACGCTCTCATAGAGGCAGTCGACGCTTGTTTTCTCTTGAGGGGCGTGAGAGTATTGCTTGAACACTTGACATCTTGAGGCGGCTACCATCTTCAACTCTTGTGTCTTTCACTCAACATATAAGGATCCAACTGAGATAACTCAAAACTTTGAGGGGTTATAGACAAATGCCCCAACAATAGAAGACTAAACATTAAAGAAAACGAAAAAAATGGACTAAGTCATAAAATAACCTTATTTTTTTAAACGAGAAAGTCTCCTTCAAAATCTTGATCGAAGAGGGTTTTTTGCCCCTCAACTTTCTTGTCAACTGCTAGCACTCCCATCTTCCTTTCTGCTTGGTGTGAAGTCGCAATGACAGCAACATGGGGAGAGGAGAGGAGCCATCATCGGCTCCCTCATCTTCTCCTTAGTCTCACCCTCTTTTTTTTTTTTTCTTGCTGTGGGCGGTGCTACTGTAGCAGGGAGGTAGGTGGCAGAGCTTCGGTGAGTCGGAGGCGATCCAGACCACCTTGGTCTCGTGGTTCGACCTCCGAGGAGTCAAGAGAGCCCCTTGAACGGACGGACAAACAAAGGTTGAGAGGCTAAATGGAGGATCCGGCTCTCTGCCTCCATGGACTTTGCCTCCATGGGCAGCGACGACAGAAGATGGGCCTTGCGGTGGTGCGTGACTGGGCTGGGGGCCTCCGGATATGGTCAGCATGGATGGTGAACCCCTAACGATCACCTCCAGGGTGGTCTCTCGCCAGTGCATGGTCGGTGGCGGCACTAGTGAGCGTGTTCCTCCCGACTATGAGAAGTAGTAGTAGCGGAAGGAGAGGAAGAATAGAAAATTAAGAGGAGGGTTGTGGGAGAGGAGAGAGCCTCTCCGATGGTGTCGCCAAAGGGTCTCCCCCCTCTAGGGTTTCATCTTCCCTTTCTCTTCTTTCCCACAATATCAAACCCGCTGATGTGCACACATCTAATTGGCTTAAAATGCCTATTTATGTATGTTCTTAGGTCTATAATTGCATCCAACACTATAAATATTGCATAGCATGCATCATCATGTATTTAGATTAAATGTTACATATTTTATGATGATTCGTCTCTTTTAATGTCTAGGTGATAGGGCGATTCATTTCAGGGCCTTGGATTGAAGATCTAACCGTATGGATCTGATCGTGGCGACGATCGAGGTCCAACGCCTTTGAAATCGTCTTGATCGGATTTGCGTAGCATCATACGCAATCCGAGGAAGGGCAAAGGTCAATGGGCAAGGTGGTGAAAATCCAAACCTCAGATGAGGATCCAACCACACCGATGGATTTGGATCGACGATCGCAGCCCTATAAGCAATCTGATATCCGTGATACCTCTCATGAGCAAAAGAAGGATGTCTCAGATGGTGCCACGTGGCACCATCCTAGCCATCCAAACCATCCAAGCCCAACTGTGCCTCAGCATTTGAAGACTTTCATGTGAAATCTCAGCCACGCCATGCCTTTTCCAAAGAGGCAACTTAAGATTAGATGTGGACTGTTGGATCTTCATCCAACGGTCCTCATCTCGCCACGTCGCCGACCTCTATTCTCTTCTCTCAAGCAACAATCGAGCTGGACCGTTGCATTCTCATCCAATGGTTGCCAGCGATGGACCCTTGGAGCGTCTTTGAGGCAATCCGCGGGTGTGGCTCATTGGGCGAACGACCTATCAGGAGCTAAGGACACTGGTTCAAAACCCGCTGGACCTCTTCTCTGTTGCAATCGAAATTTAGCCGTTTGATCAACGATAAGTGGCATTCGATGAAGCTATGCGGCGGATGAGCATTGCATGATTCAAACATGCGAGATGACGCGCCATTAGAAGCATGATTTGACGTGTGCGTGCGAGGTTACGACGTTCGGATGCAATCTCCGCCGTCTGATGAAGATTTTAGCATGCGATTTGAAGGCGTGGTGATGATGGATCTGAGTCGTCTGATGCTGATCAGGCAGCTGAGAGCGAGCGGCCATTCGCGCGTGAGAAACGATTGAAGGAAAGGAGGCTTGTGACTTAGGCGCACGAGGATGCTTGGATCAATGATCAACGGTTAAGGTTGCACACACACCTTCAGTGACGTGTCTACAGCGACGTGCACAAACGTCACTAAAGGTCTTGCATTTATTTTAAAGGCCTTAAAAAGTCCTTTTTGCCCCCATGAATACATCTATAAATTGCCATCTGCCCATCACTTTTTCTTCATCCCTTCTCTTCTCTCACCCTCCTATGGTCTAAGGAGCTAGTCCTAAACTCGGGATGTTCCTCTAGAGTAAAAAAAATCAAAATTTTGTCCATCTTTTCACCCCTTTCGTGGATTATTCCGTGGTTATCTTCTTACCACCATTCGGGAGCGGATCTCGCTGCGACGCCGCCCTGCTTTATCCTCCATCCTCTAGCTCCATTCTCCCTCATCCAACATCTCACCTCCCTCTTCCAGGAGCTCCTGTCAACGCGGTTCGTCCTCCAAGCGGTTGTCGAGAAGGATTTTTCTCATCCCTATCTTTTTAATTTCTAGTGTAGATTTATTTTCAAGTAGTTGTAATATACTTTGGATTATTTAAATGCAAGTCTTATTTATCCTCTCTATTTTTCTCTTTCTTTGTATTATTCTGTCTCTTTTTTGCTATTTATTCTTTAAGTAGAATAGTTAGTGTAGATTAATTTCAACCAGCTACTCTGCTTTGTGACAATAATTCTAAACGTAGTTTTTAATTAAACGTTCACGTCCCCATGTTCGATTGGGGACTCACTAGAGTTTCAGTTATAAATTTTATCTGATAGTGGATTTTTACGTAACTACAATGATTTTTTAACTCAAACTTTTTGTTTGCGAAATCTTGTTAATCACTCGCTCTGATATCATGTAGAGATTTTTGGTGAGACAATGCTTCTTGTTATTGATCAAAGAGAGGCCCTAGCCCTCTTTATATAGAGAGAGACAAGGATATATACGGTAATCTACGTATGACCTAAAAATAGTAAATACCTAATCTACTAACTAATTTATTTTATTTCCTAACATTTTTATTTAAAATTTTAAGTATATCATTGCTTACCGTACAAAGTGTATATTTTACTCGCTAATTGCAAAAAGACCTTATTTTATGCAAAAATTGCAGCGTGACCTTATTAGCTTATAAATTCATTGAAATTGATTTCCTTTTTTATTTTTATTTAAAATTTTAAACATATCATTGCGTACAGTACAAAGTGTATATTTTACTTGCTAATTGCAAAAACTTATTTTTTGCACAAAAATATGCAGGAAGACCCTAATTTGCCTATAAATTTATTGAAATTATTTTTCCTTTTTTTTCTTATCTACATGCATGAGGTTTATTTTTTGAGCCATTGAGATCCTAATTGGCCTAGAACTTGATTTTCCTTTTATTTTTATTTAAAATTTAAAACATATAATTGCTTAGAGTATAAAGTGTATATTTTACTTAATAATTGCATGAAGATCCTATTTTTTATTCAAAAATTTATAGGGAGGTCCTAATTATCCTTTAAATTTATTAAAATTGATTTTCCTATTTATTTTTATTTACAATTTTAGACATATCGCCTATAGTATAAAGTATATGTTTTACTCGTTAATTGCAAGACTGTCCTATTTTTTATGCAAAAATTCTACCAAGACCCTATTTTTTTGTATGTTTTCTTTTTTTTCTTATTTAAAATTTTAAATATCATTGTTTGCAATACAAAGTATATATTTTACTCGTTAATTGTAAGAACATCCTACAACAATTTGAAATTTTATATTTTTAGGTTAGGTACTTTCTTTAAGAGGGGAAACCACGATTTTAGGTAATGATATCTTTTCTATAGAACCATTTTAAAGGATGTAATCCTAGAATGGATGGAAAAGTTTTACTTCAGTAACAAACATAAATTTCTCATTCTTATTACATTACTCTTTTTGTATTTTTTTACTTAAATAAAAAAGTGATTGTTGATGGATGTCTTTAATTTAACAAAATTCATGTGATTTTTATTATAGGTATCCAAAGAAATAAATGGAAATGCATTGCGTTCAATTGGAAATTTGTTGAAATCGTAATTTTTTACTTTTCTTATTTCAATTGTTAGATCTATTATCATCCATAATATGATAACTATGGATATTGTTTTCTATAATTTTTTGAAGGGCTTTTTGAATAAAAGGAAGTTTCTCTTGTCCAAAAGTAATCCTTTGGTTGTTAAGTTACCTCTTGTATTTTAACATGTCATTTGTTTTGCGATAAATATATGATCTTTGTTTCTCTTTTTGCATTATATGGTATTGCATGCCAAAATGTTTTGATTATAGTTTTTAGAGGCCTTTTTTGTGTCAATATTACTAAATATCCACGTAACTCTTTTCTACAAATTTCATAGAATCTTTGCTTGTAGACTATTAGTCTAAATATGTACTGCATAATACAATCTCATACCCGTGCTTTTAGACTATTAGTCTAAATATGCACTACATAATATTGTTTGAGTAATAAGTGTTGGCTACCAGTGCTGTCCTGATCCTTCTAGACGCTAGAGCGGAAGATTGGTGCTCCCGTTGCAAACCGTGCATGATATCTGCCTTAGGGAAGGTATGGGTGGATGGATGTGGAAGCATGGGGAGTTTTCTGTTAGAAAACTTGCACGATTTGCCCTACGTGGACTAATTATTGGCCAATGATTGCATGAGGATTTGGAATATCTGTAAACCTTTGAAGGTGAAATTCTTCCTGTGGCTTAACCGGGAGTTCAGGATACGTTGGATGCTAGTTGCAGATGCTACTTCTGTTCTCTGCAACTGAACTGTAGAGAATAAAGATCATCTCCTTTTCTCCTGCCACTTTGCACAACAGTGCTCGTTGGGTACTGCCAATTTAGGTTATTGATTTACCGCACAGTTTGATTTTTGGAATAGTCTTCATGGAGTCCTTGCTGATAGAAAGAGCTTATGGTGGGCTTTTGTCTTGACATGGTGTATTTGGAAGGAGCTTAATGTAGTAACTTTTAGAAAGGAAAGATCAATAGTGGATGGTGTGCTTCATCACTTTAGATCGCTTTGCTATGATTGGTGTAATTTAGCCTTCCATTTTAATGAAATTATGGGGGATTAACATCCTCTATTAATCCCCCTTTTCTCTTAAAAAAATTCTAAGGTTGGATTTCTCATATGAGGTTCTAATTGAGTTTGACTCAGATAAGTTGTTTAAGCCTTAAGCTCATTGGATAACTTTGCTCTCTCTCTCTCTCTCTCCATATATATGTATGTGTACATACATAGAAGACAGGGAGGTATGCATCTTAGTTACATATAATTACGTGTTGCTTAATTAATATCCTTATACACAAATAATATTTTTAAATAAAAATTTAGGAATTGAAATCATTTGATAAATACATTAGGTACACCGAATTTTATTGAAATTGTCTGACCTTAGCACCATTGTTAAATGAGGTCAAATTTTGTAATACTTAGGCCATTGAAATTGTCCCCCCTTTGATATAGGGGAAGGAGTGTTGGCTTGGCTTGAAATCTTGTGCATAGCATAATTATCTGGGGTAACCTCAATCCTTAAAATTTCATTTCAAAATATTACTTGTAGTTAAAAATACCAACAAAGCTCTATATACGTTATATGCAGCTAAGCTGCATATTCCTTTTCCTAATATACTTGCATATGCAGGCATGCACGCATGCTCCTACACCTGCTTGCTCTAGCTCCCTAGATAACTTACGGCTCCCCTGGGTAATATATTAATAAATTTGTTATAAAGGCTTCCAATGTAAGGTTAACCAATATGGTCCTCGAGCTTTTGGCCACTAATTGTTGGATTGGCCGCAACAACAAATCAAATTTTGTAGTTAATAGTTCGGACCTTCATTTTCTTATGATGCTAAAGTGAAGAACTTGATGTGAGGCTGTTGAACTAGTGGGAGTAGGAGTTTTCTTAATGAAGATCCTATTAACAAAACTTTTCCTTAGAGAAACTTGCTACTGAAGCTTAATGGCTGAAAGTGAATTCTTAAGAATTTGACATAAAATCCTTGTAAATATATAGTTGATCCCATCAGGGAAGTTTTCCTGTGTTCTATGCACAAATTGCTGACTAGATCAAATATCTTAGTAGTCAGACCCTTCAACTTGGCAAATATAGTTGAGATCCCATCCTCTAAGTTAGAAATGCTTTAACCTTTTCTGAAGTCTCCCTCACAACATTTGGTGGTCTCTTTTCAAAATTGAAAAATACCATATGGAGATGATCCTTCACATTTTGCTCTTGACCTTTGTCTCTTATGCACCTGAGCTAAACATGGAAGTCTCAAAAATCTTTACCAATCACCTATTTATGCTTCTGGACCCATGTACCTAGCTCTTCTAGAATGGAGTGAGGGGTACTCAACTGAATGCAGCAAAGAGAGCTGATCTCATTTTTTGCCATCACCTATCCAGCTATCTCAACTCTCTTGAGTGCAAATCATCAATATGGAACACTTCTAAGTCAGAAAAGAAGATATCAAGATCTGAATGACTTTTTCTCGCAGATGGAGCGGAACTCCTTCAAAGGGTATATCAATTTTATCGATTTTTAAGACATTTATTTTTAAGCTTCCAATAACGTCCACCATTTTTAGTGAAAGAAATCACCAAGAGTAAAACTGCCTTTTTTTTTTTTTAAGAGTAACACCGTGTAGATTCCATATGTAGAATGGATGCCCTTTTAAAAGTGTGATTCAACAATCAACTTTAGAAGCTCCTTTGAATCAATTTCATTATAACCTGGGATATGATATGAAAAAGAACCTACTAAATACCAATTTCATAAGAATCGTGCCTACTGCATTTTAAGGAGGGGCCTATGTCAAGTTCTGCCATGCTCTCTTTGCCATGTCTATTCTTGCTGGCCATCAGCTAGCCATGCTTAATCCTAAGTGGTGCCAGGTCATAGAGGATGAGATGGCCGCTCTCTGCTCTCGTGGAACATGGGACCTTGTAGACCTATCTCTAGGAGCATTAGTTGTTGGCTGCCGATGGGTGTTTACAATCAACTATAACCTCAATGGGATGATTGCTAGACATAAAGCCTGTCTTATGACCAAGGGGTTTACGCAGACTTGTGGGGTGGATTTCTTTGACATCTTCTTTGCAATGGCACGTCTTCGTACCATCCACATCTTGATTTTGTTGTCGTGCAGCATGACTGGCCCCTCCACTAGCTTGATTTCAAAATGCTTTCTTGTATGGTAACCTACATCATGCAGGAAGAAGTATACATGCAGAAGTCTCCTAGCTATGACGTTCAAGGGGAGTGTTCCCAAGTATGTCGCCTATGTAAGCTGATCTATGGTTTGAAACAGAGTCCTAGGTCATGGTTTTAGAAGCTATCAGAGGTTGTTGAGATGTTGGGCTTCCGAAGGTCTTCTTCAGATCATTCCTTGTTTGTCAGAATGACAGCATAGGGTGTGGTGGCATTGTTGCTTTATGTGGATGTTATCATTCTTAGGCGAGTGATGGATATGGTATTGTTGAGGTCAAGAAGAGTTTGGTGACGAATTTTGTTATGAAAGATCTTAGTCCTCTTAGATACTTTTTTGGGATAGAGGTCGCACGGAGTAAGAAGGGGGTTGTTCTTTCCCAAAAGAAGTATGCACTTGACTTGCTTTAGGTGACAGGTATGCTGGGAGTAAAGCCAACTAACATTCCTATGGATCCCAAGGTACATTTGTATGATAACGGGGTTGAGGCAGTGGATAGTTGGCACTACAGAGGCCTACTAGGCAAGCTTCTGTATTTGACCTTCACCATACTTGATATTTTCCTTGCTGTTGGGAAATTAAGCCAGTTCATGAATAGGCCTACTAGGTAGCATTGAGATGCTGTAATAATGGTGCCAAGGTACCTGAAGAAAGCGCTAGGGAGAGGGGTCCTATTCACTAAGGGACCTCTATAAGTGTTGTGGCTTACTTGGATGCAAGGTATGCAGTATGTTTAGCGGATAGGAAGTCCACTATTGGCTTTTGTACCTATGTGGCAGGAAACCTAGTGACATGGACGAGCAAGAAGTAGGCTGTTGTCTCTAAGTCTAATGCAGAATCAGAATATAGGGCTATGGTACACATTGCATTTGAGATGATATGGGTGAGATCTCTTTTTACAGACCTGCATGTTCTTGTTGATGTACCTATGGAGATGAGGTGTGATAATAAGGTATCTTACCTACGTTGCCAACAATCCAATGTTTTACAAGAGAACCAAGCACGTGGAGGTTGACTGCCATTAGACACATGACTTGATCCAGAGATGTCTCATCTTCACTGCCCATGTGCCCTCTAATGACCAAACAACATATATCTTCACCAAGGCGCTGCCTTGATCATCCTTTAATATTTGTTGTTTGAAGTTGAGCATGATTGGCATCTACACTTCAGCTCGAGGGGGAGTGTTAACTCCTATGGTCTTGCGTTATTTATGCTTATTTTGTTATTTCCTGAGTTATAGTATTTTCTAGTTCTTTGAGAACCTATGTAATTTTTCCACCTCTATATATTGAGAGGTAGGGTTATGGAATAAGAAATTGGATTCATTTGTTCTTACTGTTGTAGCTTATGGGAACTCATTGAATTTCACACTACTATGATAGTGTATTGGTGTGCCTGATGAGTTTGCTTTAAGTCCTTAGCTCTCAGCTTTGGTCATTGAACAGTTGATGAATCACATCTAGGGTGATGTACCTTGTACATGCATTTTGTAGGCATGTTGGGTTAAAGCATATCAGCCAACTTGATAGCCTTATAGAAACTTGATCACCAAAATGCTTTTCCCTCTAGCATTTTTGTTTGTTGGTGGGGCTTCATTAGCAGGTACTTATTTAAATCTCTTCAGTTTCCTTGCCCGGTAGTTTTCAAAAATAAAGAAGTATTTGCAGCACATAGGATGTAGTTTCACCACTTTCACTTTCATGTACCTATGCGTGTCAAAATTGGTTGTAACACAAAGCATGTGGTGACAGTCCCGTTTTCTGTTAAAATTACATTTTTCTGTTTTTAAAAGCTTCTGGATAAAGGATTGTTATGGGTTCTCAACAAATACCCTCTGCCAATGCCCAGCTGATAAACTAAGAACACTTTGGGGAAAAAGGTTTTGGCAGTCACATTTTAATAAGCTTATCAAATTAGTTAATATGCTTTAGACAAGGCTTGGAGCGAAGAGGAAACTTGAAACTGGAGATAGGGCTAGGAATCTGAGGTTCTTCGATTGAACAGAACAATGACTAAAAATGTGAGATACATGTAATAGGTTTTGAAATAGACTTGTGCTGATTGCATCATTCTGCATTTGTCTGAAATTTGTAATGTACGCCTCTCAGTCCCAGAGTCCAAGTTTTGATTAAAATGACTCTTGATGGAAACGGTATGCATGTTGCTGATGTGATTTGCAGGACATAATGGAGCTGGTAAGAGCACGACTATTTCAATGCTGGTTGGACTTCTTCATCCTAGTTCTGGGGATGCTTTTGTATTTGGGAAAAATATTCGAACTGATATGGTAATTTTCTATTATTTGTTTACCCGTGGTAAATTCTCATTTTTAAACTTGATATTTGCCTTAACTCTCTTTCTCAAGATTTGCTATGTTTCTGTTTTGTTTCACTGTAGACACAATTAACATATATATATATATATATATATATATATATATATTGTTTTTGAATTATGGCAGGATGAGATAAGAACAAGCTTAGGTGTGTGCCCGCAGTATGACATACTTTTCCCTGAGCTGACTGTAAGCTCTTACCTCTTTAGTGTCATCGATTTCAGTTTTTCTGTCTATATTGGCACCAACATGCAGGTTAAACCGAATATTTTGGACAAAACGTTGACAACATTTGGATCTAAACCATGATCCCACATGAGTATGACACTTTGGATGCAATGAAAGCATTACTTTCCAAAGGGAATGGACTTTCTGTGGAAAATATTTACAAAGTCTGACGTTTTGAAGTCCCTTTGTGTTCTTTATAATGGCACCACACTTGGCTTATTATTATAGCGGATATTGGCTAACCTCATGTGACCATCCTTTTTACGTGTTGAAAAAAATCACAAGACCTATTTTCATATGAAAAGCTCATATGCTATAGAAGCCAATATTTGTAGTGAAGAAATTACACGCACATACCCATGTTACAAACTGTAAAGGCAAAAAATAAATGTCACAAGAATCTCTATATAAAATCAGCTAATTAATTGGTTAAGCAGCCAATTCATTAGCCCTTTCAGTGATGTGATCAAGTATGATTAGTTGATTACCAAATAAGTAATTGGGTGACTAAGTAGGTTTCTATAATCCCATGTTTGACTTATCCCTTGGATATTGTGGAGAGGTGTTGGAATGTTTATTGTCAAATTATACCATCTGATTATTGTGCTAATTATTTTATAATGGATTTGGGATGAGGCACAAAGTATGCTTGAAACTTTTCATAAAAAAAAGACAAAGTACACTAGAAATGACCTAAAGTAATTTTTACCCGAATGGTCAACCAACCTATGTAAATAGAAACGGATAAGAAAAAACAATGCGATTGATTTCACTATGAAACCCTAGGCTTCTATATATAAAGAGGAGGCCAAGGGGAAAATTGCAAACATGTGCCTTTACTCTACGACAATAATGAAAATAGTAACAAAATAAAATAAAGATGAAATATGTGAAAACTCTCAACATGCCCTCTTAAGCTGGATTAAGCTGGAGCATAGACGTCAATCATGCTTTGCTTGAAACATCTGTCGAATGTGGAGTGAGGGAGTGTCTTGGTAAACATATCTGTTGCTTGATCTCCGGACGACACGTGCAGTGCAGATTGATCCCTTTTGAATTATATCCTGTGTGTAGTGGTAATCTACTTCCACATGCTTGGTTCGCTTATGGAAGACTGTATTGTTGGCAATAAATAAGATAGTCTTGTCACATATCATCTCCATAGAATGAGCTGCTAGAATTTGAAGATACATCAGTACTGATCGAATCTACATGAGTTCAGTTGTGGTTTGGGCCATATCCCTGCATTTTGACTCCGCACTTGACCTGGCCATTACAGTTTGTTTCTTACTTTGCCATGTAACAAGATTTCCTCCGATGAACATATAGAAGTCAGTAGTAGACCTCCTATCTGTTGGGCACCCAGCATAATCTGCATCGGTATATGTTGTCGCTTGGATGAATGACCTTAGGTAAATAGTAGTCCTTTCATTGTTGTAGACTTCAGAAATCTAAGAATCATGATTGCTATGTACTGGTGAATTCTTTGCAGTTTGTCCATGAACTAACTCACCTTGCTAACAGCAAGGGCAATATCAGGTTGTGTGATAGTCACATACGTCTTTCCTACAAGACATTTGAATTGCCTTACATCCACCAGAGCTAAATCATCCTCATATAAAGGCACATTAACATCCATTGGGATGGAGGCTGATTTAGCACCCAACATGCGTCTCTTGGGGAAGATGAAGTACATATTTCCTTTGGGAAAGTGTAATGCCTTTTGCATTGCGAGCAACTTCATTGCCATGGAAATATTTGAGTGGGTCCAAATCCTTTGTGGCAAATGTTTCGCTAGAAATTCCTTGGTATTGGTGATACCTCTAATGTCATCTTCAGTCAAGATAAAATCATCTACGTAGACCAGGATCACAACTCTCCCCTGTGTTGTCGTCCTTACAATCAAGGAATGATTTGCTGCACACCTCTTGAACCCATTGTGCTCAAGCACTTAATTTCTGAAACCATGCGCATATGCTTTGTTTAAGGCCATAAATGGCCTTGTGTAATTTGCATACCATGGAACCCTCAGATTCAAATCTCGGGGGTTGCTGCATAAAGACCTTTTCTTGAAGATCTCCATAGAGGAAGGTGCTTTTAACATTTGACTGAGAGATTTGCTAGTCCAATTTATTGTAACCGAAATAAGGATTTGGACTGTAGGGAGTCTCGCTACTGGGGACAAGGTGTTAAACTAGTCAATCCCATAGGTTTGCATATAGCCTTTCAGCACCGGTCTTTCCTTGTAGTGTTCCACAAATCCATTAGGAAGGTACTTCACAGTGAAGACCTACTTACATACTACAATGGTAGTGTTAGATGGTGTGTCAACAGTGCTCCATGTTGCTGGTGAAAGTATTGCTGACATCTCATCTTCCATGGTTGTCAGCCACTTTGGGTCTCCAACTGCCAGAGTAGATGTCCTAGTCCCCTTCCGTAAGTCAATCGGCATATGAAGATCAAGATCTCCCCAGTTATCTACAGACTCTATGTCAACTAGCTTTGGTGGGGAAGAATCATTTTGAGGTGCTGGAGTATCTTGGATGGTAGCTGGTACAACAAAACTAGATGAATTATCAGTACTATTAGAAGAAGGAATTGTCTCAAGAGTAGATGACGCCCTGGCACTAGAGGATGGGGTTCTTCTACTGTTTAGGCCGATGTGAATAGACCAATATGAATTTCCTATCTTGTCCAACCTCTTGCATCGATCTTTGGTTAACATCATGAGTTGGAATAGGAAGGATTGACTCACTCTTAAGGGTAGAAGCCACAATATGTGAACCTATTGAGGAATAATGTGGAACAGACTCAAAGGAGACATGGGCACTAATGCGGTGACATCTGCTAATAGGGTCATAACACCTATACTGCTTCTAGGTTCGAGAATATCCTACAAATATGCACGTGACTACTCTGGGTGACAACTTGTCCTCGTTAGTACCAAAAATATGAAAAAATGACACACACTCAATGACCTTAGAAGGGACCCAAAAAAGTTCCTTGTCAAGGGATAGAAGAGAGTAGGGAACCTCCTCATCAAGAACAGTAGAGGGCATACGATTTGTCAAGTAAGCTGTAGTAAGATTCTCCCTAATCAGGAAGAGGAATACTGTTCTGGATAAGGAGGGTTCTAGTGACATCTAAGATATGGTGATGCTTTCTCTCTGCAACACCAGTTTTTTGGCAGATATATGGGTGACTAGTTTGGTGGATTATCCCCTACCCTTAAAATAGGGACTATAAAGAGTGCGTACAACACTCCAAGGCATTGTCAATTCTAGTTATTTTCACATTGGCACGCAATTGTTTCTTTTGTTCAACGGGAAAATTTTTTATTACATCACTAACTTCGGACTTAGATTTCAAAAAAAAGTACCTATGATAGTCTGGAAAGTCATCAACTATAGGATAAAACTTGTGCTCGATGCGATCAGGAGTACGAGTTAGACCTTAAACATCAAAATGAACTAATTGAAAAAGGGGCTTTGAACTATGGCACTGCATATTAGGAAAAGAGCTCTGTGATGCTTTTCCAGTTGAGAGGTCACATTGGAAAGTTGTGGTGGGTGGAATCTGCGATATGACTCATCGCAGCTTATTAGGGGAAGATGCTTGAATCTCAGGTGCCAAAGATAACTAGAGGAGCTTCCAATAGAGATGGTAGCTTGGCCAGCATACAGTGACTACAGAATGCAATAGACTCCCCCTTCTTCACGATCACAACTAATCACTTGCCTCGTCAGTATATCCTGAAACACAAGTGACGTCTAATATTATCCAGTAGTTTAATTCTTTTGTAATGCGATTGATTGAGAGATGATTTAAAGGAAAATATGGGGTATGAAGAATATTTTGCAGTTGTATATGGGTGGCTATCTGAACCTCCCCTTGTCACATGACAAAGGAATTTCATCCATTAGCCACTACTATGGTCCTTGATCAGGTTGTGACTATGGGATTTGCGAGAGGATAAGATGATGATTGTAGCGTGAAATGACGATTGTGTATAAATTATTTGAATCCTTGAAAGTGTTGTGGAAATAACTTTATGAAATGTAAAAATCATAAAAAATATCACATTACTTCCTAAGTAACAACAGTACTACCAATTTTCACGTAAATATCCACCCAACCGGTGTTTTGGGAGTTCACTTCGTAACCTTCACGTTGTAACATTTTTAATTTCGTAATGACATCCTTGGTGGTTATCATACGGATAACCACCCTCCCATTCAAAAAATTTTTCATGCAAATATGATACATAAAATGCATGGAAAAATTTTGGAAAGAAATTGTAGGATAAATTTGTTACAAAACGTAAAATGATCTTTAAATGTTTTATGTAAGGAATATTTGAACAAAATTTTTCTAATATTCTAATATAACATGAGAGAACGTAACCTTCTTTTTTTTGTATTTTTTAGATGCACATAAATAAACATAAAAATTCATGACTTAAACATGAATATCTAAGCATGGTAGGAACACAAGCCAATCAAGAAAGCAATTAAGTAAACCTTTTTTTATTATTGAATAACTATTCAAGAGTAATAATACAACTAAAAATAAAATGTTACTACCAGAGGTGATAAATGGAGTGGCAAAACAAAGTCATGTTACGGTGGTGGAGATGGATGGATGGAGGTAAGGGTGACATCTGTAAGTGTACTAGAGGAGGGTGAATAGTGAGGGAAATAAAATACTATAGAATTTGCAAAATAAAAAATAATCCCACAAATATCATTCCCTACAAAGACAATAGATTTTTAGGTGGAAACCCAACCTAGGTAAAAAACCACCACCTAAGTCTCTCGACTTAGGATTTCCTGATCTATCGAGTAGATCAAATCTGCTAACCATACCACTTAAACTGAGGGTGGCACAACCTCAATACAACACTACTTATACGAGGGTAATGTACCTCAACTCTTCTTATTCACGAAGAATATTTGTCTCATGGAGACATGAATTCGTCACACGAATACCTAACAAAAAATAAAATCAAAAAATAAGAACCTATAGAGCCATAAATATAAACTACCACTAGGCTTTTATAGGCAAGGGTTACTTCCCCTAGCGTGGAAGTGGATTGGCGTGATCGCGCAGAGTTTTGGTGCTCTTGAATGGTGTGCAGAGCTTGGAAAGCAAGGACTAGTTTCTTCTTAGATCTCCTCTGAAAGAGTATAATAGTTGAAAGAATTGTCTCTTAGGTGTGTGTAGCCAAGGAGATGTTTCCTTCTATTTATAGAAGTCTTAAGAATGTTCAAGAAGGCTTGGGAGAGGGCTCCTAGCTGTTGGTGGCATATCCCAAGCGATTGGGTTGAAATCCAATTCAAATCTGGCCATAGTTAGGTTTGATGGTAAATTAGACGGCTAATAATATGGTCAAACGTCTGATCAAGGTATATTGGACGTCTACCTTTGAAGGGTGGTCCTCCTGGATTTGTTTGGATTTAAATAGGGATCTAAACAATATAGATTAGACATTTGAACGTGAGTTTTAAGACGTTTGATATTAATATTGAATGTCTAATTATGTGGGGGTTCTTGGATTTGATTAGATTCAAATAGGGATCTAATGCATAAATGTCAGACGTCTTATTGGACGTTTGATCAGGGTTCTGGATGTTTGGAACTAAGGGAACTCTGGGGGAATTGATTTCCGAGAAGCTAACGGTTAGATTTGGGTCTGACAAGGTCCTACGTCTCTTTATCAGACGTCTGAAAGGCTCTCTGGACGTCTAGAAACAATAATAAAATATGGGTTAAGTGTCTCAAGAAGATTGTGTTCTGACATCTAATGACTCTATTTTGGATGTTTTATCTAAACAACAGACGACTTAAGTGGTGATATTAGACGTCTGGTAAACGTGTTGGACGTCTAATAAGGCTGTTTGATTCTGGTTTTGATTTTCTAAGTTTATTTTAGGATTTGCCTAAGTATTTTAAGGATAGGTAAGTGTTCCTAGGACCTAGGTTTGTGGCAAGCTCATAGAGCCTTGGAGGGGGTGAGAGAAGAGAGGAAGAGATGATGAAAATGAGTGGTAGGGGTCCCTTTTTATAGGTGTAGTCATAGGGGCAAAAAGGTCCTTTTACAAGCTTAACACATTAATTGTTGGGGTCTTTAGTGACGGATATAAATGTTACTAAACACCCACGTCGCTAAAGCACGCATGTGCCCTCGCTTGTCTACCTTCAGCCGTTGAGACACCCCTCTGCACGCACGCATCCTCTTGGTTGGACGGCTTAAATGCGCGTACGCTTCTAGATCTCCAGCGTAATGCGCGCCCGTGTCAGATTGGGCGTGCGTTCGTGTGTTAGATCGCACATGAAGCACGCGCCCTCATCCAGCGTGCCAAGTCGCGCTCTCTCAGCCGCCCGATCACTAGCGTGCATGTTCGATTTGAGGCGCTTGGCGTCTCGACCCGGCGTTGCGTGTTGCTTGAAAGGGCGCACGACCAACGCGCTACGTCTGCAACTTTGTCACGTTTATGGTTTAAGGTGCAAATGTTTACGACCGTTGGATTTCGATCCAATGGTCGAGATAGAATGCCCTTAGCCTTTAGTAGATGAGAGCCGGCCTACGTGGTGCGTTCTTAGCTGTTGGATTGATGATCCAATGGCTGAGCTGCATTGATCATCTAATGAAGAAGAGCTGGGGACCATGGGCACCTTGGATGACGTCACGTGGCATTATCTGAGCCGTCCATCTTCTATTGCTCATAGGTGGTGCCACAGGTGTCGGATTGGATCGATTTTGACATTGTTGGGCTGCGATCGTCGATTCGAACCCATCCGTGCGGTTGGATTTGTCATCTGAAGTCTGGATTTTACATCACCCTGCCTCTAGACCTCTTATCTTTCTTGGATTGCATTTGATGCTACGGAGGTTCAATCGGGGTGATATTGGAGTCGTTGAACTCCGATCGTCGCCTTGATCAGATTGATACGGTTGGATATTTAATCCGAGGCCTCGATAAATGTTACCTTGTTCCGTGACCACAGAAAGAGAAAATTAACCTAAAATTTATACAATCTAATGTAAATGTAGGATGATGCATGCTATGTAATATTTATTATGCATGAATACTTTTATGATACTAGAAACATGCATAAATGGGTATTTTAGGTCAATTAGATGTGTGCACATCACACCCCTATGCTTATCTTTTACCAGTCCCTAGCAAAACTACATGTCATTTAGAAAAAGAATTAGGATCGGATTTCTTGGGCAACAGTTTTTTTTCAACACTAGAAAATTTCTATTAAGGCCTGAACTACATAGACACAACAGTGCCTAAGTGCCTGTCAAAATGCAGACTGCCTAAGCCCTCACCTTATTCAGAAGCAAAAGGACCTTTTTCTTTTTCTTCTGTTCTAATTTTTTTGGATTTTTGAGTTTAAGGTTTTGAGCCAGCTTTCTACGACTACCCAACCCACCCAAGACTCGAAGAGAACTCTAAATACTAAGCATCTTTTTGTGTAAATTGGGTAGACTCACTAATCGGCAGTCAAAACGGATTTCGGGTTTCTATGCCCCTAGGTGGCCTTGAAAGGAATTCTGCCTAAAGGTGTATATATACGACCGGTAACTTTCTCCCTATTTTTTATTTTTATGGGATTAACATAAGGGCGAACCCGGTGTATATCTCCTCGACTTATTCTACTTCTCTGATTCTTCTTAAGTGTTTGGAATTAAACGTGCATTTTCAAGTTGTGATCTTGACAACTGGCTGATGAGCTGTTACCACCGCCAACTTGCCAGCCACACTCGTGCGGTGAAGTGTGGTTTATTTCTTTTTCTTCTTTTCTTCTTTCTAATTATTTTTCTTTTCTTTTTGGATATTTTTCTATTTTTTTCTTTTTTTGTAAGTAGGTGGCTTCCCTGATCTAAAATTTACCTAAAGGCAGCAGGAAGGGAATGGTTGTGTGGTTGGGCTCTGTACAATCGGCCGATGAGCTGTTACTACTGATAACTTGTCAGCCATACCACCCTAAAAGGTTCATTAGCTACCCAATTTCTGTTAAGATCGCCAAAAAGTGAGTCAGTGTAAAGTGTGTGTAGATGCTTACGTTTAAAGTCTCCTCAAATCAGAAGGCGGGTTGATAAGTCGTGTTTTATCACCCCAACTTATTAACCGATTATAAATGAATTTAGAATGGCGAGGGCTCGAGAAACAAATCCACATTTTAGTGGACATCCGGGCTAAGTAAGCTCGAAGATCTGAAAAATCTAAGTGTTCAGATCCTATCGTATCATTCCATAAGGTTTTAAAATTTTAATGCCCAAGCTCTCTTTTCCTAATTCAATTTTTTTTCAAAAATAAAGAGAAAATAAAAAAATTTATGGAGGTAACAAAATGATTTAGATAATTTTATCCACCCGCCATGCCTATCTAGTGCAATGTTCTCATTGTATTAAAAAGACATAAAACAGAGTGGAATAGAGTAGAAAGCACCTGAATTACATGGTTAACAGGTTGGCTCCGAAATAAAAAAGAGATTGTATACGTCCTGAATTTAGTGCCTTCAGTTAGGCACACTATACAAACAATCATCTGTAAAAGGAGACCCCCCTAATAGGTGCCTGAGCGGATTCTGACATTAGCTCTCTTGAAGGGGGTTCATCTTGGGAATCATCCCAAGATTGGACTAGAGCAATCACAAATTTCATCCTCAATTTCGATAACTTCCTTTGTAAAAACTCACCTGGGTCCTTTTCCTTAACATCTTGGAGCCAATCTAACAAATACTTGTTAAGATCGCCAATTATTTGAATCAGATGCTCCAATTCTTCAGTGCAGGGTGTTGGGTGAGCTTTTAATGATTAAATGATATTCCTTAAGTTAACCAACACTCTATCGTGGACCTGGTTCATCTGAACCAAATGATTTGGTTCAGGATTGGGTGGGTTTGGATTCAACAAATTGAGGTTCTTGATACCCTCCCTGATAATAGGTCATTTGAATATGTTCATAGAGGGGTGGGACCCATATGTAGTGTAATCTGAGGAAGGGTAAGGATCAACATATCCTTCTTGATTGTAGATCGTATTAGGTTGTTCATAGGGAGGCAGTGATCTATAATAGAATGATAAAAAATCAAGATCATGGTGTCCAGGGTTGGACCTTGAACACGGAGGTCCGGAACTATATCCTTAATCGGGATTATCTCAACTATTAGATGAGTGAGAATAAGTTTGGTTGGGATAATAATCATTTTGGGAATAAGTTGTGGTAGGAGGATAAGAGTGGAAATACGAGTAGGATGTGGAAGCATCTATGGCAAAGCAGGAGGAAAAAAAGTGCCATGCAGCACAAACAATCAAACCTGTCCTTAAGTGGGGTAGCATAAAAATATACAAACTTCCAGAACCTGTCTTGAGATGAAAAGAACGATTTGATCTGCTTCTTTCCGGTCAATCCAACCAGTTAGAGGGAGGGACTGGGGAGAAGGTTCTTCCCTTGGCTTTTGCCTTAGGTTCCTTTGATACCCTCCCAACCGCGGTGATTTGACTTTGTCCCTTAGCTAGACATCAGATTGAATGGTAGAAGTAGATTAATAAAAAATAATCTCGATTTGAGCCCTGAAGAGTGAGTCCAATTCTTAAGGCCAATGCCTGCTATATTTTAATTAGGGTTATGTTTGAATGTGCTTTGGAATGTGATGTGCCCTTTATCTGGGTTGTGCCCTTAAAGATCAGTTTCAATGTGTGTGTGTACACAACTAATGGTTTTCAAACAAGATTATTTTTGGATGCGGTGAATTTTAGGGTTTAAATCTTGCTTAGTAGCTTTTAGGATTCAACTTTAGGTATATTCAATCAAGTTCAATTTGTATACCAGGTTTTGAAAGCACATGCGATGATATCTTCCTTTAAAAATTAAAAGAATGTGAAATGCTTGGTTAATTCCTAAAAGTTGAACCCTAAGTAGCCAGTTACTGATGAGTTGTTTTTAGATGAAGTGGTGCGGATCAAACAACTCAAGCAATTAGCTTTAATGCACCGTAGAGTTAGGCACACAAGTGATTACCTAATTTGATTTCTACTCAATTATGTGTTGATGGGTGTACCGGTTCCAAAGATTCAGTTACCGGTTGAGTATGAAGAATTAGAAGAGGTGTATCTTTGTGAGAATTTGTTAGATTTTTTTTTTTAAACGAAGGGTGAGGTGGGTGGAGGTGACAAACAAACAACCAGGACTTACCTTAGGTTTATGAGAGCTCCTAGGTTAATTAGGGTTTGCGTTATTAGGTGATGGAATGAAAACTAGTGGGTGGGAGGTGGGGTATACTTACAGATCCTTCAACAACTCTTTACTCCAATCTAGTGCTTTTACTCGCCTCAAGAGAGGGTACCTGCATTCACAATAAGAATGGCGACAAGTGAGGTAAATGATAAGTAAGGCGAGAAACGTGGGAAATTAAAGAGCGTTGCCTCCCCGACAACGGTGCCAAAATGTTGAACAGGATTTGTACGTTGAAAATTTGAGTTTGGAAACTTTGTCATTGTAGTCGTGTAAAAATCCGTCAAATAGATAATTGACAGGCAAGACATTTACCTAAAGATTTGGCGGTGACAACAGTATCCTTAAATCTGGAAGGGGAGCACGAAGTGGCAACATGAGGTGTTGATATCCCATGCCGGGATAGCCTTTGGATCAACTCAATGTATTCAGATCCATAAATAGGAGTAGACTCTGGGCAAATCTCTAAGCAAACAACAACCTCATGGGCATTGACAGGTTTCCCATCCTTGGTCTAGTAAGTATTCTCAGAAGTCAGAATGACCAAGCTTTCCGTAGTGAGAACATTAGGGCTTAGGACGTCGTTGACTTCCTCGTCCTCATCTGCGACCATAGGTGAACTATCCAATGCCTTTACCTCTTCCCTAGGATGCCGTCATAGCCAATGTGTCCTCGACTCGTGCATATGGCGAGAGGGACACTACAAGTTTGCTTAAGTGATTATACTCTTCTTCCATGGTCAGGTGTCTCTGATAGCGTCAGCATCTAAGATCATGCTACCTCATAAGCGGGATCCAACCTAGCTAGAAGGTGTCCTACCATGGCCTGTGCTCTGTAGAGTTCTTATGACTTGCAGGAACACACTGGTGTATCGGCGTTCAACCTCTCAAAAGATGACTTGCGTGTAGAGTAGTACTGAGCGATCTTCCATCTTGCCTCATGTGGGCAATTGCTTGGTAGAGCTGTTGAATGCGTGTTGCATTTTTGCCCTGAGAGTATGTATGGTGAAGTGCTTCCTACATTCCCTTCGTAGTCTTGTAATATATAATCTCTATAGTAATTCCTTGTATGGTGGTGTTTATGATGCACTCCCTGGCCATGGTATTGCCCTTTTTCAATGTGGTGTACTTGCTAACCTTTTCGATGGGTTATGATTCGAGTTGTATATGCTTCTTATCATGACCCTTATCTACATCGAAGATCGATTACAACCATAGCGCATGATTAGACCCATCGAATTTCACAATCGCACTAAAGAAAGGGTTTTTGAATTTCCCATGACTTCCCTCTCCTTGAGCAGACGAGTCGACAATTTTGGATGACAATACCCACGAGTAAAGACCCAACACTTTAAATTAGTGAGAAATCTTCACTATTGATGCAAAATATTCATCCCTTACTCTGGACAAGGCCACATAAAGGGAAAATGAACTACAACAAGCCAACTCCTCTTTGCCATTCAAAATAACCTCAGATCAGAGCAAAAATGCTGCATGGTGATGCTCTTGTGACCGTTCCGTGGCGATGCCCCGACTATCATGATGCCCTGGGGATTGCTTCATGGCAATTCTTTGGTGGTCGTCAATTAGGAGTAGGTGCAAGAGGGGTCTAGGGCAATCCCTATCGAGCCCTAGATGGTCCGAGAGGAGGCCTTGAGGCTTCCGTTCTTGCCTACAAGCCTAGTGGTAGTGCTGGTAGGGAGTAGGGTGATGTTGCTTGCGGCGAATGATGGTCAGGTGGCGTCTGATTGGTTAGATATGGGCCAACAACGGTTCTGCTTGTGGATTGGAGGCGGTTGTTGACGGTGGAGGCTCTCCTTCCTCCTTCTCGGTGGTGCCTGCTGGCTGGCTCTTGGGGGGAGCCAAGAGCGTGATTCCCTATGTAGGGGATTCCTCTCTCGATGGATTTAGGATCCCAATGCAAGAGAAGAACCCCTAAACCTTATTTGGTGGTGAAAGAAAGGGGATGAGAGATCAAGGAGGTATAGAGCTTTGGTTTATGAATGTCGCTTTGGTATCATGTTGAGAAAAACATAATGCGACTGTGTTCACTATGAAATCCTAGACCTCTATTTATAGAGTGGAGGGCTACGGGAAAACTACAAACGTTTCCCTCTATGGCAATAACGAAAATAGTAACAAAATAGAAAAAAGAAGGATGAAACTGTGAAAACTCTCAAGACACTTGAATGGTCATGGTCAGGATTCAAATCTTGCATTATCAAAAAAGGGTGGAAAATACAGCCAAATGCGTTAAAATGCTATCTCTTTCAGTTGAATTCCCAAATAATTCAATCTCCGGTTTTTTTCAGTTTTCCATTATACCTTGCTCCCTTCTTTGCATATCAACAAGGTGCAAGATGTGTATTCCAATGTATGGTTTCAAAGAATCCTAGTGCAGCAGGGGACAGGGATATTGAAAGTTTTCAAACCAAAATAAAAACTGCCACCATGGTGAACAAAAAGGAGTTAAATAAGTACAAAACCAAGTCTCTATAGGGTGAGAAGTGGTCCTAAAAATAGAGGGCAACTTAAAGTGTTGGTTGGGCAGCTTTGAGCTCTAGCAGTATCAGAATTTAGGTCTGGTGGGAGGGAGATTTACAGCTGCAGTATGTTTACTGGCAAGAGAGATTTGGTTTGCTGATTGCTATTGTATAGACTTTGAAGTGCTATCATCGGTTAAAATTAGTTGTCAGCATACTCATAATCCTTCTAGTTGTTTCCTAAGAGTATTTTGCGAGTTTACTGAGAATTCTCAGGCATCTTTCCTGAATCATCATTGATCTGCATTGGGGGAAAAGCTTGTTACAGGCTGTTTAGGGTGAGGGCTTGCTAAACTGCTCAGAATTAAGGCTTTGAAACCTTTTTGGTTTTAAGTGTGTGGAGTCTTGGATTTGGGTCTGTAAGGAGTGGTGGTGTCAGGCTTTGTGGTTTTATGTGTTTGGGGAGTTTGGGTTGTGGTACTTGGTGATGATTGGACATGGTAGCTTTTGTTCAGTACTTTAGGATTTGCTAAGTAAATTGCTGATTGGCATGAGTAGAAAATTTTTTTTTGAGCGTTGTGAATCATGATCCAGTCTTCGATCATTGCATTTCATGGAAGTGGTCATTGCTTGGGTATTTCATATGTTGTTTCAAGCATATCTTATAATTTAAGTGGAAACCATGCTTTTACTTAAGGTTAATTATCGTTGGATTTTACTTTCTGTTTGCCTGATCTTTCGGCTATTATGGATGTTATTCTTTACAGGTGAAGGAGCATTTGGAAATATTTGCAACTTTAAAGGGTGTTGAGAAGGAGTTCTTGGAGTCAGATGTCATTAACATGGCTAATGAAGTCAGTTTCAATTTTACTACGGCTTTCCTTTCAAAAAAATATTACATTTTGTTCATCATGAAATTGCATATTGACAACCCTTTGGTGTTTTAATTGTCTTTGTGCTATTTATTATCATTAGCATGCTCTTAGGCTGTGGCAATATGTGATTTGTGAGCCAATGTTATTTCACCTCTTTGAGGTCTTTGAGGTTTTGCATGCTTTGTTTTTGAGCTTATTTTTATCCTTGTCAAAATGATATGATTTGGTTTGTCATAGTTTCCAATGGAAGTTCTCATGCCATTTGGAGGCAAATGAGGAAGAGAATGTGATGTTTGGGTGGCTGTTGATGACAAGGTGGGGGGCATGGGCCTCTCCTTGGCCATCGTTAGAGGGGCTAGAAGACTGTAGGTTGACTTTGTTCTCCAGTTTGCAACTGTTGAAGGGCTCTTGGCCATCTACCTTGGCTTATTAGGATCTAATCAATCAGTGTTTGCACTGTGGGTCAGTTCAATCGTCATTAAGATTGGTGTTTTGTGTTCAACAATTGTGATTTGCGCATTGTTTCATCTACCATTGTCAGTTGAAGTGCTGGCACCATGGTCTGATGCACCCCAACAGAGTACTGGTTTCTTGAATGAGACTTTGATTGTTTTAACCTTGACCATGGCTATAGTTTTCATGCATATTTGCGCAGCTATTTGCAAAGCTTGGAGGTGATTGTGATTTTCACATATCCTTTTCTGTACCTGGATAGTTTTACCTATATTTAGAGGATAATGGTTTGAGGGAAGAACTATATCGAAGATGATTTAAGTAGCTGGTGCTTTGACTCATTTGTTGCCATGATTAAATACGGATTGTGATGTCCACGTGGTTCAACATCTTGTTCTTTCTTTAGAGTATGTTGAAATTTCTTTGACACGTCATTACTTGAAGGTTTTTGGCTGATCATCTCCTCTAGATGCTTCTGGAGATGCATTGATCTCTCTTTTTTGGTTAAGGGATCTTGCTAGTACTTTGATGGAGGTGTCTTAGGTCAAGAGTGGTCTTTTTTTTAAAAGAAGTCATGAGTATTCAACACTTTCTCTGCCAGCCAAGCATCTCCATGGTTTAGGTTGGTGGTGCAATTTTGAAGGAGTTGTATCCCTCAAAATTTGAAGTCCTCTTCACATTGTCAAGAATCTCCTCCTAGAAAGGAGTTTAGGATTCGAAGTAGGACATCTCAACATAAGTCGCATCTCTAGCCAGATACTTTTCCTTGTTGAAGGATTGGGAAATTTGTAACCTTTTTGTGTAGCACAATTCCTTAAGAACACAATTTTTTCAAAAAGAAAGGATGGCCATTGGAGGTCAATAGCCATCCACTTCATTGTTACCTCTGGAAAGAGAAATTACATGTGCTACAACCAAGAATGAAAAAGAGATAAAGCTTCCCTTACAACATTTTTGCGCCAAGCCCTTTCCCTATAGAAAATAGCCCCATTTATTTGTAGCCAAATTGATCGTAAAGCAACACAAGCCTAAGTCTATGCCAGAGAGTCCATCCGAATGTCACTTGAAAATGCTAACCAAAGGTCCTCTAGAGAGTTCTTCCGCACACAAGGGATGGAGAGGCACTCCTAAACCGATTTGGAGAAACCGCATGTAAAGATCATATGCGCGTCCCTTTCAAAAAAACATATGTAGGTCATCCACCTTTACTACACCACAAAGATAACATCTGATGTTAGCACGCAGGACCCATAGTTCCTTTTGGCCTTTGTCACCAATCTCCTTTGAAGAAGCCACAAAAAGATTGTAACCTTTAGTGAGATCATATTCCATAAGGTCAGGCAACATGAGAACATCTTGGAGGCACCCCTGTCAACATCATCACTAAGAATCTTGTAGGTCTTCTTAATTGAGAAAGATCCCCTGTCTACTCCAAAGAGTCAAGAACTAGCGAATTGGGACGAAGGTCTTGAATTCAAGTGAGCAAGAGCTGTAAATCATTCATCATTGCCTTAGAAAGCAAATCTCCAACTCTTGGCACCTAAGCCCCTAAATCAGGAGGACCATCCCAAGCATTGCTCACCACTTGACCCTTATCAAGAGCTAGAGCAAACAACTTGAGTACCATCTCTTCCAAAAGACCTTCCCTTATCCAATCGTGCTCCCATATATTGATGGTAGATCCATTTCTCGGCATAGGATGACAAGGATGTAGCTGTAGTACATTCATGAAAGCACTCCAGAAAGTAGATGCGGTGGTTGGTAGTGGAGTTGGGCACTTAGCGACTTGGCATCGGAGGCAGAATCGGTGGTGCAAGTGTCACCAAGGGGTAGCAACAATGGTGGTGGTTGGCAGTGGAGTTGGGAGGCGAGCAAAGGTGTAGGGTAGTCAAGTGTGGTGATGCGAAACCAAGGGTAGAGCTGCATGAGGGATGAGTGGTTGAGAGTGCAATTGAAGCCACAGGGAGGGAGGGTTGTTTCGATAGATAGGTTCCTGTTGCGGTGCGACTGGTATGAAGAGGTGATGTGTTGGTTGGGGCCGATTTCGTTGAAGGGAACACAGGTGGCGAGGGTGGTTGTGGTAGAAGAGTTGGTGGTGGTGGCCTGTTGGTTTGATGATGGATGGAGGTGGTGTTGGTTGTATGTAGGAAGGATTGGGTGGAGTAGAAGGTGAGGATAATGGTGGAGGGGCTTGGTGGTGGTCTTGGCAGAGTGCGTTGTTCGAGTGGGAAGGAGATTCGAAGTGGAGTGAGAGGGAGCATAGAAGAGGGTAAGGAGAGAGATGTACGGGGGTAAGAGTAAAGAAGAGTTCACCAGTGGGGTGAGGAGGAATACTACGTTGGGGGTGAGGGGGAAAAGAAGGGATGAGAGAGAGAATAAGATGAGTAGGTAAATAAACTCAAAATAACTTTTCAATTCCAATTCTATCACCCTTGTGCATCATGTTGGTTGCCCTTTTAAGAGGTTACAACTAAAATAAAGTAAACCAAAAGACAGTTCCCTTCATGTAATAATTTGAACCAAGGCATCGCTCAGTGAATGGATACTAAAAATTACAAAAACACCATTTTCAAAAAAAGAAAAATACAAAAACACCCTTCTAGAAATTAATGTAACATTTGCAATTAGATTTTTTTTTTTTCTAAATTGCATGTTGGCCTGCATCAACTAGTCTCCATAGTCAGCTGCATCCCTTTCAAAGGGAGGCTAATATAGGTAAAGGGTAATCATCTTGGTGCAGTGCTAAGAGCTTAAGGACAAGCCCACACTCATCTTCCCCCATTTTTTTTGAAAGGGAAGAGGATGACTACTGAGGCTTAGTAGCCATTCCCATCTTCCACCATGTTAACTAGCATAAAGGTGGGTGTACCATGGTTTTCCTTCATATTGAATATGTGCCAAAAATTTGAATGAATGCGGCTAGATTCTCTACTTCATGCGCCTCACCCTTCGGGAAGAATGTAGTGCCATTTGCGCACTGTAGGATGTCTGAGAAGAGAGCCACCTTATCCAGAAGAAAATCTAGAAAACAGCTTGCCATCACAAGCTTTAGAATCCATTCTAGGTAGTGATAGGGACACACCCCTACACAAGTTAATGCAAAAGGGGGGAAGTGGTGAATTGCACAAAAAATAAAAGTAAAGACAATTGCACAAATATAAGCAATATGGAGAGGAAACCCTTTCGGGAGAAAATCTCTACCTAGATCTTTCGATCTTGGATTTCACCCCTTGTTAACCATGCTACAGACTCACAAGAGGGTAGTGTTTCTTAATACAACATCCAAGTTTTGGACAACCCCCAAGAAGAGTTTTTTTCCTCTCAAAAGAGAATGGGAAATCCACGATCTGGGTAGCCAAACAACAAAATAAATAATTGCAAATATAATTCCTATAAGTCTTAAAGGCATTGCTTGGTTGCTGGGTTAAGTATTTAACCCCCTCTTAACCTACCTATCACTTTCATTGGGCAGGATTTTAAATGTCGATGGCATGCCCACATCATGCCTCTGAAATGGCATTTTTTTGGAAGTCACCATGCTTACACGTTTTAGTTGTCAAAAAGTGGGAATTTCGCCAGCACGTCGATCATATCGCCGGCATGCTGACCATATGGGTGAATATTCTTACTCAAATGGGTATGGTACCTTCCAAGATTATTTTGCTCCTCAATTCCAACCCCAATCTCCCCCTCAAATTCCTACAGGATTACAATCATCGTAAGATGGTTCTAGAACAGGATTCTCCCAAGCACGTGCAACTAATTGTATGCGTGATAGACCATACACAACTAGTAGATTTCCCTGGATAGGACGATATATTTTGAATAGTTCCTGTAAATTATGTATTAATTCGCCTCTTTTTGTGGTTAGGGGATAAGACATATTTTGGGGCCTTAGATTGAAGATGCAACTGTAGACGACGATCAGAGTCTAATGCCTCCAAAATTGTCTTGATCGGACTTTCGTAGCATCATTTGCAATCTGAGGAAGGTCAAAGGTCAATGGGTAAGGTGGTACAAATCTGGACCTTAGACAATAAATCCAACCACACGGATGGGTTCAGATCGACGATCGCAACCCAATGACGTGAAAATCGATCCAATCCGACATCCGTGGCGTCCCCTACGAGTAGAAGATGGATGGCTCATATGGTGTCACGTGTCATCATCTAAGCCATCTAAGGCTGCCCGCCCATTCTCTATAGCGTTTCCAATGCGTGTTGTGGGCTGTTGGATGGTGATCCAACCGCCTAACAGCAGCCACGTCGCCTGTTGCTCTCTTCTCAAAGGCCTCCTTCAATCACAGGCGATGGATCTTCATCTAGCAGCTGTGAGCGTGTGAGCATCAACTCTTCCTCGCGACCATCCACGGTAAGGTTTTAAATATCGATATCGATATCGTATTGACAAGTCAAAAAATGAATATATCGGGGATATATCGTTGACATCGGTGAATTTTAGGGAAATCGCTTAGAAAGGCCCAAAATGTCACAGATTTTATGAAAATTAACATTTTAATAGAAATACCTAGAAGACGAAAATCATAAATTTTGAATGAAAATATAATAGAAATGCACTAGTCGCATGTCCACAAAGTCATATATTGAAAAGAAAGTATATAGAATATGATAATAATTGAAAAATATTCATAGTAGCATTCGTTACATATTGTTGACAATTGAAATCTTGCCTTAGTTGCACTGATTTTCTTATCAGTTTCAACATGCTCTCTATTCCAATACTCTTCTTTTTCTCATTGACTTGTCTCGGATTTCGTGAATCACCCTATTACTCCTCGTTACAATCTTAAGATATGAAATCACAAATGCTATCACTGAAAATGCACTTGGTGATAGAAGATACGATTTAGATTACACAGGAGTATATAATGAATAAATATAAATGGTCAAATAACTAGAGCCCTGATTTTCTTATTAGTTCCAACACGTTCTCCATTCCAATACTCTTCTCTTTCTCATTGATCTGTTTCACATTACGTGAACCACCCTATTACTTTCTCATTATGAGCTCAACACATGAAATCACATCTCCTATCAACAGAGATGTACTTGGTGGAACAAGACGGTTTAGATAACACAAGCATATATAATGGACAAATATAAACGCTCAAATAACTGAAGAGAAATTGTGCCCATCATAGCATAATGCATAGTTTGCAAGATTTATGGAGATCAACAAAGCACTAGTACGCGAGTACTTAGATAAACCATGCTGAAACAAGTGAACCTGTCAACTCTAGGTTGTTGTGGGGGAAAGAAAGAAGAACCGTCATGGATGACATTCTTTAATCAAAGGAAGATGACGAGATAGCCTTTTCAATACCCTATGGATTATCAAAGTGCTTGGTTTTATGCATCATTTTATAGAGGATTGAAGATGCTAATGTATTTCTCACCGACATTTTAGAATCTTCTTCCTATTTTTCAATAAGTAAAACCAAGTGCAATGACTGAATTGTCGACAGAGGATGTACAGTTCTAAAGTTGATATATTTAGTGGACTACCTGGAAGCAAGAACCCTGACATGTACAGCTCTAAAGTTTAACAAAACTCCATGATATCGGCGATATATCTTCGATATATTGGCGATATATCGGCGATATCATGGAAAAAAGATACCAAGGCTGATATCGATATGTGCTGATTCGGAGATATCGATATATTGTCGATATATTGCTGATATATCAATCCTTTATCCACGGGTGTAGCTCAACGGTCACTCATGCAACTTGCATTGAAGAGGTGCCAGTTTGAGACCCCGTGCACCGCTCAATTTTGCCACGTAGGGGTGCACCCTAAATTGGGCTGTCGGATGATGATCGAGTGGCAGCAGATGTAGCGACGTGGCGCTCTGAGTGCCACGCGATTTGCATGCAGATGATAACGTGCGATTTGACGCATGCCTTCGTAGCGGCGCAAGGTGAGACGACTTTTAAGCCATCCAATTGCACGATCCGACGTCTAATCGTGATCCGAAGGCATAACTCGTGTGCAATAGCCCTCCATCAATGATCAGACGAGTGAATTCACGCACGCAATATCATACGTTTGGGTGTGGGAACGTTGGCACGCGTTGATCTGAGCTCTTGGATCTCGACCAGATGGTTCATGTTCCTTGTGCGCCTACAGCCACATCTGTTACCAACGCTTGCATGCATCACTAAAGGCCTTATATCAATTATAAAGGCTTTGAAATGACCCTTATGCCCTCATTTCTTCACCTATAAATAGCGTACCCCTCCTGCACATTTCTTCATCTATCCCTTCCTATGCTTCTCTCACCATCTCCAAAGCTCTAAAGAGCTAGTCTCATGCCCGAGATGCTCCACTAGAGTTTATAAAAATAATTTTGCTTCTCCTCTCACTTGCATTCGTGGGCACCCATGACTATCTTCTCACCTCGTGCGGGAAGTGGATCTTGCTGTGACGTCGCCCTACTTCGTCCTCCTTCCTCCAGTTTTATTCTCCTTCATTCAGCATTTTACCACCATCTTCCGGATGCTCCGTCAATGCAGCTCACCCCCCAAACAGCCGTTAAGGGGAATTCTTCTCTCCCTTTCTATGTTTTATTGCTTTTTAGATTTAATTTTTTGTAATGAACATTGTTTTTTAGATAAAGTTGATATCTTTTCTCCTATTTTGGTATCTTCTCTCTTTGTATTATTTTCTCTTTTATGTTATTTATTCTTTTAGTAGAGTAGCTTGTGTACATTGATATTTACTGGCCAATTTGCTTTGTGACAATAATTTCAAATGTATCTTTTAAATTAAACGTTCGCCTCGCCATGTTAGACCCGAGACTCACATAGAGTTTCGGTTAAAATTATTTGATTAATAGATTTTTCACAATTACGACGATGGGTTTTCAAACTCGATTTTTTCTAAAAATTCGTTATCATATAACCACAACGGGACCAAAACTAGCAGGCCACACTGGGCCATGTAAAACTACTGTAGCTTGCACCACACCGCTAGCCTACTGATTGGGGGAAGGGGTGAAATGGACATTGCAAATACAAGCTGCTTACTGGGCAACTTCCATTCAGGGTAACAGTGCCTTTTGCAAAGGCCTCTTCATCACTTGAGGCAACCAAGCCTTGTGCGAAGGCTTCTTCACTGCCCAATGGATTCACTGGACAAAAGGGGCCACCATTGCTCTTGATAGGGGGTTTCTTCAGCCTTTAGCGACCTTACACATTTGTAAAGATAGAGCTACCAACACATGTGAATCACATATCACATGGCTCTAATGCCATGTTGAAATCAATCAACCATGATAAACAAGTAAGAATGTGAGTGTTTACTTGGAAAGCCTCCCACACTAAGTGGGGGAAACCACAAAATCTCAATTCCCTGGGCTTTGAGGTGCTGGGGTTTTCTTCACTAGGATAAGATGAAATGGTGAGGTATGAGTATGACGTATAGACATTTGAGGTAAATGGGTACATGCAAAATCCATTTACCCAAGTACAAGTCAACAGAAAAAATTGCATTTAGAAGCTCAATGGAAAACATTTAATGTAATATTCTTCTCATTATAGACTTCGTTAGTATGCCTAAATTGTGGGTTTGGGGTGGGCGAGGGTCATCCTACTAGCACTTGATGACTTGGATTATGAATAGTGCATTTGATAGGGACCCTGAATAAATCAAGTAACTAGCATTCAATGCAGAAGTGTTAAAGAAGTAACTAAGGATGCCTGCCAGCTAACCTACTAGCACTTCATGACCGTGACTGTATGAGTAGTGCATATGACAGGGACACTGAATCAATCAAGTAACTAGAATTCAATGCGGAAGTGTTAAAGAAGTAACTAAGGATGCCTGCCAGCTAAAGACGTACATGAAAGAGAAGCTCTTGTCTACCTAATTTCTGGCTTGAGAGGCATGCGGATGATTAAACAGAATATTAAGCTGCAATTTGAGTCTAAATCAGCAGTTGTCACTAAAGAATCCTGGAAGGGTTGAGTACAGTAGTAACGACCAAGCCTATCATTTTGTGGAATTGGCTATGAACATGTAACCAGTGGATTGGTAAAGTTCTATGTGCATAGGGAAATTTAATAGCCCACTGAGCCTAACTCTCCAAACTTGATGCATGCTTGTATAGTTTGCAAAAATCTCTGAATTATAGCAGGGTACCATTCTTGGCAGTCATGTACTTTCATGATACGGTCTTTGCCTGAAATGTGTTAATGCATCAATATTAACTGAAGTTTGGTAGTTTGCATTCAAATCCTTATCATTTTAATTGTATTGAACCCACCTATTGGCTATCGGAAGGCACCTTTCAAACCCTACTTCAGATCCTAACTAGTGTGTGATGACCTGTTGAGCGAGAAAATTGTTGCGAAGAATATGAGTTTAGAAAATCTTAGTCGTTGTAAAGTTCGTAAGAAAATCCGCTACCAAATAAAATTTATCAAAACTCTGGTGTGTTCTGGGTCGAACACGGGGAGACGAACGTTTGATTAAAAACTACGTTTGGAATTATTGTTACAAAGTAGAATAGTTGATTGAAATTAATTAACGTAAGCTAAACTATTTAAGGAATAAACAATAGAAGACAGAGAGAGAATATACAAAGAAAGAAAAATAGAGAGAGAATGAACAAATATTGTATTTAAATATTCTAGAGTTTATTACACCTACTTAAAGAAAACTAAACTATATTAGAAAATAGTAAAAAGATACGGATGAGAAAATCCTTCTCGACGGCCGCTTGGGGGATGGGCCGCGTTGATGAAATCCCCGGAAGAGGGTGGTGAGATGCTGGATAAGGGAGAATGGGGTTGAAGGACAGAGGACGAAGTAGGGTAGCATCGCAGCAGGATCCGCTTCCCGAATGGTGGTGAGAAGACAACCATAGGATGCTCCACTAAGGGGGTGAGAAGATGAATAATTATTTTACTCTAGCTCTAGTGGAGCATCCCACGTATGGGACTAGCTCGTAGAGCTTTGGAGGGGGTGAGAGGAGAGAAAGGACTGATGGGAATGAAGGGTGTAGGGTCCCTTTTATAGGCAAGGGGAAATGGGTAGAAAGGTCTTTTTAAGGCCTTGAAGTTAATGGCAACGTCTTTAGTGACGCTTGTGAGTGTTGCTGTAGCCGCATGTCCTTGAAGGCACATGTGCAACCTCAGCTGTTGATTGCTGATCCAAGCGTCCTCGTGTGGCCACGTCGCGCTTGCTTCTCCTTCAGCCGTTCGCGCATGCGCATCTCGAGCAATCTCGGCAGTCCGATCGCACGATCAGATGGTTTAAATGTCGTGAGTGCTTTGTCTTCATGTGTTGCACACGCCTATGTATTATGGCGCGTCATTGCGTGCGTGCTCATCTGGTGTTTGATGTCGCACCACATCGCTGCTCCATCAACCGTCCATCATGCATCCAATGGGCCAATTTCACCGCGCACCTCTTCTCACGGATTCAAACCTGTGCCACGCTCTCTTGATCTAAGGTCAAGACCAATGCGCTATCCCTTCGAGTGTGTTGCTCTTAGGGATTAATGGTTGGGCTTGATCGTGCGGTGAGTTTGGCATGGCGTGCAGAGGATCGTTGGATGAAGATCCAACAGTCCACAACGCTCGTTGGAGATGCCTTTGAGGAAGAAGGTCACTGCGGATGGCTGTGGGCGGCTTAGATGATGCCACGTGGCATCCTCAGACCCGTTCAACTTCTTAGCTCGTAGGTGATGCCACAGATGTCGGATTGGATTGATTTTTGCATCGTTGGGTTGCGATCGTCGATCTGAACCCATCCGTGCAATTAGATTTGTCATTTGAGGTACAAATTTGCACCACCTTGTCCCTTGACCTCTGATCTTCGACAGCATCTAATGCTACGGAGATCTGATTGGGGCTATCTCGGAGGTGTTGGACTCCGATCGTCGCCCTGATCAGGTCCGTATGGTTAGATCTTCATTCCGAGGCCCCAATAAATATCGCCTTATCCCTTGATCATAAAAAGGGTAAATTAATCTATAATTTGTACAAACTAATCTAAATGCATGATGATGCTTGTTATGTAATATTTATAATGCATGATGCTTTTAAGATACTAGGAACTTGCATAAATAGACATTTTAGGCTAATTAGATATATGCACATTGCGCTACGCTGCGGAATGCTAATCTTAGCTAGAAAAGATAAATTGGAATGGGTTTTTGTTTGCTTGAATATTTCATAATCAAAGAAGTATTGTAGGTGACACACCCATTTCATGTTGTAGGAATTGTGGGTAAAAAATAACATCAAGTGATTAAAATTCAGTATTCATATTTCTAGTCTTACATTGCTTGAACTTACACCTACATATATTATTCAAAACATCATAATGAAATCCTTACACCCCTTTTCCAAATTGTTATTTGTAGAAGATCTCTCTTTGTTGTCCTTTCTTATGAATGAATTTGGAAATAAAATGCATACAATTGCTTATTGTGAAGAAGGATACCCCATGACATTTAGCACTCCACTAAAATGCTTATCATTGAAAATGCTTAATGTTGAAAAAGCAGCTAGAATAACGATGCCAAAGCTGATGTCTTAACATACTGATATGATAATTTGAGATATTTCCCTCTATACTATGCATCACCACCAAGGGTATCTAATAAAACTCTAGTTCCCTCCTAAGGTACATCACATTTAAATTACATAGAAATCGAAATTAGTGAATGAAAAACATGAATGCCAACTCTGAGAAATTAATATCTGTTGACTTGAAGGATGTACAAGTTGGCTCTCTCTTTGATCTCATCAGCTGCTAAAAAGCAAACACCACTTTATAAATTGCATGATTAATTAAAGTCTTTAACTCTTCCTTGTGTGCTACATTAATTTGGTGCTCCATATTGGGACGAAGACTGATCAAGAAGAAAAGTGGACTTCACAAATGCTATACATTTTCACCTTATAATGGATTTATTTTCTCAAACTATACATAGTACATTTGTTAGCTGAAAAGCTCTTTATGGGTATACCATTTATAAGCTCTTTCTGAGTAAATAAAATCACTTCAAGAGTTGTTAAGTTCTTAGAATGAAAATGACTACTATGAAAAATGTTTTCATTATTTCATCTCTATTGATATTCCAATTGCATATGAAATGATTGATGATACATATCACGAGAAACTTTAAAGAATATCTTGCTTGAGGGGAGACTTGAATTTATGGACATTCGAGATTAGTTAGAAAGACTCAAAGAAGCCTTGATCCATTCATTGGGGAACTTCTCAACTTTATCAATAATTATGTCCAAGACATTATGTTATCTAATCAGTACTTGATAAAAAAATTGGATATGAAAAAAATTATCCAATTAGTACTTAATTGATGAAAAAGTTTAGGGAGATCACTGCAACTATTCAAATATAGCGCAAAACCATTAGGAATATGCAGCGTATAAAAAATTATAGCATCTGTACAGTAAACATAAAAGTGATTACTATCCAAAACTTTGACAATCCATTACTTGATGGCACTATTTAAGACCACAGACTATCGGATAGAAAATGAAGAACACCATAAAAGAAGATCATTGAGCTTTAGGGTTCTTGTTTTATAGCGACAGGGATGTGGTGTTTAGCGGAGGGTATCAGTTGCAATTCGATTGGACTCCACTTTGCGGTGTGAAAAGGAAAGGAGAAAAAAAAACGTGGTCTAATTGTAGCTTAGGAAAGTGGAAGGACCTTTGAGGGAGGGTGTGGGGGGTATCTGTTGGATTTTTGAGGTGGAGGAATGAAGATGACAGTATGGCTTTGCAGGTGATGGTGGAAGAGGAGGAAGAGAAAAAGGAGCAATGTGTGAGTGTGCTTTGAGGTGAGTGTGTGTGTTTCCTTTGAGAGGAAGGGAGGATGGAGGATGATGGTGGGAGTGGTTCGTTTGGGGTCATTGACTCACCACGTTTGACTCTCCTACAAATTGTGCAGAGGACAAAGGAGATGTCCACGTTGATGGTGTGGCCGAGGGAGGCGGAGTTGAGGAGGGGCCTAATGGTGGAGATGCAGGACTCCGGGTGGTCGGTGTGGTCACAAACGACCTTGATGGCGAGGGAGAGGGTGGCCGCTGTGTGGGGCCTAAAGGAGAGGAAGGAGGTGGTGTGGTTGGAAGGAGGGGAGGGAGATCTATAGGTGGTGGCGCGGGGAATGTAAAGGGAGGTGGTTGTAGGGAGGAGGATGAAGAAGAGGAAAGTTGGGTGCTTTCTTGGTGGTAAGGGAGTTTTCTTATGTGGGTGGGTTTCTCTATTTATGTGCTTCACGTGGGTGGATGGGGGTGAGGCATCTGTTGGGGGTGGCCTGAGGTTCTGACACGTGGTTCACCCAAACCCTCCTTTACCATAGGTATAGAGATACTCGAAGGCATGGATATGCTAGACCTTTGCTCATGCAGAATCTTTAATGTAAAAACTGCTTTGAATTTGAAGCCCAAGTGTATTCTTGTTCTACCATTTGTAACAGGAAATATCACTACCTGCACATTGTTATCCAGCCTCAGAAAGACAATCGTTGACGATTTCAACTTGTGTAGAACTGTTGTGGAGTTGCTTGCAGCTAAAGCAAAATTTCTAACTTGTTATTCTCTTACCCATGAGCTGATGAGAATCATCTAATAATTTTACCTTTTCTAAATGCATTTTAAGTTTCAACTTTGGGCTAATGCTCTCCTATGTTAATTGGATTATCAGTATGCGAAGTCATAATTTATTTCTTCAAAGTTCAGATAACTCTATTGTTCACAGTTCTTAATAAATTCTTTTTCTCTTATCAGGTGGGTTTAACCGATAAAATTAACACCACTGTAGGCGCTCTTTCTGGTGGGATGAAAAGAAAACTTTCTCTTGCTATTGCACTAATTGGAAACAGTAAGGTGCAGACTGAGTGCTCTTATCTCTCCTCAAGTAGAAAATGGAACATGGTACCTTCCAGAAAAAAAAAAAGAAAATTGGGCATATGATGATATTGGATTTTTGTTTTTTGTTGTTCCATAAATCTGTTCTTCAGGTTGTCATTCTTGATGAGCCAACAAGTGGTATGGATCCATACTCTATGCGTTCCACATGGCAATTGATAAAAAGGATCAAGAAAGGCAGGATAATATTACTAACAACCCATTCAATGGATGAAGCTGACATTCTTGGTGATCGGATTGCTATCATGGCAGACGGTTCCTTAAAATGCTGTGGAAGGTCTCTTCTCAAAATTTTTGTAACTTTCATAGTGAAGTTTTCCTGGATATCAGCAAAATATGTCAAAATAGGTCTCTATATAGAAGCACCTAGGGTTTTTAAGTAATACAATTTGCTCATTGTTTCCATATAGTATCAGAGAAACGGTCATAGGTTGATGACATTCTTTTAATTGGAAGATAGAGAATATTAAAGCACAGGTATATTCACAGTTTGTTATTAAGGTTCTGTGATTTATTGATGTTGTAGGAAAAGAGTTGATTCTATTATTGAAACCCTAGGCCCTCTTATATAAAGAGAGACCTAATGGGTAAAAGTACAAGAATGCCCTGAATAATAAGAAATAACAAAAATACAACTCAACTCTTAACACTCCCCCTCAAGCTTGAGCATAAATATCTGACATGCTTAGCTTAGTACAAACTTTAACCTCTTCTTGGCTATGGCTTTAGTAAATATGTCAGCAATCTGGTCTTGATTGGAAATATAGGATGTAGAAATCTTTTCGGCTAAAACATCATGAACAAAGTGACAATCCACTTCTATGTGCTTCGTTCTTTCATGAAATGCTGGATTGTTGGCAAGGAAGGTGGCTGCCTTATTATTACCATATATAGGTATGGGATCTGGAACTTCAACTCCAAAATCATGAATAATAGATTTGATCCAGTAGAGCTCACAAGTAGTGTGGGTCATGGCCTTATATTCTGATTTTGCACTGTGTGTGGAAATAACATTTTGCTTTTTATTTCTCCATGTAACAAGATTGCCACTTACATAGGTGCAATACTCTGTCGTGGATCACCTGTCCTCATGAGCACCTGCATAGTTTGCATCAGAGTATACACATACCTGAAGGTGTCCATGTCTTTGGAAGAAAATACCTTTCTCAAGACCTCCTTTCAAGTAACTCAAAACTTGGCATACGCCAGCCCAATGTATCTCTCTAGGCTCTTGTATAAATTGGCTCAGCCTCGCTACAACATAAGATATATCTAGCCTCGTCACAGTGAGGTACAATAGTTTACCAGCCATAACTCTGTATTTGATAACATCTTCTAAAATTAGGCTGTCAGTGTCTGCAAGATGAATAACGGGATCTAAAGGTATACTAGCAGGTTTGCATCCGAGCATCCCAGCCTTGCGAAGCATGTCAGGTACATACTTCCTTTGAGATAAGACCATTCCTTCATCACTATGATGTATCTCAATGCCCAAAAAGTAGTTGATCAAGCAAAGATCTTTAGTAACAAATTGTGCATGTAGGAAGTTCTTGGTGTCTTCTAGACTTTGCAAGTCACTTCCTTTCAACAAAATATCATCAACATACACAATTAAAATAATAGACCCCGACTGTGTATGTCCTGTGAAGATAGAGTGATCAGATGTAGACCGAACAAACCCAAAACTTTGAATTGCAGTACTAAATCTGTCAAACCAAGCTCTGGAGCTTTGTTTCAGGCCATATATTGCCTTGTGAAGTTTGCACACCTTCTGACACTCCCCCTGAATACCAAATCCTGGAGGCTTCTGCACATACACTTTTTCATCAAGGTCACCATAGAGGAAATCATTTTTTATATCAAATTGATGTACTTGCCATCTTTTATTTACTGTTATAGATAGAAGAATCCTGATTGAATTCAGCCGTGCAACTGGGGAGAAGGTCTTAAAGTAATCCACCTCAAAGGTCTGAGTATAACACTTGGCAACCAATATAGCCTTGTATCGTTGAACTGTTCCATCAGGTAGATATTTAATGTTAAATACCTGCCCACATCCCACAATAGTTGCTCTAGGGTGCAAATCAATAGGTTGCCATGTACCCTTGGACTGAAGAGCAGACACTCTTCCATTGCCCTTGTCCAATTTGGATCTTGAAGAGCCTCCTGATAATTTTGTGGCACTTGGTGACTGTCAACTGCAAGAGAAAGTGACTACTCGGCTGTAGACAACTGATCAGTAATATAATCTACTAAAGAATACCCAGCACACGACCATGGAGCCTTCCGCTATGCTATAGGAAGGTCCAGGTCATTGTCCTGAGTAGAAGATACCTGAGCAGGGGATTGAGCAGGGGATGTTTAGCAGGTATAGTGGAAAGAGGCTCTTTTATGCGAGGATGGGAATCTTTGGATTTGTGGTGGAAAGTTCGTGGATGATAAGTAAAGGGTTCTGCATCAGGTGTAGCTATATTTGGTGGTTGGGTTAGCTGAGTGGGCTCTGGAGGTGATGCAGATGGAACAAGAAGAGGAATGCCTTGCTGCACAGTTAGTGAGGATTGTCTCCCTTTATGGGGATAAAAGGGAAGCTCTGCAAAGAAGGTAACATTTGCACTGACATAAAATTTATGAGCCTAAGGTCATAGCACCTATATCCCTTTTGGGTTCTTGAGTACCCCAAGAAAATACACTTAATAGAACGAGGTGACAATTTATCTACTTTAAACAAATGAACAAACCAAACACATCCAAAGACCATGGGGGTCAACGGGAAAACATACCTACAAGGAAACAAAGTAGCATAGGTTACCTGCCCCCCAACACAGACGAAGATACCCTATTAATAAGAAAAACAGTAGTAAGAGCTGCATCACCCCAAAAACGAGATGGAACATTCATTTGAAACGTGATAGATTGAGCCACATCTAACAAGTGACGTAACTTGTGTTCAGCAACCCCATTTTGTTGTGAAGTGTGAACACAAGAAGTTTGGTGAATCACCCCTATGGAGCTAAAAAACTCAGTCAACTTGGTATTAACAAATTTCAGTCCATTATCAGAATGAAAAACCTTAATAACAGTGGAAAATTGAGTCTTTATTTTATTGAAGAAATTTTGAATAAGTACAGGTTTCAGATTTTTCCTTTAACATAAACACCTAAGACACACGGGTACAATCATCAATCAAAACAAGGAAAAACGGAAACCGCTAACACTGCGGACCCGACATTAGCCCCACAAATTAGAAGCATAAGATTAAAAGGAGACTCAGACTTCTTATTTTGACTAGAAAAAGACGAACGTTGGTGGTTGCCAAGTTGACAGACATCACATGAAAAATAATCTAGGAACTGACGGCGGAGAACAGAAATACTCGGGTGAGGAACAACGGCAGTGGTGGTGGTGGTAGGTAGAAGGCTTATGTAGTAGAGGCCATTCTGCTCAAGTCCACCAATCTGCCTCGTTGTCTGCATACATCAAATTAAGAGCAAAACGTGGAGCATGCATAACATCTGACAAAGGAAGAGAGGAAGAAAGAGATATATCTCCAAGACCGGTAACAAGAGACAAACCACCATCTGCTACCCTGACCTGAAAGGGTGTAGCAAGATTACGAAGAGAAGAAAAAAGAGTGGAGTGTCTTGTTATATGAGAAGCACCTAAATCTACTATCTATGCCGGCACGTGAGAATTGGTGGACAAAGCACAAGTACTTGTGGGATGAGGAACAGATGCCCCAGCAGTAGTGGTGTTCTGAGAAGTCAGCAACCTATCATACTCAACCTTGGAAATAGTAATCGGACTGTCCATCTCCTGAGATTGCGTACCATCCTACAACCTGATTAGCACGGGGGCCTTGGGTTTGAGGATACCCATTCTTAATCCAGCATCTGTCCACAGTATGTCCAATCTTATGACAGTACTCACACACAAAGTTCCCTCTGCCATGGCCTCGTCTGCCTTTAGAGGCACCCCGTCCTTTGGCATGTTGTCCACCACTAGTAGATGGGCCACGACCTTGACCAAAAGATGCCATGGCAGAAGAATCAGAACTAGGAACAGGGTCGGAGATCTCTATTATTGAGAGATGGGCATAGATCTGTGCAGGAGTAGGAATCTCTTCAGGAGTCATCAACTGATCCTTTACTGATTTGTATTCTGGACTCAAAGTAGCAAGAAACTATACAGATCGGATTGCCTCTCTCTGTTTTGCCATGATTGTGATGTTAGATGTCAACGGCTGATATATGTCATGTTCATCTCATAAATTTTTGAGCATATTATAACACTCTGCTAAGGGCATAGTCCCTTTCTTAAATGTGTGAATATCCTCGATCCAACGATACAATCTGGCAATATTACTCTTCTGTGAGTGGATCTCATGCAACACTTCCCACATCTTCTTTGCTGAGGCATAAGACATGACTTGTTTTGCAAAATTCTCTTTCATACTATTCAACATACATGTTGCAACCTAGTCATTATCCGCCTCTTAGTCATCCGTCTTTTTGGAATCCTCTGGTTCATCCCTCAAAGGAATGTATTTATTTCTATGTGTTTCAACAAATCGTGCAAAAGAAGTAGACCATAACAATAAATTGGAACCATCCAATTTGATATTAGTTCTTTGCATATGAGAGGGAACATTCGTGGGTGACACCTTACTAGTAGAGTCACTAACACCCTCTTTACTATCAGCCATGGTACCTACTTTGTGTGGATCAACAAGTCAACAATCAAAGATGACAAAAAAGTTGCTTATAAGGGTGTTCAGAGGATTGCAAACATAATCATCAATCTGAAAAATACCAACTTAGGTTTGAAAAGTACTAACTTCATATTATATAGGGGCTATCTGCCTCTTTAGGGCATGTACATGTTACCAAGGATCAATTGGACCATAGCAACAGTACAGGAGGATCCTTAGGAAGGCAAGATCAACCCCAACAGCCACCACACAGCCACCACCGGATTCCTAGAAGGCCAGCAGGCGGTGGCGATGGTGCTGCAGAGGTGAGGGGCAACGCTGTGGGTGGAGAAGTGGCACTGGCGACGGTGGTAGCACTGTCGTCGGCATTACTAGCTTTGCGGGCCCCTTTGGTGATGCCCTTGGGTGGTTGGAGGCGTCGGGGAGTGGTGGTGGAAGATTGGCGACGCTGTAGGGGTCTCCTACAGGATCTCCTCCTACTGGAGATTGTCTCCGCCGATCTTCACCGGAGAGAGGGGTGTGGTGGTGGGTGTGGTGGCCTGTTCTCGGTGGGATACCAAACGTTGGTCTAGGAACGTCGCTCTGATACCATATGGGAGGAAAAGAGTTGATTATATTATTGAAACCCTAGGCCCTCTTATATAAAGAGAGACCTAATGGGTAAAAGTATAAGAATGCCCTTAATAATAAGAAATAGCAATAATACAACTCAACTCTTAACAATTGATTATTTCCTTGGTATTAAGGTATAACAAATAGAAGGACTGGTATTATCTTAGTGCAAGTTAAGGTTTTAAATATCGATATCGTATTGACAAGTCAAAAAAGGATATATCAGGGATATTTCACTGATATCAGTGAATTTTGGGGAAATTGCTCTGAAAAGCAAAAACTGTGAAAAAATGTCACAAATTTTATGGAAATTACTATTTTAATGACTAATACATCTTAAAGAAATACCTAGAAGATGAAAATCAATAAATTAAAGGCCTATGTGTGTGTCTGCTTCCCACCCGGTTGTTATTCGAGTTTCAACCTTTCCCGCTTCCAATAGTTAGGAATATCTTTCCCACCAAGTTACCGTTCAACTTTCAACCTTTCCCGCCCAATAGTGCAAGCGAGTTATTCAAATTTCAACATTTCTTGCCCAACAATGTCTGGTATCGGTGATATATCACCGATATTTTGGGGATATTGGCTGATATATGAGCGATATATCGTGATATTGGTGATATATCGCCGACATCGTGGAAAAAGGATACTGCATGTGATATCGATATGTCCAGATCTAGCGATACCGATATATCAGCGATATATCAAACCTTAGTGCAAGTACATACTAGACATGTTGAAGGAAATTGGTATGCTTGGGTGCAAACTAGGATGTGTACCTTTGGATTCCCCATTGCCTCTTGCAAATGTAGACATCCCTTTGTTGCCGGATGTGGGCAGATATCTTGCCGTGGTAGGGAAGCTGTTGTATCTGATGGTTACTAGGCCTGACATCGTTTTTGCTGTTGGAAGGCTTAGCTAGTTTATGCGGACACCCAACGAGGTCCACTAGGATGGAGTTTGCCAGGTGCTGAGGTACTTGAAGTGTGCTCTTAAGAAGGGGCTTTACTTTCAGAACCATGGTTATGTTGATGTGTGTGGTTATTCTGATGTTGATTATGCCAGGGCACATGAGGACAGGTCTACTATTGAATGCGGAAAACTACATGATCGGAATTGGAATTTGAAAACCCGTCGTAGTTCGATTTGAGAAGAAATTCATTAATAGATAAATTTATACCGAAACTCTAAGAATTCCAGGTCGAATACAGGGAGACAGACGTTTGATTCAAAATCACGTTTGTTTAATTGTCACGAAATAGATTAGTAAGTCGAAAACTAGCCATCTATTTAACAAATAATAAATAGAAGAGAGAGAATATTACAAATAAAGACAAAAGAGAGGTAGAATAAACATGGATCTTATAACCAAATGCTGTTTATTGCACTAATCATTACAACTAGAAAGTAGGAAATCTATGCTAAAAAGCAGTAAATCTACTCTAGAAAGCGGTAAAAAGAATGGAAAGAGAAGTATCCTCCTTGACAATTGCTTGGAGGATAAGCCGGACGGAGCGACACCTGGAAAACGGAGGATGGAGCGGGAAGATGGAGGACGAAGCGGGAGGAACTGGGAGCGAGGCAGGACGTCGTCATTGTCGCAGGATCCGCTTCCCGAATGGAATGAGATGACAACCGCGGGATGCTCCACGAAGGGGGGAGAAGGTGGAAAAATTGTAATTTTTACTTTAGAGGAGCATCTCGGGTTTGGGACAAGCTCTTAGAGCTTTGGAGGGGGTAAGAGAAGAGAGAAAGGGATGAAGAAAATGTGGTGGTCGTAGGGTTATTTATAGGTGAGGTTTGAATGAACAAATAGGTTATTTTACTTTAAAAACATTAAATCAAGGCCTTCAGTGACGGATGAAACCGTCACTAAAGCCCAGATCATGGGCGTAGCTACCGCGCATGCCGCGCCTCCTCTCCCCGCACCTCAACACACATGCACGTATGCGCCTTTTCAGCCATTCGATTGTGAGATCAGACGGCTTAAGATGCGCGTACCCACTCGTTGCTTCAACGCCTTAACGCATGTGCACGCGAACTCTCAGTCATCCATCTTGCATCCAACGGCTCAGATTGCATCGTGCCCGCACCTCTTCAACACAAGGGCCTGCCTGCATGCGATCCTCGCTCATTCGTGTAGCCACGTTGCATGCCATCTGATCGCTCGCACTGCATCCAACGGCTGAAATCAGCCACTCCGCGCCTGCGCCTGATTTGAGGCACAGCGGGGATCGAACTCGCGCCTCTTGATCGCGAAGAAGCGCTCGATCGCTGTGCTGCGGTGCGCCTTTGGTCGCGTGGATGTTTTAACCGCACGCGCTCGTGGCCATTGGATCAAGATCCAACGGCCCAAATCATTCGCGCCTTTTGCCTTATGAAGATGAGAGCAGGCGCGTCTGAGTAAATCCTAGCCGTTGGATCAAGATCCAACGGTTAAGATCGCACGATGAAGAGTCCTTTGAAATGCAGCGGCGGGTCTTTAGGCTGATTGGGTGGCTGAGATGGCACCACGTGGCGTCATCTTGGCCGTCCATCTTTTGTGTGTTGTAGACGGTGCCACGGATATCAGATTGGATCGATTTTCACGCCGTTGGGCTGCGATCGTCGATCCGAATCCATCCGTGCGGTCGGATTTGTCATCTGAACTACGGATTTACACTATCTTGGCCCTTGATCTTTGACCTTCCTCGGATTATATCTGATGCTAAAGAAGTTCGATCAGGGCGATCTTAGAGTTGTTGAACTCCAATCGTCTCCTCGATCAAATTCGTATGGTTGGATCTTCGATCCGAGGCCCCGATTAAAAGTTTATTTGACTACAAAAAGGGAAAATTAACCTAAAATTTACACAACTTAACCTAAATGCAAGATGATGCATGTTATGTAATATTTATAATGTATAATGCAACTATAATACCAAGAACATGCATAAATAGACATTTTAGGCTATTCAGTTGCATACACATTATCTACCATTGAATATTGCACCTGTGTGGGAGGCAATCTTGTCACTTGGAGGAGTAAGAAACAAGCAGTAGTTCTAGATAAAGTGCTGAGTCCAAATATAGAGCCATGGCATACATTGCTTATGTGTTATTTTGGGTTCGATCTATCTTGAAGGATTTTGGTGTTTATATTTCAGAGTCTATTCGTATGTTTTGTGATAACAAGGTCACCACTTTCATTGCAAATAATCTTGTGTTTCATGAAAAGACGAAGCATATTGAAGTGGATTGCCACTTCATTAGAGATGCCATTTTAAGCAAGAAGATCTACCCCCTATATTGGCATCGAAGATCAGATAACAGATATCTTCACAAAAGCATTCTCTGGGAAGCGACTTGAAGTCCTATGTTCCAAGTTGAGCATGCTTGATGCTTATGCTACAGCTTGAGGGGGAGTGTTGAGTTGTACATAGGACTTGTTACAATTGTTTATTTATGTAAGGGTGTGTAATGTTGTTTCTCACTTGTACCTCTCTATATAATGGTACCTAGGGCTTATAAACAATTCATTTCGTCCTAACAGTCATCATAAAGGAATGCATTCTTCACATCCAACTGATGAAGCGACCAACCCTTTGAACTGCAACATATATTAGGATGCCCACAGTGGGAAGCCTAGTTACAGGAGAAAACGTGTCAATGAAGTCCATGCCATATGTTCACGTGAACCCCATGGCTACTAGTCGAGCCTTATGTCTAGCCACTGACCCATTTTGGTTATATTTGGTGGTGAACACCCATCTACACCCCACAATGGATGCTTCGTTTGGTAACTCTCCAAGGTCCCATGTATCGCGTGACTGGAGTGCATCCATCTCATCCTCCATGGTCTATCGTTACTTTGGATCAAGCATAGCCTGCTAGTAGGTAGAAGGAATCTGTGTGGCAAATAAAGCATGACGGACCTTTCCATATGCATTCCCCAAAAGCTCTATAGAGATGACTCCTGAGAAAGGATATCTAGCACACGTACGTGGCGCTTACTGAATGGCAATCGAAAAATCAATATCATTGGGCACTGAATTTCAGTTTGTGAATCATCAAGATGAAGTTTCTTCAATTTTCTTTCTTGCCGAATGGATTTCTTGTATTAATTCTGTGGCTTATTTTAAGTGTTCTTAGTGTTGGCACTGTGAATCATTGTCATTGCATTTGTGCCTTCTTTTTACTTATTTTATCTGCACTTTTACAGTTCGCTATTCTTGAAGCAGTATTATGGCGTTGGCTATACTCTCACCATTGTTAAAGTTAGTACGTGAATTTTATTTTCTGAGAAATTGTTCGCATAAGTCAATGTTCTGCTTATTTTGGTGAAAATTCATTCATGTTTGACAGAATGTGAATTCATTGGTGGCTGCTGATATAGTTCGTCGGCATGTTCCATTAGCTACTTGCATATCTGATGTATGTTCCCTTTTTCTCTCTCTCTTTATCGAAGTTATTCTCTTATGGTGATTTGTGACGCGTTTTGACTTAGAGGTATATTATTTATGCCTTTTTTTTTGTTTGCCTGTTGTAATTGGAAAACCTTTAAATTTACAATGTCACCATTGATTTTGTTCTGGAAATTTTGTTTGAAAATCTTCCCAAAGTTTAAGTCCGTTTCTTCCTTTTCAGGTTGGCACAGAGATGTCCTTCAGACTTCCTCTTGCCTCCTCCTCTTCATTTCAACAGATGTTTGAGGAACTTGAGACCTACACCAAGACTTCAACTTCATCTGCTCCTGGGATTGAGAGTTTTGGCATTTCCGTTACAACATTAGAGGAGGTTTTCTTACAAGTATCAGGTCAAGCTGTTGATGAGGATGAGAGTGCATGTGACATGCAAAGTGTCAAACCTAATCCTGTGATCCCAGAGGCCACTATTTATAGTCAATTGGGGAAAAGCTCAAAATGCAGCTCATGCTTAATGGGATGCTTGAAGTTTTTGGCAGTTACTTTATTGACATTTGGAAGCTTTTGTTACTTTTTATTATCAACTGCTATCAGATATATAATGTACTTACCAGCTAAGATCTGCTCTTGTAGCATGGTATCGGATTCTACATTTTGGCGGCACTTTAAGGCCTTGACCATTAAAAGGGCACTGTCTGCCCGGAGAGATCGCAGAACAATCGTGTTCCAGCTTGTCATTCCTGCTGTATTTTTATTATTTGGCTTGTTTTTTTTAATGCTCAAACCGCATCCTGATCAGTGCTCCATAACCCTGACAACATCATACTTTAACCCTTTGTTAATGGGAGGTGGAGGAGGACCAATTCCGTTCAATCTTTCTTTACCCATCTCACACAAGGTTCACAAGCTAATTGACTGTACTTTTACTGTGCATTTGGTTCTTTTGCTCATTGTTGGACCTTGCTTTGTCTTTCGCCTTGTAGGTCTCATCTCATGTCAAGGGAGGATGGATTCAAAAAGAAGAACCCAGGTCATTCAGGTTTCCTGACCCAGAAAAGACTCTTGCCGAGGCTGTTGATGTTGCAGGTCCTATTGTGGGCCGAAACCTGATCTCCATGAGTGAATATCTAATAACAAGCTTAAATGAGTCATATCAATCCAGGTATGCTGGACAAGATGTTTTTGCACTGAATTTTCTTTAAATGCCATCTTCCCAAATCTTCTCCATCCTGCATGTTGAGTGTTTTTTTTTTGTGGCAGGGCATTTTCATTGAATAAATTCTTAAGGTTGTGTGGTGCTACAATTTGAAAGCATTTTGTTAATGTACAAGGTGCATAAGACTGCCCTGCTTTGGTTTTGTTGAATGGTGTAAAACACTTGTACGTGGGTATCTGGATGTTGGGTGTAGGTCCATGTTTCCTATTTTCTTATAAATTGTGTAACACATCCTCCTGCCCCTTCAAGTTGTCATTGTGAGTGAAAAATAGAATCTTTAGTAACTGGGCATTAGAGTCCTTGTGGAGCTTGTGCTCCCATGGTTTTTCTTATGATGGGTTTTCCACGTAATATCGTCTCTTGTGTGTTTGTGTTTCATCCAACATGGGATTAGAGCTTATGGGATGCTTGTGATGTCTCACCACGTGTTTAAGGGCTGTATCGGTTGATCTGGTCGCTTCGATGTCAAGCAATGTCGGTGAGCACCTTCACTTAGGATTTCTACGACTATGGTGGTGACACCTCTTTTCTCTCGCTGTTATTGGGGTTTCACCATTTGAAACCCTAGCGGTGCTGCTTGCGACCTTTCTCGGTTGCTTCAGCTTCCTCTGGCTTCTTGCTGCTTCGACAACCCTCTAAAGGCTCTAACGAATCTCCAACAGGTCTGGCAGTGACCCTCTTTCCCTTCGGTGAGGTTTTCTCCTGCCACCCCTGCACCTCTCTTGCTCTGGTTCCAGTTTGGGTGACACCACCTATCGATGCTGCTCCTCCAAGGAAGCTCTGACAGATGTCGTGAGTCCTTTAGCGAAGTCCTTGGGCTCTAGGCTAAACTCTATTTTTGTTGTTTGGTTATCAGAGCCCTTGTTTGTGATTTGTGTGGGTGCAATTCAACTCTAATGCTGGCCCTATATTCATAGTTTGATTTCAATCCCATCTTTTCGTTGTTTGGTCTCCTTGTGGTGTCCCGCAACTTTGGGAGCTTCGATGGACCTTGACGACCTATACACAATTTGCCCTTAGCCTTCTCTACAAATAGAGGCCTAGGTTTCCATAGTGAAATAAATACTTCCTCTCCACATGGTATTAGAGCGACGGTTCTAGGTCGGTGCCTGGTACCTCCTTGGTCTCCTCTTTCTTTTTCTTTTCTCTAACAAATAACTTAGGGTTTCTTGAGATTTGTGCTTCTCTTGAGAAGGAAGAGAGGAGGTCCCTTTCTCTAGGGTCCTAAGCCCTAGGTCACAAGGCCCAAGGGAAGGGACCCTCGATCTTGGCTACCACCATCATAGAAGTGGTCATCGACAGCCAACGTCATCATCGCCAGGTTGGGGTGGCACCGGAGCACCACCGCTAACCCCCAATGCCATCCTTGGTTGCTGGAGACTAACTCTGCACTTCCCCAATGCCATCCTTGGTTGCTGGAGACTAACTCCGCACTTCATCGACACTGGATGCTTGCATGAGGTACCATAGCCTCATGGGAACACCAATGAAGGGGTCACCTGGAGGAGGAGCGTCACCGCTGGTGGTCGGTAAGATGGCAGGTTGCTAGAGAGGTGAATAGGGCGACTGATGGCCTATTGTGTGCAGTAGAAGGTCATTAAGATCCTCTTTCTCCAATCTGAGGTGATAAGAAGTATTTATCCTATTTCAGACTTGATTTTGGAAGATGCCCCACTAAGATAGTGATTGGATGAGTTCTATTTTCGTGATGTTTTTCTTGCTTCTCCTGGTAGACTTTTGATCAGTGATTGAGTTGTTAATTGGTCTTGCTGAGAGAGATGGCATATGAGGTTGTTGATTTACCGACACAAGGGGATGGAACCCAAGGGGAATTCAAGAACCCCTTTGTTGGCTTGATGGTTAAGATTGACGAGTTCAACTATGTGTTGTGGTTGTAATTGATTGTTAATGTAGTTGAGTGCCATGACAAGGAGTGCATACTACCTGAGATGGAGCCAGCTCAAAAGACAGGGAAATGCACCTCTTGAAAGAGAGATAATGGTATGATTTGGGCGTAGGTCATGAATACCACTATCTCGCAAATTGCTACTGAGATTATGTACTACAAAACGGTGAAGATGTGGGACATTCTTCGCCATACCTATTCTTAAGATAGCGCACATGAGTCTAGAAGGCAAGGCTCTAACATAGTATTACTCGTCTCTCCTAGTTAGCATTTGAGAGACTCAATGCCTACAACTCCTGTATGCTCATGTGAGTCTCAGAAGGCATACAAGGCACAACCCATAGTGGGACATTTCCTTGCTGGATTAGATTTAGCCTATGATGCAGCTCACTCTCAAATGCTGAATTTGCTTGAGATACCGTTGATAGAAGAGGTGTATAACTGATTGAGTCAACTTGCGGTTTCTTGGCCCTCTATTACATGGGTAGAGCATACATTGCCATGGTTACTTCTTAGGAAAGGGTAGAGGTGTAGGTTGTTCCCGCGAAAACCTCAAAGATAAAAAGCGTTCGTTGTAGCAGGATTTTTCGAAAATAGAGATAAAGTAATTGAGACCTTGGTGAATCTCGGGTCGAACACGAGGAGGCATAGGGTTAAACTAAATGTAGAAAACACTATGCAGATATGAAATCATAACTAACTAATTCTTTTGGTATTTTTTATTATAAAGATGGAAATGAAAAGGAGCACAAACCAAGCAGGTAAATAGAGAATGGGGTGAGAAGGACTTGCAAATAATATAGATGGGAAATAAATTTTATTGCAACCAGAAATAATGTCAAGAATACAACCAAAATGAAATATCTATCAGAACAAAAACTAGAAATCAACTATGTAGGAATTGGTGTGTATGTAGGTAGCGTAGAGGCTGATTGGCATGGGAAAAACAATCCAATGTGAGGCTGTTTCCACGTTGAAAATAGGGAGGAAATTCCCTGATATTACTATTGTAGTTTGGCATGGAGTTTGAGGAAGAAAGAGCCACCTCACGTGGAGAAGAGAGAAGTAGAGAGGAGAGGAGTCCTCTTGGGTTGTGTTGAAAATATTTGATTGACTCAAATTAGAATAGTTGGAAAGACTATTTATAGAGAGCACATATCCTTACAAAAAGGAAACAAAAGATTTTATCCTATTGAGAAAGTTTTTATCTCATTTGGAAAGATCTTATCTCCTAAAAGCAAATCCCAAATATATTCCTGAAAATAACTTTACTAAAAATAGGAAATAAGCAAACTTGGTGCACCAAAATTGGTCCAATTGGACCCTTTGCCGTCGGTTCTGATGTGGCTTCAGATGCTGCCACGTGGCATGTGCCACGTGACCTGCTGGTTGCCACGTGGCCTGCTTCAAATCCCAACACTTCCGCTCAAGTTGAAGGTCGAGAGGTCGATGGCTTGGTCTTCAACTTGTGAGGCTAGACGCCCCGCCATTCATCTTCTTCAAGGACAAAGCTCTTGGACTTCTCTTTGGACAAGTCGATGGCGAATCCTTTTGCTACCTCCGGAGTCGTCGTTTCTATGGCAACTTGAGTAGTCATTGCGATGGCCGTTGTGGACTCGTCTTTTCTCAGAAGAGCACGCAGCTTCTCAAGGTCTTCTTGAGTTAGGGAGTCCACGCGTGAGGTGCTAGTAGCCCTACGTGGTGCTTTCCAAACTTCTTCCAGCACTTGTCTTGTGGATGGTTGTTGCGTCTGGAGTGTTGGTACTTTGGATAGACGCGAAAAGACCTATGTCCTTGTCCACACCCCGCACTCGCTTTTGGAATAGCAAGTGCAGAGCTCTTGCCTTTTGGCGTATCTTCCTCCTTAGGGATGTTTATCTTGAGGAGACGACAAAAGATGGTTTCTAGATCCATCGTCTCTTCTGAAGCAAGAATCTGATCATGTGCGGCTGGATAACGGGAATTCGATCTCGACAGGAACTTGGCAGATTGTCATATGGCATGTGTCTCCCCCTACTTGTCGCAACAGAGACGCTCGTAGATCTCCAACACCTCGAACAACGCCTCCATCTTCTCATAGTAATTTGTCAAGGAGAGATTTCCTTGACTGACCATCCAGATATGGGTGTAGAACTCGGTGATGTAGGCATTATTCGAGGTTCGGGCATACCTCTTCTTGAGGGTCGTCCAAATCTCGAATGCGCTTTTTTTGTATAGCATATTCCAGGCAATGGACGGATCCATTGAGTTCATGAGCCAGTTTATGACGACGTAATTCTTCTCGTACTTGTCATTATGAAGTCTGGCACCTCCTCAAGGAGAATACTCAGTTTTTCTTGGCCTCCAGTGAAAATCTTGAAGGCATGTGCCCATAAGACATAGTTGGAAGCCCCACTAAGCTTGATGGTTGTTCTGGAGAGAACCACCTTGCCTTCTCCGGGGTCGAGCGTGGCATCTCCAACCGTTGTGGTTGATTTTGTCATCTTCTAGTCTTCTCCGCGGAAGGCGTTGGATTTGTCGAAGACTTCTTGGATGCGAGAACCATCAACTTGTGGTCTGGATGATGACCTTGCATGGCCAAGAGGGTTTACACACAAGAGAAATTTCTCTCTGTTTTATGCTTATACTCTCCTCCAACCACACCCCAATTAAGCCTAGAAGATTTGCTCTGATACGATGTAGGAGTTGGCGCGCATGTAGGAAGCGTGGAGGCTGATTGGCATGGGAAAAATAGTCCAATGTGAGACTGTTTACACATTGAAAATAGGGAGGAAATTCCTTGATATTACTGCTGTAGTTTGGCGTGGAGTTTGAGGAAGAGAAAGCCACCGCACGTGGAGAAGAGAGAAGTAGAGAGGAGATGTGTCCTTTTGAGTTGTGTTTGAACTATTTGATTGACTCACATTAGAATAGTTGGGAAGGCTTTTTATTTATAGAGAGTATATACCTACAAAAAGGAAATAAGAGATTTTATTCTATTGGGAAAGATCTTATCTCATTTGGAAATATCTTATCTCCTAAAAAACGAATCCCAAACATATTTCTAAAAGCAACTTTACTAAACATAGGAAATAACCAAACTTGGTGCACCAAAATTGGTCCAATTGGACCCTTTTCTGCTGGTTCTGATGTGGCTTTAGATGCTGCCACGTGGCTTGCTGTAAATCCTAACCAACTACAACTAGAAAAAGACTAGAAGAAGCAAAGGATGAGATGAAGCTTTGTCCATTGATGTAGTCGCCTTGAAGATGGAGATGAGGTAGAGATTTAGAGGATAAGGACGACCACTAAGAAGATGCAGCAGAGTCTGGATGTGAGTTGAGAGGAAGAAGGTGGTGAGATCTACTTGGGAAGGTTTGATGAAGGATTATACTGAACTAAGGAACTTAATGAAGAGAAGGGAGGGGGGTAGGCTTCTATTTGTAGAAGTGGTAGAGGATTGTGATTTATGGATCCAAGTTGCCCTAGATCAAGGGTTTGAAGGGTTAGGATCTAATTAGGTTGGGATCAACGGTTAGGATTAAGGATAGGGTTTAGAAATGAATGGAGGGTTAGGATTACATAGGGAGGATGATGGAGGGTTGAGATCCTAGGAAGGGGGCGGCTAAGGTGGTTGTTAGGTGGACCATATGGCCGACCAAGAGAAGGGAGTTTTAGGCCTTTGGATGAGGTGTTAAGGGCTAGGATAATTAAGAAAGGGATATGCACTTTTGTGCAGTAGGAAAAAGACTTAGGATAAGATCTTTTACATAGGCCTTTGGATGATGATTTAAAGGTGGAAAGGCAACCTAGAGGGGACGGTTAGATGTGTAGGGAAACCCTAGGGGGGGCAATGATGAGGATATGATCTTAGAGTTTTCTACTTGGGTGTTAAAGGATTGGATAAAGTGAAGGTTGGATTTTTGGATTTAAGTAGGTGCACTTAGCCAACTAATATAAGTTATTAAATAGGTCCATGGTTGGCCAAATTAGGTTGCTAATTAGGCTAGGTGGGTGGGTCCTAGGTTAGGAAAAATTGGGTCTCTAATTAGGTTAACCTAATTGCTAAATAGGTTAAGGTCAAAGAAACAGGCTCATCCTCTTCACATGAGCTCAAATATGGAATTGAAATCTCCAAGGCTCAAAATTGCTCCAAACCTAGTACCTGCGCATTATATAACAAGGACATTAAGGTACCGGATATAGATTTGGGAGAAATTGCAGAAAAATATGACATAATGCAATATTTACAAAATGCATATGTATGACTATTCTAACCTAACTAAATGCTTTCTACCCTAATCAACCCTTAAAATAGCCTTATTTAGGCATAATTAATGTAAATCTATATAGAAATATCGTAGGATCACCTCCTTGTAGCTGTGGCCAAGGCCGAAGTGGTTAGCAACGATCTAGGTCTCAATGCTTATTTTGTGGAAGTTTGGGTGCACTAAAGAGACATACTGAACTAAACATGGGAGATGTATTAATGCTAATCAGGCGGTCATAGCTCCTAATATAGGATATGAGTTTGGTTTAATCACTTGAGCTGGGTAGGATGAGTTGATTCAGAGGTTTCATCATCATGGGATATCAACTACTACTTCTATAGGTTTTTTAGGCCCTGCTTTAGGAAATGCAAATATTGCTACCTTTGTTGGTCCCTCAGGTATATGTCTAGCCTATCATAACAACTTTGAAGATATTGATTGGCTCGTGGATTTTGGCTCCTCTTGACGTATATGTGGAAGGGCCCAGTAGGTTTCCTATTTATAGCCTGACTGTCTGGTTGGACGATACTGGTAGCTAATGGGAGACATTTCTAGTTACGGGTCTGGTGATGGAGATGGTGGGCAGGGACGATCGCCAAAGGAGGTCTGCCCCAGTGATGGAGGTGGCTGTGGACACGTAGGGTTGATGTGATGGATTTTTGCAGGGCAATTGAGGCAGGGGACTATTTGCATGTTGGGGGAGTTCTAATCAAGATGTGTAACCATCCCATCCTCTAAATTGTTGCCTCTTTTGGCCTCATTGGACCTTTCAGAGTTGTAGTTCAAGTACGACTATGATTCATACTCAAGTAGATGTTGGGTCTGCCAGGGAACATCCAGTTGCTGCTTTGTTTAAGATGGAGTCGTTGCAACCTAAACAATCCCTTTCCTACTCTGTAATTATCGATGACAACCATGCTAAGGAGATATTGGAGGTGGCAAGAGCTACGGGCCTTTGTTTGAGTCAGGGAGGGATATAATTGATTATACCATGACGTCAATCATTTCGTGAAATGTCAATGGTCTAAATGACCCATCACGGAGGGAAATAATGAACTACATCTGATCATGGGGTACTGATATTATTCATCTTCAAGAAACGAAGTTGGAAAGTTGCTCTCCATTCATTTGAAGAGAAGTAGGTGGAACATTTTTGGAGGGTGCCACCACAATTAATGCACAAGGAAGATCAGGAGGCATCCTTATAGGCTAGAAAGAGGACCTCTTCTCTATTGAGGACTCATAGAAATGCTGCTTCGTATTAACGGTGAAAGTAATGCGACGTAGATATAATATGCAACTACTTTGCTGCATGGTCTATGGCCCAATGAGTGACGGCTATCGAAACTAGCTATGGGACAAATTGTCGAAAGTGGCTGACCAGTTTTAGAATGTTTTGTGGCTGGTTGCAATGGATTTCAATGTTACTCTTGGTTGAGGATAAACTAGGGGACAAGACGAGGGACCTTGGTTCAGAGGCTATTGCAGATTTTATTGCTCTCCATGGTTTGCTTGATTTACCTCTCAATTTATGTAAGTTTACGTGAAGGAGCTTGGTGGGTCCAAATTTGAAATCTAGAATCAATTGATTTATGTGTAATATTGTGTTAGCAGAAGCTTTCCCTATGGTAGATATTAATCCTATGGGGGCCCTTTTTTGATCATACACCATTAATGTAACGATCCAACAAGGAGAAACATTTCAAGGCTTATTTTAAGTTTGAGAGATCTTGGCTCCTTAAAGAAGGCTTTAGGAAACTAGTGGAAGAGAAATGTCGATTCTTCAACCCGATGGGATCTGTTGCTGCAAAATTGGTGTCTAAGTTTTTGAGATTTGCACCTTCTTGAAAAGCTACAGGAAACATACATAGGAGTAGCATGATAAGAAGAAAAGAGGAAGCCTTGGTTGAAAGTGAGAGATTGGATCAAGTGAAAGATGCCAGAAGTGCCACGACAAAAGAGTAAGAGACCTTGTCTAGGCTTTTGACAATTGTCCATGAAGATAGAAAGTAGGAGGTTGAACATAGAGATCAAGATAGAAGTGGCTTAAAGAGGGTGGTGAGCGTATTTTCTCGAGGGAAAATCAGGGTTTTGCAGAATCCGTCGTCGTAGTCGCAAAAATTGCTACCAGATAAAATTTATACCGAAACTCAAGGTGAGTCTCGGGTTGAATACAGAGAGGCGAACAGTTGGTTTTGTGAAATCCGCGCTTCAGTTTTATTTGTTTTTGTTGTTTTATCTTTTGCAATTTTTTGATATTTATAAGGCAGAATATCAGGCGAATTATGATCTATTCTAATCTACCCTAACCGAATAAGAGAGAGAGGAACAAATCACATATATGTTCAAACAGAGTTTTCTACAAATAATCGAGAAATTACAACTAAACTAGAAAGTGATAAAAGATAAAGGTGAGAAGAATCCCCCTCGGCGGTCGCTTGGAGGATGACTCGCTCTGACGACGCCCTGGACAAAGGTTGCGGGAAGCTGGACGAAGAACGGCGTTGGAGGAAGGAGGACGGGGCTGGACGGCGTTGCAGTGAGGATCCACTTCTGGAAGGTGATAAGAGGATGACCACGGGATGCTCCACGAATGGGGGTGAGAGGCAGAAAAATAATTTGATTTCCACTCTAGAAGAGCATATTGGGCTTGGGAGAAGCTCTCTTTAGAGCCTTGGAGGTGGCAAGGGAGAGAAAGGAAGAGATCAAGAGAAATGGGAGGGGGAGGGGTGCTTTTATAGTGGAGGAGAGGAGGCTTTGGTAGACCATGGTCAATAGCGACATCAAAGACACCGCTAAAGCTCTGCCTCAAATGTCGTTGAAGATTCGCAGCCAATGCACGCGTCCGTCGACTCAGTTGAACAGTTGTTGGATCATCATCTCGTGGCTGAGGATCACACGGAGATCACGTTGGATGGCGCGTGAGAATGCACGTTGGGTCGTGTGGGCGTATTCGTGACCATCCGTGCATCCACATGGAGAGTTCTGCACTGTTCGATGAAGATTATGTTGCCTTAGTTGGCCGCTTGCACTTGTGCGGTGAAGTGTGCGAGGATTCGAACCGGCTCCACGGGTTTGGGAGAGCTCTATGCGACCGCTACGCTACACCCACGAGAGTGTCGTGATGAGAAGCTTTTAAAGCACGTTGGAGGCGGCTTTTTAGCTGTTGGATCTTGATCCAATGGTTGAGAATTGATGGCGCAGATGAAGAGGTGTTGTGGTTGCTACTGGCCAGTTTGGATGGCACCACGTGGCGTCATCTGGATTGTCCCTTTTCCGATGCTTGTAGGTGGCACTACGGATGACGAATTGGGTCGATTTGGCGCTGATGAGCTGCGATCGTTGATCTGAATCCATCCGTGCGATTGGATTTGTCGTCTGAGGTTCAGATTAGTGTTACCTTGCCCCTTGGCCTTTGATCTTCTTTGGATTGCAAAATATACTACGGGATTCCGATCAAGATGATTTTGGAGGCGTTGGACTCCGTTCATTGTCTTGATCAGATCCGTACGGTTGGATCATCAATCCGAGGCCTCGAAATAAATCTCCTTTCCTGACCACAAAAGGACACGGATTAACCTAGAATTTATGCAGACTACTTTACATGCAGAATGATGCATGCTATGCAATATTTATAATATGGAATACATATCTAAGCTTAGGAACATGTATAAATAGGCATTTTAACCTAAATGGATGTGTCTACATTAGAGGGTGACTTTAACACAAGATTCTTCCATATGGCTACTTCTGGTAGACAACAAAGGAACCGCATTGGCAATTGCAATGGCATAGCAATTGATTTTATTTTACATTAAGTTCTGGTTGCACATTAAAGAGGAGATAATGACAATGGCAAATGATTTTGCAGCAGGAAATATGGGTTTTAATAGACTCAATAAATTTGTCATGTTCTTGTTCCCTAAAAAGACGGCATGACAATTGTCAAGGACTTCTGGTCGATTGCCTTACAACAACAACAAGCAAGCCTTCTCCTATATTAAGTGGGGTCAGCTATATGGATTCTTTGCCTCTACGTAGATCTATTTTGTGTCCTTTCTGGACTTAAATTGAAGTAATTGAAGTTATACTTAATAGTTTCCTTCCAACACTTATTTGGTATTCCCCGTTGCCTCTTAGCGGGTTAAACCTTCTACTCGCATCTGCTGATTCAGGTATTTAATGGCCTTCTTTGCCACCTTAGACTCATCTCTCTCATTAGACTCATCTTTCTCATTTTATCCTGTATAGGTGCCACCTTATCATTTTCTTGAATAATCTCATTTGAAATACGGTCATTTCTTGTATAACCACACATCCATATTGACATCTTCATTTCTGCCATAGACATCTTTTGCACGTTTATAGTTGACAGCCCAACATTCAGAACTATACAATATGGCAGGTCTTACAGTAGCTCGATAGTACTTAACTTTTAAAGAAACCCTCTTATCACTGAGAACACGCAATGCTCCCCTCCATTTCAACCACCCTGCATTAATTCTATGTATAACATCTCCATTAATTTCACCATCATGTTGAAAAATATATCCCAAGTACTTAAAAACATCTTTCATTGGAATGCACTCTTCTTTAATTTTTACATCTATCCCTTCATTGTTCTCTCTATTACTAAACTTACATTACATATACTCAGTTTTTGTCCTTCTTAGGCATAGGCCTTTAGCTTTTAGGGCTTCTCTTCAAAGTTCAAATTTTCTATTCACTCTATCTCTTGTCTCATCAATCAACACAATGTCATCAGCAAAAAGCATACGCCATGGCACCTTGGCTTGGATATGCTTTGTCAATTCATCAATGACCAAGGTAAAGAGGTAAGGGCTTAATGCCGATCCTTGATGCAGACTAATGGTGATATTAAAGTAGTCTGTCCATCCATCCTTAGTCCTTACGCAAGTTGCAACTCCATAGTACATATCCTTTATCAGGTTGATATATAAAACTGGTATCTGTATCTTCTCCAAAATTCTTCACAAGATATTTCTTGGGACAGAGTCATAGGCCTTCTCCAAATAAATAAAAATCATATGTAAATTCTTTTTCTTGGCTTTGTAGATCTCCATCATACGTCTTAGGAGATGTATTGCCTCAATAGTAGATCGACCTGGCATAAAACCAAACTGATTTTCAGTTACTGAGACTTGCCTCAGCCTTCTTTCAATTTTCCTCTCCCAAAGCTTTATCGTATGACTCATCAATTTAATACCTCTATAGTTAAAGTAATTTTGTATATCTCCTTTGTTCTTGTATAAAGGTATCACAAAGCTTTTCCCTCATTCCTCTGGCATCGTCTTGCCTCTCTAAATAGTATTAAATAATTTTGTGAGCCAAGCCATGCTCTCTTCTCCTATTACTCTCCGAACATCTATAGGAAAATTATCAGGCCCAACAGCCCTCCCAAGTTTCATCATCTTCAAAGCATCCACTACTTTCTTTTGTATCCTTCGATAGCTTACCGGATTCACATAATTTTCTGAATTGGCTAACTCCCCTAAGATGATATCATTCTTTTGTTTTCATTAAAAAGATTATGAAAATAACTTTTCCATCTTGTCTTTATATCCTTACTAAGTATAAGCATCCTTCATTCTTTGTCCTTGATGCACCTTACATGTGTAAGGTCCTTTGTTTTCTACTCTTTTGCTTTAGCTAGCGCAAAGATATCTCTTTCACCTTCTTTAGAATCAAGTTTATTATAAAAATACTTCCAAGCGTTTGCTTTTGCTTCACTAACTACTTTCTTTGCTAATTTTTTTTCTCTTTTGTAATTTTCCATGTTTTCATCGGTCGTATCTCGCTATAAGGCTTTGAAGCAAGCTCTTTTAATTGTAAGCTTCTCCTGTACTTCCTAACTCCACCCCCAAGCCTCCTTTTGCCCTGGAACTCCTCCTTTAGACACGCCAATTGCCTTATTGAATGTTATTTATCTTATCGTGGCTAAAGTCTTGGCGAGTAGGTTGCGTAAGCTACTTCATGACATCATCCCACCATTTAGACTTCTCTGAAAAAATCTCGCCGATTCAAAATGCTCTTTTTCTAGGAAGATATATTCTAGACGAATTTATAGGAAGCTTCAGGGATCCTTGCTTTTTGGCGTAGGAACCAGATGACGACTTTTATATGGAAAGTAGATTTTAGTAAGCCTTATGGCTCAGTTCAATGGTATTACAACAACACCTTTCACTTTCCTGGTTAATGTAAACCTGGCAAGTGGATGCTTGCAACTATGAAGGGGTAAGGTAGGGGTGCCCCTTAGCACTAATGCTCTTTGTTCTGGCGGCAGACTCTTTAGCGAGGGCCACTTCTAAAGCTTGCTTAGCAAATCTTTTCTGTGCTTTCACTGTAAATGGGAATGCTATCTCCGTAGTTCTAATTCTCCAATATGCAAATGACACAATCTTTTTCATTGAAGGTTCTATGATTGAATCTAAAAAACTTCGGTACCTCTTTAAGCTTTTTGTAGAAGCTTCATACTTGGATATTAATTTCTCCAAATCCAAGATTGTGCCTTTTTTTTAAAAGTTGGGATTTGTAGTCTCTTTTTTAGGACTTCGGAGGGTTTGCTACCTTTGCTATACCTGGGTCTTTTCTTTTTCGACGGACCATTTACCCTTCAGGAATGAATGCCTTTGATTGAGAAAATGGAAAAGAAGCTTTTGGGATGGGCATCTTGAATTCTTTCTAAAGGAGTACGTCTGGGGTTGCTGATGTCAATCTTGATGTCCATCCTGACTAACTTCCTATTAGTCTTCGGATTGCAGAAGATAGGAAAGCGTCTAACTAGCCTCAAGAAAGATTTCTTCTGGACGAACCATGGTTCCGAAGGCAAGGGAGCAAGATTGGTAACCTAAGATGAGGTTTGTAGGCCACTCAATGAAGGGGGCTTGAGGGTGAGAGATCTATGGACGACGAATGACAAACTCCTTGCTAAATGAGTGGAAAAAATAATGGGGTCTGGTTTCGACTTGTTTAACGTTGTTCTATGTATTTGTTATGGGTGATCTTTGAATTGGGAGTAGAGGGCCTTGCCTTTAAGTGGGGTGCCTTCTTTCTTAGAAGGAGTAGTAGCCATTTGCCTAAAGCTGTAGCATTACTTCACCCTGTATCTTGGCTCGACTGATTGCTTCTATTTTTGGAATGATAATTGATGGCCAAGGATCCTTAAAATCTCTCTTTCCAGGGCTCTATGCACTAGCAGGAAACAAAGAGGCATGGATCATTGATTGTCGGGACAATGACATGTTAAGGGGTCTAGTTTGGCCATGGTTGGCGTTGAGAGCTGCAAAGTCGTCTTGTCTATTAGATAGACTATTCATGCCTTTTCCTGTTAGGGTGGTGACATCTTTATAAAAAGTAATGTCTTGACACAATAGAGCTTGTGTGTAGCTATGTTGAAGCACTTATAACCATTAGTTTGCTCATCATATTTGAGAAAGAGTCATTTTAGGACCTTTATATCAAATATGTCCAGCATGTTTTTGTCCATGTGGGAAAAAGCAGTAGTATGGTGCATATAAAGCATGGAGTAATTAGGCAAACAAATGTAACAGCTCATAAGGTGTCTTCCACTTTAAAGTTTGTGATGAGATTTTGGAGATTGAGAAGGCAATAGTTATCATGCCTTGCAATATCTCATTATTAGCAAGTTCAAGGTTCACAGGTGTGGATTAGATATTAACTAATAATACATGGTTAGGGTTGCTTAAGTAGTCCAATTACAGGTGTGCAAGTAATGATTATCATTGGCATGTAAGCATGCTATTGAGAGGTAAATGTTGTTGTTGGCTAAGTGGATGGTTGGAGATCCAATTACACATTAGTTTAGTCTCACATAGTAGAGTGGGGACTTGAGAGGTGTGTGGTAGCCTATGAAGGGGCCTTTGTACCCCATTTGTTCTTTGAGAAGAATATAAAGATACTACGCCCATAGGGGCTCTTTTCTTGTGGTTTTCTCCTTGCTTTTTGTGAGTGAGGTTTCCACGTAAATTTAAATGCTCTTGTTATTCTTTGATATGATTGTTTGTTATTATTCCGCTTTTATTCATTTATCAACATGGAGAGTTGCGTGTGTGGTGATGAAGAGGCTGAAGAAGGAGGATGATCTTGCTGGCATTGAGGAAGCCGAAGAAGGCACGAAATCAGCATCTCCAATCTTGCCTTTTGGGTTCATTTTGAGCCCTTGAGATGTTTTGGTAATTTTATCTATTTGCCCCTTACTTTCATTTTTTTCCTTCTTAGGCTTATGTTGGGCCTCTTCTTAGCATTGCAAAGGGAAAGGGCAAAAAAAGGAAATTTGAGAAAAGAAAAAAGGAGGAAGAAGAAATAAATAGAGAGAAAAAAAAGAGAAAAAGAAGGAAAAAATATAAATAAGAAAAATGATGAGTAAAATAAAAAATGATGATGAACTTGGAGAGAATGGGGGGGGGGGGGGGGGGAGGGGGGGAGCTCTTCACTAGCTATTTATTTTTCTTCTCTATGATGTTTCTTGGGGAAGTGTAATTGAGAGCCTAATGTGACCCTCACATGAGGGAGACTTTCTTTGAGATCCCCACATGAGAGAAACTCCCACTTTGTCCCTCTATGAGAAGAACACTTAACCTGGTTTCTTTGTGAGAGGTCTATAAAAAGATTTCTGTATGGGAGAGATTAGTTTCGAGGTCTCTAGAGGAGAGGTCCACTTCAAGTTCCTGTATAGGAGAAGCCAGTCTCGAGGTATCCAAGGGAGAGGCTCACTTTGAGTTTCCTTGTAAGAGAGAGAGACCTAGTATTGAGGTCGTCATGAGAGAGATTCATTTATGAGATCTTTAATGAGGAAGGCACCAGCACTGGTTGAGGTCTCTAGGAGAGTGACCAATCAGAGTTAGCTTCAGTAGTTCATCTACCAAACTCCGACCTATGCTGATGTGTCATCATCAACACACCCTGCCTATAACGAAGAACAAGGACGTAGTTGTTGTCATTCGCTTGGAGGAAAGCCATGACCCAGTTGTACCGGTTGAGCGTTGTTTCTACTTGTGAGAGTGAGGGTTTTTGTTGTAGAAGTTGAATATTCCATGCTCTAACTTGAGGAGGAGTGTTGAGAGGTGAATGTTGTAGTTGGGCAATTGGTCAGTGGGAGATCCAATTACACATTAGTTAGTCCCACATAATGGAGTGAGGACTTAAGAGGTGTGTGGTGGTCTATAAAAGGGCCTTTGTACCCTATTTGTTCTTGGAGAAGAATACAGAGATACTTTGCCCATAAGGGCTCTTCTCCTGTGATTTTTTCCTTGCACTTCGTGAGTAGGGTTTTCACGTAAACCCAAGTATTCTTCTTGTTTTGCTTTGATATTATTGTTCATTATTAGTCCGCTTTTATTCATTTATCTACGCATGTGATAGAGAAATAGAGGAAAACATGATGAAGTCCACTATGTATATATTTATATGCACCATGGTACAAAAGGTTCTGTTTATAGATCTACTAATACAAGCTTGGCCATGCCTTCTCTATATATATTTATAATTGTACAAAAAGATATAACAGAAGGAGGCGATTATATAGCCATAGATTATAGGAAACACATTGCACCATTAGTTCATCAAAAGGGGCTAAGCCCTAGTTCCTGAACGACAAGGTCATAAGGATGAGTGGCAATAATTGATTCCATAAGTACTGGAGAAGGGTCTCCTTCATGATCTCCCATCCTAGAGTAGAAAAGTACAAATGCTCCACCTTTTATGCCACTCTTCCTTGGGCTTAGAGAAATCGATTGTGTCATTGCCACAATATCTTACGTTGTCTGAATGCCACCTGGGAGGCTAGCAATCCAGGCATCGGTTCCTGAAATTAGGTCACAAATGAGGATGAGCCAAGTGGCCCAGTAGGGATAGTTCCAATGTGAAGCAAGAAACTAGTTGATGTTAAGGTTCCAGTTGTCTATTATCACCTTTTCAGGATATGCTAGATTTTTGCTCTAATCATTAACCTTGTAGATTTTCCTGCACTATCACTATTTTAAGCATTAACCTTGTAAATCTTCTTGTTGTCATTACATTTGTCATTAATATAAGATTATCACTTTTTCACCATATGCTAGATTTTTGCTCTAAACATTAACCTTGTATATTTTCCTGCACTATCACTATTTTAAGCATTAACCTTGTAAATCTTCTTGTTGTCATTACATTTGTCATTAATATAAGATTATCACTTTTTCACCATATGCTAGATTTGTGCTCTAATCATTAACCTTGTATATTTTCCTGCACTATCACTGTTTTAAGCATTGACCTTGTAAATCTTCTTCTTGTCATTACATTTGCTCACTCCCCTCTCGGATCCTCAATATCTTCAGAATCTTTCCTCATGAGTGATCTCCCTTATCCTTCCCACCTTAAAAGCGATCTTCCTTATCCTTCCCACCCTAAACTATGCACATAACCCTTGATTCTTCTAGGGTATGTTGCTGACTTCGCATCTGATGGGTCAGGCCTTAAGGTAGCTATTCACTGTCAACTGCTCAAGATCTTTGGAAGCCTATTCCACATAGGATCAGTTGTGTACAAGTTCATCTCTTTTCAAGATCCTTGACAATTGGGGAAGATGGACATCTGGAATGCCTAGCACTTGCTAGAAGTAGTGTATTTACAGGTATTCTGTAAAACTAGTCATGAAGAGTGCCGAATAGGCGAATACTTGACATTCTGACTTGCTCTCATCTTGGAAGTAGTGCTCTACATCGATTCTTGCTTAAGGTGCCTAGCTCATTCGCACATGCAAGTGTCGGCTAGGCTATCACTTCAATACCCCCCTGCCATGATTCTGTTTCAGACACCCGATGCCATTGCAGACTGTCTTCTCAGTTACTGCATAATAACCTTTATAGGGCTGCACACCAAGGTCTCTTGATTTTGGGTTTCCTAACCACTTGTTTGCTAACCAATAATCAACATCCAAGGGCTTTCTAGTCTTTTGTACCCAACACCGAAGGCTACCAGCTATTTGGCTTACTCTTGAACCTTTCTGGTTCCACGCAGGGTTCCGTTTGTAAGTCTAGGCCAATCGCTCATATTTTCATCCCCTTAGGTGAATCTCTAGGGTTTGGCTTCATATTTTATAATTTGGATCATTCTAGATCATTTTTAAGGTTTTTGGATCATCACAAATGCTTATAACACCATTCGGACTTTATGAAGTCCGTTTCAGGCTCTTTTCCTATCACATGACCATGGAAATTAGTACCAACCTAATTTAGACTTCTATTGAAAGACTTGGAATCCAATCAGACCACTGGACATTTGGTCTTTTGATCAGATGCCTACTTTTCTTTGATGTCAAGTTTCCCATTGTTTTCTCTTGTACGAGTTGTTTGGATACCATTTCAATCATAAATTCCTCAATAATAACTTAGTGGAGTTCATTCAAACGTCTAGTTTTATCAGGACATATGATTTCTAATCCTATCTCATGTTTCTTAGGTTTCTCAAACTATTATGTACTAAAACAAGGTATATCTTTCAATATTTGTACCAATCTGTAGATCCATGATTGGTTTGGACGCCCAATGTTCCTAATTTTCATGTGGAGCCACTTTGGGTGTCTGATTTGAAGTTCTAGATGTCCATAAGTTCTTAGTTTTCTTTTATGGGATCCATTGGATGTCTGTTGTTATGTTGAAACATCTGATTTTCCCTTTTTGGATGATCGGAGATTCATAGTTACGCTTGTAAACAGAGCAGCCATGAGGATCAAATTATCCAACATCCGCTTTGAGTTACATCGGATGTGAAATCTTAGGCCCAAATTTGTATCGAGCGGATTTATCTGGATTTGGATGAAATCCGAATTTGATTTCTTATGAATGTGTGCAAATTATCTGCTTTCAAATTACAATCCGCATCCGAATATCCGATTTGAATCCTAATTTGTATATACAAGAGCCAATATCTGATCACAAATGAGATGGACTTTATTGCATGAGTAGCATGAGTACAAAATGCTACTCAATACAAATATTTTCATTTATTACTTATTTGGATTGTTGGACACATTATACATGCATTGTCTAAATTTCCCTCATTTTGGAGTGGATCTCAATCGAATTGGATACTATTAAATCCAAATTCAAATCCAGTTGAGAATTTGGATGTGAATATGAGAACTGAATCTGATTGCTGGATTTAAGAATGGATAAAGATCCAGGTTAAATGGATTTGAATATGAATTCAGATTCAGATTTTGGGCATTCGTTTACAGACCTATTCATGGTAATCGACCCTAGGAACCAATTTTTTCATTTCGGAGTTAATGGAGCACAAATCAGACATTTGATTAAAACATTGGACTCCTGATTTGGGGTTTTCGGACTTCAGTTATTTTTCCGGGCATTTGGAAAGCCAGAGTTAGGAGTTTGGTCTTAACTCCAAACTTCTATTTCTGCTCCAGACTTAGGAAATGGATTCTGCAAATGTTCTAACTATTTCCTTTGCATCTAAATGCCTTAAATTGTAGATCTAAGGATTGGAAATGATGGATTAACAATCTTCAAACCTACTAGGATGACCAATTACCATATACAACTGATCATCTTCAAGAAACAAGCATCTAAACTTGCATACTTTCACTTCAGATTGAGAGGCATGTATGAAAGAAAAGAAGGTCCCCACCTTGATTTACCAACATAATTACTGGGAATTGGCTCCATAAGTCTCGTCTTCTTACCAGGAGGCCTTCTCTATCTGTGTGGCTCTTGGATCTGCCTCTAGAAGTCTCCTCTTGCCTTCTATTTGTAACTATAGATCCTTGACAGCGGCAACAATTCAGAACTTCCTTGCTCACTTCCTTCCCTCTGCTATTGAATTTCCTCAATCTTGGTGTAACTTCTTGAGCTTACTTGTTTGAAGCAATTCTCCTTTCATGGTATGAAACCAGGCTCTCAAAATCAGCATCCTTTTAAGATTCCCATCAGCATCCATGAATGCATCATCTCCACTTGGACTTAAATCATTGTAAGTTATTTATTTTTTATCAAGAACTTAAAAGGATGAAAGCTTTCCTGTACCAATATGACTGAAACAACAGAGTTCTTTCAGTCAAGCCTAGTATTTTTCATTCAATGGTGAAAACCTCTTGGGACAATATTCCAACATTCATAATGGGCATCTATGTTCATGGGCACACCAATAATTTTTAGAAAGCATTACATATATTTGTTTTATATCATTTACAACATTGAAGGTTCCACAATGCCTCTTGTTGCTTTGAAGGTATGGTGCAGTTGTAATGGATGATCAACTGTCTGATGGTGCTTTGGGATATACAGTACTTCATAATAGCACTTGCCAACATGGTGCCCCCACATTCATAAATTTGATGAATGCTGCAATTTTGAGGCTTGCAACAGGTGATGAGAACATGACGATCCAGGCTCGTAACCATCCGCTTCCAATGACAAGGACCCAGCATATGCAGCATCATGTATGTTGGTTCTCAGGGATCACAATTTGCAACTATTTAGTTTGCAAGATCTTTGGTCTATGCTGTGGTTTCTTCGGTTTGCTCCTCCTACAATTTCCAACTTTCATGTTATTTCGAATTCATTGTTGATTTTCAGATGTTATATTGGAGTTAATGGGATTGAGTTGCCAATTATCAGTTCCACTTAAGAATTCCCTCATATGCATATTTAACATTATGTGTGGTCATTGATTAGAAAATAGCTCAAGAAGTCCATGCTTCAACTTGCTGAGGCTAGAAGGTAAAATACAATTTTAGCTCTGAGAAACATGTCCATAAGGGAGAAACTCTGGAAAAATCACTTTGCTCATTATGTACTTCGTTGTCAGTTTGGATTAACAGGTCAAACTGCCCACCTGGGTATGGCTTGGTTGTCTGGATCATAGGTAATCTCAGTTGAAACCACGGGCTCGGCCTCAATCATTTTTTTCCTATTTCTATAATGTGGAACTATGGGTGGAAGAAAGAAAATAAGAAGATGCTTGCAAAGGGGATCCGCATTGATTTTTGTTCTGTACATTTCTAACATTTTTGTAGCTAACAATACATATTTGTTGTCTGACCTTGAGACAACTATCAAACTTGTTGAAATTATCTTTTTCATTCATGCAACTCCACTTGCTTTTTCCATCCTCGGATATGTTATTGGTGAGGATTCGTGGATGCGAGATGGGCCTAGGCATGTGGAAGGCCCACGTGTGGAACGTGGAGGTCGATGGAGAGAGAGAGCTATCAGGGAAGAAGAAAGAGAGAGAGAGAGGGAGTTGTTGAGATTGGAAACTAGTTTATTGCAACTCAACTGAAAATAAACAATGTTGATATCTTTTATAAAGACACCTACTCCTATTTCCTGAGCTACCCAAATTAAATCAAATCAAATCAATCCTAACAATTCAATCAATCACAACTCCTAAATTCTCTTCCTAAATTTGGACTCTTATTTCTTAAACCAAAATTGCCACATGTGACATAACTTGGCATGTAAGCCCCACCCAACTAGACCTAAGGCCATACGGCTTGGCCAGTTGGTAGATTAGCTTCCACGTGGCAGTCCACGAGGCTAACTCCATTCTCTACACTCCCTCTCAAGTTGAGGCTGGGAGGGGGATGACTTGCTTAACTTGTGGTAAGGCTAGAGCCCCCACCATTCATCTTCTTCGAGTCTCAAACTCTCGATCTTGTCGTTATTGGAAGTCACGGTGTAGCCTCTTACGACCTTTGAAGTCGTTTCCTCTTGAGCAACCTCAATAGTTGTTACGACAGCCACCGTAGTCTTCTTTTTTTCTTGAAACATGGCTCGAATCTTTCAAGATCTGTAGGTGTAAGGGAATCCACACGTGAGGTGCTAGTAGCCTCACGTATAGGTTTCCCAAACTTGTCCCAACATCGATCTTATGGATGATTGGTGCTCCTGCAATGTTAACATGCTGGATAGACTTGACTCGAGCCTCGCCAACTTCCTCTTCCATGTCCTGCACCTCCATCAAAAGTAACTAGTGTGGTTTTTTCAAACACCACAACTTTGTTGGCTCTTGTCTATGGTTCTCCAAGCTTCTTGAGACGACTGTTGATCATCTAAAGATCCATCTCCAAGTCCAGTGCCAAGATTTGGTCATGTGTTGGCTGGTATCAGGGGTGTAACCCCAACAAGAATCTTGTTGGACCTTGTAAGGAACCTCAAAGTAAGAATGGGCTTAATCGTTTTGTCGTTTTCGACACTTAACTTTCTTGATCAACTTAAATATTGAGTGATTGACCAATTTACATAAGGTTTAAGCCTTCTTCATTTCATGTGCAAATTGATTGATCACTTTGAAGGATTGGTTGACCAAAATATTGGTTGATTAATTAAAACATGATGTTGCTTGACCAATTTTCTAGAATCCTGTTCCCCCCTTTTCTACACAAATTGATCGACCAAAAGTATGGATTTTTTTAAGGTAAAAATTCCAACTTGTTTTTTATCAACCAAATCTTCTTTTGATCAAACACTTTGTGAAATTTTAAGTGTCCTTTTCTCATTTCTTTTGATTGACCATTAAAAGTGATTGATTGATGAATTAACATGATTGATTGATCAATAAATAAATTGATCGGCCAATATACATAGGATATGGATTAATAGAGGGCTTCACATGATTGTATTATCAATGGTTTAATTTTCCCTCTTTGGGCCTACAGCGATGAGGGGTAGGCGAAAGAAGGGAGGTGGGGATGGAAGGATCTCTTTCTCTTGGCTGCAAGAGATTTGTTTCAAATGCAGAGAGAGGGGCTATTGAGCGAGGGATTGCAGGAATGGTGTGGTGTGTCTGAGGTGCAATGGTGTTGGGCATTGTCAAGGATTGTCCAAGATGGGAGGATCATGCAAGATAGGAGGATCAAGAGTTGGGACCGATGCAAGTGACTTTTGTCTTCCTCCACCAAGCGATCCTCCATCGATGGAGGTGGAGACCCCTTGGTTTGACGAGGTGGGGGTGAACGATTTAGTGCTGGGATCGTCGATGGTGGGGACTTTTCTTGTGGGCTCTCCTTCTGTGGAGAGGGTGAGGTCGTTACTCAGCGGTGCTGGATTACTTTCTCGTGTCTAGAAGGTGGCAGTCTTTGGAGCGAGGAAGGTTTTGGTGTTTGGTTTAGAAGCTGCTAATATCGGTCGTCTGAAGTATGAGGTGATGTCAAATGATGAGGTTATTATTCGTTGGTCTCCTTCGAGTGTTTATGAAGGTGCGTCTGATGAGAGGGTGCCTCTACGTCCCTTCATTGTTCGTGTAACGGGGATTCCTTTGAGGTGGAGAATGGTGGCCACAGTTACTACGTTGTGTGCTTCCTTTGCACGAATTCGAAGGTATGGTGGTTTAGGTCTCCTTGAGGGAGATATTTCGAGCATTTTAGTTGAAGGAGAATTGTTGGTAAGGAAGGTATTGCCTTCCATAAAGGTGCTGCATTTTGGGTGGTATGTGTGTATTGTTTCTTTTAGCGAAGTTCTGGGAATCACCATAGATCGTACACAGAGGTAGTCGTGGAAGAGGATTTGGCCATGAATGGTGACCGTGCTGTTGGAGAGGAGATGGCTATGAGAAGCAATGGAGACCGAGTCGAGTAGAGGCCAAAGGCGGCAAGCAGATCGGGCAACGGTCAGAGGCATCATGCACAAAATGTGGAAGTCAATTGCTAAACCTGGGGAAAGTCAGCCTGTGAAGATTCCACAAATATCTCATAATTCAAATATGGGATCTATTTTTGGAAATGGCGTGAATGGGCTTCCAAATTTGATCGTGGGTCAAGGCTTTGGCAGGGACGAAGCTGGACTTGTTGAATTGGTTGTGTTTCCAAATCTGCAGATCACGCAAAACTTGGAAGGAAGAACGATGTGCAGGCTGGTCCTGCTACATTTCCAAGATTGCAGAGAACACAAAACTTGGAAGGAACAACTCATGTGCAGGATGGTCCCGGATCGTTAAATGGGTTCAGGCATGGTGAGTATACTCGGATCCCAAATGACTTATCTTTCTTGGTGAAGGGAGTCGTTCGGTTACTCGTTGCTTTGAGATACAGGATCCTTTTACACTGGAGCATGCGACAATGGAGGTCTTGACGATGGAAGACGAAGGAGAAAGACATGATTGAGTTCTTGTGAGCGGTGGAAACAAGGTATCACGCGATCCACAGGTGGACTTCGGACCCATGCGAGGGCCCGAACGTGGTGAGTTTACCCTTGATGCTTTGTTTTCGGAGATTGCTTCCTTGGTTTCACCCCAAGGAATGGAGTTCTCTGCTGCTGCTTCATTGTTTCAGCAGGCCAGCACTTATGACACGATGCGGGTGAAGCTGTAGATGAGGCACAAGGCTGTTTCGGGGTTGAAGACGATGGTGAAGGACAAGGTGGAGAATTGTGTGCTCGAGAACGGGAGGAATAATGTGTCGCGCGATCTCCAGGTGGACTTCGGACCCATGCGTGGGTCGAGACGTGGTGAGTTCACTCCTGACGCATTGTTCCCGGAGATTGTTTCTATGTTTCATTGCCAAGGAACAAAATTTCTTTTTGCTGCTCCTGTTCAACAGGACCTTGAGACTCCTATCACCTTTGGCTTCATTTTTCGTCCCCAAAACGTGGAGAATGAACATCTTGTGGAAAGCTTTGACGTCGTTGGTGATGCCACGTCTGATGTGGGGGCAGAGGGACGACAGAAGAGTTTTGATAATCAGGGATAGTCGGGTATGGTGCATTTGACATTGGGTAGATCCTCTTTACGCCCCAAAGTTGTCTCACAAAGATATATATTGGTCCTCAATTCTTGTTATAAGAGGAAGAAAGCTGGGAAGAAGCCGACTACAAAGAGCAAGTTTGGTGAGACACAAGGAGAAATTAGTGAGGTGGATGCTCAGGTGGCCAAGGTGATTGGTGTGAAGAAGGTTCATAAAGGGGGGTTAAGTCATATTTCTCATGATTAAGATTCTTTCATGGAACGTGCGTGGTTTGAGGGATGAAGGATGAAGGGCTGGTTTGAGAAGATACTTGATGGAATGGAAGGTAGTTATTGTGTTGTTGTAAGAGACTCATCTTGAGGCTTTGACTGCTTATATCAAGAAAAGTATTTGTGGTGATAGATATAATGAATATATGGAAGTGCAGGCAAATGGGAGGTCGGGGGGCATCTTGATATTGTGGCATGGTGACACTTTTGTGTTGGAGTCTTCCTTGGTGGTGGGAAGGGTTGCTACAACAGCTTTTAGTAGGAAAATGGATGGATTCCATTTTGTTGTGTTTGGTGCTTTTAGTCATTGCGAAGATTCGACTAGTGAGTTTTCTAGGAAGAAATAGAAAAGGTTTCACGGTTGCGTGGATGGACAGCCTTGGTTGCTAGGAGGGGACTTCAATGCAACACTTCATTTGGAAGACCGATCGGATGGGAGAATAGACAAGGCATCGATTGATTTTTAGCGTGTGGTATAAGAGTTGGAGCTAATTGACTTACCAACCAATGGTGCGCGCTTTACATGCAGAAATGGAAATGGGGTGGCCTCCTGTTTGGAAGGGTTTCTATGTAACATATTGATGGTAGAAGCATTTCAAGGGGCGGAGGTGGATGCTTGTGATAGACCTTTTTCATATCACACCGATTTTGTGGTCTAGCAATGAGGCAGCAAGTTTCTGAACTTATTTCAAATTCTGTTAGTCTTGGTTGAAAGAACCTAGATTTAAGGATTTGATTCGAGACACATGGTTTGCCACACCAGAGTCCTCATCGGTAGTGAGAACGGTGGCTTGCAGAGTCCGGGCAGTGAGACAGGCTACATTTGACTTCAAGCATGATTTACATAGATGTAGGGAGGAGAGGAGGATGGCAGCATTAAAGAAGATTTTTGATTTGGATAGGCGTGAAGAGGCATCCCCTTCATCTACTCACGACTGTGATGAACGTAGACAAATGCAGGTGGTGGTTAGGGAGGAGGATCTTAAGAAGGAGATGGATTGGAGGCAAAAGCCACGTTAGTTATGGCTTAAGGAGGGGGACTCCAATACAAAATTCTTTCATTTAACAGCCAGCAGTAGGAGACAAAATTTGATCAGCACCTTGGAAGTTGGTGGCTCCAACCTACGTTAGAGGGAGCGGATCTGTGAGGCTTTTAGGGTGCATTTCCTTGACTTCACTCGGAGACAACCTTGTATGGATTGGCAGTTGGGGTCACTTGTTTTTGAGCAAGTGAAGGATGAGGTGAAGACGGATCTTTTGAAGGAGGTGAGATAGGAGGTGTTGGTAGCACTTAAAGGCCTAAAGCTAGAGGAATTGCCTGGGCCTAATGGTTTGCAGGTTCACTTCTTCAGGGAGATGTGTGATGTGGTTGCTCTTATGAGAGAATTTATGGAGGGTAATTGGGTTTTGACAGATTGAACCGATTTTATTTATTCTTATTGCCGAAGAAATAAGGCGCAAAGTTAGTTGATGATTTTCGGCCGATTGCCTTGTCAAATGCGATTTATTGAGTGGTTGCAAAGGTGCTTGCAAATAGGTTATGCTTGATATTTTATCCCTCGTTCAATTAGCTTTCATTAAAGGGCGTTCTCTGTAGGATTCTTTTGTTTTGGCCGAGGATATGACTGCGGCATGGGGGAGAGGAGAAGGTAGACTTCTCGAAGGCTTACGACTCTATTTCTTGGAGGTACCTATGGGATGTGCTTAGGAGAAGGGGTTTTCCCAAGAGATGGGTCTAATTAATGAAACAATGTCACAACGACGTCTTTCTCAGTTCTAGTGAATGGTCGACCATGAGGAAATTGGATACAACCGCAGTGGGGAGTGCATTAAGGTTGCCCCTTAGCACTGCTCCTTTTCGATAGAGCAGTTGACACCCTAGCGATTTTGGCATTCAAAGCTTGTGGTGGTGGGCTCTTTGAAGGATTTACTTGTCAGGGGGATGGGTCCAAACTAACCCCCATTTTGCAGTATGCAGATGATGACTTTCTTCATCCAAGGAGGCACCTTTGCAGCTAAACATGTCTCTTCTCTTGTAAGGATTTTTGCCTCCTTGATGGGCCTCAAAATAAATAGAGAAAAATTGATTTTGGTACCCATCTTCTTGAGCTTGGAGGTTGTTGATGTTGCGAACATTTTGGAAACGCCGGTGGGTCATCTACCAATCACGTATCTTGGGCTGCCTTTGAAAGGAAAGAGGTTGACCTCAGTTGGTTTGAAATGTGTGGTGAATAGGGTGTCAAAAAGATTAACCACATGGAGTGGTCGATTGTTACCTCGTGGTGGTCAATTGGTTTTGTTGAAATCGATCTTATCCTCCATTCTAGTTTTTTATATGTCCATCTTTAAGTCGCCGAAGAAGATTTTCAAGTGGTTGGACTTGGTTAGGAAGAGATTTTCTTTGGAAAGGAGTTGATCATGATGGTAGATTTGCATAGTTGGTTCCATGGAAGGAAATCTGCATGCCAAAGTAGGGAGGAGGATTGGGTGTGAGAGATTTGGAAAACTTTAATGAAGCCTTGCTTTTGAAGTGGGTGGTAAGAATCTTCTTGGGTGAAGAATCTATGATCTCTACTATTGTAAATGATGCCTATGGATCGAATATGAATCTGATTGAAAAATCTGTTGTTAGTCATGGAATGTCAACTTTCTAGTACTCCTTGAGACAGATTATGGGGAAAAATGCTGAAGCCTTTGAACTGGCCTTGGGAAATGGAAGATTATTCAAGTTTTGGACTAAAAATTGGCGTGGCATGGGTTCATTTTCAGAATTGTATCCAAGAGTTTTTCATCTTGCTGCAAATAAGAGGGCAACGGTTTTTGATCTTTCGGATGCAGAGAGGGGCGTAGGATATTCATCTTCTGTTGGAGGGCCCTTGGGGTAGACTTACGATGAATTTCATCAACTTATTGGCTTCATTTTGGAACAGTAGCCAGCTATGGGACAACCATATTGTTTTCTTTGGAGGGATGGAGCATTCACGGTTAAAAAAGCTTATGAGGCGAACTCTGTTAGTGCTGAAATTCCAGATGGAGTGCGTGTGGATAGTGGGATGATTTGGAAATGTCAGAAAATTAAAATTTTTCTTTGGCTGATGCTGAGAGAATGGCTATTAAAAAAAAGAAAAGATAAAAAAGTGGTCCCTTGAAATGGATACTTCTTGTCCAATGTGTGGTTTGATGGAAGAGGATGTGGATCATCTTTTCTTTGGTTGTGAGTTCACCAAGGATGTGTGGGATCGTCTTCAATTGCATACTCCAAAGTGTGGCAACATCCAACTTTTCTGGAATTCTTTTCGAGATTGCTATACACATGATGTGGTTGGTTGGATCACTGCTTTTGCCGCTGTTTGGTGCATTTGGTTGCAGCAAAATGGAGTTGTTTTTAATGCCCAACGAGGTTAGGTGGACAATGTAATGGGGAGGGTTCATTTTTTCTCTGATTTCTGGCTACAAAATATGTTAGTCTATTCCTTTTATTACATGATTAATACAATTGCTGGATGATTGCCAATCTCAGGTAATCTTCCTCTTCTTTTCTTCAATACACACACACAGAGGATATGAACTTAATGCCTTCTCGCATATTGATCAATCATCGCTAAAAATTGATCGATTACGTTATATTATGAGGGTGTTCATGTCATTTTTATTTGTATTTGGAGTCATGTAATATTTTCTCCTTACCTCTCTCTACAAAAGAGGTGTAGGGTTTTCTTTACAAACTAGACTTCTCACTTTCTTCAATTTGGTATCAGAGCCAACTTGGAGACTCCACCCAGAAAGCCCTAACCCTACCACACAGCCTCGTCACCACCGCCGTCGTCGGCAGCAGCACCGCCGGACTGATAGTAGAAGTAGCCGGAGGGTTGACCCAACCCCCTCCTCTCCTCCCACGCCTTCTACTTTCGGCTGGGTCTCCTCCAGTGGTAGGGAGAGGGCAATAGGCCCAATTTTTCCCTTGCAATAGGGTCTAAGAAGGTCTTTGACAGATTGGTGGTGGAGTTCTAAGGTAAGGACCTTTCGGAAGGTGTTTGGAGATTCATCTTTCATGGTATGGTCAAATTAGTCACTTGATTACTGTTTGGGGTGTGTATTCCCATTGTTGATGCAATTTTTGGGGTGTGCATTCCTCGTGATTTGTTGACGGAGTTTTAGACCACGTGTGTGCGGATTACGAGGTATGTATTCCCCTTTAATTTTATTTTTTGGGGTGTGTATTCCCCTTTATGATATTGAATTTGTGTTGTATGTGTTATCGAAGAAGTTTTGGGGTGTGTATTCACTTATGTAGCATCAAAAGTAGATCTGCATGTATTTACGGAAGAAAAATCAAATTTGGGTTGTGTGATTTTGTGAACATGGCAACTTCTTCTCAGTTAGAGATTGTGTTGGGAACCGCCATAGGTAACTCTTCTGCAACCACTGGTGTGATGTGGTTGATTGACTCGGGTGCCTCCAATCATTTATTTGGTAATCTGCAATATTTTGGGAAGATTCAATCTGTTTCTCAAGGTCGCACCATACAGGTGGCTGATGGGTAACACTCTTATTAATGGTCAGGAGGCAGTTAATGTTACTCCATCTATGCAGCTCAACTGTGTCTTGATTGTTCCAGATCTGTTCATAAATTTGCTTTCTGTCAATGAATTGTCGTGTTATCTTTGATGAGCTTGGATGCATTTTTCGAGATCGAATGATAGGGAAGATATTGGTAGTGGATACAACGAGGGAGGTGTTTATCGACTTGCTCAGGGTCCCATGGCTGCAGCCTGTCAGATGACTTCTACTCCAGGTAGTGCTCTACAGTGGCATAGACTGTTGGGCCGTCCGTCTTTGAACAAATTACGCAGACTTATTCCACATGTGTCCCCAACTACATGACTCTCTTGTGATGCATGCCAACTTGGGAAATACCATGGATCTTCCTTTCCATCTGCTATTGGACCACGTACGTCTTCATGTTTTCAGTTGGTGCATCTTGATGTTTAGCGTCCCAATAAGACTCCTAATAGATAAGGACATCAGCATTATTTGATTATGGTTGATTTTTCCCGATTGTCTTGGTTATTTCTCATAAAGAACAAGTTTGAAGTGGGTCTCCTTATTGATAAGTTTGTATTGATTATAAAGAATCAATTTGATGTCTGCATCAAGACTGCTAGATCTGATAATGCATTGAAGTTTTGTACTCGCCAGCTGGCAGAGTTCTATGGTTTGCATGGTATTATTCATCATACCTCCTGTCCCCACACCTCTCAGTAGAATGGGGTTGCTAAGAGGAATCACAGACACATTCTATATATGGCCAGAACTCTCCTTATTCATAGTAGTGCGCCCTATCATTACTGGGGAGATGCAGTTCTCATAGCCTATCTTATTAATAGATTGCCCTTAGTGATTCATGAGCAGGTACCTTAGCAAGAGTTATATCCAGATGCAAAGTTGCTTCATGTTTCACCCAAGACATTTAGGTGCATGGCATTTGTACATCTTCTTGGACCTGGCTGAGATAAATTAGCACCTAAAGCAGTCAAGTGTGTTTCTTTGCTACTCTCATATTTAAAAGGGGTATCGGTATTTTGATCCTCTATACCAGAAGCATTACATTAGTGCAGAGGTCACATTTCATGAAGCTGTACTTTATTTTTCTGTTGTTGCCAGACGTGCAGTGTGCTTGAGTATGCTCCTGTGCCAGTTGCTCCTCTACCGTTTGGTGTGTTCTCGGATAGTAGCAAGTCTCCTCTAGCTACTAGGCCATCTACTAGCACATTTAGGCCAGTATCAGCATATGAAGGACCTTCAAGGGTCACACTTATCAGTTACCAGTTTTTTATAATGCAATCTTCTTTGGTTAGTGTTGATAACTTGGAGGCTACTTCCACCCAGGAGATTCCTACAGGTACAGATACTCTCACAGAGGAGGCTCCTTTAGATGTAGTGTTAGCAGGTGTGGAGGTTGAGACCACTGAGAGTGCTTTGCCTGTAGATGTTTCTCCAGCTCCTGTTTCCATGAGTACTGATGATGATATGCCTATTGCTATTCGGAAGCTCCTCGATTATGTGCCCATTACCATGTGGCTGAGAGTGCAGTGTCTACTCATTCTCTAGGTTTGTGTTTCATGCATTTACAGTTGTGTCTAGTTTTGAGATACCTGTGTCCTATCAGCAGGTACTTTTCAGTCCACATTGGAAGGCTGCAATGGAGGAGATGGCTGCTCTTCGTGACAGGGGCACCTGGGAGCTTGCTTCTTTACCATCTGATGCACATCTTGTTGGAGCAAGGTGGATCTTTGCCTTGAAATACAACCCTGATGGGTCTATTTCTTGATACAAGACTCGTCTTGTGGCCACAGGATTCACTTAGACTTATGGAGTTGATTTCTTTGACACCTTCTCACCAATGGCTCGGCTCTCTATTGTTCGTATTTTTATTTTTGTGGCTGCACCCTCTGGTTAGGCACTTCATCAACTAGATGTCAAAAATGCTTTTCTTTATGGAGATCTTCAGGAGGAGATATACATGCAACGACCGCCAGGATTCGAGGTTCAGGAGTGCTTGTGCAGACTATGTAAGGTAATCTATGGCTGTAACAGAGTCCCAAAGCATGATTCCAGCAACTATTAGAAGCATTGTCAGTGATTGGATTACAGAGATCTTCGTCTAACCATTTTTTATTTGTGTGAAAGATTAGTAAGGGTTTTGTTGCTCTACTTGTGTATGTAGATCTTATTCTCACAGGTGATGACATGGCTAGTATATCGCAGGTCAAGGAGTATTTGGCATAACAGTTTGCGATGAAGGATCTTAGGAGACTTTGGTACGTCCTTGGAATTGAGATTGCCACGAGCAATCAGGGGATTGTTATGTCCCAGACATATGCTTTGCATATAATTCAGGAGGCTGGCATGCTTGGGTGTAAGGGAGCAAATATCTCTATGGATCCAAAGGTTCATCTATTTGATGTGTTTGCTCAACTGATGGATAAAAAAGTATATAGGCAGCTTGTAAGAAAATTGTTGCATCTATCACTAGGCCAGATATCAACCTTACAGTGGGCAAGTTAAGTCAATTTCTAGACAGGCCTACAAATGAGCATTGGCAGGCAGTAATGTTGGTGTTGAGGTATATCAAGGAGGCTCTAGGTCGAAGACTTCTTTTCCAGAGTGGAGCTCCTATGACTATTGTTGGGTATTCTGATGCCGACTACGTAAGTGATATTAGGAACAAGAGGTCCACCACAGGTTTCTATACCTTTGTTGTAGGAAATCTGGTGACATGGCAAAGCAAGAAGTCGAATGTGGTGTCACGTTGCAGTGTTGAATCAAAGTACCGTGCTATGGCACATACTGTTGCTGAGATGATTTGGATGTGTCTGTTGAATGCAGAAAACTACGCTATCGAAGTTGGTTTCGAAAAATTTGTCGTAGTTCGATTTGCGAAGAAATCTGTCAACAAATAAATTTATATTGAAATTCTAAGAATTTCGGGTCGAACACAAGGAGGCTACGTCGATCTAAAATCCGCGATTTATATATTTTTGTGTTTTTGTTTGAAAACGAAATAATTACAAAGGAATTGACATAAACAATAAGAGAGAAAGAGAGAGAACAATCACTTGATATAATCAGAATGTTTTTACAACTACAAAGCCGAAAATGATTACAACTAGAAAGTAGAGAATTCTATTCTAGAAAGCGATTAAAAAGAAGGGCGAGAGATGTTATCCTCCTCGACGAATGCTTGGAGGACGAGCCGGACGGAGCGACGCCCAGAAGACGGAGGATGGAGCGGGAAGGACGAAGCAGGAAGAAGCGGGAACGAGGTAGCTCGTCATCGTCGTCATGGGATCCACTTCCGGAATGGGGCGAGAAAATTGGATTTTGGCTCTAGAATAGCATCCCGGGTGTGGGACAAGCTTTTCTTGAGCTTTGGAGAGATAGAGAAGTGAAGGAAGGGATGAAGAAAATGTGGTGGTCATAGGGCTATTTATAGGTGAGGTTTGAATGGGTAAATAGATCATTTTACTTAAAAACATTAAATCAAGGGTCTTTAGTGACGTATTTAAATGTCACTAAAGCCCCCAAACGTGGGCTTAGTGCACGCTCGCCCATTCCCTCTCTCCTTGCGCCTCAACGCTCTCTGCCCGTGCATTCTTTCGATTGGACGGCTTAAACGCACTCGAGCCCTTCGGACTTCGGTCGTTGAGCAGCTGAGCGTAGATCTCAGCCGTTCGATCAAGACCAGACGGCCACGATCGCGCCTCTACCGCTTCATCTTCACCCGTTGTGGCGCGACGTAGCCCTATTCCAAGCCACTTGATCTAGATCGAAAGGTCATCATCACACGCCAGCCCGCCCTTTACATCGTGCATCTGATCACTCGTACACGGCGAGCGTTTAATCGCGCATCCGCCTGATCCGAGGATCTGGGCCGTTGGCGTCAGATTGGGTGATTGAATTTTGCGCTTGCCGGGAAGGGGAGATGCGCTGCGCACGACTTGAACGTGCGCTCTAAGCTCCTACAACACCTTAACCGCTGCGCTGTGCCTTCTTTGTCAAATTCTTAATCGCAGCGTGTGCGCTTGTGGCCGTTGGATCTTAGATCAGGATCCAACGACCCAGATTTGATCTTGCGTTTGGGAGAGAGTGAGAGCGCGACAGGTCTTCAGTCCTTTGCAAGGCCGGTTTGGGCGATCAGGATGGCGCCACGTGGTGTCATGTTCGCCGTCCATCTTTTGTGACTTCTAGAAGGTGTCACGGATGTCGGATTGGGCTGATTTTCACGTCGTTAAGCTACGATCATTGATCCAAACCCATCTATGCGGTCAGATTTGTCATCTAAAGTGCGGATTGACACCATCTTAGCATTTGATCTCTGACCTTCCTCAGATTATATCTGATGCTAAGGAAGTCCGATTAGGGCGATCTTGGAGTCGTTGAACTTCAATCGTCGCTTTGATCAGATCCGTACGGTTAGATCTTCGATCCAAGGCTTCGATTGAAAGTCGCCCTATTACTTGACCACAAAAAAGGGAAAATTAACTTAAAATTTACATAACCTAACTTAAATGCAAGATGATACATGTTATGCAATATTTATAATATATGATGCAACTATAATACTAAGAACATGCATAAATAAACATTTAGGCTATTTAGATGCATACGATCACGATCATTATTGAAAGATCTCCATGTTACTATTGAGGAGCCTATGGAGATGTATTGTGATAATAAAGCTGACACATCTATAGCTAATAACCCTATGTTTTATGAACGGATCAAGCATGTGGAGGTAGATTGCCACTATACTAGCCTGCAGACATGTTCACCAAGCTCTTGTCTCGCCCCTTGTTTGAGAAGTGTAGAGGTAAGCTGAGCATGGTTGATATATATGTTCCAGCTTGAGGGAAAGTGTTATGTTATGTTATGAGGGTGTTTGTGTCATTTTTATTTTTATTTGGAGTCATGTAATATTTTCCCGATCACCTCTCTCTATAAAAGAGGTGTAGGGTTTTATTTACAAATTAGTTTGCTTATTTTCTTCAACTATCTCCCGATTGATCAAAGCCCTTAAAGACTTTTTGAGATTTTCTCACGCAATTCGATCGACCTTTTGTAAAAATGATTGATCAATGAACAATGATTTTGATAAGCCAAATTAAGACATATACCTCTTTAAATAAACTCATTTTCAAATCATTTACACAAGAAAAAGATCACCATCTTGCAAACACGCTCTAAGCTCTTGAAAACTTGAGAAAACGTTTGTCTTGCTCTCCATGCTTCTAGTAAGCTCGAAAATTTTCAATGACAACTTCTCGTAAGCTCGATTTACTGTCTAACTCTTTTGAGGTTCCATTAGCATTACTATTATATTTCCTTATTTTTAATTTCTTGTTGCGTGCTCAAGTGTAGAGTTTCTGTCTGTATTGAGACAAAATCTTTAGGTTAGGGATCTAGAGTTTTTGTAAGTGGTTTGACTACCCGTGTTGGATGTAGTCAAAGTTGTTTAGTGTATCGATTGAATGTAATCGGTCATAGAAATACTAAGTTGGGAAGCTTAGGTAGTGGTTTTCACTCGTGAGGCTTCCCGTGATAAATCTCCCTGTACTTGAATTTGTTCTTATTCTTTATATTATTTTTTATATTGCAATTATCGAAAAGGATACCACACTATTTACCCTCTTATGTAGTTGTGATCCTACAAGTTCTTATTATTGTGGGTAATTGCAAGAAGGCTTAATGAACCTTCTACGAATGGCTACACCGATGATGAACCCAGAGGGCAGCCCAACATTTGTCCTCTCTTTGACGGATTCAATTACAGATACTAATAAAAGACTATGAGGATCTTTCTGGAATTAATGAAAGGAGTTTGGGAATTCATCGTGCTGAAGTCAGTGCTCGGGAAGTTAGTCAAGTAGCTCGACTATGCAGCTACATACTCGTCAGTGTTGCCTTCTCCACATCGAGTATCCTCAGGCAGTCTACTAAGCGGGCAAGGCCGACTACTCAAGCCGAATACCAAAGTAGTCAGCCGAGTAGGCAATTGATTTTGTGATAGAATTTATTTTAAACATAAGAATTTATTCTTAAGAATGAATCTCAATAATTCATGATGAAAGCAATAGAGAGTAGAGAGTTTCTTCTCCCGGTTTGCCAGAATGAGGTCTTTATTTCAGGTGAGAGATGGCTTGACAAGAGAGTTGCTCCTAGTTGAAGAAAATGAAAGTTCTCAAATTACTAAGCTGCCCTACTCTTCTTTATATAGGGAGAGGTGAGGAAAAAATTATAACAAGAGTCCAACAGAAAAAGACAAATAGCAAGAGAGCCCCCAATTAACATAACGTAACACTTCCCCTCAAGTTAGAGCATATATATCAATCATGCTCAGCTTGTTCCTACACTTCTCAAACATGGGGTGATAATGACTTAGTAAACATATCTGCAGTCTGGTCTGAAGAGGCTAGGCAAGCAGTAGTAGTAGACCTTGCTAAATTAGACTCTTAGTGTAATGACAATCCACTTCCACATGTTTAGTCCTTTCATGGAACATGAGATTGTTAGCAATATAAGTTGCAGCTCTGTTGTCACAATACATCTCTATAGGCTCCTCAAGAATAACATGTAGGTCTTGTAACAAAGATCGTAACCATATCATCTCCGTTGCTGTGTGTGCCATGGAGCGGTATTCTAATTCAGCGCTTGAGTGTGACACCACACTTTGCTTCTTGCTCCGCTAGGTCGCCAAATTCCCTACTACAAAGGTATAAAAACTTGTAGATCTTTTGTCCCCAAAATCACCTGCATAGTTTGCATCTAAATAAGCAACAATAGACATAGGAGCTTTCTTCTAGAACGAAAGACTGCGACCTAGACACTACTTGATGTACCTCAACACCTGCATCACTGCCTGCCAATGATCAACGGTAGGTTTGTCTAAGAACTGACTTAACTTACCTATTGCAAGACTAATATCTGGCCTAGTGATGGTTAAATACAATAACTTCCTCACCAGCTGTCTATAAGCCTTCTTATCCATCAACTTCGCTATGTCATCAAATAAGCAAACCTTTGGATCCATAGGGATATTAGCACCCTTTGATCCAAACATGCCTCCTGGAACATGTCTAAAGCATATTTACTTTGGGACATAACAATACCCTGCTTACTAGTAGCAATCTCAATACTAAGGAAATAGCTGAGCTTCCCAAGGTCCTTCATAATGAACTGGCGAGCTAAATATTCCTTCACCTGGGAAATACCAACTGTATCATCTCCTGTGAGGATAAGGTCATCAACATACACAAGTAGAGCCACAGTACTACTATTGATTTTCCTCACAAACAATGAATGGTCAGATGAGGACCTTTGCAACCCAACAATAGCCAAGGCCTTTGACCGGCGTTGAAATCTGACCTGAGGGCTCTACTTAAGACCACAAGTAGCCTTTCGTAGCTTGCAAACACACTCCCCCTAAACCTTAAAGTCAGGAGGCTGCTACTTATATATTTCTGCTGAAGGTTGCCACAGAGAAGGGCATTTTTGATGTCTAGCTGGTGTAAAGTCCATTTGTAGTGTGTTGCAACAGAAACAAGTATACGGATGGTAGAGAGACAAGCAACCGGGGAGAAGGTGTCAAAGAAATCTGCTCCATAAGTTTGGGTGAATCCTTTGGCTGCAAGGCGAGCCTTATACTAAGAGATACTCATCTGGATTGTATTTCAAAGCAAAGACTCACTTAACACCAACAAGGTGTGCACCAGAGGGTAATGTAGTAAGCTCCCAGGTGCCTCTATCACGAAGTGTAGACATCTCCTCCATAGCAGACTTCCAGTGCGGATTCAGAAAAACCTGCCGATAGGAAGTCGGTATCTCAGAATGAGAAATAGCAGCAGTGAATGCATGAAACTCAATACTCAGAGAATGAACAGAAATAGCACTCCTAGCCACACGATACTGGGCATAGGAACGAGGAGCATTTCGAATAGCAATAGGTATATCATCATCTGTAGACATGGGGAGAGAACCTGAAGAAGCAACAGTAAGAGGAGCACCGTTAGTAGCCTCAACACATACTTAAGTAGGGGAGGACGATGTTGGCTCAGTAGGAACTGAGGGGGTATGCATCTTCTCTCGATAATTGACAGGAAGCTGATATATGGTACCCTTGAAAGTATTCTCATATGGTGGAACCACTCTGAATGTGCTCGCAAGTGACTCTATGGTAGGAAGACTACTGCTCTGAGAAAAGTCCATGGCATATGCACATCCATTTCCACATCCTTCAACTAATGGCCTGATGTGGAAAAGTACGTAATGGACTAATGGAAAGGCACATCTGCACTAACATAGTGGCTCTGATGTATAGGATCAAAACACCTATAGCCCTTCTGAGTGCATAAGTAGCCAAGAAACACACACTTAACTGCTTTAGGTGCCAGTTTATCACAACCAAGCCCAAGTAGATGTAGAAAGGCAACACAACCAAATATTTTCAGAGGCACTAAAAACAAATTTGCATATGGATACAGAATATTCCATGGAATCTGTTCATGAAGTACAAAGGTAGGCAACTTGTTAATGAGATAACAAGTAGTTAGAACTGCATCTCCCCAATAAGTATGTGGTACACTATTCTGGACAAGTTGTATCCAGAATATGGTGATGTTTCCGTTTTGCAACTCCATTTTGTTGTAACGTATAGGAACAAGAGGTTTGATGCATAATACCAAGTGACCGATAAAAGGACACCAAACTCTTGGTGTAAAACTCCAATGCATTATCGATTCTGATAGTCTTAACACACACACAAAGTTGAGTTTTGACAGAAGCAACAAATTGCTAAATAGTAGAACCAACTTCTGATTTATTATGCATAAAAAATAATCATGTCTTACGAAAAAAGTCATCAATAAATAACAAGTAATATCAATGATTCTGTCAATCTGCTACACGACTAAGACCCCAAATATCACAATGAAGCAAATCAAAGCAAGCTGAACTACTAGATTGCATAGAAAGTGGAAAACTGGCTCTGTGGTACTTTCCTAGCTGACAGGCATCATATTGAATCTTCATGGTAGGCAAGAGGTGTGCGATGATTCGGCATAGTTTGTCCAGAGAAGGATGGCCTAATCATCTGTGCCACTGCAAAGCACTCCCCGCAGTAGTACTTTTTGACACATTGCAACAACTAGACTTTGCATTAGCCAGTATACACCCACCTCCTCATGTCTACCACCAATCATCCTCCTCGTCATGCGGTTCTGAAAAGTACACCCACCGCATCAAATATAGCACATTAATTTAGTTGCTTTGTGATAGTTCTAATAAAGAGCAACTGCATTGCCATGTCTGGCACATAATAAACATCAGAAAGGTGCATAGTAGGAGTAACATACACCCCTCCTTACCACAGATAGGGGCATGCCTACCGTCTGTTAGCTGAATTGAGCAATCCTATAACACCTGCTACAAATTCCCAAAACATTGGGAATTCCTAGACAAATGATCTGAAGCACCAGAATCTATCAGCCAAGAATTACTTGTACCTGATGTTGAGGCATAAGATGCTGTGCCTGAAGACTGGGGCTGATCATGAGTCAATTGTGCTAGATGTTGCACTGCTGCATTATAGTCTGCCTCTACAAGAGTAACTGTATTAGCTGACATTGCTAGTGGAGCAGTCACAGTAACTTGGTTGGCCATAGCAGGCTGTCCAAGTTTGTTTCGACACTTGGCCTCAACATAGCCAATCCTCCCACAGTAAGTGCAAGTAGGGTTACCATGGCCACCATCACTACGTCCCCTGCCTTTACCTCAAAAAATTTCACTTCGTCCTGTACGTATACTCACAGCTACTGGGCAAAAGTAGTGCTATTGGTGACAACCTCATGAGTGGACTGAACTTGCAACCTGCTAAGCCTCCTGTAGATCTCCTCAATAGGAGGAAGGTTAGATAGTGTCAAAATCTGAGAACGTGCAGCAGCATAGTCATCATTAAGTCCTGCCAAAAACATATGAGCAGAAAACTTCTTCCTCTGATCTGTACACATAGGTGATGTAAACATTGGCCTGCATGCATTACATTTTTCCAAAAGTCCTTTCATCGTGGAATAGTACTGTGAAAGACTCATGGGCTCCTACTTCAGATGGCAACGATCATAGTGTATCTGAAATACCTGGGTGGAATTCAACTCATGAGAATATGCATCCTTCAAACCATCCCACACCTATGTAGTTTTATAATATATAACTTCATCTCCAATATAGGGTATCACACTATTTAATATCCAGGCCCTAACCATAACATCATCTCTGTTCCAGGTTGGATATTTCCCTATTTTATGCTTTGGTGGTGTTTCTGTAAGAACATGTTGCTTCTCATGCCTTTCTATGATAACAAGAAACGTTTGAGACCAATTGGGATAATTAGTCTCATCTAACTTCATAATCGTAGCAAAAAATGGGTTCTTGTAGACCACAATATCTTTGGTCTTCTCCAATGTCACCTGATGAGGCCATAGTACAGTCACACCACAAATACCTCCAAACAACTTCAAACACAGATATGATCTTGAATCAAATTGGGGAATACATACCCTGAAATCCATTCACACACGGTTTCAACAATCCGTCAACAAATCATGGGCAATACACACCCTAAAAATATCATCAATAAGGGCAATACACACCTCAAAAATCTCATCAAGGGGAATACACACCCTAAATAAAATTAAGAAGTTTGATTTGATCATACCATCGAAACACTTCAAATCATCTTCCGGAGGATCCTAGACATTAGCAAGACACATACCAAGGTCAAGGACCTTCACAGAGAGACAAGCAGCTATTCTATCCCTCCCCCTGCTGCCCAATAGGGAGAAAAACAACTTACAGATTGGCCTTGCCCCCCCCCCCCCCCCCCCCCGTCGGCTGCCTAGAAGGTGGCGGTGTTGGCTGCTGGTGGCCGACGATGTTGGCTACCGACGGCGGTGGCAATGAGGTGAGGAAGTAGGAGGTTGGTAGTAGAGTTAGGATTTTGTTGGGTGGTGTTCCCAACTTGACTTTGATATTAAGTTGAAAAAAATGAAAGTTATTAGATTACTAAGTTGCTCTACACCTTTTTATATAGAGAGAGATGAGGAAAAAATTGTAACAAAAGTCCAACAGATAAAAACAAATAACGAGAGTCCCCAATTAACATAACGTAACACTCCTCAAACAATTAAAATTCATGTGCAAGATTCTCTTTATTCAAATCATAACATATATTTTCAATATAATCAATCAAATATTTTCCTCTAATTAGTACCAAAAACCTAAATGGACAAGTAGGATTGCTTATTTTGGTTCCAATGGCTATAATTCAAATTCAACAGCTTAGGTGGATCCTAAATGGTAATTGGAGAGTGATACTTGGATCTTGGACTCTAAATAGTTAATGGGCCAATACAGAGAATAAGTTGGTCGAAGTAAGTAGGAATTTACACTAGTATGTTGATATTAAGTAATTTGCAAAGACTTCAGCAAATAATCTAATAAATGTAGTTGACTAATGTTATGTAACTTGGTGTATGGATCTTGGTGATTGGTCAGTATATCTCGGAGTCTATATTTTGTAGCATCTCCCCCTTTTCTCAAAGAAGTGGAAAAGAAACAAAACCTAAACGTCGGTGGTTTTCCATGTAATTTGTGATTGCTTCTCTTGTTTCTCATTTTGACAAATATAAATTCTTCATAGTGGGAAAATAATTTTTGCATCTTAATTCTTCAATTATCATGCTCATTAGTTAATAATCAAATTGTAACTTTTTCTATTTTGATACACAAAAATTATGCTATCTACTAGACTAATCTTTCAGAATATTCTCATGGATGCTTGGATTAAAGCTAGAAGATTGCCGATTTCTTCTCAATGTCTTTTTATTTTTATTGAGTTGAGGTTATCTTGTAAGGAACTTTAAATAAGATTCAAATGATTTTTCGCATTTAACGTAACAATCAAGTTTTTAAGTTAATTGATCGACCAAATAATAATATTGATCGATCAAATGGATTGATCGACCAACCAGCTTAGTTAATCGATCAAAATAGTCATTTTAGGAAGTTGATAAATACACCTTTGATCGACCATTTAGGTTAATTAATTGACCAAGTATTGATCAATCAAATAACTAGTTTGACCGATCAAAACTCATTTTGATCGACCAAACTGCCTTAATTGATCAACCAATTTGACTTCCTTTTCTGGTTGATTTCTAGTATAAATAGAGGTCATAGGTAGCCTTTTTCAAACACACTTCAAATAGAAATCTATTTAGAAAAAGAGCTCTCGTGCTTTCTCTCAAAGTGCTCCTGCGTTTCTGCTTTTACACTTTCCAAAGCATGTTGATTCGAACCCCTACAAAAATCCGATTTGATTTTCATTGAGGTTTCGTAGGATTATATTGTTTTTACTTGTTGCTTTGATTACGGATCCCAAGTTGTTGGGAAGATCCGCTGTTTTGCTTCTCTTCAGGTTGTAAAGAGAAGGGATTGTTGTAAGAGGTTGTGTCACCCTTGTTCAAATGATACGATAGTGGATTGACTAGCCTAGCCTAGTCAGAAAAATCCTAAGCTGAGAGGCTTAGATAGTGGTTTTCACCCAGGAAGGGTTTCCACTATAAATCCAGTTTTTATCTGTGCTTGAATATATTTTTGATTAATCTATTGCATTTGAATTTTTTTAAGCGATCTATTCACCCCTCCCCTCTAATATGCCATTAAGATCCGTAGGCACCCTCACAAATTATCTTCTTTCATTCCTCTAATAAAAATAATTCATGAAGTTCTAGAGATCATGCTTAATTAACTCACTAATAATAACAAATATTTTGTTAAGAATTAAATCGAGCAATTTAGTGCTTCAATCAAAGTTGCACTAACTGCTCTTAGTCTCACAATTCTCTCAGCTAGCAATGTGGGACTAATCATGCACCAAGCACTCATTGGTTAATTGGATATACCCCTAGATCCACTTTTCATCCATACTGTACACATAATTCTCAACACCTTTGCATCACAAAATATCTCCAGCTGATATGAGTGGCATTGTTATTTTCATCTGCATATGCTCACATGGTAGAAATGGCTTGCAATTTTTTTCCCTAGTAATGTTATTCAATGTCCTAGTCTCTGATTTCTATGCTACTGCAGCCATCGCTGTTTGTATTAACTTGCTAATTGCTTGACGTTCACTCTCTGATCTTCAATTACCTGTCTTCTAGGATCTGGATGCATTCTCAGCTGCAATAATAGTCACGATCTCTTTTTCTTTCATCCCTGCCTCATTTGCCGTTGCCATTGTAAAGGTTGTTCTCTGTCTTTTTGTGTGAAATCTAACTTTTCCTTTATCATCCGCATAGATGAAGAAAAATTCAATTCATTATTCATATTATTGGTTTCTCCAAAAAAAAAAAATCATACACTGCAGCCTGGTGTTTGTCATTGATACCTGTATGGTTTTGTCTGTTAGTATTAGATGATATTGGTGATGCTGTTTTATTTGTCATTTCAATATTGTCATCTTTTTAGATTAGACTTTCTTTCACCTTTTTCTTTTTTTCCTCATATAGGAGAGGGAAGTCAAAGCAAAACATCAGCAGCTAATCAGTGGGGTATATTCTAATTTGACAACCTGCTTTTTAGTGTACTATATCATTCTCTTGCTTTTAACTGTTGAACCCTACTCAGGTGTCTGTACTTTCGTATTGGGTGTCAACATACATGTGGGACTTCCTCAGCTTTCTGCTTCCGGCATCATTTGCAATTATGTTATTCTTCCTTTTCGGTTGGTGCCAAAACTATGTAGTCTTGCCATATTTTTACTCAGCTGGTTTTTTGAATACCATACTTTTATCATCCTTCAAGTGTCGATGTATAATTTTTATATAAAGGATATATATAGAGATTTTACCCACTAGATTCAACTAATGAACTGCTTCAATGAATTTTTGTTGTTTTCGTTGTTTCTAGTTATTAGATGTTCATTTATGGTTTATGTATTACTTTTGGAAAGATCTCACATTTAGCATAATCATGAGGATGCAGGATGTTGAGAATTTATATAATTAGGGTTAAATGGGTAGTTGGATCCTTTTCTAGAACATTTAGAACTCAAGATAGATTTAGTCCCTCATCTTTAGCTAGGAGAACTGAGCAAGCGATGCCTATAGATATGGAATTGTGCTTTGTTTACTTTGACAAGGGATTGTAAGGAGAGGGGGATGTCAATGAGTCTTCTGCCTGAGTGACTTACATTGGCCTCATATGCATTACCATGGTATGAAGTTCACATTTCTAGGCCTTTTGTTTCTAGTGCCAATGGACATTTTGCAAGATACTGTTTAGCTCCTCATCTTTTTTTTTTTCTTGAAAGGTCAAAGGACGACCACTAGAGGTTAGTAGCCGTCCATTTCATTCCAAACAGAAAAATTAGAGCATACTTGGAAATTTTGCATCCAATGATCAAACAAAAAACGTGCCTCCCACATTACATTTGCATTACGCTGAAAAGATCACTTAAAAGTTGGGCATGGATGCCCCTCCTCATCTTACATGCCGCAAATATGGGCATTGAAAAGATCATCGTCAAAGTTTCATTTCCAAATGAGGCTCCTATTGTATGTGTTAGATTTTGGGGAGAATATGGACTTTATTGAATTGAAAATAGAGGCTTTAGCCCTCTTTATATAAAGAGAGGGCTTTGACATAGAAGGAAACATACCACACATTTACTAAAAATAATGACCTAAATATGGAAAAATACCTAACATAATCCTAACTTATTCCTTATGTTTTATTTCCTAACACTCCCCTGCAAGTTGAGACGTGGGTAGGTGAAGATTTTGATCCTTAAGGTAGTGGTGATCAACTTTTGTAGACGTGGTATTCCCTTCTTCGTATCTTCAACCTAGGTATCTCTTCTTGTATGCCCTCACAGAGCCAGTCTACGATTAGTTTCTTTTGAGGTGCATGAGAGCACTGCCTGTACACTTATGACATTTTGAGGTAGCTCCCGTCTTCCTTATTTTTCCCACTAATACATATAAGTACCCAAAAGACAAAATCCAACACTTTTAGGGGTTACATACTCTAGTTATGTTTTATTACTATTGTGGAGTTGTTTGTTATTGTTCTTGTCCTATTGGACTTATGATGTAATTTTCCTAGTGCATCTCTCTACATAAAGAGGTGTAGGGTTTCATTTGAGAATAAGACTTTTCATTCTCTCCAACTTGGTATCAAAGAGGCGATCCTAGATCGGTGTTTTGGTATCCCACCCCTTACAAGCCTTTGAAACCTTCCACCAAAACCCTAATCGGTGAGCCTCCTTCCTTCACCGGCTCCAACAGGCTGCTGCGGGCTTCTCTAGCCAGAGCTACAGTGGCAGCAGCCACTGGTGATCGTCGCCAGTGATTGCTGACCACAACAGCGTCGCCTCCGCCTCTCCGGGGCTGCTACGGTCCTGCAGAGCGTCGCCACCGGCAGATCTCATTGCCAACAACGCCGCCTCCGCCTCTCCAGGCCTGCAGAGTGCCGCCAAGGGTAGATCTCGCGGCCAGCAGTGCTGGCTTCGCTTCTTTGGCAGACCGCACTACCTCTTGCGGCCCTGATAGGGCTAGTGGCGTGATCTTCTTGCTAGAAAGGAGGTGCACCACCTTGTAGAAGTGTTGTTAGGGTATTTCCCCTACCCTAACATGCGCTAAGTTGTGATCCAAAGGGTGTTCGTTACTCTTGGGATGTTTTCTAGGGTCTTTTGATCTTAGTTCTCATAATCAAGAGATCACATCTCTCTGTTGTGTGATTTTTCAAATCTGAATATTAGTTTCAGATTGTATCTGTGGCATCTTGTGGCAGTCCTCAGATTCTTCGAAAGTGTTGTCGATTACCGCTACGGACAATGGGGGTTACAAATCTCCTTTCTTTGTTCCTATTGCCAGGTTGAATAAGGCCAATTATACTATATGGTCTCAGACGTTTCTCATGACTGTTGAGGGGCATGATAAGGAGCATCTATTGTTAGAGTTGGATCCACAAGATTGATAAAGGAAGAATGTCACATGGAAGAAAGATAATTCAATGGTCCATGCTTGGATCTTGAATTCTATTGAGCCTCAAATTGGTGATGGGATTATATACTACAAGATCACCAACGAGATGTGAAATTCTCTACATGACATTCTCATGAGAAGAATTCTAGCAAAGTATTTGAGATTCACCATGCTATTGGTAGGCTAAAATAGGAGGGTCAGTCACTTTCGCAGTACTAAGCTATTCTAAAGGAGCTCCTTAAGAAGTACAATGCCTATCGACCTGTCTGCACTTGTGTCACTTAGAGGGCACGTAGGAAGGAGTATGTTGTCCTACAGTTTCTTGATGGACTTGGACTAGACTATGAGGCTGCTAGGTCCCAGATCCTTACTCTGGCTGAGCTTCCATCTCTAAAGGAGGCTTATAGCTGTGTGAGCAGGGTGGTTGTTAGGCCATCGATGTTAGAGATTGGATACACTTGTGCTTGTCGCTGCTGCATGTGGAGGACGTGATGCTCCATCCATTAGGGGGAGAGGGCGTGGTGATTGGGGTACGAGTGGTAGACCTTGCACCATTTGCTCGCACTGTGGGAAGATTGACCATACAGAGGCTTCTTGCTGGACAAAGCATAGTCGACCTCCCATGGCCAACCAGGCTGTTTCTTCAGAGGTACCGAGCGACATGGTGTCTCGTGCAGAATATGATGCCGTGGTCTAGCGTCTCTTCCAGTTGACCCAGGAGACCACTATTGCTATTGATATTGCCGCCTTGGCCACTTCAGGTATGACTTTTGCTTACAGGACTGGTAACACTGATAGTGTCTTGTGGTTGGTGAATTCAGGCGCAGATCAATATCTCAATGGGGTTGAGACATTTTAGACAGGTTCATGATGTTCCCCCAGGGAGATCTGTGGAGGTAATAGATGGCAGACAGTGTAGGGTTCAAGGCAGAGGAGATGCTGCAGTTTCTTCTGCATTAATGTTGCCTAATTTCTTTTGACTGTTAGTAGAATTACAAAAGACTGGAACTGTCGTGCAATATTTGATGAATTGGGATATTACGACCCGGTTCCTGAACTCCTACAGGACCCGAGACCCAGTCGTCCAACAAGAAATAACCAAAAAGTAAGAAAGTAAACCACATTCACTATGCTAAGCAACTAACAGTAAAAGAGTACAACAGTAAGGAAAGTAAAAGCTAATACAGTACATATCACCACCACAACAGTAGAACAGTAACAAGGTACATGAGCATAAAAGTACAGAAACGTAAAGGTACATAACGTAAAGTACAGAAGCATATATATCCATCATGCTCAGCTTGTTTCTACACTTCTCAAATTGGGGACGTGGCAACGGCTTGGTAAACATGTCAACAGTTTGGTCTGAGGAGGCAAGAGAAGTAGTACGAAGCAGACCCTGTTGAATCAAACTCCTAGTGTAATGACAATCCACTTCCACATGTTTTGTTCTCTCATGGAACATAGGATTGTTTGCAATGTAGGTAGCAGCCCGGTTGTTACAATGCATCTCCATAGGTTCCTGAACATCAACATGAAGATCTCATAACAAAGATCTGATCCATATCATCTCAGCAGCAGTATATACCATGGCCCTGTACTCAGACTCAGCACTAGAGCGTGAAACAACACTTTGTTTCTTGCTTCTTCAGGTTACCAAGTTCCCAGTAACACAGGTACAAAAACCAGTAGTAGATCGTCTATCTCCGACATCACTAGCATAATCTGCATCTGAGTATGCAATAATGGCCATAGGTACCTTTCTCTCAAAAAGAATGCCTCTACCTGGACATCCGTTGATGTACCTCGACACTTGCATCACAGCCTGCCAATGAACCTCAGTGGGCTTATCTAAGAACTGACTCAGCTTCCCTACTGCAAGGCTAATATCTGGCCTAGTGATAGTCAGATATAACAGCTTCCCGACCAGCTGTCGATATGCCTTCTTGTCTTTTAGCTTCACATTATCCTTAAATAGATGAATTTTAGGATCTATAGGAATATTTGCATCTTTGGATCCTAGCATGCTTGCCTCCTGAAGAATATCAAGGGCATATCTCCTCTGCGACAATTGTCCCTTGCTTACTTGTAGCAAATTCAATGCTTAAAAAATATCTCAGCTTTGCAAGATCTTTCATGACAACTAGTGTGCCAAGTATTTCTTCATCTGAGATACACTTGCATAATCACCTATAAGAATAAGATCATCCAAATACACATGTAAAGCCACTGTACCTCTACTGGTCTTCCTCACAAATAGTGAATGATCCGATGAAGATCTCTGCATCCCAATAACAGACAATGCTTCAGACAGGCATTGGAACCAAGCTCGGGGGCTCTGCTTAAGACCATAAATGGCCTTACGAAGCCTGCATACACACTCCTGAATCTCAAAGCCAGGTGGTTGCTGCATATATATCTCTTCCTCCAAGTCTCTATACAGAAATGCATTTTTAACATCCAACTGATGTAACTGCCATCCATAATGAGTCGTAACAGATATAAGAATTTGAATAGTAGAGAGTCGTGCAACATGGGAGAACGTGTCAAAGAAATCCACCCTATATGTCTGGGTGAATCCTTTGGCCACTAAGCAGGCCTTATACCTTGAAATAAACCCATCTGGGTTGTATTTCAAGACAAAGACCCATCTGGCTCCAACAAGATGCACGCCAAACGGTAAAGGTGACAGCCCCCAAGTACCTCTAGTAGTAGTAAGTGCAGACATCTCCTCCATAGTTTCCTTCCAGTGTGGATGTAGTAGAGCCTGCTAGTACGAGGTAGGTAACTCAGCACTAGATAAAACAACTGTGAATGCATGAAACTTCAAACTTAGAGAATCAGGAGTAACACCACTCCCAGCAACACGATTCTGGGCACAAGATCGCGGAGCCTTCCTAATAGCAATAGGAATATCTTCATCAGTATTCATGGAATTAGGGGCTAGAGAGCTATCCTTAGGTGGCAGACTCCCACCTGCTACATCTGCTGACACTATGCCTGAAAAAGTCTCCTGAGTAGGAACCACCTTTAGGTTATCAACACTAACCTGAGGAGTCTGTGGAATAGATGGAGGGGGCTTTGCCCTATACACAACTGGCAACTGATAGGTGTGACCCTTGAAGGTCCCTTCATCCGCTGGTGCTGGTCTAAATATGCTGGTAAGTGGCTCATCAACCTGAGAAGGGCCATTAGTATCTATGAATATACCAAATGGTATAGGAGCAACTGGTACAGGTGCATTCTCCGGCACACTCTGCACCTACCTGGCAGCAACAGAAAAATAAGGTACTGCTTCACAAAAGGTGACATCTGCACTAATATAATGTCTCTGGTATAGGGAATCAAAACATCGATACCCCTTCTAAGTACGAGAATAACAAAAAAACACGCACTTGACTGCTCTAGGTGCTAATTTATCATGCCCAGGCCTAAGGAGATGTACAAAAGCCACCCCCCAAATATCTTGGGTGGAAGATCAAACACCTCATCATTTGGATAAAGCACCTGCCATGGTATCTACTCATGAATCACTGAGGGCAATCTATTAATAAGGTAGCAAGCAGTGAGAACTGCATCTCCCCAATAGTTCTGTGGCACATTGTTTTGGATAAGAACTCTGGCCATATCAAGGATATGTCTGTGCTTTCTCTCTACAACTCCATTTTGCTAAGAAGTGTGAGGACATGAGGTCTGATGAATTATACCATGTATGCAATAGAATTCTACCAACCGACGAGTACAAAACTCCAGTGCATTATTAGATCTGAGTCTTGATGCAAACATCAAACTGATTTTTTATCAACACAAACTTCTCATTTAGTAGACCTACTTCAGACTTATTTTTCATGAGAAATAGCCAGGACAATCTGGAAAAATCATCAACCACAATAAAATAGTACCGATCTCCTGCTCTATCAGGAGTCTTACTGGGACCCCAAACATCAAGATGCATTAACTGAAAATATGAAGTTGAACGTGGTCCTGTAGCAGTTGGAAAGGAAGATCTTTGGTGCTTCCCAAGTTGACATGCATCGCAGGAAAGTTGTATAGTTGGGGACACATGAGGAATAAGCCTGCATAACTTTTCCAAAGACGTATGGCCCAATCGTCTATGCCACTGTAAAGCACTCCCAGATGTGGTACTAGCCCAACATGCAGCAGCCATAGGACTCTGCTGAAGTTGGTAAACTCCTTCATATCCACTACCAATAATCTTTCCTGTCATTCTATCTTGGAAAATACATCCACGCTCATTAAAGATGACCCGACAATTCATTTACTTAATGATCTCACTGACAGGGAGCAAGTTCATGGATAAATCTGGAACAAACTGAACATGATTAAACTGCATAGAAGGGGTAACATTAATTTTCCCTTGACCACTAATAGGAGCAAGTCGCCCATCGGCCACCTGTACTGTATGACCTTGAGAGACTGATGAAGGATATGAAGATATGTAATATGGCTATGTATGCACATAAACATTCAAGAACAAAATTAGTAATAACAAAAAGATTTGCACAAATCACAATCAAACCACAAAGGACTCAAATGTATAGTGGTTCCCCTCCTTTGGGTACTCTACTACCTAAGCCTCCCAGCTTAGGGTTTTTAACCCGATTCTCTCAACTCCAAGAGAATCAATTTACTAAATTGAGGTAATTAATGGGTTACCTCAACCCAAATACAAAAACGGGTTTATTACAACCCAACGAACAACAAGCTCAAAATACAAGTGAAAACTGGTGTAAGAAAGAAAACTCTTACAACAAGAACCTAAGCCTCTCAACAATATATAGAATAATATTACCAATTTGAGAGCTTAGAAAGGATGTGAATCGCTTTGACAATGTGTGAAAAAATCACATCATTGAGGTTGCAAGAATGTAGAGAATGAATGACATGCTTCCTTCTCTCTTGAATATGTGGTGGGAATTTGGGAAATATAGCTATAGGAATTTTCCTTGTATTTCTAATCTTTTCTTGTGTGCAAACAAAGAGTCCTAGGGTCATTTTATAGAGTTTAGGACCTAGGATACTCGTCTACTAGACATTGGAAATTAATTTCCAACGTTCACATTGTTGAAATTAATTTTCTAGCCATTCAGAATTAAGCCAACGGCTACCTGGTATCGGTACTAGCAGCTCACTGCCACCAATACAAGAGTCCTAGTACCGGTACTCATCATGGGTACCGATACTTGTGACTCCTAGGTTTGGAATTCCTTGGGCACAGTAACCTACCTGTACCGGTACTCATCATGGGTACCGGTACTTGTAAGGTTCAGGTCAGAATAAAGCCTTCAACCTGTGGCCAACCTGTACCGGTACTCATGATTAGTACCGGTACTTGTTCACAGTTTGAGACGAATTCTCAAACCTGTGCTTTGCAAATACTAGTACTGATTAACAGTACTGGTACTTGCTTACAAGTACCTATTTTAAGTATTTTAATTCATTACGTACTTTGAAAATGTTCGCAATATAAATCCTAATTTATCTCTAATTGATTTTACGATCTAAGTTACATTATCTTGTTAGGAGGCATATAATCTATGAAAATAAAATCTAAACTGTAGAAACTAAGGTTAAAGATGATCTTTTTCTCCTTGACTCATCCTTGTCATCCTCCATGACATGATCATGCCTCTATCATTTCTTGTTTGCCTTGCTCCTTCACCTAAATCTGAAAAACACTTAAGGCAAACATTAATCCATAATAATTTTGTTAACACCAAAACAAGATGTGGAACAAGGTTCCAACAGAGACAGGTTGAATCTGTCCAAAGCACTGCAGATTCCCGGATAGATGATTGGAAGCACCTGAATCAATCACGTCACACCAGTGGTTTGAGTATCACCCACGACAATTCCTAGTGCAATCTTTGACTGAGACACTGCCATGTTTATTGAACCACACTGCCACAAATGAAGTTCGACATGCCACAGAAAAGGGTACACACCCCTGAACTTTTTCACACTTCAGATCTAAAAATTGACAAAAAAATGAGGACTACACACCCCAACAAATATACCAACCGGGGAATATACACCCCAAAAAACTCTACTCACACGCGGTCAATACTCAAGGGGACTACACACCCCAAAAACATGCATCAAAGGGGAATACACACCCCAAATCCAATAGATAAGATCTGAAAATACCATTATGTCATCTTTCCGGAAGATCCTTGGCTTCAATACTCCAACTACGATTCAAAGATCTTCCAATCAGACACAAGATAGAGATGTGCCCTCTCTCTACTGCCAAACACCAACAGCAGGAGAGAGCACAAAAAATCAGCGGCTAGGCCTGGGCGCTTGTGGCAGGTGGCCTAGGTGGTCTCTTGCAGCAGCTCTTCCCAGCGTTGTGACCTACTGCTGCCACCACCAGCAGCGGTGGCCTACTAGTGGCCTACTGCTGCAACAGCTAGCGGTAGCAGTCGGTGCTGCTGCGGTGGCCTGGCGCCGGCATGGCCGTCGGTGGTGGCTGTGGTAGCTCCAGCAAAAAGGCTTAAGGTAGGGTTAGGGTTTTGTTTTTGGTGAAGTCCTCAACCTTGGCTCTGATACCAGGTTGAAGAAAACAAACTTCCTTAGGTTGCCAAGAAATCCCTACACCTCTATATAAGTGTAGAAAAAGTACATTATAGACCCCCTATACAAAATAAAATACATCATAGACTCACTACACAAAATAAAATAACACAGCACCCCTTACAAACATAAACATAACTCAATAGAGGAAGAAGAAGAATAGAAGAGGAAGAAGAGAGGAGAGGTTTGGAAGAGGAGAGAGCCTCTGCGGTGGCTCACTGGAGGCTAGTGGCACGGCCAAAGGGCCCCCCTCTCTAGGGTTTCTTCTTCCTCTCTTCTTTTTTCTTTTCCCACGGGATCAAACCCGCTCTGATAACATGTTGGATTTTGGGGAGAATATGGACTTTATTGAATTGAAAATAAAGATCTTAGCCCTCTTTATATAGAGTGGAGGCTTTGACATACAAGGAAACACGCCGCACATTTACTAAAAATAATGACCTAAATATGGAAAAACACCCAACATAATCCTAATTTATTCCCTATAATTTATTTCCTAACAAGATGATTATATGAGATTTTGAGGGGCATACAAGCACTCACACCACCAAGCCTTCACCTTGCTCCAAAATCCATCCTCCAATAGCTAAGACCTCTCAAATTTAAAGTAGGTTTGTAGCGGATGTGTTCACTGGGGCCCCACTCCAAGGGGTATGCTTTGAGAAGGGCATTGGCTTGACCAAGTGGAAACCTCCCTCAGAAACTGATCGATCTGAAGAGTCATCCAACAGGGGCCTTCTGCCACCTTCATTAGAATTGGGGACCTCCAGCTCTTCTGCCCCAACTACAGATCTCCAATCCACGAAGCATCAGCTCCTTTGTCTCTGCCCGGCCACTATCAATTGCACATAATTTTTTGTGTTTGTGTGAGACCATTTTGTATTATTGAAATCAGCAATGGAAAATGGGAGACATGGTTTAAATGGTTTGGACATTTGGAGAGGAGTCCTTTTGGTGCACCAATAAAGTTGAAGTCGTACGATGAACCTTCCGAGAGGGATTAAGGAAGACAAAATAAATTACACAAGGAAAATATCTAGCATAATCTTGGTTCTTTGGACTGAAGTCCCAGAATGATGCTCTAGATTGCTAACCACACTTAATGTGGAAAAAGCTTGATGGTGGTGGTTCTTTTTATATGAGCACATGCCCCACTTATTTTCCTTGTGTATACTTGCAGTGTAGCTCTGAAATGAGACAGTACCCATAATCTGCAAACCCTTCTTTCAGGAAAAAAAAACAAGAAAGAAAACTTTATGGACATATGTATTAGTTGTTGAAAGATATCCTTTCTGGATCAAGTCTCTAATATAATGGCCATCAACTTCCATATGCTTGGTCTGCCAATGGAGCATTAGATTGCTTGCAATCAAAATCACTAGATCAGTGCTGCAATCAAGGTTGCCAATATGCTGTAGGAATTCATTTTTTTTCCCTCTTTTATTCAGTTCCACTTTTCCGTGATTTTTCTATTAGTTTGTGCTTTATGTTTATTTAAACTTTTAGTGGCATGATTTGTTCCACTTGAAAATAAAACATTATTACAATGTCTGCAATTTGTCTTTGTAGAACTAAATGAATTTGTTGGCAATGGTTGTTTTACTCCACTGGTGATCATATTTATGGAGTATGGGCTAGCCGTTGCCTCATCAACCTACTGCCTAACCTTTTTCTTTTCTGACCACTCCATGGCTCAGGTACTCTCATCCTTCCTGTGGTTTTCTGTCATATATGTTGCAATCTGTAACAACTTTTTTTTGTGGTTACTTAGAATGTGATCCTGCTAGTGCACGTCTTCTTTGGACTTATTCTTATGATTATTTCTTTCATTATGGGCCTTGTGGAGGCTACTAAAACTGCAAATTCTTTCCTGAAGGTATGTCAGAAACATCCTGGGCAGCTTATTGCGTTATTAGGTCTCAATTTATGTTTATCTGATCACTATGTTCTAAATCTGGTTTTCAATTTTCTTTATATTATATCTCTTATCTTGGTAGATTTAATCATGAAGGTTGCAATAAACAGTTGAATGGCGATAATGCAAAATGTATTCAATGTGGGATTTCTAATTTCGTTCCTATCAAGTCTAGGAGTACTGCATCACTATACCTCAGTGGACATTGTTTACTAATTTTAAAGATCAGGTTCCATGCAAAATTGAAAAACTGAAGACTGCATAAATCCTGAAATATGAATATGAGTATCATGACTGTGAGCATTATCAATATATAAATCATTACTATCAAACTAATTCACTTGATTGTATTGTATAATTTAGTGAACAGGAGAAATTAGAGTAGAATCTAGAAAAAAAATTCTTGTAGAAACAAAAAGTATACCCACAAGAGGCACCTTGATTTATGTGGAAAACCTTTGTATACCACATTTGCTCGAAGCATGTCCTTAGAGAAACTGAATGAATCTTTATATATACATACACGCAAACATTTATATATATAGGGTCCTATCTCATGAGCACAATGCCTAAAAACTAATAAATAAGCACCACATGAGGTTCATTAGATGATGATCCAACAAATTGGATTTAAGCCACCTAAAACACCGAAGGTGGTTTTATGGATTACCTATGATTGTGGGCATTTCCATAAATATAAAGCTTTCCATAAAGCCTTCTATTAATTGAAGGTGGATGTACTAACATTATTCAAATACAAAGCCTTCCAGATTCATATTAATTAAATTGTAGAGATCTCAATTAAAGCATTCCATAAATTCTCCGTGTCGTCAAATAAATGTAATGCGTACAAAAGAAAATTGTAGTACGGAGTTTTATTACATACAAAAGAAGATAGAACTTATATTACAATTGTGTAAAATATCATTCAGCTTCTGAGATGAATGTTCATTAATAGCTTGTATTACAAAATATTCATTAAAAATTTATTACATAAAAAAAATGTATTACGAAATTCGATTACAAGATTTATCATTCATTAAAACCATGTATTACAAAAAATGTTAATGCAGTAGTTTTACAAATAAAAAATATCCTTCTAATACAACATGAGGGGGCGGGTGAAAGTTGTAATATGAGGTGATACTACATTCCAAATAAAACAAAAAACTTGTAATACAGTCATGTAAAAAATCATTGAGCTGCTAAGATAAGCATTCATTGTTTATTTGTATTACAAAATATTTCTTAAAACCTTGTAATAAACAACCTGCTACAAGAATGAGCATTCGTTAAAATTGTCTTACAATAGGGAAGTATTTTAAGGTTATATTAAACATGTGTATGCTAACAGAAATGATCCCCAATAATATATTAAAAGATCCACCAACAATGTCATCTTGATTAAGAGATTCCATATAACCCTCCGAAAACAAAAAAAAAAGGGGACAAAGATTAAGTAAATTATTTTCTAAGAAACAAAGCCCCCAAAAATCTGAAGATGATTAAAAACAATAAAATAACGATAAACAAAAGAAAACCTTTTAGTCAATGTAGTTGCTCATGATACAATAGTGGATCTCTTTGTTTGAAAAAAAAAAATACACAAAAAACAATCGAACATGTTTTGTTGTCAATGGAAACCTACAAAATGTAATAAATGATGTAAATAGGGAGGACGGTGACTTTTCGATCTCTGCAGCTTATAGGAGATTGGCTAACCCAACGGGCTTGGGTGACATTGACCTAATTAGAGACTGCAATCAGTTATGAAAGGCGGCTTGTCCTTTGAAGGTCAAAATTTTCAGCTGGCTGCTCCGAAGAGAGAGGATTATGACGAAGGCTTGGAGATCACGTTGGGTTACTGATTTGGACACCACTTGTCCCCTTTACCTGGGGGCGGAAGAAGACATGCAACATCTTTTCTTTAGCTGTCCATTTGTGACTCAGGTCTAGGGTAGAGTTTCCGATGCTTGGTGGGCTTATCACACTTTTGATGCCTTTTGGAGCTCTTTCAGACTTGGGGATAGGAGTGGAACGCGCCTTGTTTTTAGATCAAAGAACGAGAAGGCCATACCACTAGCAGTGTTGTGGTGTCTTTGGCTAGAGAGAAATGTGACAATTTTCAAGGGTTAACGTCCGTATGTGGAGAAGGTCGTGGAGTCCATTATGTCTTTGATTTCCTCTTGGAGATGTAATTTGTATTGAATTTTGTTATTGAGCCCAAGGCCATTTTTTAATGTGAATACAATTTAAGTGGTTGTCATTCGGATAACCACTCTTTCCCCTTTGCAAAAAAAAATAAATGATGTAAATAGTTATGTTGATGATTGGCAAACCTTCTAAAATTGAATAGGGGTTTTTCAAACAACCAAATTACTTGCGTATGTATTAAGTTCCTATATGATATAAAAGACAAGATTGGATGCTCATTTAGTATCTTTTGAGCACAATACTTGAACAATAGCTTTCCTTTGTGTGTGTGTGTGTGTGAAAATTATCTAGTGAGACTAAGGCCTAAATAAAAGGAATCTTGATTCTATATATTAAATCTAATGTTTATATCAAAAAATGCCTTTATAATCAAAAATCGATTTGATTATGCCTCAATATTGCTATTCACGTATGCAATAGATCATTTAATATTAAACAAAAAGGACATTGGCTCTGGGGCATACAAAAAGAGGCACAGAAAGCTCAAAGTCCAAGTTAAAGGGGCACGTGAGCCTCTCACGCATTGGGGAATGCCAAGCTATAGCACTTGACGCAGAGGCCTTGTTTACATCCATGGATTTAGAGAAGCTCCGGGTGCTACTCAAAGAAAGGAAGACGGCTACGGCCATAAAACAACTTTCAAGGTTGCCAAAGAAGTAATGACTTCTAAGATTGCAACAAGACTCACAGTTGCACCAAAAGATTTGTTCAATGAAAACCCGGGAGCATACATGGATGTAGATGATGAAGAATGGTGAGGCATCTAGCCTCATAAAAGTTTGAAGTTATGCAAGGCTTCACCCTCTATGGTGTTCAACTTGAGGGGGTATATTAGAGTCTGTGGAATAACTGGCGTGGTAGTGCCACGTGGTAGCCTTTGCTATGCTTATGTTGGGCGTGAATGTGCATGCGTGTGTTTGTGTGACCAGGTTTAGGATTTGGTGTGGTTTAATTCCAAGTTTGTTTTTAATTAATTAGGTTTTGGTGATTGAGTCAATTCAGAAATAGTTGATTTGATTTGATTGAGTTTGTTTTTTTAGGAAAGTAGATTAGCAAATTCTAAATTTGTTAGGTTGCAATTAGGATTGGATCTCTTTAAATAGAGACTAACTCCTACTTTTATTTCTTAATTTCCAATAGCAAATCTTCCTATTCTAAAAATTCCTCTCCCTTCCCTCTCCACGCATGCCACCTTGAAGGAGAAGGGCTCCCCTACGCTCCAAGCAAGATCTTGGTAAAAAAAGTGTTAAGTACTAAGCTAACCAGTGCAACCAGTGCACTAAATAGAGTTTTAAAGCAACAGAAATAAGAACTTTAACAAGCAACTGGGGAGAACATTTCAAAATAATATACTCTATATGTTTTTGATGCCTAGCATTATAACACTTTGCATTTTGAATAGGTAGGAGATTTACAAGCCTGTTGAGCAAGGTCACTTGGGGGTGCTACACCTCCCAAACTTCAATGATGCTCTTCTATCTAACTTGGTGATATATTTGATGCGGAACCGAAATACGCTTTGGCATAGAATCTGAAGGGACTCCTATGGTGCTATGCGAAACTAGTGGGATAGGAGCTCTATCCCTCGTGGGGCGCCATCATTCCGAAGAGGTCTCTTTGGCTGCATGGGCCCCATATCGCGTCTTTTTGAGAGATGGCAAGGCTTTCAAATTTGGGAGGATGATTGGACAGGGTGGGGAAGCTTTGCAACGATTGTACCCTTAGTCATATGCCTTGGTGCCTAATATGTTATGACTGGTGATGGAGGTCTGAGATGGGCTTGTTGAGAGGAATTCTGACTCTTAGGCTCCACACTTTTGGGTCATCTTTCTGAGGAAAGGATACAAGTTTTGCAATAATTGTTGGTAGTTGTTCAGAATTTCTGGTCAGGGGAAGGGATGCTAGATTCCATTGAATGGGGTGTTGGAAATTTCTCAGTTTGGAGAGCCTACAGGATTCTCAGAGGAAGGCTGCTGGTGATATATTTTCGGGCTTGGATTGCTCCATTATTTGGAAGATGAAGGTCCCCCTAAAAATTAAGATCTTCTTATGGGGTTGGCTGGTCACAGAGGTTAGGAGATGCCTGTGAAGCCTAGATCAGGATGCTAGGTTCATGCTTTGTTGGACAGAAAACGAGATCTAGCAACATTTGTTCATCAACTGCAAGTTTGCATCCTCGCCAGTTTGGCCATTCCTAGCCTTCCCAACACCTTAGGCAAGGAGCTTTGGAGAGTTTTTCTACGCAGTGCTTGGTGTGTGTGGCAGATTGGTAATTGCTCTTTGGAGAATTTGGGTCTAGAGGAATGGTACCATTTTCACGTGGCAGAGGCTGTGGGCAGATAACGTTGTAAGGGATGTTTTTCACTTTTCGATTTTTGGTCATAATTTTTGTAATGCCCTCTTAATTTTTCGAAGGAATAAAGGTTGGAGGTGGACGGTTAGCTGTCCTTTTACTTTAAAAAGGAAAATCTAATAATAAATTCCAACCTGCATCCAGCTTTACATGGCCAGGTCCAACAACTGGTTCTCAAGTTCAGGAGATTGTAAAGGAGTTTACTAATAAAATCTCGCTACCATTGATAAGAACATCAAGATTTACGTTGAAAATGCTAAAGGGAAAACCATGGGAAAAGCAACCTAGAGAACCATACTAAATGGGAGTTGATTTGTGCACTTCTTCCACCCAATGATGAGCTAGCCTTCAAGCAGTCTCGTAGGATAGGAGGTGTAATCTGGTGGGGTGAAGTGATTCCTGGTGGAAAAGGGGAAGCGTTGCTGTTAGGATTGAAATGAAATAAGTTTATTCAGAGAGACCTTGGGCCTTTATATAGAGAGGTTCCAGAGAATGAATTACAACTATACCCCTTCACTATAAATGAAAATAAAAACACCCACCGTACATGACTCAATACTCCCCCTCAAGCTGGAGCATAAACATCAAACATGCTTAGCTTGGAACAAATATAGTGCAATCTCTTCTTGGGAAGTGCTTAGTGAAGATATCTGCCAGTTGGTCTTCAGTGCATATGTAGGGTGTAGAAATCTTCTTAGCTAAGATGGCTTGTCTGATGAAGTGACAATCCACTTCAATATGCTTGGTCCTCTCATGGAAATCATGATTATTTGCAATAAAAGTGGCAGCTTTGTTGTCACAATGCATTAGAATAGGATTAGGTACCTGTATTCCAAAATCTTCTAGGATGGAATGGACCTAGAGTAGATCACAAGTAGTCTGAGACATGGCCATATATTCAGATTCAACACTAGATCAAGATATCACGGCCCGTTTCTTGCTCCTCCATATAACTAGATTACCCCTAACAAATGTACAGTATCTTGTAATGGATTTCCAATCCTCATGAGCGCCTACATAGTCTGCATCAAAATATCCACAAACATCCAAGTACCCATTGTCTTTGAAAACAAGTCCTTTCCCAAGTGCACATTTTAAGTACATGAGAATCTACCAAATACCATCCAGTTGAAGAGAAAAAGAAGTCTCAATATTATTAAGCAGTCCCTATGTCTCTTTATATAGAGAGAGACAAGGGAAAAATAACCTCATAAGTCCAACAAATAGAAACAAATGACAAATAGCTCCTCACAACACTACAACGTAACTTAACACTCCTCCTCAAGCTGGAGCATATATATTCACCATGCTCAACTTATTTCTACACTTCTCAAATTGGGGGCAAGGCAACGGCTTGGTGAAAACATCAGTAGTAGTCTGGTCAATAGAAGCAAGACACGTAGTACAAAGTAAACCCTGCTGAATCAGGCTCCTGGTATAATGACAGTCAACTTCCACATGTTTCGTCCTCTCATGAAACATGGGATTACTAACAATATATGTCGCTGCCCAGTTATCACAATGCATCTCCATAGGCTCCTGGATTTTAACATGAAGATCTCTTAGCAGAGATCTAATCCATATCATCTCAGCTGCAGTATGAGCCATAGCTCTGTACTCAGACTTAGCATTAGAGCGTGAAACAACACTCTGTTTCTTGCTCCTCCAGGTCACCAAATTTCCAGCCACAAAAGTGCAGAAACCACTAGTAGACCGCCTGTCTGCCATGTCTACTGCATAATCTGCATCAGACTAAGCCACTACAGACATAGGACCCTTCTTCTTCTGGAATAAAATGCCCCTGCCAGGACATCACTTAATGTACCTCAACACTTGCATAACCGTCTACTAGTGAACATCAGTGGGCTTGCCTAAGAATTGACTTAGCTTACCCACTGTAAGGCTGATGTCTGGCCTGGTGATGGTTAGATACAATAACTTTCCAACTAGCTGCCGATAGACCTTCTTGTCCTTTAGCTTCACTGTATCCTCAAATAAATGAGCTTTAGGATCCATAGGTATGTTGGCTTCCTTGGATCCAAGCATGCCTGTCTCCTAAAGAATATCAAGTGCATACTTCCTCTGAGACATCACTATGCCTTGCTTGCTCATGGCGATCTCAATGCCCAGAAAATATCTCAGCTTCCCAAGATCCTTCATGACAAACTGATGAGCCAGATACTCCTTGACCTGAATAATACCATCTACATTATCGCCTGTAAAAATAAGGTCAACATATACCAATAAAGCCACTATACCAGTGCTGGTCTTCCTAACAAAGAATGATTAGAGGAAGATCTCTGCATGTCAATCGTAGAGAGTGCCTCAGACAAACGTTGAAACCAGGCTCTAGGGCTCTACTTAAGGCCGTAAATAGCCTTACAAAGTTTGCATACACACTCCCCCTGAACCTCAAAATCAGGTGGTTGCTGCATGTATATCTCATCTTCCAAATCTCCATATAGAAAGGCATTTTTGACATCGAGCTAGTGAAGATGCCATCCATAATAGGCTGCAACTGAGATAAGAATACGGACTATGGAGAGTCGTGCTATAGGAGAAAAAGTGTCAAAGAAATCCACCCCATAGGTCTGGGTGAATCCTTTGGCTACAAGATGAGCCTTATACCGAGAAGTAGATTCATCAGGGTTGTATTTTAGGGCAAATACCCATCTGGCTCCAACCAAGTGCGCACCTAAAGGCAAGGCAGACAACTCCCATTTACCTCTATCAGTAAGTGTCGACATCTCTTCTTCCATAGCCACCTTCCAATGTGGATATGAAGCGCCTACTGGTAGGAAGTAGGTGTCTCCGTACTAAAGATTGCAGCTATAAAAGCCTGAAACTCTGACCCAAGAGAACCTGCAAAAACCACACTGCCAGCAACATGATACTGTGCACAGGATCTCGGAGCCTTCCTGATAGTAATGGGAATATTCTCATCTGTGGGTAGTGAAGGGGACCCTAAAGACACATGAGCAGAAGAATCATCAGTATTCCCAATACATACTTGAACGGAGGAGGATGATGGTGGCTCAGTAGGAACTAAAGAGGAGGGGGGTGTGTCATGTCTCTGTAAGTGACTGGCAGCTAATATGTAGCACCCTTAAATGTTTTTTCATCAGGTGGTACAAGTTTGAAAGTCCCACAGTGTGACTGGTAGTAGATACACCACTGCTCTGAGAAAAATCCTCCAAGACTATAGGAGGTATAGTCATAAGAGCAACCACCTCTATCTCTCTCAACTGATGACCTAAGGTAGAGATAAGGGATAGACTCGTGAAAAGTCACATCTGTACTCACATAATGTTTCTGGTGTATGGGATCGAAACACTTGTATCCCTTCTGCGTGCGTGAGTATCCCAAGAATACACAATTAACTACCCTTGGCGCCAATTTGTCATGACTAGGCCCAAGGAGATGTACAAATGCCACACACCCAAAGGTCCTTGGTGGCACAAGAAATAAGTCTGCATCAGGATATAGGATATTCCGTAGAATCTGCTCGTATAACACAGAAGAAGGGAGCCTGTTAATGAGATAACAGGTAGTAAGAACCGCATCGCCCCAGTATCTATGCGGAACACTATTCCGGATAAGTAAAGCTCTAGCTGTATCCAGAATGTGACGATGTTTCCTTTCAGTTATCCCATTCTGCTGTGATGTATGAGGACATGATGTCTGATGTACAATACACAATGATCCATACAAATCAGTCAGTTTCTTTATCAAGAATTCTAATGCATTATCTGTTCAGATTTTCTTAACGCATACATCAAATTGATTTTTCACAAACACGACAAATTACTGAATCAAAGAGCCAACTTCTAATTTATTCCTCATCAAAAAGGTCCAAGATAAGCATGAAAAATCATCCACAAATAACAGATAATATCTAAAATTCTGGCAGTTGACTACACGACTAGGACCTCAGACATCACAATGCACTAAATCAAAACAAGCAGAACTGGTAGACTGGATAGATGCTGGAAAGCTGGCCCAGTGATCCTTTCTCAACTGACATGCATTACACTGAATCTTCATGGCAGGAGACAAGTGAGGTATGACATGGCGTAGCTTGTCCAGGGAAGGATGACCTAGTCTTCTATGCCACTGCAAGGCACTCCCTGCAGTACTCGTCTGACAGGCTACAGCAACTGGACTTTGAACAAGCCAATATACACCCCCCTCCTCATGGCGACCACCAATCGTCCTCCCCGTCATGCGATCCTGAAAAGTACATCCAACAACATCAAAAATAGCACGGCAATTCAACTGCTTCAACCGCTTAGTAATAGAACTAACAGATAGCAGTTACATTGTCATGTCTAGCACATAATATACATCATCAAGATGCATAGAGGGTGTAACAGATATCCCTCCCTTACCACAGATAGGGGCATGTCTATCGTCTACCAGCTGTACATAACGTTCCTGGGATGTCTTTTGTAATCCTCTAAAGCACTGGAAATTTCCTGTCAAATGATCAAATGCACCTGAATCAATCAACCATGATCGTTTCGTACCTGATGCAGATGCATAGGCTACAGTGTTGGAGGATTGAGTCTTCTCATGGGTCAACTGTGCTAGCCGCTACACAACAACATCATAGTCTGCCTATGCAAGGGATACTGCCTCGGTGCTCACACCTGGAGTAGATGTAACAGAAGCCTGGTTGGCTACAGTAGGACGGCCCAGCTCATTCCAACATTTAACCTCAACATGGCCAAGCCTGCCACAGTAAAACATGTAGGCTTGCCGCGACCACCATCAGTTCGGCCTCTCCTTTTTCCACGAAAGAAGCCTCCACGACCTGCACGAGTGCTGATAGCAGCATGAGCTAAAGATGTAGTGTAACAACTGCATCATGAGTAGGTTGAATTTGCATCCTACCCAGCCTCCTGTAGATCTCAATAGGAGGGAGCTCAGAAAGAGTTAGAATCTGTGAACGGGCTACTGAATAGTGATCACTCAGCCCTGCAAGGAACATGTGGGCTGCAAACTCCTTGTGATCTCTACAAGTAGACGAAGTGCACATCGATCTGCATGCATTATATTTTTCCAATAATCCTTTCATAGTTGAGTAATACTGAGACAAACTCATCTCCTCCTACTTGAGATGACACAAATTATAGTGAATCTGAAATACTTGAGTTGAATTCAACTCATGTAAATAAGCCAACTTCAAGCCATCCCACATCTCTTTGGCAGAATTGTAGTACATAACTTCATCACCAATCCTTGAATAACACTATTCAGGATCCAGGCTCTTACCATAGCATCATCCTAATTCCAAGTTGCGTATTTCCCTGTTTTCTGCTCCGGTGGTACTTCCAGGAGCACATGCTTCTTACCATGACCTTCCACAGTGACAAGGTTTGAGACCAACGGGGGTAATTGGTCTCATCCAATTTCGTAATAAGAGCAAAGAAGGGGCTCTTATACACCCCGCTATCTGTATTTTATCCTGAAGACACCTCAAAATCATTTGATGCCAACATAGTAGCTTCAAACACACACAAATAAGTCTAATTAGCAGATCTGAAATTTTGAAGAAAACACCAACAACTTGGGGAATACACACCCCACAATCCACAGATAGGATATCCAACACTTCACTGGGGAATACACACCCCAGATGAGATCAAGAGATCAAGGAGGTTATACCAACCATAGGGAGGTTCTTGCTTCACATCTCCATCTCCACAATACTCAAGAACCTCCCTACAATGATTGAAGACGATCTCAACCACACTAGGCGGAGCTCAGGCGACGGTCAGCGCAGCACTGGGCGGCACTACGACCTGTAGATGATGCTTCCAGCCTGTAGGTGGCCGCTACGGGCCTGTAGGCGACGCTGCGGGTCTGTAGAGGCGGCGAGGCGGTGCTGCAGGGGTTGAGGTGGTGCTGCTAGAGTTCGCACCGCATCGATAGCAGTGGTCGAGGTGGCGCTGCAGGTGTTGAAGCTCAGACGATGGCTATTATTGCAGCAATGGTTGCTGCAGCCCTCGGTTGCGCTACTACACCGCATCAACAGTAGCTGGCGAGGCAGCGCTGCAGGAGTTGGGGTGGTGCTGTGAGGTTTGCAAAGCCCTCAGACGATAACTGCAGCTGTTGCAACGGCAATGGAGGATCGTCACTGCCACTGGTGATGGGGTGGCGTCCGATGGTGGTGTGGCTTGAGGTAGGGTTAGGGTTTATTTAGTGGTATCCCCAACCTGGAGCTCTGATACCAAGTTGAAGAGAAAAAGAAGTATCAATATTATTAAGTAGTCCCTATATCTCTTTATATAGAGAGAGACAAGGGAAAAATAACCTCATAAGTCCAACAAATAGAAACAAATGACAAATAGCTCCTCACAACACTACAATGTAACTCAACACACCCCAATGGACTTCTCTTGGCGACTGCATGAATTGGCTCAACCTTCCAACTGCAAAGGCAACGTCAGGCCGAGTAATAGTCAGATACAAAAGCTTACCAATCACTGTGCGGTATCTAGTGACATCTTGAAGTAGAGAGCTGTCATCATCTGCAATAGGGGAAGACAACCATGGGCACGTATGCGGGTTTGCACCCAACATACCCATGTCTCTCAGCATGTCAAGAACATACTTGCGTTGGGATAGCACAAGTCCTCTTATGTGCTACACTTCAATACCAGGGAAATAGTTGATGAAGCCTAAATCCTTGGTAACAAATTGTGACTGTAGCATCTTCTTTGTTTCCTTTATACCTTGCTTGTCATTGCCAGTCAGAAGTATGTCATCTACATAAACAAGTATTACTGAGCCTGTCTTTTTACACAATGTAAAGACAAAATAATCAACAGAAGATTTAGTGAAGCCATAATTCTGAACCACCCTGTTAAGCCTCTTAAACCAAGTTTTGAGACTTTGTTTTAGTCCATAGATAGCTTTCTTCAGTCTACACACTTTCTGACACTCCTCGTTAGTAAGGAAGCTTGGTGGCTACCCCATGTAAACTTCCTCCTCCAAATCGCCATAAAAAAAGTATTTTTGATATCAAGCTGATGGACAGTCCAATGTCTGTTGACAGCAAAAAACAACAGTATCCGAATAGAATTAAGATGAGCCACTGGGGAAAATGTCTCTAAGTAGTCAACTCCGAATGTCTGAGTATATCATTTTGCAACCAAGCGTGCCTTGTACCATTCCACAGTGCCATTAAGATGTCACTTGAGAGTAAACACCCATCTACACCCCACAACAGTAGCACCTTGGGGTAGATCAACAAGGTCCTAGGTGCCACGAGACTGTAAAGCTGTTGTTCTGCATGCGGATGTGATTGCGAAAAATCATTTTTCGTCGTAGTAAATGTATAAAGAAATTCTTGAATTTGTAAATGAAATCGAACTCATAAGATTTTTCGAATAAAAATATGGGAGGCTGAGTCGTTCGTAAGGAGGCAAATGGATCAAAATCGCTTTCCTAATTAGAACTAGAATTAAATATCAAGTACGATGATTATTAGAATTAATATTAAATCTAATAGCATGCAATTACTAGAACTATAATATATTACTACTAGATAGCATACAACTTGAAGACAAGTTGAAAATAAGTAAAACTTTATTGCTATAGAAAGTGAGAATAAGTAGAACTTATTTTAGAACTAGAAGAATGCTTTAGAAAGCATATCAAATACAACTAGAAAAATAAAATCTAAAACTATGGGCTTCGAAGTTGAAGTTTGAAGCGTTAGCGTAGATGTGGATGCGAAGGCGCAACCACAATCTCCAAGGAGAGAAGGAAGAAGTAGAGGATTAGTTCTAGTTGATGAATCTATTTGGAAGTAGAAAGAAATGATCCTAAGGGGGTTGGCTAGGGTGTTTATATAGAGTTTCTAGGTCTTGGAATGGAGGGCTAGGATTAATTGGGTTAGAGATCAATTGTTGGGATTAAGGGATAGGTGATAGGATAGGTTAGGTTTTTATTAGAAATAAATCTATGGTCTAGATTACATAGGAAGGGTAATGGATGGTTATGATTTATGATAGGGATAGGTAATTAAATAATTGGGTGGAAGGGATAAGTTGAGTTTGGTGGAGAGGATTTAACGTAGGTATGGTTGTAGTGGGATTTTCGTAGGTATTGGTGGGCTTTTGCATGGCATGGGTTATGTAAGGTGTTGGCTGAAGTTTGAATGGGATTTAATATGGGTGGTTCGGTGGTGTTGTGAACGTTGAATGGAGAGAGATAGTGGAGAGGGGAATAGGCTACAATTGGTTTTGTTATGGGAGGGGATAATGCATGGGGATAGAATTGTTACGTAAGGGATGTGTTATAGGTTGTTGCATGCGTTGCTAATTACCGGTCAGAAAGAGACAGCATTAATAATAGTCGGTAGAGGAGATTTTAAATTTGGAAGGGAATGTGCATGGGTTTGGGTAGCAACATAGGTTGCTGTGGGAATTTTTCGGTGGATAGGAGAGGGATAGTGCGTTGGTAACGTATGTTTGCAAGGGAATTTTTGGTGTTTCACATGAGTTGATATGGGATTAGGAAATATGAGAGAATGGGATAAAGGTTAGATGTAGGTGGGTTGCATGGGATTTTAGGATTAGGTGGGAAAATAGGTTAGGGGTAGGGATTGTTTGGGATGCTAAATGGGTCAAGGCTTAAGGCTAAATTGGTTATCAATTAGGTTCACCAACTAGATCGAGCTCAAATTCATCACTCCCTCCAACTAAGCTCCAATCATCCTGAGACTTGGTACCTACATAAATATGAATAGATATATCAAGGCACCAGATATAACTAAGTGAAAAATTGTATAAAAACCCAAAACTATGCATTATTTACAGAATGCTCTAAATGACTAATCTAACCTATGTTGATGCAACCTAACCTAAATTACACTTAGACTAACATTAATTAGGCATTAATTAACATAAATACATATGGAAATATCAGCTGCCATCGCTTCCTCCATTACCAAGGTCCAAGATGGATTTTGAAATGTCTCATAATGGTCCCATAGTACCTGCACACTGTCAATGGCCAAAGAAAACTGACGTCCAACTATAGAGAAGTTATCAAGGGACATAAACTAAGATATAGAATATTTAGCATAAGAATGTGAAGCCTTCCTTTGTGCAATAGGAAGGTCCAGAGTAGTATCCTCAGTGGTAGTGGGTACCTAGTTCTCAAATAAATCATCAGCAGTTGGTGGGGATTGAGCAGAAATAATAGATAATGGTTCTTCCACCTAAGGAACATCCTAGGTTCTGCGCTGAAAATGCTTAGGAAAAGTATCTGTGTCAAGAATCTCAGGATGATATGGGAAAGGACTTGGATCAAGTTGACTGGTCCTAGATGTAGGTGGCTCAGTGGGCTGTGGTGGCTTAGTAGGCATAGGAAGATGAACCTTATATGGTGGCTCAGTAGGTTGCTCCCCCTATTTTTGGTGATATGGAATCTCCTCAAAAAATGTGACATCAGCAGAAATATAAAATCTCCGTAGAATAGGATCATAGCATCTGTATCCTTTCTGGGTCCTGGGGTAGCCCAGAAACATACACTTCAAAGAGCAAGGAGAATCTTATCCACTTTATGTAAGTGAACAAAACACACAACCAAAGACAACCGGAGTGACAAAAAAAAGGTCATTGCCAGGAAACAACATAGAGTATGGAGTTTTACCTTCTAAGACAGATGAACAAACACGATTCACCAAATAAATAGCAGTAAGAATAACATCAACCCAAAAATGTAAGGGAACATACATTTGAAACATGATAGAGCAGGCTACATCAAGAAAATGTTGAAACTTATGTTCAATCATCCCATTTTTTTGGGACGTATGAATGCAAGTAGTCTGGTAAATAATACTAAATGACTTGAAAAAAGTAGTTGTCCTGCCATTCATAAATTCCAAACCATTCACTCTGAAAAACTTTAATGACAGTAGAAAACTAAGTCTATTTCCAAAATAAAATTTTTGACAATATCAAATACTTCGGATGTTTCTTTCATCATAAAAATGTAAGACATCCTGGTATGGTCATCCATAAGAAGAAAATACCGAAATCTTCTAACACTCCTGACCCTACAAGGGCCCCAAACATCAGCATGAACTAAAGCAAAAATAGACTATGAGCTTTTATTCTTTAGCAAAAACGAAGACCTATGGTGTTTGCCTAATTGACAGGCTTCACACCTCAAAACATTAGGGAAAGACAACTCAAGAAACTGACAATGTAGAACATGCAAACTGGGATGACCAGGTCTCAAATGCCACTAGAGAGCAATAGTGGCACACACAGCATCAGCACTGGAAGAAGGTGGGACATGAAGATAGTAGAGATCATTCTGCTCAAGTCTTCCACCAATCCACTTCATCGTCTAGAGGTCTTACAAGAAGAAATGTTGGTCATGAAACACATCCCAACATCTTAAATCTTTGGTAATATGGCTAATAGACATTAAATTGAAAGCAAATTTAGGAACATGCATTACATTTGAGAGAGGTAAAGTGCTAGAAATAGAGATATTTCCGAGTCCAATGACTAATGACAAACCCCCATCAGCCACTTTAACTTGAAAGGGCATAGCAAGGTCTCGTAGAGAAGAAAATAGGGTAGTCACTAGTAATGTGGGAGGAGGCACCTAAATCTGCAAGCTAGATAGGAGCTTGGGATTTAACTGACATGGCTGAAGTACCTGCAGATCTCTGAACTGATGCTGAAGTAGATGCCTGAGAAGTTATGAAACACTTATAATCAGTGTTGAAAACAGTTATCTGGCTATCATCCTCCTACAACTGGGTCTTATCCTCTATAAATACTTGGAGGGCACATGGATCCATACCTTGTGGATAACCATGTTTGACCCAACATTGGTCCACAGTGTGCCCATTTCTGTGATAGTACTCACAGAAGAAAGAATTCCGACCATGACCACGACCACGTCCACATACACCACCACAACTACGAGCTCTACCACCTCTTCCACCCAAATTTGCTCTACCACAGCCAACAACAACCATGGCAGAGGCATCAAAAGTAGGGATAGAATCTGAGGTAGTAAGCCTGGAGAGACAAGCATAGATCTATTCGGGTGAAGGAATCTCATCCAAAGTCATGCATTAATCTTTAACTGCTTTGTACTCAGGGCCAAGTTTAGATAGAAGCTGAATGGAACGAATGGCTTCTCTGCTTGGCTATCACAGGTTCATCTGTAGAGATAGGCTAGTATACATCTTGCTCATCCCAAAGATTTTTCATTGTGGCATAATACTCGAATAAGGCCATGGTGCCTTTTCAAAGGTTGTGGATATTCTCTACAACTCTGTACAGCCCTGTGATATTGCTCCTGTGGTAGTGAATCTCATGCATACCTCCCACATCTTCTTGGCTAAGGCATGAGCCATTGTTGGTAATAATCTGTGTCACATTGTTAAGAAGACAAGTGGCCACCCAGTCATTGTCTACGTCCTGATCTGTAGACTTTACATCAGGCACAGCATCAGTCAAGATGTATTTCTTCTTATGGGATCCAACGAATTGGGAGAAGGACGTGGACCAAAGTAAAAAGTTGGATGCATCTAACTTAATCGATGTTCTCAGCATATAAGGGGGGCGCTAGTGGTAGAAGTCTTACCCATTGAGTCACCCACAAATTCCTTCTTGTCCCCCATAGTGCCCGGAGTCTAAATCCACAACAAACATTGATTTATAGGTCTGAAAAATCGACATAGGATCTGAAAATCGGAATTTTCATATCAAAAACGCCTCCAAAAACCACATCCAAGCGACCATGTACCCTATTAGTACCACAATAGAACTTGATTGCACATGCTAGGGCATATGAACAACCCTAGTGGTGCCATCCAAATTGTAGGAACTCCTTTAGAGAGAGTTGTGAGGCCAGATGTGAACCGATAACCCTGATTCTAGCAGTCATAGGTGATCCTCACAACCCTAACTCGCAGATCAGGGGATAAGGAGGTTCTTGCATCCTTAATCTAGGCCAACATAGTCTGTAGAAGATAATCTAGAGGTCGTGTGGACACATAGCAAGGAGGGTGGCACAAGGAAGGAGCCCTACAGTGCCTAGAACAGTGGCAATGTAGTGGAAGGCGATGCTGCAGTGCCCAGGGTGGCGGCGGCGGCGGCAGCGACACGAGGTGGGGCGGCTTGTGTCGCTTAAGATGGCGGCGGCGTAGGGTGGAGGTGGCCATGCGTTGCCTCGACGCTACTGGCCTCGGGCAGAGGCCGGCGACATTGGTGAGGGGCGGCGTTGCTGCTCCTTGTTGGCGCTATTGGCCCTATTGGTGGCTGGCGGTGCTAGAGAGAGAAGAGGGGTTGGTGGTGTTAATGTTTGGAGGCTAGGGTTTGGTGGGATACCAGAACCCTGATCTAGAACCGTCGCTTTGATACTATGTTAGAATCGAAATGAGATAAGTTTATTCAGAGAGACCCTGGGCCTATATATAGAGAGAGGCTCCAGAGAAAGAATTACAAGTATGCCCCTTCACTATAAATAAAAATAGACACCTACCATACATAACTCAACAGTTGTTGATTGGGAACACTCCACTCCTCGATGTGAAGTGGTCCTCGGAGAGGAGAATGAATATGAGGTAAGGGAACAAACACTCCCCAATTTGAGTGGTCCTTAGGGAGGAGCACGGACAGGAGGGAAAAAGTGTTTCACAAATGATCAGTAACAAGTAGGCCCAGGTCCACTATGAGAATAGTTTGGAAGATACAAATTGGAAGATAGCGCTATTTGCTAGCAACTGCTAATGGAGACAGTTGATCAATGTGGTTGGATGAAATCATATTCAAATCCAATATAGTGCCTGGCAATACATAAGAAATGTATCAAATTGATTCTGTTACATCAATAGATCCTTCAAATATGGAATTCTAGGGGATCAAACAGGAAGCTCTATATCATATGACTATAATGAAATATAGAATCAACCGACATTTATCAGATTGGAAAAGTAGTTAGAAGAAATGGTTTGATCCTCTGATTTCTCAAATTGAGAGATCCATGAATTGGGATCCTGATGCATATAGATGCAAGTTATCCAATAGGAGCAAGAATTTCCAAGAACATTTCTTACAATTTTATCTTACGGTACCCTCTCAAAAAAATTTCATCTTACAGCAGACAAGGTCAAAACATTGTTGATAATTGCTGCATGGGTTTTGTTTGTAAATGATACATCTTAATTATAATTTTCAGATATATTTACAGGTCTTCCATATTTAACACTTGAGTTTCAACTCGAATAGGGTCATAGAACTACATAGACTATTTGTTGAGTTCTTGTTATTTAAGTAGGTGGTATATAGTTTTGTTTATCTTATAGGTGTGCTCAGTCTTGGATGTATATTTGTTTGCAGAACTTCTTCAGATTATCTCCAGGGTTTTGCTTTGCTGATGGACTTGCATCACTTGCTCTTCGCCGACAAGATATGAAGCTGAGATCTGGATCTGGAAATGATGTGCTTGCTTGGAATGTTACTGGTGCCTCAATTTGTTATTTAGGAATCCAGGTCTTTATTGCTATGGAATTGAAAGTTTCTTCCTTCCATACATCTATGGTCCTCTTACTTTAATCAGTCTCAAATTTTTTGACCAATTCTCATCCATGTTACTGTTGAGTTTAGTTCTTTACAAGATTTGGAAATCTGTTTTTAGGAGCACAATATCTTGATGCTTGTTAGAAAAAAGCCTTTGATTTGAGAGTAATGTCCAAAGTTTTCTAACACTGCCAAGTTCTGTACGTTTTACCATAACATCAATTGACTTGTGTTCATAAACATTCTCTGTTGAGTAGAGATATTTTCTTTCAGAACAAAGGGTTCACGTTTCAATCATAATGGTTTCTTTAATTAATACCTCTTTTTGGCTTTTATTAAAGAACTTTTTTTGACTGGAACTTTTTTATTTGCACATAATTTGTTCTTCTTTAGTTCTGGACATCTTGATAATTCTTGAGAAGTTTCTAAAATTTAAGCAAAAGTAAAGCTGTTTCCTTTCAAAGTCATCTGTAAATCTGTACTTAATGGCATCTCTTTGTTGCCCATGGCAGAGTATTGCGTACTTTCTTCTTGTGATTGGTATCGAATTTTTCCCACACGGTTTGAACAGACTCGCATTCATTGAATGGTGGAATTGTGCTAAGCGACATTATCGTGGATCATCAGAAAGTTCCCTAGAGCCTCTTTTGGGCTTATCTGAGGAATCTCATGTCCATGTGGACGAAGATGTAGATGTGCAAGCAGAGAGAAACAGAGTAATTTCTGATGGAGCTAATGGTGCTTTAATCTACCTGCATAACCTTAGAAAGGTACTTAGGGATTCTATTAGTTGAAACTTGTAAACTTGGATTTATTCTTATTTTTCTTATGCAGTTTTTGTTTGTTCTTGGGAAAAGCTTTGAAATTTGTTCTGTTGACAGGTATATCCAAGTGGAGTGAAACATGCTAAAAAGGTTGCTGTAGATTCTTTGACCTTTTGTGTTCAAGCAGGAGAATGTTTTGGCTTCTTGGGAACAAATGGTGCAGGCAAAACAACTACTCTATCAATGCTAAGTGGTAAAAAAGTGTGGCTCTCCACAAATGTATCTTATTGTATGGTCTGCTTGTAACTTTATAGTACATGAAACTAACATGTAGAATGGACTCCTCACATCGATATTTAAGCGATAGCCTTGGTTTCTGTTCACGAATAAGATGATTGCCAAATGATAAAAACAGAATAATTAAAACAAAGTCAAGGGTTTGTCAGCATCTAGTGGGGTTAGCCAACATGGTTTCTATGTGTTCCATTTTGTCCATCCTGGATCATTTTTAGACTTGATTCAAATGATGGATAAAGCATAATCATTTTCCTTCCAAGGATAAGCTGCAAGCAAGGCACTTTTCGGTTTCCCTGATGTGATGTATAGATAGAACAGTTCCCATTGGAAATACATATGGCAGAGCTTTCACAGAAGTTATTAGGAACTGAATCGAGGCTTCTGGGCTTCTAGGACAAGGGAAGAAAGCCTAGCAGAATGGATAGTTGGATGAAGAAGCCTGCAAAGGAAAGGACTTGTAGATGCATTTCATTGAGGGGGCAATCCTTCTGGTTGAAAGGAGACAAACAAGGGTCTCTCCCTTATCATCAAACAAGCAAGGGAAAGTTGTACTTCCCCTTACCTTTATCTAGGGTGACACAAATCTTTCCATAAAAGCACTGATCATCTTTGAAAGGGAAAGACCATGACAAATCATCATGGCCAAAGCAAGAAGTGGCATGTTAGTGGAGGTTCTTTATGCTAACTGGGTGGTTTTCCAGGGCATTACTTATTTGCTCTTTGTTTTACCTGCAAGAATAATTCTACATTGAAAATTCATGAATGTGAATAGCGGGTCATAAGGGTTGAAAATTACTACTTGATAATGTTAGCATTTGATGGCTGCAACCTAACAAGTTGTTAGGGTCAACTATTAATTAGTCTTGGGACCATGCCTAAGTCATAAACTGTATCTCACTCCATTTGGTATGGGGGAAGGGCTTCTCATGGGTTAGCCCAAGAGTCTCACTTAATATGATTTCCGGCTTTTTTCTCTACAGATAAATCTACTCTGTTGCTTTCTTCTTAGTCACACTTGGGAAAACTTTGATCAGGGGAGGAGTTTCCTACAGCTGGAACTGCATATATATTTGGGAATGACATAAGATTGAATCCAAAAGCTGCCCGTAGGCATGTAAGCATTCTTTGGTTTCAGTCATTTAGAACATAATCACTCTCCAATTAATGATGGTGCTTCTCCAAAAACTGCACTTTCTAACACAGGTTGGCTACTGTCCTCAATTTGATGCCTTACTGGAATTTCTTACCACTCGAGAGCATCTAGTGTTGTATGCAAGGATAAAAGAAGTCCCTGAGATGAACATAGAAAAAGTATATGCTTATATTTTTTTTCTTTATAATCTGTTTGCCTGAAATTCCTTTTTTTGGATTTCTGATTAGATTAATGGATGTTGTTTTCAAACCGACAGGTTGTTGATGAGAAACTGGAGGAATTTGACTTGCGGAAGCATGCTAACAAACCTTCATTTTCTCTTAGTGGAGGAAACAAGCGCAAGTTGTCTGTTGCTATTGCAATGATTGGCAACCCTCCAATAGTCATCCTTGATGAACCTTCCACAGGTTCTTTTTCTTGCATTATTATTTCTTGTCAATATCTCTGTTATATAGATTTATCATGTGATCTTAGAAGACAGATTATTTATTAGTGGTCTCCAGTTGCTTTCTCATAGTTTGTGGATTTTTCTCCGGTTGTTCAACAAATCCTCTTTGCGGTGAGGGTTTGGGTTCCTCGGTGTATTGCATTTTCTTCATGATTTCTTTTCTGGCACTTGATATCTTATTGATCTCTCTCTTGTTCTCTCAACCTGAATAATATGCCTTACTCTTCCTCTTTTTTTTTTTTGGAAAAGGAAAAGGGAGTAACAAGGGATATAAGTGATCGCAGAAAACATGTGATTTGCATATTATGGTTTTTATCGTTGTACGCGTGAATCCGATCGCTTTTGAAATTTATAAAAATCAAGTACTTGGAAAGTATTCGGGTCTTCCCAAGGGAGGCAGGAATGTAATTTTAACAGTCTCTTGCTTGAAGAACAGAAATCAACTCTCTTTGTATTTTTGAATATATATATGTTTGTGTGATGTAAACATGTTTAAACTACTTAAAATGTCTATTTATGCATGTTCTTAAGCATAGGATTTTATTACATACTATAAATATTGCATAGCATGCATCATCTTGCATTTAGATTAGTTTGAATAAAATGGAGGTTAATTGTCTCCTTTTATGTTTAGGGACGGTAAAATTTTTATCGGGGCCTCAGATCGAAGATCCAACTGAACAGATGTGATCAGGACGACGATTGGAGTTCAACGACTCTAAGATCACTCTAATCAGACATCTGTAACATCAGATAGAGATCGAGGAACCTTAAAAGATCAAGGACCAAGATGGTGTGAATCCGCACTTCAAACAACCAATCCAACCGCACGGATGGATTCGGATCGATGATCGCAGCCTAACAGCACGAAAATCGACTTAATCCGACACCCGTGGCACCATCTACATCATCCAGAAGATGGACGGCCAAGATGGCGCCACGTGGCACCATCTCGGTCGCCCAACCGGTCGCCCTCAACTTCTGAAGCTGCTAACGCCCACACATCTCCGCTGTTGGATCAAGATCCAACGGCTGAGAGTTGCGCTCAACCGACCGCCCTCAACTTCTGAAGGCCATTTGAAGAAGCAATCTCAACCGTTGGATCTCAATCCAACGATCCAGGGCACGCGACCAGAAGACACTCAACCCGCCCATCCACGCGCGTAGCGCAGTGGATAGAGCGCTCGCTCGCGGTTGGGCATGGGTTCGAGCCACAAGGAGAAGGCGAGGGGCGCGGGGTCGAGCAGGCGTGAGGAGCGCTCGATCATGATCGAGCGGCTGCGCGCGCTCGATAGAGCTCACGTGCAATTAGATGCGCGGTGAAGACGCTGGATCACACACACGAGCGCGCGCTGAGACACGGCGAGGAGCACTCTCAGCCGTTCGATCTCACGATCGAATGACCGAGATTTGAAGAACGTGGAAAGGCGTTGAGCACGAGGAGATGAGTGGGCGCACGTACGCCGCCCCACTATGGCCACGTTAGGCCTTTAGTGACGAATTTATCCGTCACTAAAGGTCCTGAATTAATGATTTTCAATTTGTAATGATCAAATTGCCCTCACTCCTTGCAACTATAAAAGGAGAACCCTCTCCGTACGAAATTCTCATCCCTTCCTTCTCTCCCTCTCCAAAGCTCAAGAGAAGCTTGTCTCACACCCGGGATGCTTCTCAAGAGATAAAGTCCAATTTTCGTTCCCCTTTCGGAAGTGGATCCCGCAACGACGACGACGTGCTGCTTTGTTCCTGTTCTTCCTGCTTCATCCTCCTTCCTGCTCCATTCCCCTTCTTCCAGGCGTCGTCCCGTCCGGCTCGTCCTCCAAGCGATCGTTGAGGAGGATATCTCTCTCCCCATTCTTTTTACTGCTTTCTATAGTAGATTTACTACTTTTTAGAGTAGATTTACTGCTTTCTACTGTAATCATTTTCCCGCTTATAGTTGTAATGAGTAGTGTAGCAATCTCTTTGATAATGAATTCCATGTTAATTCATCTCTTTTTGGTTTTTGTTTGTAATATTCTCTCTTCTGTTTATTGTAAATAGATAGTTTCTAATCAGTTATTCTGCTTCGTGATAAATAAAACAAACGTGTATTTTTAATCAAACGTTCGCCTCCCTGAGTTCGACCCGGGATTTCTATTCCGGTATAAATTTTATTTGTTGAACCAGAGTTCTGCGCTTTCAAACTACGACAGATTTTCAAAACCAAATATGATAGTGTAATACTTCGTCGCCTCAACATTTTGGCGCCGTTGCCGAGGAAGCGACACTCTTTGATTTTTTTTCATGTTTTATAACTTACAAATCATTTACCTCACTTCTCTCCTTTCTTATTGTGATTACAGGTACTCTTTCGAGACGAGCAAAAGCAGTAGATTGGGGCAAAGTGCTGTTAAAGGTTCTGTAAGTTTTCCCCCACCTCCCACCCATTAGTTTTCATTTAACCACGTAATAACACAAACATCAATCAACCTAGGTATTTTTATAGACTCTAAGGTTAGTTTTGTTTGTTTGTTTGACACCCATACTTGCCTCAACCTTCACATTTAAAAAAAAAATTTAAAAAAACATCTCACAGAGGTACACAACCTCATCTGATTTCCAACTGTAAACTGATCTTTGGAACTGGTACACACATCCAAATACATAATTGAATAGAAATCAGATTAGGTAATCACTTGTGTGCCTAATTAAGTGGTGCAACAGGCCAATTGTTTGAGTTGATTGGGTCGCACCACTTCAATTAAAATCAACTCATCAAGTAGCTGTTACATAGGTTCAACTATTATGGATTTACCAGGCACTCTACATTCTTTTAAGTTTTAAAGGAAAACATCTTCACCTGTGCTTTTAAAACCTGGTGTGCCAACAAAACTTGGTTGAAAATACCTAAAGTTGAATCCTAAAAGCTACTAAGCAAGATTTGAACCCTAAAATTCACCGCATCAAAAATAATCTTACTTGAAAATCACTGATTGTGCACGCACACACATCAATCAATCATTAAGGGCACAACCCAGATAAAGGGCTCATCACATTCCAAAGCACATTCAAACCTAACCCTAAATAAAATAGAGTAGACGTTGGCCTTAAGGATTTGACTCGCTCTTCAGAGCCCAGAACGAGATTATTTTCGATTAGCCTGTTTCTACTATTCAATCTGATGTTTAGCTAGGGGAGCAGAATCAAACGATCGTAGCTGAGGGGTACATTAGGAACCGGAGGCGCAAGCCGAAGGAAGAACCTTCTCTCCACTCCCTCGTAACTGGTTGAATTGAACAGGCAGAAGTAGATCAAAACGTTTCTTTATCTCAAGACGGGTTATGGGAGTCTGTAGGTCTTTAGACTAGCCCACTTAAGGACATGTTTGATTGTTTGTATTGCAGGGCGCCTTTCTTCCTCCCGTCTATCATGAATCCTTCCACATTTTATACGCATTCCCGTTCTTTCCCTCCTGTTTTGAGTTATCATCAACATGATGATTATCCCGACTCATACTGTAATCAACCATTAGTTAGTTGGGATAACTCAGATTGGGGATACAATTCTGCACCTCCGTGTTTGGGGTCTAACCCTAAACATTATGATCGTGATTTCTATCCTTCTCAAGGCCACATCGATTATAGATCGTCACCCTTTCATGGACAACCTAATACGATCTACAATCAAGAAGGATACACTGATTCTTACCCATCCTCTGATTACATTGCCTTTAGGTCATCACCACCTTTTGAACAATCTAAAATGACCTATTATCAGAAAGGGTATAACGAATCTCAATTCGTTAACTCCTCTGCAATGATCCCAAACCCGCCAACCCTAAACTAACTCATTTGGTTCAAGGTAACCAGGTTCAAGATAAGGTTCTGGCTAACTTGAGGAATATCATACAATCTTTAAAAGTTCAACCAATACCTTCCATTGAAAGATTGAAGCCCCTGATTGAAATAATTGATGATTTGAACAAGTATTTGTTGGATTGGCTCCAGGATGTTAAGGATAAGAACCCGGGTGAGTTTCTACTTGGGAAGTTAGCGAAATTGAGAATGAGATTTGTGGTTGCTTTGGTTCAATCGTGGGATGATTCCCAGGATGAACCCCCTTCAAGAGAGCCAAGGTCAGAACCCGCTCAAGCACCTGTCAGGGGGGTTACGTCTTACGAGGCTGACCAGATTGAATTAGAGCAACCAATTAAGGATGATCTGATTTCTTCACCTGAAATCCCTGAGCCGGGGTACGAGGAAACATGTCTCCATGGATCAAAAAGTGATGGATGATTTTGAGACGTACATTAATACGGATTTAAATTTCTTTGATTTTGTGGGTGAAGATTCAATTTGCGAAGTCTCACGCAGGTTTACAGAATACGATTTCAGTGAGACGATTGGGCCTGAGGAATCGGCTAAATCATTTGATAGCCTAATAACTGAGGAAACTGATCTTATTGGTGCTTACATTACGAATCCAGAATCGCATTTTTTGGAAGATTCAATCCAATGCCTTAATTGTTAGTTACACCCCATTGAGCTTATCGATGATTTTGTTTCTGAGATAACTAAACCCAAGTCAATTCTGATTCAGCCACATCTTTTAGACTTAGAAATTTCAGACGAGGTGATTAATATGCAAGAGGTCCCAGAATTTGACATACTGAATGAGAATAGAAGCTGGGAAGTTCTTATTTGGGAAGCAAACTTTGGAGGAAATAGAAGACTAAGTCTAAGGGTTCCAATTCATCTAAACCCATCAAACCAGGACCCTTACAACATTTATTCTGAGGATGTCCAACCCAAGCATATATTCATTGATTATCCTTTCGATATCGAATTCTTTGTAATCCGACTCTTTGGTCTTGGGCTGCATCCTCATAAATCGCAGGTCCGACCTCGCTTGCATACTGATTTTAGGTTTTGGGCAATTTTTATCTAGAACCTTAGATATTCTCGATTATGGGATATGGGTCTGCATCACAATCTGGTCCACATCTGTGGACATCTGCTGGCAGGTCAGAGGTTTCTTCTTTTTATTATGATTCTGATCTGCACCTGTGAATTCTCTCTCTTCTTTGTATAGTGTGTCTAGCTGAAGGCACTAAATTCAGCACGTATACAGTTTTTTTTATCTCGGAGCAAACCCAACATTCACGTAATTCAGGTACTTTCTACTATATCCCACTCTGTTTTATGTCTTTTTAATACAATTAGGACATTGCATTAGATAAGCATGGGGGGTAGATATTCATCTCTGAATTTATTCGTCAGCTCCATAAATTTATTTTATTTTCTTTTATTTATATATAAAAAAAATTTGAATTAAGAAAGAGAACTTGGGTTTAAGAAAATTTTCAATCTTAGAAAATACTACATTAGGATTTGAACACAAAGATCCTTCAGGTCTTCACACTTAATCAGCCTGTGTATCCATTAAAATGTGGATTTATTTTTCGAGTCTTCGCCAACCTGAATTTTATTTTAATTCGAGTAAATAAGTTTGGGTGATAAGTACACGACTTATCAACCCGTCCTCTGATTTGAGGAAACTTTGAGTTTTAAGCATCTACACACTTTCTTTGCATTGACTCGTTCGACGATTTTAACGGAAATTGGGTAGCTAATGAACCTTTTAAGGTGATATGGCTGGCAAGTTATCGTGGGTAACAGCCCACAGTTAGGTTGTCCAGAGCCCAGTCACTGGACCATTTTCTTCTTGCTGCCTTTAGGTAAATCTTAGACGAGGGAAGCCACCTACTTAAAAAAAAACAGAGAGAAAAAGAAAGTCAAAAAGAAAAGAAAAAAAAAAAGAAAAGGAGAAAATTAATAAAGAAAACAAAAGAAATAAGTTACACTTCGTTGCACGAGTATGGCTGGCAAGTTGTCGGTGGTAACAGCTTATCAATCGGTTGTCCACAACCCAACTCAATAAATGCACTGAAAATTTCCAAAACACTTAGGAATAAGTGAAGTAGAATAAATCGGGGTGATATACACTGGATTCACCCTTGTGTTGACCTCGTAAAAATAAAAGTAGGGAGAAAGCTACCGGTTGTAACGATACACCTTTAGGCAGAATTCTCTTTTTAAGGTCACCTAGAGGCGTAGAAATCCGAAGTCCGTTTTTACTGCCGATCAGTAAGTTTATCACATTCACAATAAGATACTTAGAACTTAGGGTTCTCATCAAATCTTGGGTGAGTTAAATGGCCATAAAAAGTCACTCTTAAACCCTAAAACTCGAAAATTCAAAAAAATTAGAAAAGAAGAAAAAGAGAAAAAGAAATTTTTCTTTGAATAAGGTGAGGGCTTGAGGCGGTCTGCATTTTGGCAGATACCCGAGCACTGTTGTGTCTTTGAAAGTTCAGATCCTAAGTAAACATTTTCTTAATAATTGAAAATAACTCATAAGCAAATAATCCAACCTGATTCTTTTATAAATAGCATGTAGTTTTTGTTAGGGGCTAGCAAAAGATAGGCATAGGGGTATGATGTAAACATGTTTACACAACTTAAGATGTCTATTTATGCATGTTCTTAAGCATAGATTGCATTACATACTATAAATATTGCATAGCATACATCATCTTGCACTTAGATTAGTTTGAATAAAATTGAAGTTAATTATCTCCTTTTATGTTCAGGGATAGGGCAAAATTTTTATCGAGGCCTCGGATCGAAGATCCAACTGAATAGATATGATCAGGGCGACGATTGGAGTTCAACGACTCTAAGATCGCTCTAATTAGACATCTGTAGCATCAGATAAAGATCGGGGAACCCTAGAAGATCAAGGGCCAAGATGGTGTGAATCCGCACTTCAAACGACAAATCCAACCGCACGGATGGATTCGTATCGATGATCGCAGCCTAACAGCATGAAAATCGACTTAATACTTAATCCGACACTCATGGCACCATCTACATCATCCAGAAGATGGACAGCCAAGATGGCGCCACGTGGCGTCATCTCGGCCGCCCTCAACTTCTGAAGCTACTAGCGCCCACACATCTCCGCCGTTGGATCAAGATCCAACGACTGAGAGTGGCGCTCAACCGACCGCCCTCAACTTCTGAAGGCCATTTGAAGAAGCAATCTCGACCGTTGGATTAGGCGTGCGACCAGAAGACACTCAACCTACCCATCCACATGCGTGGCGCAGTGGATAGAGCTCTCGCTTGCAGTTGGGCGCGGGTTCGAGCCACAAGGAGAAGGCGAGGGGCGCGCAGGCAAGCGGGCGTGAGGAGTGCTCGATCGCGATCGAGTGGCTACACGTGCTCGATAGAGCTCATGCGCAATTAGACGCGCGGTGAAGACGCTGGATCGCATGCGCAAGCGCGTGCGATGGTGGCGCGGCGAGGAGCACTCTTAGCCGTTCGATCTCACGATCGAACGACCGAGATTTAAAGAACGTGGAAGGCGTTAAGCGTGAGATGAGTGGGCGCGCGTGCGTCGCCCCACTACGGCCACGTACAGGCCTTTAGTGACAGATTTATCCGTCACTAAAGGTCCTGAATTAATAATTTTCAACTTGTAATGACCAAATTACCCTCACTCCTTGTAACTATAAAAGGAGACCCCCTTCATACGAAATTATCATCCCTTTTCTCCCTCTCCAAAGCTCAAGAGAAGCTTGTCCCACACTCGGGATGCTTCTCAAGAGAAAGTCCAATTTTCTTTCCCCTTTCGGAAGTGGATCCCGTGACGACGATGACGTGCTGCTTCGTTCCCGTTCTTCTTCTTCCTGCTCCGTTCCCCTTCTTCCAGGCGTCGTCCTGTCTGGCTCGTCCTCCAAGCGATCGTCAAGGAGGATATTTCTCTTCATTCTTTTTACTGCTTTCTAGTGTAATTGATTTCTCGCTTTCTAGTGTAATTTTTCTATGGTTTTATTGCATAAACATTTTGGAATATCAAGTGCATGTTTCTCTCCCTCCCGTTTATTCTGATTGTTAAATTTGCTTCATTGTAATTACGTCACTTCGCTTTTTAACAAAAACTCTAGAAAAATATAATTGCGAATATAGATCAATGTAGCCTTCCTGAGTTCGACCTGGGATTTCTATTCCGGTATAAATTTTATTTGTTGAACACGAGTTCTTCGCTTTCAAATTACGACATATTTTTTCAAAACCAAATATGATAACGTAGTAACCCGTCCCCTCAACAATATATATATATATATATATATATTTGGGTTTTGAATTAGGCAACAACCGAATAGGGAGAAAAGCGGGAAATGGAAAATGCGAGTCTGAAGGCAACAAGTGCCTTGCTGTTCCAACTCACTCCAGGCATGGGAGGCTTGGAATAATGGAAGAACAAAAACACAATGAAAAGAAATTGAACAAAGTCTAACTAGAGCAACAGGAAAGGAATGCTTCTTATAAAAAATTATTTTACAAAAAAAGGTTGGAGAGCTCAAAAGCGAGGATTCTCACTTGTAATCTCCAACAAAAGCAAACACTACAATGCAAAATAAAACTTGACAAAGTGAAGAAAGGCTTAATGATGAAGAAAATGATGCTGCTGCAGAATCCCGCTCCAATTCCGATTGCCCTGGAATTAAAGGAAGCTCCTCTCCTGGTTGGCCTCCTCTTGGCAAACCCTAGGGCCTGCCTTTGCTCCTCCTCAGAGTGGACGAATACCACTCTTGATTCTCCTCCTAGACATCCTCCTTGCCTGGTTGACTCCTTGGCTTGGCGTAGACACAAGGTGGAAGAAGAAAGGAAGTTGAAGGCACCAAGGAAGTGGGTGTTTGCTTCCTTGATCTTCTTCTTCTCCTCTCCTCCTTGGTCGTTGGGAATGGTGGAATGAAGGTGGAAGTATGCTAAAAAAATGTTGCCAAGGGTGAGTTCTTGGTGGTGGTTAATGATGTTTTTATAGGAGTAGGAGATGGTTAGGATTAATTTTTGGTGGTGGTTGGATGATCTAATGGGTAGGGTTAATTGGCACCAAATCAAAGGATTTGAAGGGGCAATTAAGCCCCATAACGGCAACCATGTAATTGTAACTCCACCTACTCCTATATAAAGAGGGGTGAAGCCTCCCATTCCTCCCTTTTCTATTACATCTTATTCCACTCTTTCTAGTTCTATTCTATCCCATTCTTTCCAATTCCATCTCCACCTCATGTAGCACCGCCACATCTCCAATGGAGGTGGTCATGTACCATTCTACTCATAGTTCATCCCTTTGGGGCCATTAAACCCTCATCACCAGCTAGGGATTAGTCCTACAACTATGGGGATACCTTGTTAAACAGTTGTGTTACATGTGGATTGTTATGGATATGAGTGTGGGCATGGATGGATCAAATCAGGTTCTCACTTCCACGTTGCATTTCTCACATCTACAAATATTATTTGTGTGAGGATTGTTGCCAATCAACAGTGAGCGATCGGATCCCCCATCACGTACAAGTATGTTCCAATTGTCTATCTGATCCCACTCTTTTAAACGAGATTATTGCTCGGGAGATTTTTACTTGAAAGATGATATCATAAATATATAATATCACAGAATAAATTGTGGTGGAAAATCCTCAATCAAAAATAAATAAAAATATACTGAAATTATACCACAATTTCAGGTCGTATCACAAGAAGGCACAAATGCAAGAAAATCACAGAGACGTATCATTCCCGATCATAGATGCAAAATCTGTATCCAAAGCAAAATGAGGTGATAAGAAGAAATTACATAATAAATCAAGAATGCAAGGGTCATGTACGTAATTCCATCTCAATAAAATAATCAAAACCAAAAATCAAAAACCCATAATGGCATTCAATGTAATAACTATTAGAACCCAAAACGTAGGAGTTGTTTCCTTTTGATCGTGCACACACGTGGAGATATTTCATGCATTCATGTTAGGAACATATTTCAATATATAAAGAGCTGAGTGCATGAGAGGAAAAAGAAAGAAACGTGAGGGCATCATAGTAAATCACTCAGATAATTTAATTCATCAAAAATGCAAATAGTGTTGGTGGCAATAGCATGCATCGTAATTATTAATTGGGCCTTTCCTGTTGCAAAATAAGGCAAACACTCCTCTTGCATGTACGCGAAGAGGAAAGCATTGATGGAGGCACGAAGCTCGGTGGAGGTCGAGGACATGGAGAGGATTCCAATGGTGGTGACGACATCAACGAGCAGTCAGAGATGGCCGATCGGCGGGGATAAAGTTGTCGGCGGTGGGTACGTCCACGCGTGCGTGTAGGTCTCTGTCAACGTGTTTGAGGGCGTGGTTGGGGTTGTGGTGTCGAGGTGAAGTCGATGCAGTCGACGGCGCGGAGAATGGAGGCAGATGGTGGTGGCTGTGCGAGGTGAAACTGGTGGTTGATGGGTTCCGTTGGCCTTGCTAGAGGTTTAAGGAGATGAGCTTGGCGAGGAGGTCGTGCATTGGCCTCGTGCCAACGTGCGCGCTCAGGAGCTTGCAAGCATTGGCTGCTTGGCCGGAGGGCAAGAGGGGCTGAGGGGTGAGCAACGATCACGGTGGTCAGTTGCTGAGTTTGGGTTCTTGTTTTTTGGAGAAGAAATAGAGGAAGAGGAAGAGGAAGAAGATGACAAAAGCCCCTTAGTGGGCGTGGAGTAGAGGAGCACGGTGGTTGGTTGATGGTGTGCACAATTGTGGTAGCAGAGGTTGTGGACAACTCGCGGTGGTGGACGGTCCTGAAGACGAGTGGAGCGTGGTGGTGGCATCGGCGCTGTCACCGGCGACCACGGTGGTGGTTCGCGGTGATGTGGTTGGGGGCTTGCGGTCTTGAGGGAGAATGAAGTCGGTGAAGGTAATCGAGGATGAAGGCAAACTGTCGCGGTCGTGAACAGCTCACAGTAGTGGTGTCGATGGCGTGGTGATGGAAGTTGTCACAGTCATTGGAGAGGACGGAGCACGGTCGAGGGGGTTGTGAGGTCTGCATAATGGAAAGAGTTGGAGATGAAGGTAGAGGGTAGGTCCTCCCTCCGTGGGAGGAAGATCTTCCCTCGATGGTCCCTCCTGTCATGTTATAAAGAGAAACAAACAATCAGAGAATGAGAGAAATTCTCAGGGAGAGAGATTGAGGAAGGAAGTCTTCAGTCTGCATGTGGTGTTTTTATGTGTGTACATATTCTCCCAAAAGAAAAGAGAGCAGGAAAGGAAATAAATGGAGGTTGGAGAAATAGGAAAGAGAATTGGAAATATCAGAGATTGGGAATCTCTAGTGATTTTATGCTTTTGGAGTTTGCAACATTCCAAATTCTCATCCCCAATTAATTCCTGCAAGAGATCACATATTAATAAATTAATATATGAATGTATGTTAAATATATATGTAAATGAAGCACATTAATTGAGAAATGCAGCAATGATAACTTTTGTGCTTAAGGAATATTCTTTGAAATGCATGCTCGAAATCTATTTCCAACTCCCAATTAAATACTCTTAGGCAAGTGGACCTATCAATTATGTATCCATCATGCCCACTGAAATGATAAGTAGGAAACTTTTGATCATCTGGTACTCGTCACCTATCTGATAACTTCGCATCCTGTAGACACTGCTTATCTCTTTTCCATTCTTTGAGACAATGACCAGAAAGCCATTTCATATACAGGGACCCCAAATAGAATGCCTGAATTTGCAACCATTATTGTCTAATTTCTACATTTGTCTGTATGTGACCTTCTGCCTCATCTGCCAATAGCTTTAAACTTGGATGGATGATTGAACAGTTTTGGTATTGTAGTTTGGAAGCTGCAGTCTGCAATACAGGGCCATGATCTCGCTTTTGTCTTTTAAAAGCTTCCAGTCTGCTCATTTAATTTTGGCTGTGAAATGGCTGATTTTCTCTTAGATGCCAACCAGTATCAATCTTTATAGCCCTCCCTTTGGATGCTTATAAATAATACCCTAAATGATACAAGTGGGTACAAGTTTTCAATTAATTTCTTCCAGTTAGGATTTAAGAGATATAACTTTGTTGTTTGGAAAAATGTTCATAAATATTCATACTTAACTGGCAATGCTAGTGGCTTATAGTAGTGTATAATCATGCAATTTAGGGATGGATCCTATTGCCAAACGGTTCATGTGGGAAGTGATATCGCACTTGTCAACTCGACAAGGAAAGACTGCCGTTATCTTGACTACACATAGCATGAATGAAGCTCAAGCTTTGTGCACGCGAATTGGGATCATGGTAAGATATGATATGCATGAATTTATTTGTTAATGTATGGACATGTTGATCAAGGGTCTATATGTTTATTGGATGATTTAATGTGAAGGTTGGAGGTCAGCTGAAATGCATTGGAAGCCCTCAACATCTGAAAACACGCTTTGGGAATCATCTTGAGCTAGAGGTACTTGGTGTTCTGTGGTTTGGAGAAGTGGCACTTCTTCAAAGTATCTAAGTTGACCGTCTGCATACTCGTTTTGTTGGGTTCCTTTTCAGTCTTATTTGAAAATTGGGGAATATGATTTGAGTTTGTATCTTTCTGTTATTTCATCTTTACTGTCGAATCTGATGTCATTTTCCTTCATGCCGCAGATAAAGGCTACTGAAGTCAGATTAATGGACTTGGACAATCTATGCTCAAAAATTCAAGAAGCTCTTTCTGATTTTCCCTGTCATACGAGAAGCATTCTTAGGGACCTTGAAGTCTGCATTGGAGGAAATGGCACTATGTCAGCAGAAAATGCTTCTGAAATCAGTTTGACACGAGAAATAATAGTTTTGGTTGCTCGTTGGCTTGGAAATGAAGAATGTGTTCAGACCCTTGTATCGTCCACATCTTGCACTGCCGATGTTTCTCAAGGCCAAATCTTGGAACAACTCGTTCGTGATGGTAAGTGAAACTGTACATTTTTACAAGTGTATTATATAAAATTCTCAACTATTTGGGGTTGTATAATGTGGTACTTGACTTACGAGCTTTTCCATTCATCCTAAACTGTTGTTGGTGTTGAACCTCAATTATTTCCAGTTCTATCCTTGTTTTGCTTTTCATAGTGGGGACTTGGCATCAAGAATTGCATAGAAATTGAAGTGACAAGTAGGAGAAAAGATGGTGAGGGTAGAGTGATGAACCGTGAGAGGGAAGTGCCACCTAGGGAACATTAAGGTCCCGTTTGACAGAGGATTAAATTGGTGTATTACCCTACGTGTCATGACTAACAAGTACAGTAAGTAAATCATACAGTAGAAGGACATGAGATATGAGATTGTTTATTCTCAAACCCTACCTCTCTTTATATAGAGACAGAGGTGGGTGCAAATTATGGTGCAACCTCATGAAGAAAAGAAAATAATAAATTGCACCAACAAAATAAAATAACAACTAACAAGACTCCGTAACACTCTCAAGTTGGAGTATAAATATTTGTTATTATTTGTTATTGGACTCCTTATTTGTTATTTTTATTTTATCTGTTATTTACCCACACCTCTTCTTATATAAAGAGGTGTAGGGCCCTTTTAATGAAATAAGAGTGATTATTATTTCCCACTTGGTGTCAGAGCGCTGGTCCTGGACCGTGACCTTGGTATCCCACCTAAATAGGCCTTTGAAACCCTAACCACCCCAATCCCCCTCTCCTCATCGGACCGTACCACCGCTGATGCTACTATCGTCGGCGACTGCATAGGCTATAGCAGCCCTACCAACGGTAGTAGGCAGCATTGTTGACCTCTTATAGGGTCACCGGTGGATGCTTGAGAGGCCAGCAACAACTACCAAGGCCACCGTCAGTCCTCCACTGGCTTTGCAAGTCATCGACGATTTCTTACCCGCCAACAGAAGGGTCGTTGGTGAAGGTCCTCTTCAACCAGCGATAAGGGGCAGCAATCCCTAAATGGCCGTGCTAGGGTGATTCCCCGCACCCTAGTGCTACCCCATTTGATTCTAGGGGCTATGTTGATGTTCTTGGTCTAATTTTGGACCTATGAGTGCTTGGATCTTGTGACCAAGAGGTTCAACTTCTGTTCTCAGAGTTTTCTATGGTCTGAAATCAAAGTTTCAAATCTAATTTTTGAGTTTTCCCTCCCATACAAGGCACGATGGTGTTAGTACCTCTGTTTTGATGCACCAAAATTATGTTATCTATCAAGACTAATCTTTTAGGACTCATTGACTCATGGAAAGGAGCAAAGACTTGTCGCAGTCTTCCATTGAGTCTTTTATATTTTCTGAGTCTAGATTATTTGTACGGAATCTCAAAATGATTTTCGCGCTAAATGTAATTTTCTAAAATCAAGTTTTTAGGTTAATTGATCAGCCAATTAGTAAAATGATCGACCAATCAACTTAGTTAATCGATCAAATATACTCAAATTAGGAAGATCATTGAAATACCTTTAATCTATCAAATAGCTTAATTAATTGACCAATAGGTGATCGATCAAATAACTAGTTTTACCAACCAAAGTCATTTTGATCGACGAAACTATCTTAATTGATCGACCAAAGGGGTTCAAAAAACTTCCTTTTGAGGTCGATTTTCTAATATAAATAGAGGACCTTGGTAGCCTTTTTTCAAACACAATTAGAAAGAAAAACCTCTATAAAAAGAGCTCTCGTGCTTTCATCTATGTAGTGCTTCTGCACTTCTGCTTCTATGCTCTCAAAAGCATTCCGATCAAAAGGCCTATACGAAAATATCAATTTGATTTTCCATTGAGGTTCCATAGGATTACATTGTCTTTACTTTTATCTACTATTTTGATCCGGGTCCCAAGTTGTTTTAGGAAGACCCGTTGTTGTGCTTCTCTTCAAGTTGTTAAGAGAAGGGAACTTGTAAGAAGTTGTGCCACCCTTGTTTCAACTGGTGCATTAGCGGATTGACTAACTTGATTAGTCAGGAAAATCCTAAGCTAGGAGCTTAGATAATGGTTTTTACCTGAGAGGATTTTCACTATAAATTCAGGTGCAATCATGTATGAATTTTTGTGGCTTGTATCTGTTAACATATAGTGTTTTTATGTTTTATGTTTTTTCTTGTATGGGCTTATGGGTGTCACTCCTGAGGGGTAGTACTGTACTTTCACCCTTTGGGGTGTCTAGCTCTTGAGGGGTAGTACTGTACTTTCACCCTTTGGTCTCTCTTTATATAAGAGAGTCTAGGGTTTTCTATAATGAGTTGAATCATTTCATCCAACTTGGTATCAGAGTAGCAGTCCTAGACCGGTGCCCTAGGTACCCCACCCAAGTAGGCCTCCAACCCATCCACCAAATCCTTCTCTTCTCCTCTTCCTCACTACTGCTGGTTTTCCCTTAGTCGGCAGCAGCAGCACCAACTGCAGGAGCGTCAGCCCTCGTCTACAGCAATGCGAGGAGGAAAGGGAGGGGCCTCACCGGTGTCGCCGGTGGGCTGCCCGAGCCCAGCAGCGTCGCCCAGCACTGCCGGTGGGCCTCTTGCAGCCTCTAGCAGCGCCACCGCTACCCAGCAGCATCGCCCAGCACTGCCGGTGGGCCTCCTGTAGCCTCTAGCAGCATCGTTGCTCCTGCTGGCTCTCGACAAGGACGAAGGGCCCCAGCGACGCCATCCAGATTCAGGGGGCCTCCACCTTCTGATCTTTGCAGCAAACTCTCCAATGGAGCACTTGTCATAGCCGCTTACAACGACCCTAGTACTCTTCCACCTTCGCTTGCAATCCTGCTAGGATTGGCATCCTAACTGGGTGTGAAAAACCCAAGTAGAGTACCAAGTCTTTTCCAGATCTATTGGTGTTCGCCTAATAGTGGTATAACTTTCTCCAGGTTTATAGATTATTTTTGGGGTGTGTATTCCCCATATTGATGGTTGTGAGGGGTGTGTATTCCCCATTTTTCTTGGGTGTGATCTACTTGACAATTATGACAGAATTTGTGAGTCTCGTATGTAAGGAGTATTACAAGAGCCACCATGGAGCAGGGTGGCTAATCGACTCTGGTGCGTCACAGCATTTGTGCAGTGATCAGACCTATTTTCGTTCACTACAGTCTGTTCCCCCAGGAAGGACTGTACAGGTTGCTGATGGTAGATACACCCCAGTTAGGGGTAAGGGGGAGGTGTCTGTGACCCCTAGTTTGCAGTTGTCTGGTACATTGCATGTACCAGAATTCCCACTGAGTCTGTTGTCAGTGAGAGAAATCACGAAAGATCTCAACTGTAGAGCCATCTTTGATGATGTCAGATGTGTTATTCAGGACAAGCTCAACGGGAGGACTGTTGTCAGGGGTATGGAGGAAAATGGTGTTTATCGTCTGGGACAGGAGCCATTTGCAGGGGTTACTCGATATGGTAGCGGGAATGTTCTACAATGGCACGTTTGTCTTGGCCACTTGTCTCTAGATCGCCTCAAGAGGGTGATACCACATATTTCCCCAGCTGCTACCAAAGTGAGATGCTTGTCAATTGGGTAAGCACCATCAATCCTCTTTTCCAGTTAGCATATCCCTTGGATCTTCGACATTATTTCAGTTGCTCCATATGGATGTATGAGGACCAAGTAGAGTCCCAGACCGGATGGGACACTGATACTACCTGGTTGTCGTAGATGATTTCTCTAGAGTCACATCGGTGTTCTTACTGAAAAGCAAGGCAGAGGTTGGAGGATGCATAGAGACCCTTCTTCTGGAGATCAACACACAATATTCAGCCATAGTGAAGATAGTGCGGACTGATAATGCTCTTGAGTTCTGCACTGCCAGACTTAAGGAGGTCTATAGGACCGGTGGGATTATCCACCAGACTGCTTGTCCTTACACTTCACAGCAGAATGGGGTTGCAGAGAGGAAGCACAGGCACTTGTTAGATGTTGCCCGTACACTATTGATTCATCATAATGTACCGCAAAGATACTGGGGGGATGCAGTTCTGACAGCGACTTATCTTATCAACAGGATGCCCAGCTCAGTTCTTCGCGAGCAGATACCGGTTCTTCTTTTGCATCCAGACGACGAGTTATTTCATGTACCTCCCAAGACCTTTGGATGTGTTGCATTCGTCCATGTGTCGTCACTTGTTCATGACAAGCTGGCTCCTCGCGCTATCAAGTACATATTTTTTGGGTACTCTAGGACGCAAAAGGGGTACCGTTGCTATGATCCTTTGCAGAACAGACATTATGTTAGTGCTGATGTGACTTTCCATGAGGATATGCCATATTTCTCAGTCACTGGACAGAGGAACTCTTGTAATGATGTTGCCTTTCTTCCCTTACCTGTTCCGTGTACAAAAACTCAAGTGTCTACTTCTCAGTCCAGACCTCCAGCTGATAGACAGACGAGTTCTTTCTCCCGGGATGACTTTGAGAAATTGCATGGGCCATTGCATATCTATCACAGGCATCATAATACCTTTCAGAGGCCTCCTCTCTCACCAGCAGTTGATGGTTCACAAGTAGTTGAGAGGGTACCTAATGTCAATGACAGTTTGGTTAGACCTGACTTCCCAGACAGTGTAGATCACCACAGTGGCAAGGCTCCTTCTGCAGCAACTCAGTCAGAGGTACCAGATGATTTAGATCTCCCTATTGCCATTAGGAGGGCACCGCACACCTGTGAGTCCAGATACTGGGTCACAGGTAGCTTGGCTATCAATGGTCTTGCTCCTTAGTTTAGCAGCTTCTGTCAGGCCCTTACAGCGTCACACATTCTGTCTACCTACTAGCAGGCCATGCTTGATCTGAAGTGGCGTCAAGCCATGAAGGATGATATGGAAGCACTTGGGATCTCATCTCACTTCCTACTGGCGCACTATTGGTTGGCTCCCGATGGGTCTTTGCCTTGGAATACATGGGTTGTATTTCAAGGTATAAGGCCAAGCTAGTAGCAAAGGGGTTCACTCAGACATATGGGGTGAACTTCTTTGATACTTTCTCCCCTGTTGCGCGGCTTGCCACTGTCCGGATGCTTATTTCTGTTGCTGCTCACAAAGACTGCCTGTTATACCAGTTGGATGTGAAGAACGCCTTTCTCTATGGTGATCTTTAGGAGGAGGTTTACATGCAGCAGCCCCTGGGTTTCGAGATTCAGCGGGAGCATGTGTGCAAATTAAGAAAGGCAATCTATGGTTTGAAGCAAAGTCCCAGGGCATGGTTTCAGAAGATATCAGAGGTGCTTCACTAGATTGGTCTGAGTTGCTCTATTTCAGATCACTCCTTATTTACCAGGAAGACTGATAGGGGGACTGTGGCACTCCTGGTATATGTTGATGATCTTATCATCATCGGAGATGACAGAGATGGGATAGATAAAGTTAAGAGGCACCTATCAGAGAAATTTGTCATGAAGGATCTGAGACAATTGAGGTATTTCTTAGGCATTGAGGTTGCACGTGGTAGGGATAGAGTGGTGCTCTCGTAGAGGAAGTATGCTCTTGATCTTTTTCAGGAGACTGGCATGTTAGCAGCTAAGGCTGCAAATATTCCCATGGATCCCAAGGTCCATTTATACGATGAGAAATCTGAGGTGGTTGACAATAAAGCACACAGGCAGCTGGTGGGTAAGCTTCTTTACCTTACCATCACTCGTCCAGACTTGTCTTTATTAGTTGGTAGGCTTAGCCAGTTTATGGATAAGCCAATTAGGCAGCACTGGGAGGCTGCAATGCAGGTGCTCAGGTATGTGAAGAAAACACCTGGACGAGGATTATTGTTCCGTAAGGGAACACCCATGGGGATTGTAGCATACTCTAACGCTGATTATGCTGGCTGTGTTGGGGATAGAAAATCCACTGCAGGTTTTTTGCACCTTTGTTGCAGGCAACCTGGTTACCTGGAGGAGCAAGAAGCAAGCGATTGTATCTAGATCCAGCGCGGAGTCAGAGTACAGGGCAATGACCCAGATAGCCACTGAGATGGTTTGGGTCAAGTTTGTTTTATCAGATCTTCATGTTTCTCTAGATAGCTCTATGGAGATGCGATGTGACAACAGAACAGTGACCTACATTGCCAATAACCCTATGTTTCACAAGAGGACAAAGCATGTAGAGATTGACTGTCATTACACTCGAGATCTCATTCAACGTGGGAGTTTACATACGAGTCACTTCTGAGGAACAGGCTGCAGATATCTTCACAAAGCCCCTGGTGAGATCTGCCTTTGAGGCATGTTGTTCCAAGCTGAGCTTGATAGATATTCATGCTTCAACTTGAGGGGGAGTTAACATATAGTATTTTTATGTTTTATGTTTTTTCTTGTATGGGCTTATGGGTGTCTAGCTCCCGAGGGGTAGTACTGTACTTTCACCCTTTGGTCTCTCTCTATATAAGAGAACCTAGGGTTTTCTATAATAAGTTGAATCATTTCATCCAACTGTATCTATTTGCTTCGCAGTTAATTTTTTAAAATTACCAGCAATAGTATTCACCCCCCTCTAGTATACCGCTTTAGATCCGCAGGACCTTCATTTGGTATCAGAGCCATATCCATCCAGAGGATGGCAAAGTCCTCTGTTGACATGTATGCTGATGGGTAATCTGCGGTTCATCCTCTGTTGTTCGACGAGACAAACTACGGATACTGGAAGATCAGGATGCAGATCCTCCTAGAATCCATGGATTTAGAAGTTTAGGACGTCATTGCTTCAAAGTGTACACACTCCGAGATCAAGGAAGGAGTTGTAACTCCATACCAGAAGAAGTTGGCAACCTACAATGCCAAGGCGATGAATGCCATCTTCTGCGGACTCTCAAAGGAAGAATTCAACCGAGTGTCAGCCTGGAAAATAACTCATGAGATCTAGAGCATCTTGGAAGTCACCCATGAAGGTACCTCCAAGTTTAAAGAAACTCAAGTCAATTTACTAACTCAGAAATATAAGTTGCTTAGGATCAAGAAGGGGGAGTCCATCAAAGAGATGTTTACAAGGTTTACAGCCATTGTAAACTCTCTAAGAAACTTGGATCAAGAAATTAAAAATGAAGCATTAGTGAGGAAGATTCTTCGATCTCTCACCAGCGATTGAGAAACGAAGACTACTACTATCCAGGAGTGAAAGGATCTAACAACGATACAACTGGATGATCTGATTGGAAGTCTCATGGCATATGAAGTACAACTTCAACACATGAAGGAGAATGAGAACGAAGGAATGAAGAAGAAAAACATAGCGCTCGAAGCCAATGACCACTCAGAAGAAACCTCCAGTGAACAAGATGATATTGCTCTTCTACATGGAAGTTTAGAAAGTTCCTCAAGAACAAGAGAAACTTAAGAAAGAAGGAAGACTCCAAGGAAGAAGCCGTCATCTGCTACAACTGCAACCGGAAGGGGCACATTTGAAAGGATTGTCCACTTCTTAAAAACGAGACAGAGAGAAGGAAGACAAGAAAATTCTCCAAGAAACATGGCAAGAAAAAGGCTCTCCAAGCAACCTGGGATGAGTTTGACTTAAGCTCAAAAGAAGAAAAAACCTCTGGTGAAGCTCTTCTAGGACTCATGGCTCTAGAAGATAAGGTAACATCTTTTACGCCTAACGAGTTATTAGAAGCATTTTATGAAATTCATGATTTAGCTAAGTCTTTTAAAGCAGAAAATAGAAAATTAGTAAAAACTCTAGATGAGGAAAATACACTAAAAGAGAAACTTGCTTCACAAAGTCAGAAGCTGTCTCTTGAGATCACATCATTTAGAGCACAAATAGATGAATTAAACCTAGACATTGACAAACTTAAAGAAAAATATGTTACTCTTTGAATGGGAGATTTTGCTTTTCAGAAAAATATGTTGTCGCAGAATTATAAATCATGGTGAAAAAATCCCGAATAAAAATATTTATCAGTAAAACTAATCACGGTGGATTAGCTCGTATCTACAGGGAGGAATAAACCAACAAACTCACATATATCTCACATCCACAATTGCAGTTTATAGAGAAATTCAGGGAGCATTTGATGCATGTATTCTTTAACGGAAAAGAGAGCATGTGAAATAGATCCGATGTTGCATAAAATTGAGAGAACATGAGGGCTTCGCAACAAATTCACATGCAATATACTAAATAATCAAATAAACTCAAAAATTGCTGCAATGGCATGCAATGTAATTATTAATATAACCTTTACTTAAGCAAAATAGGGGAGTTCCTTCGAGGAGCTCCCACGCACAAACGGAGATAAGGTTGTCGGCAAGACCTTCACTGGAGGTTGGTGGGATGGGGCCGCAACCGGCGATGGTCACGATGAGGATCAAGACGGTCGGCGGCGGCCGGACGGCGAGGAGGCAACCAGTGGGTGGTGTTGCTATGAAGCAGCTCCACGCATGGCAGAGGTGTTAGGGCGGCTATGGTCGCACACGATGGTTGGGCGCGAGGGCACGTGCTGGAGCTGTTGGCGCATGGAGGGAAGGGCGTGCTGGAGGTGGCCGCCTCGAGGTTGAAGAACAATGTGTGCCCGTGCATAAAGGGCTGGAGCGTGCAAGGGCTACTACGCATAAGGGCTTTGCATAAGGTGGCTGCTGCGTGCGAGGGCTCTGCACGTGGTAGGTGCAGGTGATGGCAGAGCAGCGCTGGTGGTGGTGGCTGTGCGTGCGAGACCGTCGAGGGGTTTTGGGTTTGTTTGAAGGAAAAACAGAGAAGAGGGTGAAGAAGGAAGAAGAATAATGGGTTGTTGGTGGACATCCAGAGAAGAGGCCGGACGGCTTATGTCCCCTTTAGTGGGTTGTAGGCACGGTTGGTGATGAAGGTGCAATCGTGACGTGTCTGAGCACGGTCGTGGATGTTGACGCAATGGCGACAAGACGCGATGGCGGGTTGAAGATGCAATTGCGGACGCGGTGGTAGCGTCCAGGTCGTCGTGGTGAACGCAGTTGATGACAAGTCGTTGCAACTGCAAATGTCGATGCTATCACTACCGACCGCGGTGGTGGTAATGTCGTGGGTGAGATGCGATGGTGGTCGTGGCTGTGGTCGTGGAACTCACAATGATGGAGTCGGGTTTGTGCTTGGAGAGGGGCTCTCCTCTTGCCCGAGGAAGATGGTGATGTCCCTATCGTCCTGCTATTTATAAAGAGAATCAGAAAGAGAGAGATCCCCCCAAGTGCTCGCCCCCCTCTTTTTGTCTTGTCTAAGATATCAAAAAAGGAAAGGGAAGGGTGATGAATCCCAAATTGGAGAGGGGCAGAGAAATGTGACGGTGGTTTTATATCCATCACTTTTATTTCCTTTCTTTCTCTTGGTGGAAATCAACACATATTAAGATGGCATTTGATGTGAAGCTTACTAAAAAATTATCCTTCCCTGGATGACCTTGCATCAAAATAAGTAATTAACCCTTTCATATAAGGATTAATGCAATTAGTGCATGAAATAATAATTCTAAAGTTTACATAATTTTTTCAATATCATGCATGCTTTAAATTAAATTTATGTCTCAATAATAATATACTTAGACATTAAATTAGCCCACTAAAGTGGACCTATCACTTTTGTAAATGATCTAGCAAAATTCACAAAAGGTAGTCATAATCTTCATAAATTACTAGGAACACAAACCTAAACCACCATAAGATTTAGGTTAGAGTATATTCCTAAAAATGATCATGAAGCATCTAATCCAAACAAAAAAATCGAGAAAGGTAATTTGCCTAAACGGGCAACACCAACTAACAGTCGTGGACCCAAAAGAAAATAGGTACCAAAAAGACTTTTGGAATCCTCTTTTGTAGGAAACTTTCAAAGCCTAATTAAGTACTTAGACTGGATCTATCAACAAAATGATGGAAAGCCTGTAGCTGTAAGAAGAAACACTGGTCCTCATAGACACAAACTAATGACAGGACCAAGGAGAAAGAAGATGGATCATGGACAGCGGGTGCTCAAAACACATGATAGGAGGTCTATTCCTGCAACTTAAACGCCAGGAAGGTGGTACATTTATATTTGGGAACAACCACAAGGGTCATAGTTATAAAATCAATTTTACCTCAACTAGTTTTAAAATAAAAGACAAAAAAACCAAACAAACCCTCCTTAAAGGTCACAGATATAAAGATACTTATATTGTCATCTTCGATAAATGTGACAGCTTTGAATGTCTTGTCGCATCTGACGATGAGGCAATACTCTGGCATAAACGATTAGGACATGTTCACATGAAAAACATTAGTAAACTTGTAAAACATGAGTTAGTCAAAGGTTTGCCAAAAATCAATTTCAAGAAAAGCAAAGTTTGCGATTCTTGTAAATTTAGTAAACAAACAAAGAATTCCTTTAAACCAAAAAGGATGGTTAGCATGTCTCAACCCTGGAATTACTTCACTTAGACTTATTCGGACCAACCAAATCCGAAAGCCTGAGTGGGCGTCGATACTGTCTTGTCATAATTGATGACTTTTCAAGGTTTACCTGGGTATCTTTCCTAAAAAGTAAGTATTTGACTATTTATATCTTTAGTAAACTTGTGAGAAGATTGCAAAATGAGAAGCGATTAGAAGTCATTAAGATAAGAAGTGATCATGGTAGAGAATTTGAGAATCAATCTTTCTCTGACTTCTGTGATCAACTTGGGATAAAACATGAATTTGCTTTTCCTAGAGTTGCACCTCAAAATGGTGTTGTTGAGAGGAAAAATAGGACTCTGCAAAAGTGTGCCCGCATAATGCGGTGTGAGTCAAAGCTACTTCGATATTTTTGGGTTGAGGCTGTAAACACTGCTTGCTATATCCAAAATAGATCCTTGATCTGACCTATCATAAACAAAACACCCTTTGAACTTTATAATAGGAGAACAGCTAAGATTTCCTATTTTAATGTATTTAGATGTAAATGCTTTATACTAAATACAAAGGATAATCTTGATAAATTTGATACTAAGTGTTCAGAATGAATCTTTTTAGGTTACTCAACCAGAAGTAAAGCCTATAGAGTTTATAACAAAAAGAATTATATTGTTGAGGAAACCCTACATGTATCTTTTAATGAAACCCTAGCTAAGTCACAATCTTCTCATGTTGATGATGATGAACACCTAGGAGATCCTTCAAACATACCAGAAGAAAACATCTCAGAAGATCTACCAAAAGATGTATCGTACATGAAGGATCGACCAAAGAAATTAGCAATAGGGGAACTATCCAAAGGAGTTCAAACCAGATCATCAGCTAACACCTTAGCTTTTTCATCCTTTGTCTCCCAACTAGAACCTAAAAATGTTAAGGATGCCTAAATGCTGGATTATTGCAATGGAAGAACTGAACCAATTTGAGAGAAATCAAAAATGTGAACTTGTTCCAAAACCAAATCCTCATATCATCATAGGAACCAAATGGGTTTTTAGAAATAAGCTAAATGAATCATGTGGCCCAAGGGCATAATCAAAAAGAAGGAATTGATTTTGATAAGACCTATGCACCCATGACTCGCTTGGAATCTATTCGGATGCTGCTAGCCTTTACCGCCCACATGGAGTTCAAACTATTTCAAATGGACGTCAAAAGCGCATTCCTAAATGGATTTATCAAGGAATTCTATGTTAAACAACCTCCAGGATTTAAAAATGTTGGCCATCCAGAATATGTTTATAAATTGTATAAAGCTTTATATGGTCTAAAACAAGCTCCACGAACGTGGTATGACAGACTAAAAACTTCTTTAATTGAAAATGATTTTAAAATTGGAAAAATAGAAACAACTCTTTTACAAAACAAAAAGAAAATGATCATTTGTTAATTCAAATTTTTGTTGATGACATTATTTTCAGAGCTATTAATGATCTTTTATGCCAAGAGTTAGCCAAGGTGATGCAAGATCAGTTCGAATGAATGAGCATGATGGGAGAACTTCGATTCTTTCTTAGTCTTCAAATAGATTAATTGTCCTCTAGGATATTCATATCCCAAACAGAGTACACCTCGAAGATACTAAAGGAATTCTCCATGGATAAGGTGAAAGGAAAAGAAACGCCTATGATAGCTTCTACACAACTCAAGAGTGATGAGACATGTAAGTCTGTAGATTAGAAGTTATATAGAAGCATGATAGGATTTCTGCCTTATATAACTGCCAGTCAACCTGACATTCTTTTTAGTACTTGTTTGTATGCTCGTTTTTAAGTTGACCCTAAAGAAACACACTTAAATGCTGTAAAAAGAATCTTAGATACCTAAATCATACCTCAAATCTAGGACTTTTCTATCCCAAGTCAGCCACATTGGATCTTTACTCCTTTTATGATACTGATTATGCAAGTAGTTTCACAGATCAAAAGAATACTAGTGGAACATATCAATTTTTTAGAAATTCACTAATTTCTTGGTTCTCTAGAAAATAAAATATAGTTCCTTATCCACAACAGAAGCCGAATATATAACTGCCTCCTTAGCTTGTTCACAGCTATTGTGGTTGAAATAAACCCTACAAGATTTTAGCCTAACTTATGAAAACAACAAAATACTTTATGACAATGCTAGTGTCGTTAACCTATCTAGAAACCCTGTACAATACTCTAGAACAAAATACATTGATGTTAGACATCACTTTTTAAGGGATTATGTACTAAAAGGTGAAATAAACTTAGAGTTATTTAAACTGAAAATCAGTTAGCTGAAATTTTCACCAAACCCTTGCCAAAAGATAGATTTAACCTTATTTGCCATGCCTTAGGGCTATCAAGATTAAAAGAACTAACTGAAAAATCTTGATTAATATGTTTTGCATTGTTGATGGATCAAATTTTTTTTTTTGATTGATCAAAAGCCTCAAATTGATTGACCACCTTTTTTACAAGAATTTTCCCTCCAAAACTTTGAAGTTTGGTCAACCAAAAATATTGTTTGATCAACATTGTATTTGGGTGGAAAATTTCCCCCAAAACTTTGAACCTTGATCGACCAAGATCCTTATCTGATCAATCAATGTCAGTTTTGATCGACGAAAACATGGTTTCGATTGGCTAGTTCCGGAAGAATCCACTTTTGCGATTTCGCTCTTAATCACCTCTAATCTTGATTATTTCCACCTAATATATGCCCATTACCTTGATTATCTACCTCATATGTTTTCACCATACTTAATCTCTTCAAAAAATATAAAGCCACCCATTTTTACCACTCATTTATCTTTTTACCTCAAACACAACCCTACCCCACCAAACTAAAATCTACCCCACCGAACAACCCCCCTACCCCCACGCCTCCGACCAAACTCCAACCCATCACCTCCACAACCGACGCCACCAACCAAGAACAGCCGCCACCGACCAACGTCACCCGTCCACCCGTCGATCTGCCTCACTCCAACGTTCTCGCGCAACCACCTCACGTTGCCATCTCCGCCATGAGCGCCGCTACTCGACACGACGCCGCGACCTCAAGCACCGTCGCCTAGCATTGACACCGACCTCGCTGACGGTCGGTCCCCCCCTCCACTCTTTTGATCGATCATACCGATCGATTTTGGTATAACCCTTAAGCCCTATCCAAAACTTTCATTTCTTTTTTATTTCTTGTGCTTAGATGGTTGTATAATGCCTTGGTGTAGATCTTGTGTGCTTGATTATCTTCATTTTTGGTATATGTGACCAAATCAATCTGTGGACATCTCTATGTTTTCGCATTTTTCCAATTTTGATCGACCAGTTAACCCGGTTGCTTGACCAAATTCCGTCATTTCCAGAACTCTGTCTGCCCGTCTTTTGATCGACCAGCACGTCTGTTTGATCGACCAGCATGCTTTTTCCTCGCTATTATGGCCCCAAAACGTGCACGCCTTTCCTCTGCCTCACATGATGACACATTTGATCGATATTTCATTACTGAGGCTGCCCATAAGCATTTTTCCATATTAACCAAGCTCTCTCTGCATGTCCATCACCGTGTAGACTTTCCCTACTTGAGACGATCTTTCCCGATCTTCGGGATAAGTTTGCATATCAGCATATTTTGCTTCTTTTGAGTGTAATTCCTATGCCGATTCCAAAAATAGCCGCATTGCTAGTGTTGACCCCATGACCTGTCACCTATTTTATGCAAATTTGAAAAATATAGGTGAGGGATTTAACATTGAGCTTACCTCTAATGTCTATGGGATAGAAGTCTTGGTGAATGATGATATCTTCACTGAGATACTTGGATGTCCTAATGTTGGTCCCAGTTTTCTTGAGCTCCACCAGCAAACCCAGAGTGACACTATTAGGGAGACTTTGCTTACTCCCTCTCATTATGATTTGGATGGCTCAGCCAAATCCTCATATTTCCATCGTCTTCCTCATTTTCCGAATCATCTTTTTATGGAATTTTATGTCGAAGTCCACCTCCTTTAAAAACTATCCCGGGATCATGCTTATCACTCTTTATGCCTTCTTGAAGAATAAACGGTTCAACTGGAACCACTTAATTCCTTATTTGATGGATAAGAAACCCACCAGCCCCTTCCAGTTTAAGACACTCTTATCTCATATCTTCCTACATTTTCATATCCCAATGGATATTAATCATAAGCAATTCATCACTAGAGTCTCCATATTTGATAAGCTTACATATGCTAAAATGGAGCAAGATCAGGGAGCCCAGGGTGAGGATGCAGATCCCCAGCAGCAGCTACCTCAGGAGAGTGACCGCCCTTATACTCGAGGAGCCTCTTCTGTTGTACCTCCAGCCTTCCCGCCTATGAGCATTTCATAGCTACTTGCCCTCCAGTTCGACCTGCTCCTACAACCAGGAGTGGGGTCTTCTAGACAAGCCGCTCTCAGGCAATGACTATGTCAATATTCAAGATGTTACTGACGAGATATCATTGATGATGCATATGCAGCGAAAGACAGACTCAGTCATGATGAGGCATGGGCATCAGGTATCCAAATACCTGAATGCTCAGGGATAGTTCTTGGATAGACTTGGAGAGTCTATTCATAGCCTGCAGTAGCAGCACTACAGGTCTCCTCGTCCTCATCGCTGTACTACAGTTCCTCCCTCTGCAGCACCTCCTCCAGCAGCGATAGATCAGCAGCTCACTCCTCGCCAAACAAGCAACCAATGCCATCTTCGTCCGCTCAGAGACACCTCTGTCTTGGCTGTTCGTCCCCTTCAGGCCCTTCAGATTCAATGGATCTTGAGCTTGATACAGACCTCCAGAGCACTATGGATGCCTTCCTTGCATCCTTAGAGTAGTTTTTATATATGTTGTGGACTTTATTCATACCTAGCTAGCACTTCTCATTTCTAGTCTGTATAACTATATTGTGTGGACTTGATTTATCTTTTATGCTTATATAGAGTTCAGATGCATGCTTATATTTGAGATACTTATATAGTTCCAGCTTATAAGTTTATTATCTTTCTTGCTTGAATTACTTGTTAAAGGGGGAGAAATTAAAATTGAACGTATATGCTTTAATTACTTATATAGTTGAGATATATTATGCTTTCACTTGTCTAAATTCTTATGCAATTTTATAACTCTCTCTATACATAATTATAATTTTATTGTCATCAAAAAGGGGTTGAATGCTAGTACCTCTGTTTTATTGCACCAAAATTATGTTATATGTCAAGACTCTTTCATTGACTCATGGAAAGGAGCAGAGACTCATCGCAATCTTCCGTTGGGTCTTTTATATTTTCTTTAAGTCTAGATTATTTGTACGAAACCTCAAAATGATTTTCGCGCAAAATGTAATTTTCTAAAATAAAGTTTTTAGGTTAATTGATCGACCAAAATGTTTTAGTCGACCAATCAACTTAGTTAATCGATCAAATATACTAAAATTAGGAAGATCATTAAAATACCTTTAATATATCAAATAGCTTAATTAATCGACCAATAGGTGATCTATCAAATAACTAGTTTAACCGACCAAATGTCATTTTAATTGACGAAACTACCTTAATTGATCGACCTAAGGGATTCGAAAAACTTCCTTTTAAGGTCAATTTTCTAGTATAGAGGATCTTGGTAGCATTTTTCAAACACAATTAGAAGAAAAATCTTTAGAAAAAGAGCTCTCATGCTTTCATCTCTGTGGTGCTTCTACGCTTCTACTTGTACGCTCTCAAAAGCACTCCGATCAAAAGGCCTCTACGAAAATATCGATTTGATTTTCCATTGAGGTTCCATAGGATTACATTGTCTTTACTTTTATCTATTGCTTTGATCTGGGTCCCAAGTTGTTTTGGGAAGACCCGTTGTGCTTCTCTTCAGGTTGTTAAGAGAAGGGAACTTGTTAGAAGTTGTGCCACTCTCGTTTTAAGTGATGCGTTAGTGGATTAACTAGCTTGACTAGTCGGAAAAATCCTAAGCTGGGAGGCTTAGGTAGTAATTTTTACCCGAAAGGGTTTCCACTATAAATTCAGGTGCAATCATGTATGAATTTCTGTAGTTTGTATCTATTTGCTTCGTAGTTAATTTTTTAAAATTACCAACGATACTATTCATCTCTCACCTCTAGTATACCGCTTTACATCCGCAGGACCTTCAGATGGCACCATCTGAATAATCCAAAGTGTCATCAGATACTGCTATAGAGGGTGGAACACAAAAGCCCATTCTTTGTGCTCATATCCAAGCTTGATGAGACCAATTATGTACGATGGTCTCAGACATTCCTCATAACTGTGGAGGGTCATGACAAGGAACATATATTATTGGAGGTGGAACCTACCAATAAGACAGGCAAATATCTGACTTGGAAGAAGGATAATGCGATGATGCGCTCCTGGATCATGAATATAGTATAGCCTCAGATTGGAGATAGTATCATGTATTATAAAATGGCCAAGGAGATGTCGGATTCGTTACATGACATATATTCCCATGAGAAGAATTTTAGTAAGATTTTCCAAATTCTAGGAAGCCTTAAATAGAAGGAATGGTCACTTGCTCAGTATTATACTTCTTTTAAGGGACTCCTTCAGAAGTATAATGCTTCTCATCCTGTGTGTACTTGTGCCAGTTAGAGGGAGTATCACCATGAGTATGTAGTACTTCAGTTTTTAGATGGCCTTAGACCCTGAGTATGATGGGGTACCTTCTCAAATCTTGGCTCTTTCTGAATTTCCATCTCTAGAGGATGCTTACAGTCGACTTAGAAAGATTGTGGTGAAGCCAACCACTATTGATACTCTTGGGCAGATGACAGCTTTGGCCACTTCTGGAGGTCGTGGAGGATGTGGAGCTCCTTCCATTCGTGGTAGAAGACATGAACAAGGTCAACCTAGTAGGCCCTAGATTACGTGTACCTTTTGTGGGAGAGTTGGACATGTTGAGGCTACATGTTGGATCAAACATGGTAGACCTCTTATGGCTGACCAGGCTACTACTTCTTCTGAGGACCAGTCAGACATGGTCTCCCATGTAGAGTATGATGCAATTGACTTGGATGAAATGACTTAACTTTTATTAGAAACCCTAGGACTCTTACATAGAGAGAGACTAAAAGGGTGGAAGTATACAAAAGCCCCTGAGGAGCAAACCAAACTCAACATAAAAGCAGAAATATAAAATATATGCTAACATTCCCCCTCAAGTTAGAGCATAGATATTTATCATATTCAGCTTGGATACACATGAATTAAATAGAGATCTAGCTAAGAGCTTAGTGAAGATGTCAACAATCTGCTCCTCATATGTGATTAGCATGGTAAAAAGCAACCCCTTCTGAATGATGTCTCTGGTGTAGTGACAGTCAACCTCAATGTGCTTCATCCTCTCAAAAAATGCTGGGTTGTTGGTAATAAAGGTGGTTGCTCTATTATCACATCTCGTCTCCATCGGGTTGGAAAACTGTATCTGCAAGTCAGCAAGCAAGGATCTGATCCACATCATCTCTGCAGTGGTCTGAGCCATAGCCCTGTACTCAGACTCGGCACTAGATCTAGCGACTGTGCTCTGCTTCTTGCTCCTTCATGTAATCAAACTTCTTGCTAGAAAGGTGCAAAACCTAGTAGTAGATTTGGGATCCACATGACATCCAGCGTAGTCTGCATCGGAGTATCCAACTAAGGTCATGGAAGATCCCTTGGAAAAGAGAAGACCCTTCCCAGGAGCCTTCTTAATGTATCTAAGCACCATCAATGCTGCATCCCAGTGCTGGCGTGTTGACTTGGCCATGAACTGACTCAATTTCCCTACTGCAAAGGAGATGTTTGGCCTCATACTAGTGAGATATAGCAGCTTGCCCACAAGCTGCTTGTACTGCCTGCTATCCACCAACTGTGCATTCTCATCATATAGTGGCATCTTGGGGTCCATAGGAATATTGGCCTCCTTGGCCCCAAGCATTCCAATCTCCTGTAAGATGGCCAAAGCATATTTCCTCTGAGATAATACTACACCCTTTTTGCTACGAGCAACCTCAATACCAAGAAAGTATCGTAGAGTTCCCAAGTCCTTCATGACAAACTGCTCTGTTAGGATGCACTTAATCTCAACAACACCCTGCTCATCATCTCATGTGACAATTAAGTCATCAACATAAACAAGAAGTACCACCATATCACGTTCAGTCCTCCTGACAAAAAGGGAAAAGTTGGTTGTCGACCTCCTGAACCCAGCTGCCTCTACAGCCTGTGATAGTCTCTGGAATCAGGCTCTAGAACTCTGCTTAAGGCCATAGATGTCCTTCTGTAGTCGGCATACACACTCCCCCTGAGCCTCAAAATCAGGCGGCTATTACATATACACTTCCTCTTGGAGATCCCTATAGAGGAAGGTATTATTCACATCCAACTGATGTAAAGGCCAATCTAACTGAACAGCCACTGCAATTAGCACTCGTACAGTAGGAAGTCTAGTAACTGGTGCAAATATGTCAAATAAATCCACCCCATAGGTCTGGGTGAACCCCTTTGCCACTAAACATGCCTTGTACCTAGCAATGCCCCCATCTGGATTGAATTTCACTGTGAATATCCATCTACAGCCAACAACAGTAGCTCCGTCAGGAAGTGGAGTGAGCTCCCAGGTCCCGCGACCCCGAAGTGCAGCCATCTCATCCTCCATGGCTGCCCACCATTTTGGATGAAGCATGGCTTGCTGGTAGATAGCGGGGATCTCTGCAACTGATAAGGCAGAAGTAAACTGGATAAACGACTTCCTAAGATGAGCACTGGGAAGATCACCTGCAACGCGGTAATGAACACAAGAGCGTAGAGCCTTCTCAATAGCAATAGGAAGATCCTCAGTACCATCAGGCACCGTAGAGTGACTTGTGGGACCATCATCAACAGGCAGCTCAGTGGAGTCAACATGCACCTGTACAGGAGAGTCTGGTGGCGTAGATGGAGATGGCTTCTGCAGAGTCAAGTGAGGTCTACTGTACATGCGCATCGGGTCATGTAGTTTCTCAAAATCATCCATGGACTCCCTGGAATCTGAAGCGGATGGCAGGGGAGTCGAGATAGATATATCCTCAAGCTGGACAAGGGAAAGGGCATTGGGGCAGGTGCATCTAAAGTAGACATTCGGTGGCCCCTCATAAAAAAATAAGGCACCTCCTCATGAAAGGTGACATCCATGCTAACATAGTGTCTCCTACCAATGGGATCATAACATTTGTAGCCTTTCTGAGTGGCACTGTAACCCAAAAATACACACTTGACTGCACGGGAAGCAAGCTTGTCCCTGTCAGGACCAAGAATGTGAACAAATGAAACACAACCGAAAACTCGAGGCAGCACAACAAACAAATCTCTATCTGGATACAATATCTGATACAAAATTTGCTCATGAATGATCGAACTAGGCATCCTGTTGATTAGGTAGCAAGCAGTCAAAACAGCATCTCCCCAGTAGGAAGATGGAACATTGTGATGTATCAACAATGTTCAGGTCACATCTAAGAGATGTCTGTGTTTCGTTTCTACCACACCATTCTGCTGGGATGTATAGGGGCAGGAGGTCTGATGTATGATGCCTAGGGAGCTATAAAACTGGGCCAGTCTCTTGGTGTAAAACTCAAGTGCATAATCAGTTCTAATAATCTTTACAACTGTAGAAAATTAAGTCTTGATCTCAAAATCAAAATCATCATTATGCTCAACGGGATGTAATTAAGAAATGGGGCTATGAATTGAATCCTTCATGAAATTAGGATCTAAATCCACCATGCTAGCCCAATCGTCTCATCAAAATCATTTTCCTCAAACTCGGTGAGACTTCGCATAAAACTTCTTCACCCTTTGAATCAAAGAATTCTAGATCTGCATTTATATGTCTTAAAATCATTTATCATTTCCTAGTTCATGGAGACATACTTTTTCTCGTACCTTAGCTCAGGGATCTCGAGTGAAGAAATTAATTCATCCTCAATTGGTTGCTCTAGAACAATCTAGTCATCCCCGATCTCGTAAAACGTGTTCCCCCTACAGGTCCCTGAGCTGATTTTGACATTGGCTTTCCTGAAGGGGGTTTATCTTGGAAATCATCCCAAGATTAGACTAGAGTAATCACAAATCTCATCCTCAATTTTGACAATTTTCCAAGTAAAAACTCACCCAGATCCTTATCCTTGACATCTTGGGGCCAATCTAACAAATACTTGTTAAGATCATTAATCATTTGAATCAAAGGCTCCAATTCTTCAGTGCAAGGTGTTGGCTTGATCTTCTAAAGATTGAATGGTGTTCCTTAAGTTAGCCAACACCCTATCATGGACCTGGTGCACCTGAACCAAATGGTTTGATTCAAGGTTGGGTGGGTTTGGGTTCGGTCCAAGAGAGTCAAGGAATTGAGGTTCCTAGTATCCTCCCTGATAATAGGTCATTTCTGGATGTTCATAAAGGGTGTTGACCTATATGTAGTGTAATCCTGGGGAGGGTTAGAGTTGTAATCAGTATATCCTTCTTGATTGTAGATCGTATTAGGTTGTCCATAGGCGGGCGGTGATCTATAATCGGTGTAGCTCAGAGAAGGATAAACATCAAAATCATGGTGTCCAGGGTTAGACCCTAAACACGGAGATCCGGAATTGTATCCCTAATCCGAGTTATCCCAACTAATAGATGGTTGATTACAGCACGGGTTAGGATAACAATCATCATATTAGGGATAAGATGTGTCAAGAGGGTAGGAGTGGAAATGCGTGGAGATGTGGAAGGATCCATGACAAAACGGGAGGAAAAGAAAGGTGTCCTGCAGTACAAACACTTAAGCTTGTCCTTAGGTAGGGTAGCCTAAAGACCTACAGACTTTCAGAACCCGTCTTGAGATGAAACGAACGATTTGGTCTACTTTTCGGTCAATCCAAGCAGTTAGAGAGAGGGATTAGAGAAAAGGTTCTGACCTTAGCTTTCACCTCAAGTTCCTTTGATACCCCCAAACCGCGGTCGTTTGACACTACTCCCTAGCTAGACATTAAATGAACCAGTAGAAGTAGATTAATCGAAAATAATCTATATCTGGGCCCAAAAAGTGAGTCCAATCCTTAAGGCCAACATCTATTTGATTTTAAATTAGGCTTAGGTTTGAATGTGCTTGGGAATGTGATGGGTCCTTTTTAATGCATTTGCCCTTAAAAATCAAGTTCAATATGTGTGCGTGCACAACCAATGATTTTCAAGGAAGAGTATTTGAATGAGTAGATTTTAGAGTTCAAATCTTTCTTAAGTAGCTTTTAGGGTTTGAATTAAGGTGAATTCAATCAAGTTCAAAAGGCACACCGGGATTTGCAAACACGAGTGAAGATATTTTCCTTTGAAATCAAAATAAGATGGAGTGCCTGGTACTGACATTAAATGTTAACCCTAATGAGCAAGCTACTTAATGAGTTATTTTTAGATAAAGTGGAGCGGCACAAACAACTCAAACAATTGACCTAATGCACCACTGAATTAGGCACACAAGTGGTTACCTAGTCCGATTTCTACTCGATTATGTGTTCGTTTACGTGTACCGGTTCAAGATCGAGTTACCAGTTGAGTATGAAAAATCAGAAGAGGTTATGTACCTCTATGGGATTTTTTAGAATTTTTTATAAGCAGAGGGTTAGGCGGGTGGAGGTGGCAACAAAACAATCAGAACTAACCTTAGGGTTTATGCAAGCTCCAAGGTTAATTAGGGTTTGTGTTAGGTAGTGGAATGAAATCTACGAGGTTGGTGGTGGGGATATACTTACAGACCCTTCAACAGCACTTTACTCCAATCTTACAGCTCTAGCTCGCCTCAAAAGAGTACCTACAATCACAGTAAGAAAAAAGAAAAGTGAGGTAAAAGATCAATAAGGCGAGAAATGTGGGAAATCAAAGAGCGTTACCTCCCCGACAATGGCGCCAAAATGTTTAGCGAGATTTCGTAAAAGATTGAGTTAAAAACCCGTCGTAGTTGCGTAAAAATCTGCTATAAGATAAAATTTACCGAAACTCAAAATGAGTCCCGTGTCAAACATAGGGAGGAGAACGTTTGATTAAAAATCACGCTAGAATTATTATCACGAAGTAGCTAGTCGAATTTAAATCTACACTAGACATTCTACTTAAAGAATAAACAATAGAAGAAAGGGAGAATAATACAGAGAAAGAGAAAATAGGGAGAGAATGAACAAGTATTTCATAACCATAACATCATGTCCATTACATCTAATTTCTACAACTAGCAAGCTGGAAATCTATACTAGAAAGCGGTAAAAAGAGAGATGAGAAAATCCTCCTCGACGACTGCTTAGAGGATGAGCCACGTTGACGGAGTGCTCGGACAATGGGGATGAGATGTTGGATGAGGGAGAATGGAGCTGTAGGACGAAGAATGAAGCAGGACTATGTCGCAATGGGATTTGGTTCCCAAATGGTAGCGAGAGGACGACCACGTAATGCTCCACGAAGGGGGTAAGAAGATGGGAAAATTATTTTACTCTAGCTCTAATGGAGCATCTCGGTATGGGACCAGCTCGTAAAACTTTGGAGGGGGTGAAAGAAGAAAAAAGGGATGAAGAATGAGGTGGGTGTAAGACCCTTTTTATAGGCAAGGAGAAAGAAGTAGAATAGTTATTTTAAAGGCTAGAAAATGAATGCAAGGCCTTTAGTGACGCATGCAAGCGTTACTAAAGACCCCACGTCGCTAAAGCTCGCATGGAAGGAGGGTCGCTCATCAACGATCCAACACTCCTCGTGCAGCCACATCACTCGGCCGTTCGCCTTCAGTCAGTGCACGCCTCATCGGCATCAGCTGTCCGATCAATGGATCAAACGGCTTAAAAGCCATCCAATCCACTTTGCCTTTGCAGCACATCAAATCTAGCATTTAGATGCACGTGAGATCACGCGTCTTTAACCGGCAGTCTAGATCATGCCACGTCGACGCCTTCAGCACCACTCCATCATCTGACGATCGAATTTAGCCATGCCTGCCTGCACAGTTGATTTGAGGCGCAGTGCGCTTCGAACGTGTGGCACTTCCTTCGCAAAGGGTGCTTCACCAATGCACTGTGCCTCGCTTTGTGTCGCGTATTTGATTTAAGGGTCACACGCTCATGACCATTGAATCTCAATCCAACAATCGAGATCACGCAACCTCTGTCTTCAAGGGATGGGGGCACCGAGTTTGGATTGACGTGGTGCCATCTGGGCTGTTGGATGGCGATCCAACGGCTCAAATCAGTGGTTGCGATGCTTTAAGAAGTTGTGCAGGATGCAGTGGGCGGTATGGATGGCGCCACGTGGCACCATCTGGGCCGTCCATTTTCTATTGCTTGTAGATAGTGCCACGAACGTCGGATTAGATCGATTTTCACGCCGTTGGGCTGCGATCGTTGGTCTAAACTCATCCGTGCAATTTGATTTATCATCTAAGGTATGGATTTGCACCACCTTGCCCCTTGATCTCTGATCTTCCTCGAACTGCATCTAATGCTACAGAGGTCCGATCGGGACGATCTCAAAGGCATTAAACTCTGATCGTCGCCCTGATCACATCCGTACGGTAGGATTTTCAATCCGAAGCCTAGAAAAATATCGCCTTGTCTCCTGGCCATAAGAAAGGAAAATTAACCTATAATTTGTACAAACTAATCTAAATGCATGATAATGCATGTTATGCAATATTTATAATGCATGATACTATTATGCACCAAAAAATAGGCAAAAATAGATAGTTTGTGAAATAGATGTGTCTACATCAACTAAGCATTGATGTGTCTCGTCCAACCCATGATAGAAAATCTGGGCAAGGTGCCAATAGGCCACCTCGTGGTGAGGACACTTCCAGAGGTCATGAAAATGCTCCTAGGCCTCATGCAATTTTCACGCGATTGCTGGGTGAAAGTTGTGATGGCTCGCCTTATTGCATTAGCTCGACCAATCAAGAACTTTTGAAGGAATTCTTTGTGTAATTCCTCCCAAATAATACAGGCCTCTCGATGTTTCTGAACCAGTATGTAGCTTTATCCCTCAGCAACAATCGGAAATGCTTCATTAGAACAATTCCAATATCCACATTTCTAGGTCAAACTGTTTCTCCAATCCGACCTAGGTCTTCCAAGTGCTGGAATGGATCCTCATTCAAGTTTCCATGAAAGTAAGATTGAATCTGACTTATCACATTCGGCTTCAACTCGAATGCGTCTCCACCTACTGGCATCCGTACCTAAGGTAGCACATTACATGCTGCTAGATCATAGAAATCCTGTAGTAGTTCACGCGGTGGGTGCTACAAGTGTTCAAGAGTGCCGAGGATGGCATCAAAGCACTACTTGCTTTGCTGTTCAGATGGCGCCGTTCTGGCCTCGACCATGACCATAACATTGTTCCTATTCCCCTCAGGGGGAGGGAGAGGAGGATCTTGCTCAGCCATTGGAGCTAAGGAAGAAGTAGGAGAGGGTAAGGCACGTGATGAGGGGCAAAAAGCATCCTTGGACTTAAAACTCCATGAAAAGCCCAACAAGAGGTCCGACCACCTAAAGGTGTGGATCTGGCCCGCTTATACCCGAAAAAGCCCAAATATAGGCGAGTTCAGGAAACCTGACCCGTCTAAGGATCCAGCGCCAACCGGTAACGAGACAGTGAAAAAAGTACAACGCGGCCATGCATCAATAAATGATCTTGCAAAAGAACCAGCCCCAACACTATAAATAGCTAAGAGAGGCCCTTGAGGCCTTCTCTCAAGTAATTCGAGAGAAAAAGAGATATTGTATTATTGTTCCTTATTAGTGAATATTTGGAAGCATCGCCCTCCCCCCAGACGTACACCCTTTTGTGGTAGAACTGGGTTATCAACCCTTGTCTTATTGCGATTGCTTAAATCGTTGAGTTGGACCCTCCGATCACTTAGGAGGTCTAATCAGTAGGCAAAGAGAAGAGTCGCCTACGAGATATAGGTCTTCTCGGGGAGGGTTCCCAAGGTTAAGCTGATTCAGGTCGTAAAGACCTACCATGCATACACCAACTGTATGTTAATACCCTTATTTTGATATAACAAAATTATATTTTTTTTATGGACAAACTGTAGATTCTAATAGAGGGGTGAGATCAAGCATGATAAACTAAAGTAATGCAGAAATAATGACAATCACACAAATAGCAATCTCACAAAGCACACAAAGATTTATAGGTGGAAATCCAAATCCGGGTAAAAACTACCACCTAAGCCTCTTGATTAGGATTTCCCGATCGACCTAGTCGTTCAAATCTACTAACCGAACTACTTAACATGAGGGTAGTTCAACCTCGATACAACCGACACTATGTACGAGAGTAGTATACCTCAAACCCCTCCTCTTTACAAGGAGTATTTTATCTCACAAGGGAGACAGGAATTTGCAATGCGAATACCCAACCAAAGACAATACAAATATCTTATAGAGCCACAAAGTAAGTAATAAACCTAGCTATTATAGGCAATAAAAACTTCCCTTTGATGGAAGTGCATCAGCTAGTGATGCGGAGTGCGTGAACCACGCAAGGCATGACGCTCTCGTATGCAACGACGGGAGAGCAGGTGCACAATGAAGATGGTGCTCTCTAGTCTATGCTTGAAGATCTTGGAGAGCAACAACACTTCTCTACTTGATAATCTCTTCTTTGATACAAAAGTGGTGGAAAGTAGTATTACTTGGTGTATGTTACAAAGGAAGAGTGCCCCTTTATTTATAGAGGCCCTAAAAAGGGCTTAGAAGGCCTTGAAAGGCTTCTATAACCGTTGGGAATAAGTCCAAAGCAAATCAGGCCGAAATCGAGGTCATTTATGATTCTGGCAGGGTTATTAGATGTCTAATTTTAAGGTCAGACGTTTGGGTCATCGTCTGATCTAGAGATCGATCGTCTGATCTAGAAGGATGGAAGATCTGATTAGGGTTGGATCAAAACGGACGTCTAAGAATGCCTTTTAAGACATCTAGGACAAAAGCCAGACGTCTAATTCTAGACGGGTTGTGTTCCTGTTTTGTTCAGACATAAACAGGGTTCTAGGATTTAATTGCTCAGACAACAGATCAAACGTCTAGCAAGATGTTTGGATGTCTGGAAAGCCAATCTTTTGCAAGAATGGATTTCTCAAGGTTAAACGACTATAATCATCTGTCAAAAGGTGATTTGGGTTAAATTGTAACCTAACGTCTATTTATCAGACGTCTATGATACTCTGCGGACATCTAAAAGTAGATGTAAATCTGATTAAGAGTTAATCCTCGAATATTAAGTCTGACAAGCCAACGGTCCTCTAGTTGGACGTCTGGCAAGGTCCTCAGACGTCTTCTAAGACATCTGGATTATGGGCTAGTCATCTGAAATCAACTGACAGAAAGCACTAAATCCAGCCTAAGTGTTCAAACGTCTAGACAGGTCATACGTCTTAAAAGTCAAGATTAAACATCTAAGGTTCAGATTGGACATCTAATCAGGTTGTCTAAAGCCTATTTTGGTTTTCTGATTTATCTAAGAGTTTGTCTAAGTGTCTTAAGGTAGTGTATGTGTTCCTAGGACTACTGTTTGTTACTTTGGATTCTTTAACAATTAGTTTAAGCAAATAAAGAGCAAAGAACAAATAAAAGAGACAAATACAAGAACAAAATAAACTTCTATCCTATTCATCTCCATGCTTCTTTAAGCTCTCGTTTCAAGCAAAGCTCCTCCATCAAGTTCCTCCAATCCGCCATGGATGCGAGCTAGAATTCTTTCACACTGTATCCATTTGCATTTATCTTGAAACTCATAAACTCAAATGTAAATGTTAAATTACAAGTGTTCTGTTATCATTAAAATTAACGATCGTGGTGTCCTTACACTAACACTAACTATTACAGGTTAAGTGAAAATTATAGCATGGATGCATCCTCATCAACATTTTTCAAATGCATCAAGGAAGAAAAGGACTTAAAGACTTTTTACATTTTATTAAGTCTAGAATTATGTATGGAACTTCAATGATAAAAACAAATGTAAGCTTTCGATTTTCGCAAAAATCGTTTTCCCTTAAACCCTTGTCAATTCTACTAATGATCAACCAACATATCTTTTTGATTGGCCAAACCTTGATTGACCAACTAATTGTCCTAATCGATTAAATACCTGCAATGGTCATATTCCTTCTTTATCGATCAACCTATTTTGCTTAATCGATCAAATTTATTCCAACGGTAGAATTTCTTTTGAAATCTTAGAGTCGATCAAATTACCCCTTTAATCAATAAACATTGAATCAATCAATAATTTTGATCGACCAAACATTATTTTGATCAATCAAATCTGTGTTTCCAGAAATGTCGAAAGTACCTATAAATAGGACCAATGACCTCCCTCTCAAAAACACACCTCAAGACTTTCAATGGGAAAAATGCCTACTCCCTTTAGTGCTTTCGCGCTTCTACACCTACAACTACTATGCTTTAAAGCACTCTCCATTGTGATTCAAGAAAGTTCATTTTATTCTTTAAATATTGCTGAGGTTTCATAGAGTATTTTGTGGATCTTTTATTGATTCAAGGAATTTTGTACGATTGTTATAGCTTCAGGGGGCAAACAGAGCAAACAGATCCCTGTCAGTAATTTAGGAATCCACAACAGAAAACAATAACCAAAAATTCTCACAAAAAAACCATAGAAACTAGGTTTCAGTGGCTTTCCAGACCCACAAATTTAGGTCAATTGGTTTTGTACAAAGGTCATAATAAAATCCATTTCTGGACTGGTCTAACCCCTGTCTACTTTTAGAATTTTATAAATTTGTACATAGCAAATTTTTCCTAATAAAAGGTGATGTTGGAAAGTTGATTTGAAAACCAAACTACAAATCGAATTCTAAGATTTTTGGAGATCTAGACTGTCAGTGAATAAATTTTAGAAGTCAATGATACAGCCAAAAAAAAAGTGTTGGTGTGTTTTAAAGAGTTTCCAATTCAAAATCAATCACACCAACACTTTTTTTTCAAGATTTTTTTTTGAAAATTCAAATCCAAGATTTGAATTTAATTTTTGTAATATATATTTATATATTTTACGCTTTATTCAAAAATCAAAGCAACTAACCTAAGAACAAGGACACCTAAATCTAACCTAAGTAGTTTTTTTTTAATTTAATTTTTTTAAAATAATACTAAAGGACATCTAAAACATAATTTTCAAAAGAAACCTAGCTAACTAACCTAAAAAAATGAAATGCAAGATTTAAATGTGTGCCCGACTCGGATGCGTACAGGAATCGCATCAATTGTCCTGCACACATGAAATCACAAATAATAAAAATGATTAAAAATCAAAATTAAAAATCATCGTGCCTCCCCGGCAACAACACCATTTGTTCGATGATATTTCACTTGAAAGATCGGATTTTTCGATTGTAGTATAGTTACGTATAAAATCTTGAACAAAAAGATTTACGAAACTCGTTTTAGATTTTTGAGTCCTCGTCGGGGAGGCAAACGCATTTTTTTTATTTGACTTTTGCTCTTTGCAATCATGTTTGTGATTATAGTTTCAACCTGATACAACCCTAAGCAAGATGGTAGTTGATTTCCCTCTCACTAATCTCTCCCGTGGCATGCTAGAATCGATCAATCATTGTGTAACGGAGATTGATATAAAATGTATATGTATAACGCTCATTCTGAAACTCATGGATTACATGCACGCTATCGAGAGAGGCCAAATGTATAGTCGCGTCATTGACTTGTGTGGGAACCGCCATCTATTTTTTTATTTTTGATTTACAAATTTGTTTGATTCCTTTTTAGACTTTTGAAAATAAAAACTACCAACTTAACTAGCAAAATACCAAAACTCTAATCTAAGTGGCGATCACCTAATTTACGTGAAAATGATGATAGTGATGCGGAAAGTAAGTTGATGAGATCGTTGGTGCATGAGGTGTGTGAGATGTGGAAAGGGGTTAGGCATGGGGCACGTAGTTGTAGTAATTATTGGAGTTATAACAAAAATAATGAACATCTTTTTTTCTAGTAGAAGATAGATGCTAACCTAATTTTAGCACCAACTACCAAATAAATGGAACTCTAATCTAAGGTAAAGGCTAGGCATGAAGGTGATGTGAGTGGTGGTGGTGGTGGACGTCCAACTTTTGTGGGATCTTGAGTATGCGACACTAGGCTTTGCAAAAAGTGATAATCGCCATTTTTGAAGGGATCAAAAGTTGGCACCATCTATGTAGGGGGTAGAATAGGAAATGTGTGTGTTGTATTCAAATTTTGTAAAGATAGGTTGGGTTGTGTAGAATTAAGTGGGATTTGGGTTTGGTTGGCCTAAATTAGGTGGGTGCGAGCCTAATTAAATCTAGGTGAATCCAATTGGATTGGTGTGAACCCAATTAATTCTAGGTGCACCTAATCAAGTAATGAGTGAACCTAATTAGGCCTAGGTTAGTCCAATCAGGACTTAGTAAACCTAATTAGATTTAGGTGAACCCAATTAAATTTAAGCTAGCCCAATTTACTCAGGAAAAGTCAATTTGAGTCACACCTAGCCCAGTTGGAAACCTAATAAGGAATTAGGATAGAGAAGGCGAAATTGGGGTATAGGAAGGCTAATTAGGATAGTGGGTAGTAAGGATAAGGTCATGGATAGCAGGGTAACACTATGGATAGTGTTATCCAGGTTTTGGGATTATGGGATTAGGTCAACTAAGGTGGTTGTGGTTCTGGATTTTGGGTCAAGCTATCCTAGGGTTTGGAGATTGGGGATAAGGTTATCCATATGTCTCTTTTCTTCATTTCATGCAAGTTTTCTCTCTCTCATTTTTTGCCCTTTTATTCCATGCTTTATTCTTCTCTATCTATCAGCTATATTCTCTGCTTCACTTTATTTCATGCCAAGATCATCTTCTGTCTTCTTATTGCCTACCTAGGGTTTAGAGATTGGGGATAAGGTTATCCATCTGTCCCTTTTCTTCATTTCATGCAAGTTTTCTCTCTCTGGTTTTCTGTCCTTTTATTCCATGCTTTATTCTTCTCTATCAGCAATCTTCTCTGCTTCACTTTATTTCATGCCAGGATCATCTTCTGTCTTCTTATTGACCACAAAACAAATAAAATGTCAAATAGCAAAGTAATCGCATATTATTCCATGAACAACTATATAAAATGATGCAATACATGATATGCAGCTAATGAATGCAATATTTATAAAATAGCTAGGTTTCTAACATTATTTAAGTTAATTAAGACCTATGATTGCTAGGCAATCAGGTTCCCTCATCAATTTTGAATAAGGAGATTCCCTATCAGCTTTTGCACCCAGATTCCAATCATCCATTTACTCTACCTTTACAGGTATTTGGATACATCTGCTTTGTTCATACATTTGGTCAGTAAGACATTCTCCCCACAAGTAATAAAATGTGTTGTCTCAGGATACTCACGAACTCAAAAGGAATATATGCTACCTTCTTCAAGAAGGTACCCTTCTACTCTGAAGAAGGGTCAAGTATTAACCTTGCTCCTAGATAGGCACAAACGTGAGAAACAACTTCCTCCACCTCCTCTGCCGGTGATTCTTATCTCTTACATAAAGGATCGCTTTACTAGGACACCTCAACCACTGGCCAAGGAGCACCAGATGACAAACCAATTGCACTCAAGAAATATACTCAATCCTACACCTTGCATCCTGTGTCTCATTATACTTCTACACATCTAGACTACGAATTGGAGTAGTTCTCCCAGGCATTGATGTGCACTGTGGTACCACATGATTAAGCTGAAGCTTCCCAGGATCCATGTTGGAAGGCAACCATGGATGAAGAAATGAAGGTGTTGATTTCTCAAGGTAGTTGGGATCTTGTGCCAAAGTATTCAGTTGTATGGTGAGATAAGTTCATATTGGAACTTGGGAAAAGATGTTAGAGAGAATATTTCCTTAAAAATTACAATGCCACCTTTATCCCCCCAACATTTCACAACATAATCCTCTTCAATGGAATAACTCGGGTTATCCCTCAACGAAAGAGCCTTAAAGATTATCCTGCTTTCTTGCCATGTAGAGAAACGAGCAGGAAGAACTTATTGAGAAGAGTATAACCCTATATAGGTAGAGGTGTTACATAGAAATTGACAGATGAAACCATCAAAAAGTAGTCCAGAACTTAACAGACTGTTTGAACACAATATTATCTTTTCTACATATTAGTTGGGAGACAGTTTTTTTATTTATCCATGATGACAACTGTGAAATCATTGCGTGCTACTTCTTCAATTTTCTTAGAGATAAATTACGGTTGTGGTTGACATGGATCTTTTTGGAGATAATTTTACTTTTACTTTTGCCAAATTAAAACCTTTACCAAGTCCAAGAGTTGGGTAACTGAACTTTGTCCAGATTATGAGCAGCCTAACTTCCCTTTCTGTATGGAAAAAACTACCCGTGCCTTTGATCCTTTTTGTCATTTCATAAAAATTTTGAATGTCAGATAAATGATGATGATGATGATGATGATACTTGAAGTAATTCTGGGAGGTTACTAATATGATAATGCATCAGACTTTCATTACTACCGGCTATTTATATTATTACAATGCAGGTGGTGTTCCTCTGAGAATCTTTTCTGAGTGGTGGCTGACCAAAGAGAAGTTCTTGAAAATCGATAGGTTCATCATGTCTTCGTTCCCTGGAGCAACCTTTCATGGATGCAGTGGACTAAGCATTAAATATCAGGTTTTTTCCCTTTGACAAGAGTACAACTGTATCTTGGATAAGAATAGAAAATAAAAATGGAAAAGAGATCTTTTCCTATCCCTAATGAGGCTTATATTCACTGCCTTGCCTTGACTGCTTAAATATCTTCAATTTCAGTTACCTTATGCGAAAGGGTCTTCACTAGCTGACATATTTGGCCACCTAGAGCATAGCAGGTATCGTTCAATAGTTAATATATTATCTTCTCTTATTCACCAGCACCACGATCGCTTTCAAATATCAGTCACAATAATCGGGTTGCATTGATTCTTATAGCTGTTCCAACTGGGTCTATACATTAAAGCAACCAAACTCTGTGTCATTCTTTATGTCATTGACTAAAGCTTTGTTTCGTTGCATGTTAATTTTTAGAATCATTAGCTTTTAAGGTCAAGTGGAAAGTTACCTGATTTCATGGTAGGGTAAATAGTGGGTTATGTGTAATAGATGAGTTGATATGTTGTAAATGGAGAATTCGGAGTTGTAGCTTTCTTTTTTCCTTGGTGATGAATAGTGGATTGGATGTGAGAGGTAAATTGATGTGTTATAAGTAGTGAAGTAGGAGCTGTGGTGTATTTCTTTTATTTTTTATGTTGGGTTGGTTTAATTGGGAGTTGCATCGAAAACCTCAATGATGGTGTAACTCCCAATTTTCACGCATGTGCAATGTTGCCACAAAGCGTGATCACCAGAGATTACAAGAGCTGTTGGACAACAAAGGTGAATGCTACCTATGTTCTTTTCAATGCAAGGAGGGACAAAGATTACTTTTTTTTTACATGCCCTTTTTCACAAGCTTGCTGGGTGGGTGTTGCCAATCAGTTGATAGACTTCTCTTCGCAATCAAGCTTTTGGAGCAACCTTCATGGGGCTCTTGTTAAGAGTGCTACTGTAAAGAGAGCTTTTATCCTAATCTGGTTTATTTGAAGGGAGTGGAATGATGTTGTCTTTAAAGGGGGAGAAAAACCCTTGGTGGATGGTGCTCTACATCAATGTAGATCGCTTTATAATTTTTGGTATAATTAGCTCTCCTTAAATTTTGGAGGTTCAAGGCCTTTTGTTAACCTCTCCTTTTCCCTTTCAAAAAAAAAAAAAAAATCAAAAAGCGCACTCTACTTGAAGAGATAAGAGAATGCCAAAGGAATGGAGGAAAAGTATGTGATACCCTTATACAAGCATAAAGGAGACATATAGAATTGTTCCAATAATAAAGGCACCAAATTTATGAGTCCTACAATGAGGATTTAGGAGTAATTGAGAGAAGGTTAAGGAAAGTATCTATAGCAATTGAGAGACGGTTTGAGTTTATGCCTGATAGGCCTATTATTGAAGTAATATAGAATTTGATCCGTATGATAGAGAATTATAAAGGAAGGATTTTAATGGGGGAAAGAAAGTCAAGTCCACCAAAAGTCAGCCTGTAAAGCAAGCAAGCTAAAGTTAGGCCCAAAAAGGCTAGTTGGCCCAACCCAAAGACAAAACCCGTTGTAGGCCAAGACAGGGACTCCCACCATAGGTGGAACACCCAAGAGTGACCGGCTAAGAGATCGAAGACCCTTGAGCCCATCGTTGCTCCAACTCAACTACGCTAAGAGGGAAGGGCACCGGCATTTCGAAGATTAAAGCAACAGCACGAGGATCAGAGCTGTGGCGCAAGAACGGAAGATAAAGTGACTCTTGAGTTGATTGCACTTGGCAAAAAGTAATAATCAGGCTTAATTATGACCAATAATCCCCTATAAAGAGGAGATCATGTACCCAAAAAGGGGTGACTCCCAATTTTGTACAAAAATAATCACGGGTGGATAATTGGGGGTTAGATACCCTTTCTAAACGTACACCAATGCAGTTGAATTGGGTCACCAAACTCCTGCATTCCTCCCCGTTTATGAGCTAGCAATGTTCCCTTCTCTCCGACTTCCCGTCGGGCTCCATAGGCTTGACTAGTTGGCATCATCTGTGGAAAATGCAACAAAAAGACAAGTTCTACCAGGCAGAGGACATAGCCCCCCTACCCCCCCCCCCCCCACACACACACACACACGAGCTCCACTTAAGTGCATTTCGAGTGCATTGAGTGCCCCCTTGTTGGGAACTGGACCAAGCGAGCATTAAGCACTTGCTGAGGACTCAGCATTATTGCTGGGAGAAAGGAACCCACGGGCTCTTCTTTAGGAAGGATGGTATTCACATACATACGGAATGAGCAGCATAACCTCCCAACCTTCCCTTGACAACGGCCATCGACGGCAAACCTTCGCCATGGATCACTCCTTGAAGCTTACACGATGGGCAGGAGGATTCCCAGCTCCTCGGCTCCTTGGCATGATGGGTAGGAGGATTCCTGCCTCCTCATGTCCTCCCATACCTACACATCGTGGCAAGGCTATTTACTCGCTCAACTCGAAGCCACTAATGTTCATGGTCACTCGGCCTACCAACCAAAGCCCGTTAACCACTCAAACTAGGCCTCCATGGTAGCTAGTGTCCGCTACTACTAAGGAGCTATTGTCTCAACCTGCATGCCTTCGGATGCCTAGGCTTGACAACACTTGTCGAAAAGTTACACAGTGGACCAAATCGCTTGAGCACCTCCCGATGAAGGAGTCCTTGACTCAATTATGCGAGATTCCTCAACCAATGAGGATAGGCAACTTCAGTCGAGTGCTCGTCGGTGTTTTTGTCCACAATGCGAAAATATGACAGCTGAACATGGCATGTAGGATGCCAACAAGCACCATACCCCAGCTCGAGGCTCGCGACCAAGGAACTGATAGAAAAGGAACAACATGCCCACCCAGAACCCTATGGTAAGCACATTACTTAAGCATCATATCACCCCCGCCCCTCGAGGATGAGCGGTGCTTGCTCATGTATGCGTACCCCACGTGGCACCCACAAGGCAAGCTACCCAAGCATGCCTCGCTAATCGTTCCACACCTCGTCGTATGAAGGAAGACCCTCTCTAGCTAGTTGTCCCACCTTCCCCCTAAAAGGGGAGAGAAGCAAGGGTAGAGAGAATGATGTCGAAAGGAACCTCTCCACCCGACCAGGGCAAGCCAAGTCCACTCGAATTCTAGACCAGCACCAAGCTGCACCTTATCGCCTGGCCCTACCCACCTAAGCTAGTAATTGAAGAAAATGATTCTTCTTAATTTCCAAGCCGTCCCTACATCTCTTTATATAGAGAGGTGAGGGAAAAGTTACAACATAAGCCCAACAAAATAATAAAAAGGACATTACGCCCCTTATAATATAACATAACTCAACACTCCCCCTCAAGCTGGAGCATAGATATCCATCATGCTCAGCTTGTTTCTACACTTCTCAAAGGGCGATGCAGCAGCTTGGTAAACATGTCAGCAGTATAATCTGAAGAGGCAAGACATGTAATACGAAGCAGCCCTGCTAAATCAAACTGGTGTAGTGACAATCCACTTCCACATATTTCGTTTTCTTGTGAAACATGGGATTGTTTGCAATGTATGTTGCATCTCGGTTGTCACAATACATCTCCATTAGCTCCTGAATAGTAACATGAAGATCTCGTAATAAAGATCTAATCCATATCATCTCAATTGCAGTATGTGCCATGGCCCGGTACTCAGACCCAGCACTAAAGTGTGAAACTACACTTTGTTTTTTGCTCCTTTAGGTCACCAAGTTCCCAGTTACAAAAGTGCAGAAGCCAGTGGTAGACCGCCTATCTCCAACTTCGCCTACATAAAGTAGGCAATAACATACATAAGAGCCTTCTTCTAAAATATAATGCTTCTACTTGGACATCCCTTGATGTACCTCAACACCTACATCACAGCTTGCCAATGAACATCAGTGGATTTGTCTAAGAACTAACTTAGCTTACCTACTGCAAGACTAATATCTCTTAGTGATGGTCCTACTGCGAGACTAATATCTCCTAGTGATGGTCAGATATAATAACTTTCCCACCAGCTGTCGATTTGCTTTCTTGTCCTTCAGTTTCAGTGTATCATCAGAGAAATGAACTTTAGGATCCATAGGAATATTGGCATCCTTGGATCCTAGCATGCATGTCTCCTGAAGAATATCAATAGCATATTTTCTCTGTGACATAATTATCCCTTGCTTATTTGTAGCAATCTCAATGTCCAAAAAATATTTCAGCTTCGCAAGGTCTTTCATGACAAATCGGTGTGCCAAGTAGTGCTTCACCTGAGAAATGTCATTTGCATCATCACCTGTGAGGATAACGTCATCCACATACACAAGTAGAGCCACTGTACCACTACTGGTCCTCATAAATAGTGAATGGTCAGACGATGACCTCTTCATCCCAATAACAAATAAAGCCTCAGACAGGCGCTGAAACCAGGCTCGGGGGCTCTGCTTAAGACCATAAATGGTCTTACGGAGTTTGCATACACACTCCCCCTGAACCTCAAATCCAGACGACTGTTGCATATATATCTTCTGCAAATCTCTATATAGAAACGCATTTATGACATTCAACTGATGTAGATGTCATCCATAATGAGCTACAACAGAGACAAGTATACGAACAGTGGAGAGTCGAGCAACTGGAGAGAACGTGTCAAAGAAATCCACCCCATAGGTTTGGATGAACCCTTTGGCCACAAGGCAGGCCTTATACCTAGAAATAAACCCATCTAGGTTGTATTTCACGGCAAAAATCTATCTAGCTCCAACAAGGTGCCCGCCAGACGGTAGAGGAGACAGCTCCCAAGTGCCTTTGCTAGTAAGAGTAGACATCTCTTCCATAGCTGCTTTCCAATGTGGATGTAGTAGAGCCTGCTGGTACGAGGTAGGGATCTCAACACTGGAAACCGCAGCAGTAAACGCATGAAACTCCGAACCTAGAGAATTAGTAGAAACAATACTCCCAACAATACGATACTATGCACAAGATCGTGGAGCTTATCATCATCTGTGAGCATAGAAAGAGAACCTGAAAACACAACATCAAGAGAAAGATCGTCAATACCTCAACACATACCTGAGTGAGGGGGGACGATGGTGGCTAGTAGGGACTGAGGAGGAGGGGGTGTGTCTTCTTTTTGTAAGTGGCAGGAAGCTAATATGTAGTACCCTTAAAGGTCTTCTCATCAGGTGGTACAACTCTGAATGTGCCCACAGTCTGCTCTATAGTAGGTACACGACTACGCTGTGAAAAATCCTCCATGGCTACAAGAGGTACAGGTATTGGCACAGCCATCTCAACCTCTTTCAACTGATGACCTGAGGTGGAAAAGTATGGAAGACTCATGAAAAGTCACATTTGCATTAACATAGTGCCTGTGGTGTATCGAGTCAAAGCACCTATATCCTTTTTAAGTGTATGAATAACCAAGAAATACGCACTTAGCCACCCTTTGAGCCAATTTGTCATGACCAAGCCCAAGGAGGTATACAAACGCCACACAACCAAAAGTCTTTGGCAACACAAGAAACAAATCTGAATCAGGATATAAAATGTTCCATGGGATCTACTCATGAAGTACAGAGAAGGGAAGTCTGTTAGTGAGATAACAGGCAATAAGAACAGATCTCCCAAGTAACTATGCGGAACACTATTCTAGATAAGCAAGGCACAGCTGTATCCAAAATATGACGGTGTTTTCTTTCAGCAATCCCATTCTGCTGTGACGTGTGAGCACGATGTCTGATGCACAATGGCAAGTGACCCATACAAGTCAGCCAAATTGTTGGTACAGAACTCTAAAGCATTACCAGTTCTGATCTTCTTAATGCACACACCAAACTTAGTTTTCACAAACATCACAAACTGCTGAATAATGAATTCAAGCTTTGATTTATTCCACATCAAAAATGTTAATGATAAATGAGAAAAATCATCCATAAATAACAAATAATACTGATAACTCTGTCAGTTCGCCACACGACTAGGACCCAGACATCACAATGTAATAAATCAAAGCAAGCAGAACTATTGGACTGGATAGAAGCTGGAAAACTAGCACGTTGATGCTTCCCCAGCTGACAGGCATTACACTAAATCTTCATGGCAAGAGAAAGATGAGGGATGATCCAGTGTGGCTTGTCCAATAAAGGATGGTCTAGTCATCTGTGCCACTACAAGACACTTCTCGCAGTAGTACTCGTCTGACAGGCTGCAACAACAGGACTCTGAACAAGCTGGTCACACCCCCTCCTCATGGCCACCACCAATCGTCCTCCCCATCATGCGGTCCTGAAACGTACATCCAATTGCATCAAAATAGCACGATCATGCAACTGCTTAGTAATAGTCCTAACAGATAACAACTGCATTGCCATGTCAAGCACATAGTAAACATTAGAGAGATGCATGGAGGGAGTAATTGATACCCCTTACCACGGATGGGGGCATGCTTACCATCTGCAAGTTGCACTAAGCGATCCTGTGATATCTTGTGCATATTCCCAAAACACTGGAATTCCCTGTCAAATGATCTAAGGCACCTAAATCAATCATCCATGAGCTATTCATACTTGATGCAGATGCATAAACAGCTGTGCCTTAAGATTGAAATTGCTCATGGGTTAACTACGCTAGATGTACAACTACATCATAGTCCACCTCTGCAAGGGTCACTGCCTCAGTAGACACAGCTGGAGGTTGTAAGTACCTCTGTTTTGATGCACGAAAATTATTCTATCTACTAAACTAATCTTTCAAGACCCTCTCATGGATTCTTGGATTAAAGTTAGAAGATTGCCGATTTCTTCTCAATGTCTTTTTGTTTTTGTTTAGTCTAAGATTATCTTGTAAGGAACATCAAATAAGATTCAAATGATTTTTAGCACCTAATGTAAAAATCAAGTTCTTAGGTTAATTGATCGACCAAATAATAATATTGATCGACCAAATGGATTGATCTACCAATCAGCTTAGTTAATCGATCAAAACATCCCATTTTAGGAAGTTGATAAGTACACCTTTGATCGACCATTTAAGTTAATTAATCAACCAATCATTGATCGATCAAATAACTAGTTTGACCGACCAAAACTCATTTTGATTGACCAAACTATCTTAATTGATCGACCAATTTGACTTCCTTTTCTGGTCGATTTTCTAGTATAAATGTCATAGGTAGCCTTTTTCATACACATTCAAAGAGAAATCATCTACAAAAAGCTTTGTGCTTTCTCTCAAAGTGCTTCTGCGCTTCTGCTTTTACACTTTCTAAAGCACGTCGATTCAAACCTCTGCAAAAATCCGATTTGACTTTCCTTGAGGCTCCATAAGATTATGTTTGTATTTTACTTGTTGCTTTGATTACGAATCCCAAATTGTTGAGAAGATTCGTTGTTTTGCTTCTCTTCAGGTTGTAAAGAGAAGGGATTGTTGTAAGAGGTTGTGCCACCTTCATTCAAGTGGTACAATAATGGATTGACTAGCCTTGCCTAGTCGAAAAAATCCTAAGCTAAGAGACTTAGGTAGTGGTTTTCACCCGGGAAAGGTTTCCACTATAAATCCAGGTGTTATCTGTGCTTGATTATTTTGTGGATTGATCTATTACATTTAAATTCTTTAAGTGATACTATTCACCCCTCCCCTCTAATATACCATTAAGATCCGTAAGCACCTTCACCTGGTATCAGAGCCTCGTTGTCCAGAAGATGTCGAAATCAGGTCGGCCCTCAGCTCCTCTTCACTGGCCAATACCTCTGCAAGTTTGTCAATGGTCGTGCCCAGGCGAAGGCACTCTTCCTAAGGGGCTGCCTCGTATCCCTCCACGACCAAAAAGAGCTCAGTCCTTAGCACCTCCACCTTCAGTGAAAGGACATTGGTACAGGAGATCTGCACTCTCGGACAAGTCTCGCAAAGCCACGACTTCAGTCTTGTGCACTCTGACGAGACTCTCCTCCATCTTCCCGCTGAGGGCGGCAACCTTCCTCAATTCCTGGTGGGCCTACCTTAGCTCATCCTCTAGCCAGGATACTTGACGGGCCACCTGCTGCTGCGAGTGGAGCTTATGAAGGGCGTCCTCTGCTGTCTTCTCCGCATTCTCTCGGGTGGCAGTCACCTTCTCTCGAGCGACAGTCGCCTCCTCTAGATGGCAAGCTAAATTGCACTGCTCTACCGTGGCCGTCATGGCCCACTTGGCGCCCATGTCAGCCACCCCGAAAGAGTCGCTAGGCCCAGCAACGTCCGCAAGAGCATCACCACGTGGGACAAAGGTAGTCAATCCCGAGAAGCTCCACCTGTTCAAAACCATAGGTGGGTATGAGGAGAAAATATAAGGACAAGCAAGAGAAGGCTTACTGCTCGAAGGCAAAAGTAGAACACATGGTTCAGATTCATGCCTCCCGACTGGGAGGTAGGCCAAAATATGACATCCTCCAAATGCCAGATCACCTGCCTCTCCATGCTAAGGCCCCCGCTCGAACTGCCTGCCTAAGTCGGAACCACCCAGCCAAGCATGGGGCCTCCACCAACAACTCCAGAATGGACCCCTTGGTAGATCCGACTGTCTTCTACCCGATTAGCCTAGGCCCCCCTCAGCCAGAAGGATCCACCAGCACCCTCGCCCCATCGAGCTTCACCTATAGTGCAGCTGCGCAAAAACGCTCCCACTAAGTCACCGGTGCAGCCACCTCCTTTGCCAGCTGGGAGAAGGCACCGACTGATCCAGATGGGGCGCTGGAGGCACTGGCTCTGCCCACTTGAGCCATCTATGCCGAAGCAGTGAGCGGAGAGTCGAGGACTATAAACCCTTCTGGCGATCCTGGCGGGCCTGAGGGGGCAGGCGAGTCCACTAGGGCTTCCCCCGCCTTAGCCCCACTCGAACTCTCACAAGCGGACACCACCGACTGCACGCTACTCGAACCCCTCTTCAGGCGCTTAAGAGGAGCCTCCACCTTCTCCTTGCTCCCCTCCCCCTCCTTCCTCTTAGGCTCCTTAGAACAGGAGGACTGGCTCCCCTCGCTCTGTTCCACAGGCCTCTCCTCCCCGCGGTGTGACCGATGGTGGGAGGAACCGCTGCCTCGACGCCTAGGAGTGTCCGACTGAGCAAACCGACCAAGGGTTGCAAAGAAAGAACAGAAACGTCAAACCATTAAGTAACGATCGAGTAGGATACGCATTCTAAAGCTATCACCTCCCCCTACTTACATGGCATGGGATAGGAATTCGCAACCCACAACAAAGCCGCTCGAACATCTTCCCAGTCGAGCTCCAAGCGGGCTATTGGCCCAAAGTTAACAATCCTATCGGCGTACGCTTGAGCAGCCAAATCAAGCTCCTCAAGCCTAGGCAGTAGGTCTTTATCAAACAAACCCTGGCAGGTATAAGGGACACCGTGACCTTTATCGTGGAAGATAAAGAAAAAATGGTGATCCTGCCCCTTCAGACTGTCGGGAAAATCAACTATCTAGTACTTTGTATGCGGGTTGTACAACGTAAGTACCTGACGAGGGCTTACCCTTCTTAACCATAAGGGGCATAAGGCTAAAAAGCAGGCAGAACAGATCCAAACGAGGGACAATCCACAAATGGAAACAGACAATGGTAAAGGCATTTAAAATCGACCAACAATTGAGGTTAAGCTGTGAGGGGAACAAGCAGTAGTAGCAAAGGAACAAAAACAAGAATTGATTCAAAGGTATCCAAAGGCCATATTCTATGGCATATTTACAAATGATGAACGAGTCTTTAGACCCATTCGAACACCACAAGGATGAAATGGAACTCCATTGAGTCCGTACTCAGAAACGTCTTAATGGCGGAACGACTACGGAAGTCAGAAGCAAAGGTGTAAAGGTCCCACGGATACGGCACGAATTTCAAAACATACCACCTAAAGGTAGGGATACCTCGGTAATCATTACCAACATTAAATGCTTGTGCGTGCATATCTTGCACAGCATTAATGCCGATCATATCGCTGGCAAGTGCGGTATCTTAGGCCCTTACTCCTCATCATGACAGCAATTAATGCCAATCTTGTCATACAAGACAAAAATCAAATCCCACAGTGATTAGCCATCACTCACGAAAGGTAACACATACGTCACACTTACTCCCAGGAAGCCGCCTCTTAAGGACGGTAGAAAAACAGGCAAGCGTGCCTAAAGCTGCCTCTTAAGGCCAACATAAAATAGGCGAACGCTCCTACAGCCACCTCTTAAGGCCGACAAAAAAATAGGCAAATGTGCCTAAAGCCACCTCTTAAGGCCAGCATAAAACAGGCAAATGCGCCTAAAGCCGCCTCTTAAAGCAGGTAATAAACCAGGCGAACGCACCTAAAGCAACCTCAAAAGGTCAACAGTAAAGCAGGTGAACGTACCTAAAAGCTGCCTACTAAGGCCAGCATAAACTCGGGCACACCTGCCCTTGTTCCCTTTACCAACAAGCTACCTCCCATTGACCGACGAAAACTAAGGCGTATCCCACCTCTGACCTCTTTACTACAAAATCGCCTCTCTAAAGACGGCAACACTAAGGGTGCCTTGGCCACCTACAATTGCAACTCCCGCTTTATGGCAAATGCTTCCCCGCTTTAACGAAAAAGCTAGAAACCATTTGGCGGCATCATCTACTGCAGAGTTTTAAATACTTTAATTACTCTCTCAAAAGCATTCGCTAGCTAGAGAGTAAGGAGCATATGATGAGTGGCAAAAAAGCACCATTGGACTTAAAACTCCACAAGAAGCTAACAAGAGATCCGGCTACCCGAATGTGAGGTAAGTAGGCAAGTTCAACCCGCCTCCACCCTGGGAAATCCGAATATAGAAGGTTTCGGATAAACCCGAACCGCCAAAGAACCTAGTAGCAACCAATGACAGGGAGATGGCGGAAAAGTCCAACATGCCCATACCAACAATAATGATGGCATGGTCGCCACAATTAATAGCCTGACAACATACATGCCCTGACAATGGACGTATCCGATTAGAAGATCCTACAACAGAATCAACCCTCAGCACCATAAATAGCTAAGAGAGGCCCTCGAGGCCCTCTCTCAGGCAATCTGAGAGAAGAAGAGATTGTATTCACTTTTTACTAGTGAATAGTTGGGAGCATCGCTCTCCCCCCAGACGTACACCCTTCGCAGTGGAATTGATTTACCAACCTTTTTGTCTCGTTGCGATTGCTTGTTTCTAAATCATTAAGTCGGACCCTCCGATCACTTAAGAGGTCCGATCAGGCGGCGATGGTGAGGCTTGATAGTAGGGTTAGGGTTTTGGAGGAGTCCCCAACTTGGCTCTGATACCAAGTTGAAGAAATGGTTTTTCTTAATTACCAAGTCATCCCTACACCTCTTTATATAGATAGATGTAAGGGAAAAGTTACAACATAAACTTAATGAAATAATAAGGACATAATGCCCCTTACCATAAAACGTAACTCAACACTAGTTGGCCTACTTGGAAAGAGGGAGATGCGAAGAAGGGCCCTTAACGTCCCACTCAAATGCCTAAATGAGCAAATTACCAAGTCCCCTTAGGAAAGGAAAGAGAAGGGATAAAAGGGGGCACAAACAAGCAACCCAACTCAAGGTTTCCACATTAGGAACAAAGCATCAAAAGCATGAAAATTTTTATTACATCAAGAATCGGCACCAAGTCTTACAGCTAACTAACGCAAATCGGAAGAGTACAAGATAAAAGCATCTTTAGAAATGGAATACAAGCCTAAGACGGGCAAGGACACGCCCCTTTTTAGACATGCAACAGCTCCAGCTTTGTTGAGCTCGACTCACCGCCTAGAATGATCTCTAGACCGGCTCTGCGAAACCTCCTCAGCTACCCCGGACCTGTGGAGCGTAGTGGTTGCCGTGTCTAGGGGTGGACGATTGCCTCATCTGGAGTCAGGCACCCGGACTGACTTTGCGAAGTTGCCTCAACTGCCTACAAAGCAAGCCTTAAGAACTAGCATCACCCCCGCAGATTGAACACATGGTCCTTTGCCTCGTAAGGTCATATCGAGGCCCCACAAAGCGAACAGTCGAGGCTCGAGGAGCTAACCATCCTAAGGGAGCACAAACCGACAGCCCCCGTCAAGGGACACTAGCATCTACAATGAGAACCCCTTAAATCCTCCCTCTTCTGTGACAATCGACAAGCCTGTGAGGATCGACCTCATATTCACTGCAAGAACATGAGAACTCGAGTACATTTGCGTAAGGGCTACCAAGAGCGAATGAAGCTGTGGTCCCAGCATAGGCGTTGAGGCTTGAATCGATCATGCCCAAATCTAGAGCGATGCAACCCCGTCGAAGCCCCCATAACCACGCCATCGCAACCACCTAGCCTATGGTCCCTCAGCTTTCTTACAAAGCCCCTGTTGCAAATAAGGGCAAGAAAGGAAGCACTAACTCTACGAGAAGGCCTTTCCGCCATGAATAACAGGGAAAAGCATGGTTAGAAATTAGTTGGCCTCAAAAGAGAACTCTTCACTAAGGCTACCAGACAACACATCAACCCGACAAAGTACAGCAAACGTAACTTCGCCAACATCATTTCCTTAGAAGCCCCTCGCAAAAGCAACGAGGACAAAGATGCCCTTCCCCACCAGCCTTATTTATAGGCAGAAGGGATGAACGAGCACATGCGCCTTCCTGAGAAATCACCCCGTAATAGCATGACTACAATCAATGCTACATAACATCAAGGAACCACCCTTGAAAATGGGCATTTTTGGTCACAAGGAACACAAAGCATACTCAGGTGAAATGGGCCATGAGTCGCACTGAACGATCCAAGTACACCGTTTTCTAAGGCATAAGAGGATGAGACTCATACCTACCCCAGGCCTCAAGAAACCCAAGCGACGTGACTGCATCCCAAGCCTGACTGCCACATGCGAGCGATAGTGGCAATGGCCCTACATTCTATTGGATTCGTAAATCAATGGGATCAACTGCATAGCCTGGGTGAATCTGCCCCCATCAAAAGGCTTAGCCGGGAATTAATCAATGTCGCCAAAAGATCACGACCACTCTCCCCGTTCGAATAGACCACAACCCGAGGAAAATATTATACCAGCCACCAGCTTTTTCTTGCCAAATGCAACAAACCCTAGAAAGGACGGAAAGTAATACCAAATATTGTTCCTACCTAACCGTCGAAAGGCATGGGCTAACCGACTTTGTGGTGACTTCCTCCTCCGTATGGCCATCAAAAGGAGTCCCCCTTGCCCCTCCACCCCTTAGACCGAAGGGGCTGGGTGACCCCACATGGATAGCACTTTTATCAAAAGTGACACTTGAGCGAGGGTAGCACTCACCTTAACAACTTCATTAGGAAACACACTGTCCAATTAATGTTCAAAACAACGTGGTCAAAGTACTAGTCCCTCCCCAGTAAACCTTCCGACCTACCTGAAGGACAAGAGCAACCAGCATAAAAACCATCAATTCCCAACTAGTTGCTCAACTGATGTAATAAGAGTCCTGCAAGGATTGACTAACGACCCTTTTTGCCAGAAAGGCTCAAACGACTCTAACAGGTTTCCACTCTGACAGATCCCATCAAATTCCCTGAGCGAAAGGCCCCTTAGTAAGTGCCCTTGCTAAGCTGGCCCTCGTCGCCCAAGTAGGGGGAAGATAACAACGTTAACCTCAACAAGATGGCAAGCCCTACTGACCAGAAAGACCTCATCAAGGTGGCTAATTATGGCGGACAACCAGGATGGACCCACCAAGAATGTCTATAGACACAACACTAGAGAGAGGGTATCTAGCGCAATTGCGTGAAGCTTTGCAGCCTACAATAGGAAGATCGAGATCAACGAGAGAAAGAATAGTTTGGCATGCTGCCTCTGGCTATGCAGAGAAGTGCAGCACTGTCTCCCTGTATAGACTTTGCATCATCGTCACTAGGCACACCATCATTAGCCTGTAAATCACCTATGCTCACCTAAGGCAGAGGAGTTGATGTAGAAGAAGGGGTTTGCTGCCTATAAGTGACAGGAAGCTTATACGTGACAAAGGACTGATGAAACCTCTCAGGCTCAGAAGGTGGTGATTCAAATGGTGGTAGCACAAGATTAGTGGTCGGGATTGCCTCTAAGGGCGCGTAGGAGGAATAGCCATAGGTACCTCAATAACTGCAGGAGAAAGGCTTCTCCTAGCAATGGAAAAGTATGGTATAGACTAATGGAAGGTGACATTTGCACTAACATAGTGACATCTCCCAATCGGATCATAACATCTATAACCCCTTTTGTGTTCTTGAATATCCAAAAAAGATACACTTGACAGCACGAACGAGTTTATCCCTATTGGTTCCGTGGATATGCACAAAGGCAACACAACCAAAGACTCTAAGTGATTCCAAATAGATCACTATCTGGAAACAGGATAGAATAAGGAACTTGCTTGTTACAAGCGATAGATGAGATCCAATTAATGAGAAAGCATGCAATCAACACTACATCTCCCTAATATTTATTTGATACACTATTATGAATCAAGAGTGTCCATACAACATCTAAGATTTGTCGATGCTTTCTTTCTACCACATCATTTTGCTGGGACGTGTGAGGACAACTTGGTTGATAGATAATTTCATGCTCCCAATAGAAAGCACGCAAGGAGGTGATGCACAACTCTAGAGCATTGTCCAATCGAATGATTTTCACTTTCACCTCAAACTGATTCTGGATCTCTGCCAAAAAGGCACGAATCATTTCACTAGCTTCAAACTTGGCCTTCAATAGGAATATCCAAGTGAAACAAGAGTAATCATCCACAATCGCCAAATAGAATCAATGCTCCTATTGATTTTGGGGTCCAACTAGGTCCCCAAATGTCCAAATGAAGTAGCTGGAACAACGCTTGAGACCCTTGATGTTGGCTCCTTGGAAAGGCACTCCTATGGTGCTTCCCGAGTTAATATGCCTCACATTAGAAGGTGGCAGTTGGAGGAATTTGTGGCAACATCGTTTGAAGTTTAAGCAGAGGGAGGTGACCAAACCGAAGATGCCACAAGTAGTTGGAAGCACTCTCTGAAGGGAAGAGACATGGCCTATATAAGGCTCCACCATCTTCATGACCACATTCAATGGTGCATCCTATGAGAACACCTTCGAACATGAGAGAGACTGCATTGAAAATCACCCTACAATTCAACTCCTTTGTGATCCAGCTAATCGAAAGCAAAGTCAATGAGAAGTCTAGAGCTAAAAGAACATTCTCTAGCTTCATGTGTACGCCCACATGAAGGCCCACATGAAGCTCCCCCTCACTAGATATGGGAGAATGTCTCCCATCAGCAACCTGCACAGTTTTGTCTAATGGGATCAAACAAAGAGTGGAAAATTGTCTTGCATCACCATAAATGTGTCGAGATGTGTTGAGTCAACAAGCCAATCCACTTCCTCTGCCAAAGGCTGACACAGCTCTTGCATAAGACGTTCTATGCTGACTAAATCCTCGAAGCGGTATCTCAAACTCACTCCTGGAACAATCACAGTATCATGTCCCTCCTGGCGAAACAAAGGCATGATGCTCAACAGTAAGAACTTTATTCTCCTCATATATTGTTTCTAAACTCTCCCACATTTCTCTAGCAATCTTGTAGTGCATTATCTCATCCCCAATTCTCAGGGTGACAAAGTTCATGATCCAGATACGGATCATGACACTATCCTTCTTCTAGGAGGCATTCCTCCCAGTCTTCTCATGTGGCTCAAGTTAAAGCAAGACATGTTTCTTGTCATGACCTTCAACCGTCATCATGAAGGCCTGTGACCATCGAGCGTGATTAGTCTCATCTAACTTCACTATCAAATTAAAAAAGGGGTTTATACAGGCCCCGGTCTCCATAACTTGCTCTGATGTCACCTCTGAGGAACTAGCAGCATTAAGAGGGTTGAAGACATAGTAAGTTCTTTATCTAGATGGTTTTTTGTTGGCTTTACTGTGAGAAAGAATTTTCCAATGCAGTTCATCTAATTGTAGTAAAGATTTTAATGAACAAACTAAGGTTCTTGAGTTGGTGGGCCCTATACAATTGTCTTTTGTAGTAGGTAAGTCTCCTTAGGAGTCGTTTTTGTAGGATCTAAGAACACAAGTACACTAAAAGGGGGGGTTGGATAGTGTGATAAAAATATATATATAAGACAATTCAAACCACAAATTAATACCAAATATATAGTGGTTTCCCTCACTTAGGTACTCCACTACCTAAGCCTCCTAAGCTAAGAATTTTGACCTGATTCCCTCAACCCGAAGGGAATCAATTCACTATAACAAGAGGTAATTAACGAGTTACCTCAACCTGATTGAAGAGATTAGAAACAAATAAAGAGTACAGGTGCAAGCAAAAGTAAATGGCTTACAACTTGAATCCTAAGTCTCCCAATAATATATACTTATAAAAATATTACTAATGGAAGTTAAGGAAGAATATTACCAATAGGTGCGCAAAACGATTTGTAAGAATGAAAAACTACATGCCTAAAGACTTGTGAACACAGAATTTTCTTGCAGTCACTAAGCAACAAGTCTAGCACCTTGCTAGAACAATAGTGTAAATAAGAAGTTTTTGAAGCAAGGGAAACAGGAGTGATGTGTGTTGAAAGGACCCAAAGGGGCCTATTTATAGGCTAGAATGTACCCCTCCACGCTCCATGGCCGTTGACTGCTAATTAAGGGTGATTTAAATCAATTTTAAAGCAAATTAGCCGTTCAGATCTAGCTCAACGGGTAGTTGGTACCGGTACTAAAGTTTGGGTACTGATACTAGCTGCTCACAGACCATCAGCAATCAGTACAAAAGAGACTAGGTACCGGTACTCATCATAGGTACCAATACTCAATGCTCCCAAATGAGTACCAACTAGTTTATAGGTATCGGTACTCATCTTTAGTACCTGTACTTATTACTCACACTAATACTCATGATGGGTACCAATACTTGTAAGGTCCACGATAGAATATAATTCACAAACTGTGAGCACCATATATCGATACTCATTATGAGTACCAATATTTGTTGTTTACAGTTTGAGTTAACAACTCAAGCCTATGTCCTACATGTACCAGTACTAATGAACGGTACCATTACTTGCAATAAGTACCTTGATTTGTTGATTTTAAGACTTCATAGCTAATCGATTTTAATACCACAACAATACATCTTTCGATTTTGAACGAATTTTTGTTGCGAGATTGAGACTTAATTATCTTTAATTACTTTTAACTCCTATGTCCATTTATTTTGTTAGGACACATACATAATCTAAGACAAAAAAATACACAAAAAGTCTTCATCAATCTTTATCATCTTCGTCAATATCCTAGCCTTTTCATTCCAACCCTTTTCATTCCTGTGAATTCCACTCATAAAGACTCATTAGATTTTAAAATGATTTTGTTAACACCAAAATAGAAGAAAGTAGAACTAGGTTCCAGTGATCTTCCCCTTTTTGGTGTTGACAAAACAATAGCAATACACATATTATAAAGATAGAAGCTAAATAAGAGAAGGAATAAAACTCTAATGGGAGTGCAACCTCCCCCTCAAACTAAGCTCCCTCTTTTAAATATGTATGGTAGCTCTATTTTGTCCCTTTTTGTCAACTAACAAAAAAATTGAAGTATTCATGCAAGCATAATTTTGCAACAAAGCTTAAGCATAATATTTGAACCATAGAATTAAAATAAGCATCCATAACATTTTAAAACTGTTAAGTTATATTTATGTTTTATGTTTGTAAGGGGTGTTGTGTTATTTTATTTTTCTTAGTGGGTCTATGATGTACTTTTCCCACACCAATATAGAGGTGTAGGGATTTCTTGGCAACCTAAGTTTGTTTTCTTCAACTTGGTATCAGAGCAAAGGTTGAGGACTCCACCAAAAACAAAACCCTAACCCTACCTTAAGCCTTCTCACCAGAGCTACCACCGCCGGTGCCGACGTCGGACCACCGCCGCAGCAGTAGCAGCACTGACTGCTGCCGCTAACTACTACAGCAGTAGGCCAGCAGCAGGCCACTGCCGCCGCTAGCAGCACCACCACCAGGCTGCCACCGCTGCCGCCGCCAACAACAGCAGTAGCAGTGCAGGGCCACCGCTGCTGGTGGTGGCAATAGTAGGAGGTCACAGCGTCGAGAAGAGCTACTGTGACCACCGCCTAGGCCACCTGCCACCACCGCCCAAGCCTAGCCGCTGATTTTTTGTGCTCACTCCTGCTGTTGGTGTTTGGCAGTAGAGAGGCCACATCTCTACCTTGTGTCTGATTGGAAGATCTTTGGATCGTAGTTGGAGTATTAAAGCTAAGGATCTTCCGGAAAGATGATGTAATGGTATTTTCAGATCTTATCTATTAGATTTGGGGTGTGTATTCCCCTTTGATGCATGTTTTTAGGGTGTGTAGTCCCCTTGTGTATTGACCGCGTGTGAGCGGAGTTTTTTGGGGTGTGTATTCCCTGGTTCGTATATTTGTTGGTGTGTGTAGTCCCCATTTTTCGTCAATTTTCAGATCTGAAGTGTGAAGAAGTTCAGGGGTGTGTACCCTTCTCTGTGGCACATCGAACTTTGTTCGAGGCAGTGTGGTTCAGTAAACATAGTAGTGTCTCAGTCAGAGATTGCACTAGGAACTGCCATGGGTGATACTCAAACCACTGGTGTGACATGGTTGATTGATTCAGGTGCTTCCAATCATTTATCCGGGAATCTAGAGTGCTTTGGATAGATTCAACATGTTTCTCGGGGTCGTACAGTACAGGTGGTTGATGGGCGACTTGCTCCTATTAGTGGGCAAGGGAAAATTGATGTTACCTCTTCTATGCAGCTTAATCATGTTCAGTTTGTTCCAGATTTATCCATGAACTTGCTCTCTGTCAGTGAGATCATTAAGCAGGTGAATTGTCGGGTCATCTTTGATAAGCGTGGATGTATTTTCCAGGATAGAATGATAGGAAAGATTATTGGTAGTGGATATGAAGGAGTTTACCGACTTCAGCAGGATCCTATGGCTGCTGCATGTCGGGTTAGTACCACATCTGGGAGTGCTTTACAGTGGCATAGACAGTTGGGCCATCTTTCTTTGGAAAAGTTACGTAGGCTTATTCCTCATGTGTCCCCAACTATGCAACTTTCCTACGATGCATGTCAACTTGGGAAGCACCATAGATCTTCCTTTCCAGCTGCTACAGGACCACGTTCAACTTCAAGTTTTCAGTTAGTGCATCTTAATGTTGGTGTCCCAGTAGGACTCCTAATAGAGTAGGACATTGGTACTATTTGATGATTTTTCCATATTGTCCTGGCTATTTCTCATGAAAAATAAGTCTGAAGTAGGTCCACTGATTGAGAAGTTTGTGTTGATAAAAAATCAGTTTGATATTTGCATCAAGACTCTCGGATATGATAATGCTCTGGAGTTTTGTACTCGTCAGTTGGCAGAATTCTATGGCATACATGGTATAATTCATTAGACCTCATGTCTTCACACTTCTCAGCAAAATGGAGTTGCAGAGAGGAAGTACAGACATATCCTTGATATGTCCAGAGCTCTTCTTATTCATAACAGTGTGCCACAGAACTATTGGGAAGATGCAGTTCTCACTGCTTGCTTCCTTATTAATAGATTGACCTCCTCAATGATTCATGAGCAGATACCATAGCAGGTGCTTTATCCAAATGATGAGTTGTTTGATCTTCCACCCAAGACATTTGGATGCGTGGCTTTTATACATCTCCTTGGACCTGGGCGTGATAAATTAGCACCTAGAGTAGTCAAGTGTGTGTTTCTTGACTATTCTCGTACTCAAAAGGGGTATCGGTGTTTTAATCCCCTACATCAGAGGCATTATATCAGTGCAGATGTCACTTTTCATGAATCAGTACCTTATTTTTTGTTGCTGCTAGGCAGGTGCAGAGTGTGCCGGATAGTGTGCCTGTACCAGTTGCTCCTATACCATTTGGTATATTCACAGATACTAGTAGCCCTTCTCAGGTTGATGAGTCACCTACCAGCACATTCAAACCAGCACCAGTGGATCAAGGGACCTTCAAGGGTCACACCTATCAGTTGCCAGTTGTGTATAAAGCAAAGCCCCCTCTATCTATTCCACTGACTCAGGTTAGTGTTGATAACCTAGAGCTGGTTCCTACTCAGGAGACTGTTTCAGGCACAGTGTCAGCAGATGTAGCAGGTAGGAGTCTGCCACCTGAGGATAGTTCTCCAGGTCCTGATTCAATGAGTACTGATGAAGATATTCCTATTGCTATTAGGAAGGCTCCGCGATCTTGTGCCCAGTATCGTGTTGCTGGGAGTGGTGTTACTAATGATTCTCTAAGTTCGAAGTTTTATGCATTCACAACTGCTGTATCTAGTAATGAGTTACCTACCTCATATCAGAAGGCTCTACTACATTCACACTGGAAGGCAACTATGGAGGAGATGTCTGCACTTACTACTAAAGGTGCTTGGGAGCTGTCACTTTTACCATCTGGTGCGCATCTTGTTGGAGGCAGATGGGTATTTGCCTTGAAATACAACCCAGATGGATCTATTTCAAGGTATAAGGCCCGCTTAGCGGCTAAAGGATTCGCCCAAATATATGAGGTGGATTTCTTTGACACGTTCTCCCCTGCTGCACGACTCTCTACTGTTCGAATTCTTATATCTGTTGCGGCTCATTATGGATGGCAGTTACATCAGTTGGATGTTAAAAATGCATTTCTGTACGAAGACTTAGAGGAAGAGATATATATGAAGCAGCCACCTAGCTTTGAGATTCAGGGGGAGTGTGTATGCAAGCTTCGTAAGGCCATTTATGGTCTTAAGCAGAGTCCTCGAGCCTGGTTCCAGCGCCTGTCTAAAGCATTGTCTGTTATTGGAATGCAGAGATCATCAGATCATTCACTATTTGTGAGAAAGACTAGTAAGGGTACAGTGGCTTTACTTGTGTATATGGATGATCTTAATTGTACAGGTGATGATACAGAGGGTGTATCTCAGATCAAAAAATACTTGGCACACCAATTTGTCATGAAAGATCTTGGGAAGCTGAGATATTTTTTAGGCATTAAGTTTGCTACAAGTAAGCAAGGGATAATTATGTCGCAGAGGAATATGCCCTTGATATTCTTCAAGAGACAGACATGCTAGGATCCAAAGATGCAAATATTCCTATGGATCCTAAAATTCATCTATTTGAGGATAATGTAAAGTTAAAAGACAAGAAAGCATATCGACAGCTGGTGGGGAAGCTATTATATCTGACATCACTAGGTCAGATATTAGTCTTCCAGTGGGGGGAAGCTAAGTCAATTCTTAGATAAGCCCACTGAGGTTCATTGGCAAGCTGTAATGCAGGTGTTGAGGTACATCAAGGGATGTCCAGGTAGAGGCATTCTTTTGTAGAGAAAGGCACCTATGGTCGTTGTTGCATACTCAGATGCAGATTATGCAGGTGATGTCGAGGATAGGCAGTCTACTACTAGTTTCTGTAACTTTGTTGCTAGGAACTTGGTAACCTGGAGGAGCAAGAAACAAAGTGTTTCACGCTCTAGTGCTGAGTCTGAGTACAAGGCCATAGCACATACTGCTGCTGAGATAATATGTATCAGATCCCTGTTACGAGATCTTCATGTTGATGTTCAGGAACCTATGGAGATGCCTTGTGGCAATCGGGCTACTACCTACATTGCAAACAATCCTATGTTCCATGAGAGAACAAAACATGTGGAAGTGGATTGTCATTACACCAAGAGTTTGATTCAACAGGGTCTGCTTCGTACTACTTGTCTTGCCTCCTCAGACCAGACTACTGACATGTTTACCAAGTCATTGCCACGTCCCCAGTTTGAGAAGTGTAGAAACAAGCTGAGCATGATGGATATATATATTCCAGCTTGAGGGGGAGTGTTGAGTTATATTTATGTTTTATGTTTGTAAGAGGTGCTGTGTTATTTTATTTTATTTAGTGGGTCTATGATATACTTTTCCCACACCAATATAGAGGTGTAGGGACTTCTTGACAACCTAAGGAAGTTTATTTTCTTCAATTTAAACATCTAACCATAAAGCAAACGAGTTCAACATAATCAAACAAAAGTGCAACATAGCCAAATTACATATCATGTCTTAAAACGACATAAGCAAAATCATTGTAGACATTCTAAGTGCAACGCTTCTTGTAAACATATTGTTGTTGAAGAGTGTAGATGACGATTGTATCGTCACCGCCATCATCATCATCTTCATCTTCCTTATCTTCATATTCATCTTCATCGGCATGTTCATCTTTATCATCATAAGGAATGTCTTCATCTTGCATATCTTCTTCGTTACCTTCACTAAGAATGGTCTCTTCTTCCTCAACCTGTTGGGAGGCTTGATATGGATCTTGAAAATGTTTTTGCTGACGCTCCCCAAATTCCGAAGGAGCCTTTGGTTGAGCTCGCTTTCGTTGTTTAAGTTGTTGAGTGGATTAAGCAAAATAGGACTCAATGGAAAGAGATAGATCATAGAACTTGTGTTCCATTTGACGCATGCCAAAGTTTAGGTTGGTTAGGTTATGGCCAATATAGTTGAAAGTGTTTATCATTGTAGGATCGGTTCCAGGTAAATGAGCTAGATTAACCCAAGGAAGTTTGGTTCCGAATAAGGGTAAGGTCATAGGAACAAAGTCGGAAGATGTCCCCAAAACTTGATGAGAAGAGGATTGAGCATTTGGATCAACTTGCTCATCCTCTTCATAATTAGAAGAGTCTTTTCCAATAGGTTTTACCCTCATTTTCTTGAGAGTGGACCACTTGAAGTAGACCACCTTTCTAAAAGGGGTAAAATTGGAGAGATCAACCTGACACTTGATGAGAATGTGAGAAACCAAAATGTCAAGAGGTAAGGTGGAAGCACGGTAATGAGGATGAAGAAAATATATAAATACCGTGTTCCAATTTATCGGAAAGCCGATGATGATAGCATAGATAAGTGGTAAAATGTCAACAGAATTTTGTAATATTTTGCCTTAAGGTTCCATGCTAAAATTTGAAATAAGACTCGAGAAAATAAGGTCATGTTTAGGGCAACAAGTAATTTACCCTGACAACTAGGTTGAAGAAGAGTTTCATTTGAGCAATGGTGAATTTCTCCTTAAGAGAACTAAATGCATGACCTTCATTAGGACATTGGGTAATGGTTGATAGAAACTTAGGAGTGATAGTTGCTCATTTTTTCAAAAATAATGGAGGTTAAGATAAGATGACTTCTATTTTCTTGTTCTTGGAGATTGTCAAAAAATAGACAATTGATATCGGGATATACTCCAGGAACATTGGCAAAAAAAGTTTCATCAAAGAAATGCATCAAGTGTTGTTCGAAAAGACGGGTAGCAAAGCCATGAAGTTGTAAACTAAAGTCTTTCCAACCAACAGGCATACAATGGTGAAGCTTTAGGCCCTTATACGAATCAAATTTGGATTTGACATCCTCATTGATGCAAAACTTATGAAAAGCATCTTGAGATGCCTTACCCTTAGATTTGGACTTAGGTGTCATTTGATCACATTCAAACAAAAATAAGAGACATAAGCAACATCATTAGCAATAAGAACTATGAAATTAACATGTGTACCGATACTCATCACTAGTATCAATTCACCTTGTACTGGTACTAATGAGTACCGGTATTGTGTGCATAATATAGAATAAAATACACACAAGCCTACAAATACCGGTACTGGTTATGTGTTCTGGTACTGGTTGGTTTCCAAATCCAACCACAGAATGGGCAGGTACCAGTACTGACCATCAGTACTTGTACCTGCTACCGTTAGTAGGCTCTATTGCAGCCAACGAGTGATGATGGATACCAATACCGATTGGTACCCAACAAAAAAAATTTTCAACAGTAGCAGATCGTGACAGAAGAAGAAAGATTGAAAGGAAAAACACGATCTGCGAAGGTAAAGCCCTAAAAGGGAAGAGGGATTACCTTGAATCCTTGGAGAGAATCTTGGAGACAAATTCAGAGAGAACTTCTTTGGAGAAGGCCTTGGAGAGTTTGAAATGGGGCTAGGGTTTTTAAAGGAGAGAAATGAGGCAAGTTATTTGCACTTGCACTCCTTTATATAAGATGGGCCACGTGCAACCACTTAAGTAATTGAGAAAAATGTAAATGTAGAACTTAGGTATTGGTGAAATCATATAATAATCTACCTAAGTTAGGAAACCACATTGCAAATAACATCCTAAAATTTCCAATAATAAGGAAATATTGCATTATACCCCTCATGGGTAAAATTAGGTAAATTGCAATTAAGCCCTTAATGTTTTTAATAATTACAAACAAGTTGGAAAACAATCAAACAATTAATTTTAAATTTCTCTTTTAGTACAAAGTCTAAATTTTCTTCTTATAAAGCAGAACCTCTCTGCTGCAAGAGATTTTGTAAAAATGTCTGCCAATTGATTTTAGACATTTATAAATTCTAAGGCCTAGTTTGATAAGGGGGATAACCAATCAAAATATGGGTTAACCTTATTTGGTGGGAAGGATATTTTAACCTAAGTTAAGTCCTTATTTTGGGGTTGATGTGGGATAGCTATTTTTATGGGTTATCCCATGTATTTTCACAGGTTAACCCAGAAACTTTCCAAACAGCCACAGGTTAACTCACCAGGATAACCCTTATGACTTCCAAACAAAAATGCAGGATAACCCATCTACAAAAAAGTTATCCCATGAAACATTTCCCTCCATCCAAACTAGCCTTAATTGAATGACACATTGAAGCACATTATCTATAAGAAAATGATGTCGAACATCTATGTGCATGGTACGTGGATGATGTACTGGATTCTTAGATAAATTAATTACACTAGTGTTGTCACATAGAATTTTAGATTGTGCAAAAATCAATCCAAAATCGGATAGTCTATTTCATCCAAATGACCTGAGAGCAAGCGAGTGAAGCAACAATATATTCTGTTTCAATCGTGGAAAGTGAAACACGTCTGTTTCTTAGAGAACCAAGATACCAGGGATTCTCCAATGAAATGACAAGTGTTGCTAGTACTCTTTTAGTCTGTCCGACTTCCTGCATAATTTGCATCACTATAGGACAATAAGTCTAACGTTTATGCTTTAGGATAGAAAAGACCAAGATCTCTTGTGCTATTTAGGTATCTAAATATTCTTTTTACTACGTTTAAATGAGATTCCTTTTGTTTGGATTAAAATCTCGCACATAAACATGTGGCAAAAAAATATCAGGTCTAGAGGCTGTAAAGTATAGCAGTGAGCTATCATATCCTGGTATTTCTTTTCATCTACTTTCTTGCCGAAAATCTTCACCAAGAGAAATAGATGGAGCAATTGGAGTCTCTTTTCCTTTTACATTTTCAAAGTCAAACTTCTTGAGTATTTCAAGAACATACTTTGACTAATGTGGATTCCTATGTCCAATTTTTGGATCTAGAGGCCTAAGAACTTGAGTTCACCCATCATACTCATTTCGAACTCGGTCTTCATGGTCTCACTAAAACTCTGACACAGGGACTCCTTTGTTGATTCAAATATGCTATCGTCGACGTATATCTGGACCAACAGGATACCATTTCCTTCTTCCTTAACAAATAGAGTGGAGTCAACTCCAATCTGAAGAAGAGAGGACCTAAGTCGATCAATTCAGGCCCTGGGAGCTTGTTTAAGTCCATATAATACCTTGTTGAGCTTGAATACATGCTTTGGGTGTGTTGGGTCCTCGAACTCGGGAGGCTAATGAACATAAATTTTTTCCTTAATATAACCATTAAGAAATGTGCTCTTGACATCCATTTGATATAACTTGAAGGCCTTTGCACTTGGAAAAGTAAGTAGCATCTGAATAGGACACCAAGCAGGAGCAAACGTCTCATCGAAATCAATTCCCTCATGTTGATTGTAGTCTTGAGCTACGAGTCTAGCCTTGTTCCTGATTAAGCTTCATCCAATTTATTTTGGAACACCTACTTGGTTCTAATAATAGAATTACCCTCAAGAGTGGATACCAAATCTCATACATTGTTCTTTGTAAATTGGAGTAGCTCCTCCTGCATAGCTACAACCCAAGACTCATCCTTTAATGCCTTATCAACTTTCGTAGGTTCAAGTTGAGATACAAAGGCATTGAGGACAAAGTCAGCCCCTAATTGAGACTGAGATTTTACACCTTGTTCAATGTCACCAATGATTTCTTCTTAAGGGTGATCCTTGTGGTGTACCCATTCTTTTGGAAGATCATGGACATTTCGTGTATCTACCATTTTTGACACATCGATAAAGGGGGTATCCTCATCATCAAACTCTACTTGATTGGGTTCAGGTTCTCCTAAGTTTGTTTTATCGAATGAAACATGTAGGAATTCTTCAATTACAAGAGTTCTTTGTTAAAAGACTCGATAAGCTTTATTTCTGTTTGAGTAGCCAATAAAGATGCCTTCATCACCTTTAACGTCAAACTTATCAAGTCTATCTCAGGTGTTTAACAAATAACACCGACTTCCAAACACTCTAAAATAGGAAGCCCTAGGAGAGTTCTTATAATATAGCTCATATGGAGTTTTCTTGATAATAAGCCTTAGAAGAGTTCGATTAAGAACATAATAGGCCGTGTTAACGGCTTCAACCCAGAAGTACTTTTGAAGCCTAGACTCCAAGAGTAATGTTCGAGCACATTCATGTAAAGTACGATTCTTGCGCTCTACAACATTTTTAGATGGTGTTCAAGGAAATGAGTATTCATAGGTGATGGAAGAATCAACACAAACTTGAACACTTTTCGTTTTCAAATTCACCCCCATGATCAGTCCTAAGTTTAAGAATAGAAGATTTTTCCTTTTGAAATCTTTGAGCAAGACTTAGGAATGAGCCAAATGAGTCAATCCTTATGTTTCAAGAAGATAACCCAAGTGAACCTTGAGAAATCATCAACAATAACTAGGCAATTTTTTGATCCATTTAGGCTCTCAAATCATATTGGCCTAAATTGATCAAGATGTGGCAATTCTAAAGGACGTGCAATTGAAACTAAGTCTTTTAATTTAAAAGAGGTTTTGTGTATTTTTTCAAGTTCACAAGATTTTGCACAAAAGCATCCTTTTTATAAGTTAATTTGAATAGGTCTCTTACTAATTCATTTCTGGCTAGTTTATTTAGGTATTTGTGATTGATGTGTCCTAGCCATAGGTCCACTTCAACGTGAGTGGCAAGCAGACATTTTACAAACTTCTCTTGTGAGAAATGAGAAGCATAAATATTTTTCATATCTACAACCATCAATTAAAATAATATTAGTTCCTTCTTTTAATATTTTAAATCCAATTTTTGAAAATAATACATCACAACCATTGTCACAAATTTGACTAACATTAAACATTAAGTAGATTATGTTTTAAATTTTCTACTACAAGTACTTTCCGTACCTGCTTAGTGGAGTTACTTATTGTACCTTCACCAATAATGCGACAACATTTGTTATTGCCAAGGTTTTAAAAAACGTAAGGCGGTACTGAGGCGGTTTGCCTTCATCGTGGCAAGGCGTAAGCCTCAGGATTTGCATAAAAAATATAGAAAATGAAATGATATATACTTATCAAGTGCTAATAAGGAAATAATGACATAAATGACACAGTTTCATAACATTTTTTCTCAATCATAGCATTGAAAGAACGAAACTAAACGAGAGATAACGTTTAAATGAAAAGATAAACATCCATATAATATAAAAGATTAGAAACCATAACAAAAGCACAAACTAAACCAACTTCCCAAACCATTGGGAGACTTAAGAGTTAAAGCATAGATTAAAATGAAGGTACATGAAACATCCACATCAAAAACTCTAAAGAATTACAACACATTGTAGACTCTAGTCTCCTCCTCCTTGAACACCGTCAAGCTCATAATGCTGTCGCTAGGGCTGGTCGCATCATCCCAAAAGTCATCCATAAACTTCATCCTAGCCTCATTATCATCATCTTCCCCGGTATCTCTATCACTCTCTTGGAACTCTTCCTCCTCAACGTCAATAACAGCTTTGCCTAAAAGATAAGTCATTTTAAACAATTTCTTAGAAGTTAAAATCTTAGTTTGTAACTTTAAACATTATAGTTCAGCAAAATAAAAAATTACATATTACCTTTATTCTTGTCCTTTCTCTTTTACCTCTTTCTTCTACTTTCTCCTACTTGTATTCCTCCCTCTTCTCCTACTAACTGCTCAAGATCAATAGGATCCTTTTCTAGAGCTACAATTGCATCAAGCTCCTCATAAGCATCAATCTCTGTTTCACAAAGTTGTAGCTCAGCAATCCACTCATCATCTGAGTCCACTTCCTCTAAGCATAGAGGATCATCCATTGTCTTTTTCTTCACCTCCTTGTGTTTCAATTTCAAATCGAATATATAATAAACCAAGTCATTGAGTTTATCTTGTCTCAGCATGTTCCTTCTCTTAGTATGGACCTACTCAATGAAAAGTTCACCATTAAATTTTATAGCCTAATTATTATATATTATTCTAAATTTGAAACGCAAATTAAGACTTTTTACCTGATTAAAAGCACTCCAATTTCGCTCACATGCAGATGTACTACAAGTCAAACTTAAAATGCGCATGGCAAACTTTTTCAACTTAGGTGTTTCATCACCAAATGCTCTCCATCAATCCGCTGTAATGGAAATTTTGTTTATAGTATATAGGAAAAAATTAACAAAATTTATTAATTTAAATGATAGAATCATTGAAAGAACTTTACAAGGACTCCTCTTAAAACGAGTCTCAATGTCATTGGACCATCTAAATAATCCTCTTCCATTAACAAATGCATTTGTTTGGAGATCCACATTCAACCTCTCATCCTTGTCAGGAATCAACCTCTGGAAGCATAAGTACAAGCCCATCTTTACTTCTGAATCAACTTTAAAAGTTGGTTCATACTGGCATTGGGGATTCAGAAAATAGGCAGCAGCATGCAAGTGTGTGTGCAATTCCCTGTCCCATTTTCTGTCAATGATGTCCCAGATTGTCTTGTACTTCTTTTCATCATTACCTAAATTTTTAGCAATAGCTTCCTTAGCCCTATCCATAGCCTTATAAATAAATCCCATAGGTGGATATTGTTCAGTGTCCATTCTTAAAACCAACACCAAGGGTTTGATTGTCCTTATCACATAGGCTACACCAGGCCAAAATGTTCTACTTTTGAGGACAATATTTTGTACAGTTTGCCCTTGAACCTTCAATGCATAACTGCTACACTTCCACCTTTTTGAGGTGAAAAAAGACTCAAGAGCATCTTTTGCTGTTAGTAATTTCTGCAAGGTAAGGAAAGCAGTAGCAAACCGAGTGACGGCAGGTCTCACCAAGTCTCCTACATGCTTCCTTATCATGGCCACCACCCAAGCATGTACATATATGTAATTAATTATTTGTTTGGCCTTCTTGAAAACAGAGTCATGAAAAGGTAGCTTCATGATATCCTCCAACATAAGGTCAATGCAATGAGCAACGCACAGAGTCCAACACCAATGTTCCCTTTTTTCCATCAATTTCTCTCCAACTTTTTTATAAGCTGATGCATTATCTGTTATCACTTGGATAACATTGCTTTCACCCACTTCTTCAACAACATCATCCATCAATTTGAAGAGATAGCATTCTTGATCTCATCAAAGGCATCAACAGATTTCAGAAACCACGTACCTTTTAGGTTGTTGACCAAAAAATTGATCAAGGTGCGTCCTTTTGTATCTGTCCAACCATCAGACATGCTACATCCAATCTCTTTCTAAGACGCTTTCACTTGGTCCATCATAATATCTATTATCTTCACTTCTTTCAAAATCCAAGTTCGTAACTCATGCATTATAGGACCTCTAAATCCCCTTCCATAGTTACTTACATCTTGAAGCATTTCCCAGTAAGATGGACTGGTGGCCAAATTGAATGACAATCCATTCTCAATGAAGAATCTACCAATACTAAGACACGTTCTAATTTTTTTTTCTTTCTTCCAAGAAGAATTCAAAGTAATCTACTTTGGAGGACATTGAGGAGCATTATCAGGTCCATCACTTCCAGGCCATACTTTCTGTTCAACTCCTACAACAAATAAATCCAGAGGACCCTTCACCACTTGTGCACCACTTGATCCTGTAGGTGCATTTTCATCATACGCAGATGGACCTTCTACTGTATATGCACCTATGCGATGGATTTCTTCCATTTCTTCAAGTGCTCTTCTTCTACCAACTTCCTTCTTTGCTAAGAAGGCCTTAATTTCAATTTCTAATTCATGTGGCACCTTTGCACATGCTCCCACATTTTGTGTGTCTTCGCTAAGTGCTCCTTCAGTCTTGCAATGCCACATGTGATAGTTTTCTCACATAAGTTACACTTCACATACTTATATCCTTTCTCCCTTTGAGATCCTTGAAGGTCAATTTATGTGCAATACTTCCATCCAGGATCAAACCTACCAATGCCAGTGGATCCTTCTTTTCCTCCTCTTCTTGCCTTTGGTGCCATGTCTTAAAGCATAAAAGAGATCGGTAATCAAATCAACCTAAATGACTTAAACTTGAAAAATAAATCTAAATGAAATGACCTAAACTTATAGTCAACATACTAACCTCAACTGCCGCTGGAGCTGCGCTCGGAGTCTCAGACTTACGCAAGAGCTGGACCACTGCTCGGGCCTGCACTGCTACCTACTGGAGCTGCACTGCGCTGCTGGACCTGCAACGGCGCTGGAGCCTACCGCTGCGCTGCGTGGACCTGCGATGCACTGCACTACGCTGGAGCCTACGCTACGTAGAGCGTTGCCGCTGTGTGCTCGCACTGCTGGCGTTGGAGCACTGTGATGCGTTGCGAGGAGCGCTGCCACTGCGTGTAGCACTGCGCTGCGCTGCGTGGAGCTACTCGCCGGTGAAGGAAGGCTGCGATGCGGTGGAGCAAGGCTGTAAGAGCTGTCGGTCTGCTGGTGGAGGTTGCGATGAGGTGCTGGAGGCTGCAAGTGTTTTTAAGGTTTGGTTTAGGGCTAGAGCCAAAGATTAGGTCAAAAATATGGTCATGTGATTAGCACATGACCATTTTACAAAGTAGCATACCCGAGGCGGCGCCTTTCCAACGCCTCAGCGCCTCGGCCACGCCTCGACAAAGCGAGGCGCACGCCTCGCAGAATCAAGCTGAGGCTTAAGCCTCAAGGTTAATTTGCCACGCCTCACCTCGAGGTGCATTTTTTTAAACAATACTTGTCGCCCAACTTGATGTGCCCTCCATCTTGAATCCTCGTCCATTCTATAAATAGGTCAGAGTGTCTCGTCATGTACTTGGAACATCCACTGTCTAGGATCCATTTGTTTTTAACTTGCAAAACAGTTTAATAAATCTGATTTAGGTACCCACTTTCTTTTAGGTCCTTGAATGTTAGTACCTTTCAAATCTTTAAATTTATATACCTGTTTTGTGTTAGATCTATAATTCTTAGGATTTGACCTTTTGATAAATCCATGCATACCTGAGTGCATGTGATTTATTTTGTGTTCTTTTTATGTTGAAAGTTGGCTTTCAAAACATCACAAAATTCGGTGCTCAACCTAGTAGTTGCTTTTAAATTAGTTAAAGTCTTCTCAAAATGTTCATAGATATCTTCTAACTATTATTTTTGCATGCAGCTGAAAGTTAATGTCTTTAGACATGTCTAACTCTATTTCTAAGGTTCGATAGTTATTATGCAAAACCTATTTTCGTTTTTAAACATCTTAGCCTTTTGATATAATTCTTCATATGCTTGCAACAACTCATCAAAAGAGATTTCGGAATCTACCTCATTGTCCTATGATCATTTGCCATCAAACATTGATGGGCGGCTTTATTTTCCTTGGATTCTTCAGATGAAGATTCCGTGTTGGAATCGTTGTCGTCCCAAGTAGCCTTATAAGCCTTTCTTGATGTCTTCTTCCAATCTATTTCTCTTGTCTCCTTTTCTTCTTTTTTCTTCTTGGTCAATGGATAATCCTTTCGCACGTACCCTTTTTTCTTGCATTCAAAACAAATTGTTCTTTGAAACTTACACTTTCTTACCTTGTTTGCAGATGAATCGTTGAAACTTCCTTGTTAGAAGAGCAAGCTCTTCTTTGTTAAAGCCAGAGTCGTCGATGTCCGATTCTTCCCGTGTCACTTTGAAGACAAGGTCCTTACTTATGGGCTTCACCTCATTCTTTTTCATATTCTCCAATTGTACCTCATAGGCCACGAGGCTTCCAATTAGGTCATTAAGAGGAAGGGTTGATAGGTCCTTTGCCTCTTGAATTGCCATTGATTTTGGAGCCCAATCACTTGAAAGAGATCTAAGAATCTTCCTTACAAGTTGTTCATTCGTCATCTTTACCCCTAGATTTTTTAGAGGATTTACAATATCTCCAAATCTCATGTACATTGCTTTGATGAGTCACCTTTCTCCATCCTGAAACACTCATAACTTTCTGTTAGAATAGAAATGCGAGTTTTTTTTACCTTGTATGTTCCTTCATATGTTACTTGAAGTGTGTTCCATATCTCATATGCTGACTCGCAAGCTGAGATACGATTGAACTCCTCAGATAGTGCACAATAAAGCACGTTCATGGCCTTCGCATTGCTAACGATCTTTTGATCCGTAGTCAGCACTACTCGTTCTTCTAAATCCGTATAGTTGGGTTTGGATAAGCGTCCAAGCATCCTCATCCATAGATTTGAGGAATACTTGCATGTGCTTTTTCCAGTATGCTTAGTCCACCCCATCAAAGTAGGGAGGATGTGAGGATGACTGAACTTCGGTGCGCTTGATTGATGATGATGCTATTGCGAGTTGATTTGTTACGTCTTCTCGCCACTTGCTCTAATGCCACCTGTAGGATCTGAGAACACAAGCACACTAGAAAGGGGGTTGAATAGTGTGATAAAAAATGTATATAAGACAATTCAAACCACAAATTAACACCAAATATATAGTGGTTCCCCTCACTTGAGTACTCCACTACCCAAGTCTTCCGACTTAGGATTTCTAACATGATTCCTTCAACCCAGAGGGAATCAGTTCACTATAATAAGAGATAATTAATGAGTTACCTCAACCCAATTACAAGAGATTAGAAACAAATAAAGAGTACAATGTAAGCAAAAGTAAATGGCTTACAACTTGAATCCTAAGTCTCCCAACAATTTATAATTATAAAAATATTATCAATGGAAGCTAAGGAAGAAATCAACGTGCAAAACAACTTATTAGAATGAAAAAGTACACACCTAAAGACTTGTTGCGAACACAAAGAATTTTCTTGCAAGTCACTAGTGTAAATAAGAATTTTTTGAAGCAAAGGAGAGAGGAGTGATGTGTGGTGAAAGGACCCAAAGGGACATATTTATAAGCTAGAATGCACCCCCTCCCCCCCCGCCCCCCGGCTCCATAGCCGTTGGGTGCTAATTAAGGGTGATTTAAATCAATTTTAAAGCAAGTCAGCCATTCAGATCTAGCTCAACAGGTAGTTGGTACCAGTACTAAAGTTTGGGTATCGATACTAGCTGCTCACAGACCATTAGTAGTCAGTACAAAAGAGACTAGGTACCGGTACTCAGTGCTCCCAAATGAGTACCAACTAGTTAATAGGTACAATACTCATTTTTAGTACCGGTACCTGTTACAAGTTTGAAGTAGAGAAGACACTGTGACCTACATGTACCGGTACTCATGATGGATACCGATACTTGTAAGGTCCAAGCTAGAATATAACTCACAAACTGTGAGCACCATATATCGGTACTCATTATGAGTACCAGTACTCATTATAAGAACCGATACTTGTTCACAGTTTGAGTTAACAATGCAAACCTGTGCCCTGCATGTATCCGTATTAATGAACACTACCAGTATTTGCAACAAGTACCTTGATTTGTTGATTTTAAGACTTCATATCTAATCAATTTTAATACTATAAGAATACATCTTTGGATTTTTGAACAACGAATTTTTGTTGCAAGATTGAGACCTAATTATCTTTAATTACTTTAACTCCTATGTCCATTTATTTTGTTAGGAGACGTACATAATCTAAGACAAAAAATAGTCTTCATCATCATCTTCGTCAGAATCCGAGCCTTTTCATTCATGTGAATTCCACTCGCAAAGATTCATTAGATTTTAAAACGATTTTGTTAACACCAAAATTTAAAAGAAAGTGGAACTAGGTTCCAACACTTTCTAGTGACAGCAGTGATTGTGGTTGTTTGGAAGAGATTAAAATGCAAAAACTTTCTTTCAAAAGTAGATCATTTGAGGCATATGCCTCTCTTGATCTTCTCTTTGGCTTTCTTCCGAAGACTAGGATTAGTTGGACGAAGAGGGGTGTTTATTACCACCTCATTCAGTGTTGGTTAATGGCCTACTAGGTACGAATAGGTGCAGTTATGGCAAGGTTAAGGTGGAGTGTTGCCTCTCTCCCTTTTGTTGATGTGTCTTTGCAGCAGGTGCCTTGACTTCTTTTTTCGTAGGCATGCTGTTCAGTTTTTGTATGTAGGCCAAATCAGAGTCAGATACTCTTGTGCCAATTCTTCATTATTTGTAAGTACACAGTTTTCTTTGTTTGAAGGGGATGTGCTGGAGACAGAGAATGTGGTAGCATTAGTAAGCTTGCTAGGAGACTTCTCAGGTTCAAAGATCAATGATTCAAAGTCCTCCATTGTTCCTTTGCATTTGTGCAGAGAGGAAAACGAATATGCCTGCAAGATTTTTGCCAATAATATACTTAGCTCTGCCTCTGTTGGATAGAAGTCCTACTAGAGATTTGGATCCTTTTTTCACGAGGTTTGTGTTCAATTATGTTGCGTCTTGCTAGTTGTTTCTCACTGGTGTTGGGTGATAGCAGCTTCATATTTTGGAAGGACAACTGGCACAGTGTGTCCTTGGAGACATCTTTTCTACGTTGTTTGGCTTTGTTGAGAATTAGGAGTTCAAAGGTGCATGCCAATGAGAGGGCCCTTTCAAGGTCATGGTGTGAACGTCTTTGAAAGTGAGGTTTTTTGCATGATAATGAGAAGTGATTGATGATGAAGACTTTTAGGACGTGTTCGCCAAATTGCAGGGTGGATGGCACTTTGTGTGTGATGAAGACACTCATTGTCTCTTTTTTTGCTTTTAGTTCTCCAGGGGTGTGGGAGAGGGTTGCCTTGGTATCAGCATATAGGCTTTTTTGGAGTTTTAGGACATTTTCAGGGAATGCTGTGGTGTTAATTCATATCTGAACAGGAAGTTCTTGCCAATTAGATGGGCTTTGTGGAGGCAAAGAAATGATGTTGTGTTTTATAGAGAGAGTTTGGGTGGAGAATGTTGTTTCCAAAGCTGGGTATTAATCCAAACTTTGGTTGGACAATTTACAAAAGTTTTTTATTTTTCAATAGAAGCTTGGATGGCTACTGGTCCTTGGTGATAATCCTGTTCTTTTTTCCAAGAGAAGGGTCTTCTGGAATTCAATGACTAAATTCAGAGAAAAATGGTCATTTGGCCTTAAGCTATCAACTATTGCAACTTAATTCAGAGCAAATAATCTTATAGGATTCAGGACAAGTGTCGTGAGAGAAGCCCCTGTTTCTATGGGCATAAATATATACTCACTTTGTTGGTAACCTTTGTTTGCATATGAACTAGGAGGGTTATCCCTATGACAGGTATCATGAATATGCTCCTAGTCCCTGGCAATGATTTTTTTTACAGGTCAGCTATTGGCATTGAAGAGTACAGTGTCAGTCAGTCAACTTTGGAGACCATCTTCAACCATTTTGCAGCCTCTCAGCATACGGCAATGCAATGAGAAACTGGTGTATTCTCTGTCCAGCCTAACGTCCGTGCTCTACTTTTCTTTGGAAGGTCTCGTATTACTCACAACAAATATCTTGTAGCATACACACACACACACACGAACACTTGTAACAACTAGGCTCCAACAAAATGGTTGTCAAGAGTCTTATAATGTATTATGTATCTAACGGCATTCACCTTTAATTCTGTGTAGCATACTTATAAATTCATGTGATACTTATGAATGCATATGCATGCCTTGATACGTATACATGTATGCATTTGTGTGCTCTCAGCTATCTGTAGTCTCGTGTTTGGATGGGTGTGTGGTGCATGCTGTCTCTAGGTGTCTCTGCGCTTATTCATCATATCTGCACGAACAATTAGAGAAGTTGATACCGACAGCATCATACGACAGAACCTGGTGTCCATTTGCGTATCACTCCATGGAAATCAATATGTTGTGTGCCTGCCCGTGATTCCAATTCAAATAAGATGATGCAACAGAAATCAATGATTTTTTCGTGTATATGTGTTATATCCCAATGTGTATGTCGGCTCACATTCGTAAAGCAATAGAGACTGACTTAGAGGGAATATCGCAATAGCATGGATTTCGGTTGATGTTCCGGTGCATGAAATTCTTTGTTTTGGTTAGAGAGGCACTGACCTTCATTCTTGTCTGAATTTTGTTCGCATTCAACCTAATGATGGCTGTATGTTGGGAGTTGGAAATAAATAAGGTGTGATTCAAAGCAATCATTTTCCATGTAGAAGGATTCCAACGTCATGCTACAGTGAGTTGTTGAAAGTTGCTAGATGATGTTACGAGAATGACTATAGCAAAAGAGGGATTGGCATGTGGAGAGAGAGGCTAGCATTGAGAAGCACCTACAATTTGTTACATGGCCATCGTTGCCAGGGATGTATGTACCATGTACTGCTGTGTATTGCCTTCTATGTTAAAGGATAGTTTGATTAAGGGATATATCACATACCACCTTTTAAGTCTCTTGTCGATAATTGCTGATGATGATAAACTGCTGAATTTTTCGGTATCAGTAAAAATCTAGCAGTGTGTCGAGAAAATGAGTATCGCATATGCGCATCCTTGGTGATGGTGATCTTGAAATTGTTTATAAATGATAGATTTGCAAATACCATAAATCAATCTTTTATTGGCTCTTTCTTTTGTAGATTGCATAAGTTGACTCTTGTTGCACTAAACACCATTATCATGGAAGTGCCCATCAAAAATGAATATCGGATCGTTAGCATGACTATTGAGATATCACATATCATATCATGGCATACAAGCGAGCATTACAAAAAAAGAACATTATATTTAACAAGGAAAATCCCGTCACCACCAAGGAGAAAACCATGGGGGAGAAATTCAAAGATCAATTATAATAGTAAAAATTATATCAGCACTTCTTAAGTTTTCCTTGCTCTTGATCCAAACCTAAGCATCCTCTAGATTGTGTCATTTTCTTCTTTTATTTTGGCTGCATTGCCTTTGATAAGAGATTGTCGCTCTATCTATGAGCTCAAAAACAAGACTCATGACCCCACAAAAAAATCCTATTCCTGACAAGATTTCATGTTCAATCCTATTGAGACTTAAAAATTCTAAACCTATTAAAACTTAAAAATCGACCCAGATGGAAATAGGAATATCTTAAATTTCTAACACCTCTCACTTCTTTTTAGATCCTAATCGGGATTTAGATCGGCCTTCTGCTTAAATTATTGATCTGACAGACTCGCATCTCTGTTGTTTCTCTGGTTTTGACATCAGACGTCGTTACATCTAGTTGCTGTGTATTGATTGGTGATTCACTGTTGCTGATGTTACTTGCCTATCAGTGGAGATGAAACGTATCTGAATTTAAATAGTAACAGTTTCTGAGGTGTCCCCCAAATTTGTTTACTGCTGATCTAGCCAAGACTTAACTGCTATTATCGCGAATTTATGGAAAGGATTACCTTCGAAACAGAAACTGGGAGGATGAAAAATAAAAAGTTAATTACAGCTTTTAGTAGCATTTTTCCCAATTTGGAGCAGTCACCATTCTTGCGGTCTTGTTTAGGTAAATGCGTAAGATGGAAAGACCTTGGCAACATCTTTCAAATTTTCAATCCCTCTATTTTGCCTAGAGCGGAGTGTAACGAATAAGAAAATGGATTTTCTTTCCTTCTTTTAAAGGGTGAATTTCATCTCAAATAATCAAACAAGAGCTCTCCAAGGAGGGATGTCTAAAAAATGCTGGACGTGTGCGAGGTTATTCTCTCGAAGGAGATTAAGCATGATTGTGCGCCTGGACTGATGCACATAACATAACATGCACATAGGAAGAACCAAATGCTTACAGAGAGCAGTAATGTTTAATCAGGGAGAATGCCTTAGCACTCCCTGAATACAAACAAAGGAATGAAATTCGACCATCTTTTTAGGCCAATTTGGCCACGCCCACCCTCCGTATCTCTCCTGCTCCCGGCTTTTGAATGCAAACCCGCAGGTTAACAGGTCAAACCAGGTCGTTCATCCAAACCATTTGGCTAGCTTTGTCAGATGCAAAGAAAATGGCAGGATCAGGTTAAGGGTTTGACCCAGTGGCCTTGATCTGGTTGATTTGGTTAAGATTATCCATCCCTCTCGTCCAACTTTTGTCAGTGGATGGTGACAAAGGGGAAGACTGCCCATAATCATCATCTTAGAATCGGCTCATTAGTTTCCCTGCTTCCATAAACTATATCTCCAATGGCATTTTTTACCAAAAGAGAAAACCACCCAAGTGTACTCAAAGAACCCACAGGCAATAAGAATTAGCTTATAGAAATTTGATCAGACAACAGGTGGCTGAATTTCCATAAATTGGACATCTGGATGTCAAACCCTCGAATAATCCATCTCGAGTACAAGCAAGCACAAGGAACAGATAGAATAGCAACTAAATTCTTAGCCGTAGATAAATGCATGATTGAATCAGTAGGATTACATAATTACCCAATCTAAATGCAAGAACAGCATTATAATAAAAGGTAACATTTAAGGGCTACAGAAGGACTGAGAAATGACAAGTTCAGAGAATACAACTAAATCAAAGACCTGTACATTATTTTGGAGCACACAAAGCATCATCCATCCACCGCAACAATACCCTTACCTACATCATCTTCCAAGACTAGGAGAGAATTCCACTTGACGAATCTTCTGTGAAAGTCACAATGTAAGCAGTTAAGAGTAAAGGATCTCTTGGAACAAGAACTGCATCAGCTATCCAACGATGGCAGATTCCTCCTGCTAGAGTTCAAGTCAGGGTTGTCGCTTTTGTCAGTATCAGAGCTTTCCTTGAGAGATTCACTATCCATGCTCCCTCCCCGGCTTCTTCGAAGTCTCCGATCCTGGTAAGCATAATACAGACTTCCTAAATAAGATGAGCCTTGAATTCTGCATATCATTCACCACTAGGAAGAATGAAAGTAGAAAGGAGCAAATGATTACATGCGGCATTTCATAACTGTTGGAAAAGAAGAGAATGACTTGTCATATTCCAAGAAATCCTAGCCTTTTTATATAGTGAGAGGCAAAAGGGTAAATTACAAGGAAGATCCATCAAGAAATAACCAGTAAGAAAGAAACACCCAATAAGGGTATATTCCAATTTCCAACAGTAACTAAATATAAATATGGCAATTGCAGTAAATGTTGCATCTCTTTTTGGACAAGTTGCCTTGTAAAGTCTCACTCACCAAGTGAATGAAAAATCCTTGCCACAGGATGCCAAGTCACTCCAGATATATCTGATGTAGCTCCAGGTACAACTGATGGTTCAATAACAAGTCCCCTTCTTAACAAACAAACTTGTTTTTATGTCATTCTTTCCCGTATTTCAATTAAGTATATTTGAGCAACTTCTATTCATCTTCAAAGGATCTTGACAAGAAATAGATGTGTAATGTCAGTCAAATTCAATTTCGTCCCATTAAAATTCAACAAGCTGTGGACGATTTTATTTCTTTTGCTGATTTATATCTGCAATACAACCTAAGTAAATTTTTTGTTGAAAAAGGAAGCATCTGACATTTCCATTTCATTGGCTTCAGCTGAATGGGAAAGCTGAATTCAAGATTTTATTAACGTTATTTCGATGATGGTACAAACTTTCAGTATATTGCCATGATGCTATCCACGAGACAGTGCTAGCAAATCAAGCATTTGTCAATTTCACTAAACCCCTGCTATTGCTTGAATTTTCCTTGAGGTAAAGATTATTTTTAACATAAGCGTTTGACATTTCTTTTTTGGCACATTAGCCAGCAAGGAGACTTTTTTTAAGTAATAGAAAAAATCATTAACTAACCTCACGTGGTATCGGACCATCGGACTCTAGCATACAAACAACCTGCCCCATCATTGGCCTTTTATCTGAAGCTGCATCAACACACCTCAAAGCAGCTAGAAGAGCTCTTTTCAAGGCTCGTGTGGAAGGTCGTATTTCGATATAGGGATCTACAACCTCCTCTGACCGCCTGCTGCCTACCATCATTTTGAGCCACTCAACAAGATTCACCTGCATTCACAAGAACACTTAACAGCCTTCAAAGAATGAAAGAAAGCAATGCACTGAAGAAAAATAAAGAAAGAAAAAGGTAATGCACTGCCTGTCATCAATTATGAAGCAGCCACTCATTTGTATATAAGAAAAGTACTCCAAAAGTTGAGGTGTGGCACAGTCCTTAAGCATCAAATATAATTATTTATTTCAACCTGATGTAATCCATACAAATGGATAATTGGATCCGAAAGGAAAAATTATATATCGGGGTTGTTTAGTTCCACATTGTTAACATCATTGTTTGCATGTTTCTTGTTCCTGTAAATACATACAATGTTAGCATATGTTGTGTGATCTTTGTCTTAATATAAGGATTATGGGTGTTTTGTCCCTTAGGGAAATTCGTGTACTTTTAACTCTACGATCTTTCTCTATATAAAAGAACCCTAGGATTTCTAATGAAATTAAATCATTTCAACCAATTTGACATCAGAGCAACGGTCCTAGACCGTGGCTCTAAGTATCCCACCCCTCTCAGCCTCCAAAACCCTAATCACCTCTCTCTCCCTCGTGAGCGGCAGCGGCTCTCGACAGAGCTCCTGCGGCGCGCTGTAGCATGCGCAGCAGTGTTGCGGCAATGCGGGTGAGCCTACTGCACCATCAACGACACTCAGGCGACACTTGCGGCGGCGCAGCGGCGAGCTTGGAGGCTCTCCTAGCCTCCGACGGTGGCGCTACAGTGTCTGGGCTGATCGTGGCGGCACTATAGCGGCTTTGGGGCCTCTCCTAAACACCGGCAACGACACTGCGATGCCCTTGGAGGCCGATCTAGTCTCCGGCGGCGGCACAGCAACAGCTTGGTAGATTTGCGGCGATGCTACAGGCGGTTGGCGGCGGCGACGCAACAGCAGCTAAGGCTGCTTGTTGGGCCTACAACGTCGTGATGTAGGCAGTGCTGATCCACAATAGCCACACAACGGCCTCTGACGGTGTCGCTACAATGATCTGTGGCGATGGTTGGTGGCTCAGATCGACAGGGAGGTAGTGCGTAGTGATCTGATCGCTATGCAACGATTATGAGGGGCTTTTTGCCCTGATCTAAGAACGTAAGTTCGTAATGCAGGTTTGAATTTGTTTGATTTCATATTGTGGATGATTTTATGGTGATAGAAGCTTGATCAAGACTTCCGGATTGTGAAAAATGGCTTCAGATAATCAGTCCAAAGTGTCTTCGGGCTCTGTTTCTGACACCAGGGTACTCAAGAATCCTTTCTTTGGTCCTATTGTTAAGTTGGATGAGACCAACTACCCACAGTGGTACCAGACCTTTCTTATGACCGTCAGGGGTTATAAAAAGAGATTCTTACGAATCCGGAGCCTGAGAACATGACAGGCACAAATGCTAATTGAGATTGCGACAATGCCATGGTTTGTGCATGGCTGATACAGACGGTTATTCCCCGCATAGGGGATGAGATCATGTACTACACTACTGCAAAGGAGATGTGAGAGTCCTTGCATGATACCTATTCACATGCCAAGAACTCCGCACGAGTTTTTCAGGTCTTCTATAAACTTTTCTATCTACAGCAGGAGGGACGCACACTATCACAGTATTACTCCCTCATGAAGGGAATGTTGGAGAAGCACTACTCCTATCTGCCGGGGTGTGTCTGTGAGTCCTGAAGGAGTTTTAGGAGACAATTGGTTGTCTCTTTTTTTGGCTAGCCTTGGACCTGAGTATGCAGTAGCCAGAGATCAGATCATCACTGCTCCTGAGCTTCTTACTCTGGAGGAAGCATAAAGTAGACTCAACAGAGTTATAGTACGCACTCCTACTCTTGACACTGTTGCTCAGTTGTCTACGCTAGCTGCGATCCCTGGGCGTGGCAAGGGAACTACTTATCCTACACGTGGTCGTGGACGTGTACGCTCTTCTTGTACACGTACCAGGACTCCGTGTACTTACTGTGGCAACCTTGGTCACGGTGAGACTACATGCTGGCAGAAGCATGGTAGGCCACCAGTGGCTAATCAAGCAATTGAGATCTCCGATGCAACTCTTCTTACTTCTGATATTAGTTCCTTGAGCACTGAGATTGAGAACTTGCGGCAACAGATTGCTCAGTTGACTCAGGCGTCCTCTCAGATTTCAAACACTACAGCTATGACTTCCTCTTCAGAGACACCTGCGACTGGTATGTCATCACTTTTGTCTTCTGGTGAGTGGTTGATTGATTCTGGTGCATCCAAGAACCTATGTGGCAATTGAGATTCTTTCTCTCTGTTAGCACCTGTTACACCTGCCAAGACAGTACAAGTAGCTGATGGGAGACACTCACCACTTGTTGGTAAGGGAGATATGTCTTTATCTCCTACTCAAAGACTTGCAGATGTCTATTACGTGCTTGATTTTCCTTTGAGTTTATTGTCCGTTAGCAGAATCACTAGAGATCTGAACTGCCGAGCTATTTTCAATGCGTCTTCTTGTGTCTTGCAAGACAAATTCACTGGGAAGACGATTGGTGGAGGACGTGAGAAACATGGGGTGTACCGTCTAAGTCATAATGCTTTTGCTAATTTTGCTACCCAGGGCCTTGCTTCTGCTGGATCTCTCCAGTGGCACCACCGCCATGGCTGTCTACCCATTCATCGACTCAGATGTGTTCTACCACACATCCCCTCCACTACTGCTTTCACCTGTGATGCTTATCAGCTTGGCAAGCACCACAGGGTTAATTTTTCCAGTTCTACTTTTGTTACGTCTGTTGCTGCATTTGATTTGATTCATATAGACATGTGGGGGTCCCAGTCGTACTCCTGATCACTTGGAAATAAATATCATCTTATTTTAGTTGATGACTCTTCTCGTGTTTCTTGAATGTTTCTCTTGAAAAATAAGTCCGATGTGAGATAAATTATTGAGAACTTTGTCAAAGAAATAAAAACTCAGCATTCTTATTTGGTGAAGTGCTTTCATTCTAATAATGCTTTGGAATTTTGTACTTTACATTTACGCAATTTCTTTTCTAGTTGTGGCGTTATCCATGAAAACAACATTTCCTCATACCTCTCAATAAAATGGTGTTGCTGAGAGGAAATATCGTCATATTCTTGATGTTGCTCGCACCTAGCTGATTCACCATTCTGTCCCCTCTCTATTGGGGTGACGTTTTAACTGCTTGTTTTTTTATTAACCGAATGCCTAATGCTGCATTACATAAACGAATTTCTCTTCAGGTCATGTATCCTGATCGTCCCTTATTTCACGTCACCCCTCGGACTTTTTGTTGTGTTGCCTTTGTCCATTTGTTGGAACCTGATCGGAATAAACTAGCACCAAGAGCAGTTAAGTGTGTTTTTCTTGAGTATACCCATGCATAAAAGGGGCATCATTGTTTTAATCCGCTTACCTCTCGACACTATATTTCAGCGGATGTTACCTTTTATGAGATTGTACCTTTCTTTTCTATGACGGCTGCTAAGATGCCTCTCGAGGGTGATATGGCGCCTATGCCATATTCTCTCATTAGCTTTGGGAGCTTTCCTGAGGTTCCTGTCCCCATCACACCACCAACTCCTGCTATGCATCCCTTTCCACTCCTAACTGGGCCACTTCAGATATATATTCGCCATCATACTACTTATAAGGGACCCCCATCCTCGCCTTCACCATCGGCTTCTCAGGTGATCCTTTAGACACCGACGTATGTTTGCCATGTGATGGTCATAAAGACAAGACAGGTAATATGTCAGGCAATGATATTGACCTTCTGATAGCCATTCAAAAGCGACCACAAACTTACACTACTTATCCCACGGCGGGGGTACTTGCTACTGATACTCTATCTCCTAGATTTGCTTAATTTACTCAGGCATTAGCTACCACGCAGATTGCAGCTACTTATCATGAGGCCATAGTTGATCCAAAATGGCAGACAACCATGGAGAATGAGATGGTTGCTCTTCGAGACCGTAGGACTTAGGAGCTTACTCCACTTCCTAATAGGGATGCACTCGTTGGTTGTCGATGGGTATTTACTGTGAAGTTCAATCCTGATGGTGGTGTTGCTATGTACAAAACCAACCTCGTGGCAAAGGGGTTCACCCGGACTTATGAGGTAAACTTCTTTGACACCTCCACAATTGCCAGACTTCCCACAGTCCGGGTGTTAATTGCAGTGGCAGTTTAGTTAGATTGATCCTTGCACCAGTTAGATGTGAAGAATACCTTCCTCTATGGTGATCTCCAAGAGGAAGTCTATATGCAGCAGCCACCTAGCTTTGAGAGTAAGGGGGTGTGTATGCCAATTACAGAAGGCTATATATGGCCTTAAACAGAGTCTTAAAGCCTAGTTTCAAAGATTGTCACAAGTTGTAAAGGCAGCTGGATTCAGGAGATCAATAGCTGATTTTTCACTTTTGTCAAGAAGACTAGACGAGGTATTATGGTACTTATTTATGTTGATGATTTGATCATCATAGGGGATAATGTACAGGGTATTGCTGAGTTTAAGCGCATCATAGCAAAGCAATTTGTCATGAATGACATGAGGGCTTTACGGTATTTCCTTGGTATTGACGTTGCTCGCAGCAAGGAGGGTGTGGTCTTGTCTCAGCGAAAGTATGCTTTAGATATCTTGCAAGAGGTTGGTATGCTTAGGGCCAAGGAGGGCAATATTCCTATGGACCCCAAGATGCTACTCTATGATGAGGATGCGCAGGTAATGGACAGCAGACGGTACAGACAACTTATGGGCAAGCTGTTGTATCTTACTATCACGAGGCTGAATATCTCCTTTGTAGTTGGGAGACTGAGTCAGTTCATAACCAAGCCAACACATCAGCATTGGAATGCAATATTAATGGTGCTTAGATATGTAAAGAAGGCTCCTGAAAAGGGTCTCTTCTTCTCAAAGGTGTCCTCCATGACGTTGGTTGGCTACTCAAATGCAAACTATGCTAGATGTCATGTGGATCGTAAATCCACTACCAGGTTCTACACCTTCTTAGCAGGAAATTTGATCGCATGTAGAAGTAAGAAACAATGCACAGTTGTGAGATCCAGTGCCGAGTCTGAATGCAAAGCTATGGCTCAGACGAGTGCTAAAATAATGTGGATCAAATCCTTGCTTATTGACCTACAGGTGCAATTTTCTAACCCTATGGAAATGCGATGTAATAATAGAGCAGCCACCTTCATTGCCAACAACCCAGCATTTCACAAGAGAACAAAGCATGTTGAGATTGACTGTCACTATACTAAGGATATTATCCAGAAGGGGTTGCTATATACCACTTATTTATATCTGAGGAACAAACTGCAGATATATTCACCAAGCCCTTGACTAAATCTTCATTTGATTCTTATATATCCAAGCTAAACATGATAGATATCTATGCTCCAGCTTAAGGGGGAATGTTAGCATATGTTGTATTATCTTTTTCTTATTGTAAGGACTATGAGGATTTTGTCTCTAAGGGGCATTCGTGTACTTTGAACTCTACGATCTCTCTCTATATAAGAGCCCTAGGGTTTCTAATGAAATTAAATCATTTCAACCAAAGGAATAATTGTATATTGGGGTCGTTTAATTCCACATTGTTAACATCATTGTTTACATGTTTCTTGTTCCTGTAAATACATACAATAGTGTAGAAAGAGTACTTTTTTCCTGTTGAGCAACAAAACCCTAATCATACATATATAGAGGACAAATGGTAAAATTACAAGCACGCCCTCATGGAACACAAAAATCAACTCTCCCAATCTTCCCACAAGCTAGAGGATATATATAAATCATGATCAACTTAGAATAGCAACAGTTAAACATGGCTCGAGGTAGAAGCTTGTTGAAGATGTTTGCAACATGCTCTTCATAAGAGGCATTAGGAGCAAAGATATATACACTCTAAACCATATCTTGGACGTGATGGCAATCAATATTCACACAGTTTGTTTCGTTAATGATTCCTGGATTACTTATGTAAGAGGAATACTAGATAATTGGCTTATAAATATAGGTGCATGGTTCTCATACCGCATCCCCATAGGACTCCTAACAAATACATGAAGGTTTGTCAACACTGACTTAATACAATGGTTGTAATTTGGACCATAGCCATGCACTATGATTCCACAATTGGACAATGCAGTCTGGATCTTAAACCTCCACATGACCAAGTTTCCACCCATGAAGGTCCGGTGCCCATTAGAATACTTTCTATCAGCCAGCGAAGTAGCATAATTTGCATTAGAAATCATGTCAAGTGTCTTCCCTTTGGGGAAGGAAGATCCTTACCAGGCAAGAAATTCAAGTACCTAGGCACCATGATAGTAGCATCTCAATTGGCTCTGGCAAGTTTTTCCATAAGCTGGTTAATTTTTCACTTTTTTTCAGGTGCAATGGAAACATCTAGTTTGGTGGCTATCAAATATACTGATCTTCCAACTAAGCACTAGAATTGTCTGATGGCTGAAAAGGTAGCCTAAAAGATAGACATGGTGATGCAAGTGGTGGAGGTGATCATAAATGAGATGGCATAAGTAGTGGAGGAGGTAGTGCGACAGTTGGCAGGTAGAGGAGGAAGTGGAACGACAGGTAGCAGAGGAGAAGGCAAAGCAAAGGCAAAGGAAGCGTTGGATGGGGGGTGGTACTACAAGTGGCATGGTAGTGGTAAATGAAGACAATAGCAAGTACACAAGCTTTACTAAGAGGGGAGAGATTTATATAGGATTCTAAATCAGATGGAATTTTTTCGGTCAGGAGGGTATACTTGGGGGCATTAGATAGAGTATGTTTATTAAGACCATATCATAAAGAGTTTTAAATCCATAATGCCCCTCTCTAAAAGGTACTAAAATTTCTTTGAGCCTCCAAGTCATTGCAGATCCTTTTTGAAGCAACTGATGGAATAGAATATTTTTTGATAGGGTTGAGATTCTAGTTTCTCTATCAGTTGAAAACTTTTGTCAGAGAACTTAGGGGGAACCTTCTCCAGCTGCACATGTTTTTGGATGGTACAAACCTCTGATTTAGTTTCATAGATACCAAAGTAGATGAAGAACTGCAAAGTAGGGAGGCAATTATGGAGCGGAAGCTTGGTTTCTCTTATGAGTTTATTGAACCAATTATTTTTGGGATTTTTACATCCATCCATTGGAATCTCTCTCAATTACATCCATGCCCCCATAAAATCTCCTCCATAAACTTATGCCATTTATCACATATACCCTTCCATTAGTATTTAACGGTACAACGCATTAACTATAGTTGAGATGTAACTATATGTCATGGTTACCTTTTAAAAAAGAAAAAAAAAAAAAGAGGGGAGAGAGAGAGAAGCCTCCTACTGAGGTGGAGGGGGGGTCGGGGGAAGAGGGTGGAGGAGGTGGTCGGGGGAAGAGGGGGGAGGAGGTTGTTAGAGGAGGGAGGAGCAAGTGTTCAGAGGAGAGTGGCTGGGAGGAGGAAGAAGAACGGGACGAAGTAGGGGAAAGAAGGGGAAAAAAGAAAAACATGACGGGGGTATGGTTGTATGGAATATTTCATCTAAACTAACAGTTTCCTGACAATCAGTTAACCTGTAATGGTAAGGGCATGAATGTAAAAATCCTATCATTTTTTGAAAGGGGTTTACTGAACCAATTACAAAATAAGCTCAATTCCCATTTTATTCAGAATTCATAAGACAAAGTCTAATATACCAACTGAACTAATAATGAAACTTGACTGACAGGAATTTGAGTTCAGAGTTCAGATTCAATAGGTTAATTCCTCTGGTTTAGGAAGAACCACAAAGAATAAACTGCTATTTCTAACTCAGACGCCCATGCATAAATTATCTTGGAAATTAGACAATCGGAAGAATCCATACAAGAGAACATTTAGGAGTGTGCAACTGGTGCCCTTCCAGTTCCACAAAATATTAAAAATAAAATCCACCTCTCCAATAGCAAACGTCAAGAAAGAGTTGGATATTTAACACACGAAGCAAATTCTTGTCAGGTTACAGATTCTGGAATTAAGAGGGTAGAAAACTGCCTAGGAATTTATTACCAAATTCATATAGCTAGCTGCAGGTGAAAAGATCAGAAAGGCCAGATTTCATGGACATCTGAATAAATGGCATTGTTAGCTATGCATAACACCAATTAAAAGACATGATGTTTGCAGATGTTTAAGTTCTAGACCTCATTGGCTGGACGACCATAATCAATGGGATCTCGACCAGTAATTGCTTCCAACAGGACTACACCAAAACTGTAAACATCACTCATTTCATTAAGAAGTCCTGTATTTGCATATTCTGGTGCCACATACCTGAAAGTAAAAATCAGATGGAAGAATTTTACATGTGTCAAGTCCAATATCCTAAAAGGAAAAAAATCACAGAGATATTTTTGCTTAATCTAGGACGCACCCAAAGGTTCCCATAACTCTTGTGCTAATATGGCTCTTCCCAGCACCCAGCAGCTTCGCCAGACCAAAGTCAGAAACTTTCGCATTAAAGTCATCATCAACTAAAATATTGCTTGATTTAATATCCCTGTGCACGACTTTTGGCTCTATAGCCTCATGCAAATATGCAAGACTGTTGAGAAAGAAATGCCAAAACATGTCACTAGAAAGAGTTTTTGCAAATTTCTGAGTGAACCAAATGGTTATACCCTTAACTTACGCCTTTGCAGTGCCAAGAAGGATCTTGATGCGTGCATCCCATGTAAGAGAGCCACGTTGGCGCCTTGCTCCATGAAGCCATTGCTCTAGGTTTCCATTGTTGACATATTCATAAACCAGCATCCTGGACAATTCCAAGTGAAGTAAACAATGATGTTGAATTAGTTAACAGAAAATCGTAAGTAGTGCAGTCTGCAAGAAAACGTATGCAAACAGGAGTGCAGCTTCTTAGAGAAGAGAAAGTGGAAAATTTGCACACCTTTGTGTCCCTTCAACACAGTATCCCAGCAGGCGAACCAGGTTTTTGTGGCGTACATGTCCAATAGCCTCCACTTCCACATGAAATTCTTTCTCAGCCTGTCCTCTGAAGATAAAATTATGGGAAAAAGTTAAAAATGTTCATTACATTAGTAGCATAACCCGATTGTATTGAAGGCTAAGCAACAGAGATTCTCTACACATCCCATTAAACTAAAATCAAATGAGAGTGGAAAATTGAAACTTACTGGTCATTTAGAAGCTTCTTTATAGCTACAGGGTTACCATTGATCAAGCATCCACGGTACACAGTACCATATCCACCTTCCCCAAGGATATTCTCTCTAGAGAATCTATTAGTTGCAAGTTCCAAGTCCCTCAAAGTGAACCAATGGCCCCACCCAAGATGAAAGAATTCTGGAAGACCAACCAGCGGTGAAGGGGTAGTCCATGCACGAGAGGATGAGCCTTTATAAACACTAATGCCTCCCGAATCATCACCAGACAGTGAACTACCATCGGCATCTATTTGATGTAATGATCCACAGCTGGTACTATGATTAGCATATCTTTTCCTACCCAAGTCAACATGAACCATAACCTTTTCCGAATCCTTCTTGGTGGACTTATCACGAATGGTTAGTAGGATACCATCTTGTGCCACAAATTCATCATTTGAAACTTGTTCCACCCTCACTTCTTTGATTTCCTTTGAAATTGGAGGGATTTGGGTTACTTGCAAGCTATCCTGTGCCCTCCTTGATTTTCTTCGGCTTTGAGCATTGAGACATACTATAACCACGGAAAGGATGATGATAATGGACAGTCCAACTCCTAGCCCAATCAGAACCCATAGCTTAAGGCCGAAAAGAAAAGTTCTTTGGGATAACTCCTCATTTAGAGTTTCTCCAAGGGAAGACATGAGTATGTGATAATGCCTTTCCCTGAAAAAGAGTAGAAAATCATCATAAATACAACATAAATAAATCGAATAGTAGGTTCACGTTAAACGTAACATAATGAAACGTAAGAAAATAGAAAGCAACGTTAACACCAACAGCACATACAAATGACAGTTTTTTCTTCAGTTCGGCAAAAATGGAACAATTTTTCTTCTAATAGATAAGCAAAGAGAGCACCGTTCAAGTATAGTGAAGAAGCAAGCCTAATAATTTGAAAGACTATATATTGTGCTTTTAAATTATCTTTACCAATGAATAGGCTTGAAACTAAGTCCATGTTTGCAGCAAAGTGGAATGTTGTCACACGAAGTACTGAATGAACGTCATAGCGCAACCTTCTGATGACTTGTTAAGTGTCCAAGCAGATTCCAAGCTAAAACGAATATGTGCCAACAGCCAACAAATTTTTCTTAGCATTTTTACAGCACCAAATGCCCAAATCTCAGGCACCCCGATATTCATCATTTCACCATGCAAACCTTCCTTATCCTTTGTCTCCTACTCCCAGCTCCCAAAAACCAACTGAATGTCTATAACTCAAGTCTCTAACTCCTTCATCATACCCAGAGTCTTCCTAGTGGAGAATGGTCCTTTTCAATTCTTCTTATGAAGATATTTCAGCAAGTACACCTGACCCCTCATTCCATGGAGGTTAGGAGCATTTTTATCTTCTTTGGAGGACCTAATATTGTTTACAGATACATCATCGTCTCCATTTATTATGCACACATATTTGTTAATATATTTACAATCACTAACTCTCTTGTTTGCATGTGTTTGAATGTGCAGACCGTCATTCTTGTTCTAGTAAATACCAAGAATGTGTACTTTCAGTTTAGTGTTTCATTACTTACAAATTATAACTTGTTAATATGCTTTTGGATATCTTGTTTTTGTTTGTTGAGAAGTTAGTGTGATAAGCCTAAAATTTTTCTTGTGTGTATGTAATCTATAGCTTAGTACTCAACCACCTAGACTCTACATTGTCCCTTAACTGATGGCTTAGCAAATAACTGGCACGCAACCCCAGCCATCTATTAATTTTCTAACACCTTTGAAAAATCGGTAGGAGAGGTGCAGCATGAAATATGAAGTGCTGCCTCTATTCCAAAGATTGATGGTGAAGGATAATTTAGCCAACTTTCATAAAACATTCAAGGAGAGAATGGAATAGCAGAAAGGTGATGATTCAATGGTAAATAGAAACAGACAAGGGCATCATCAGATAATCTGGAAAGTAGCCGGCAGTTTTCTTCCTTGCATATCTTCCCTTTTTATATCACAATTTTTTTAAAAAACCATGCATATATCTACTTAACTTAGGATAAGTTAGAAAGAAAGAAGAAATAAAATGTTACATAAAGAATAAGAAGCATACATGTAAAAGGAACTTTAGGTCCTTAATAGAAATACAAAAGGAGATCACACTTGATTGGAATAGAATGTATGAGATATGAATTATAGTAATGATCAACTAAATATAGGTGTTTGAAAGTGGAGAGATTGGATACTCATGATTTGCAGGGAAGTCGCGACCAGAAGTTTGGACAGGAATCGATGCGGTCAGTTCATGAGTTTGTGACTGGCAATGTTGTGGTGGTGAGGATATGGGTGGGTCAGGTTGAAGTGTGGTTGAGCCATCCCACTGACCGATTCAACCATTTCAATAGCTCGATCTAAATCCTTGCCCAAATCAACCCAACCGAATTAGGTTGGCTCAAGTTTCGTTGCAGGTTGGACCCAAGCCCTATGCACCCTCAAAAGCACAAGCAGCATATTTTTACTTGGGGAACAAAAAAAAGAATATACATTAAGTTACTCATATCAATGCCAAAATGCTCAAAACCATGACCGATGAATTTTCACCTGTGATTGGAACAGCAACACCAGTTGACAGCTCCACAGGAAAAATCATGAAGACAATCACAACAATATCCCAACAGTTGCTACTTGGCAGCCTACGCCTCTACTTTTTCTTGCTAGGATCTTGAGAATTAACCTCAACTAGAGTGAATGGCTGCATATAATCTACTCACCCTCAAATTACCTGCTTTCACATCATGTTCTGATTACTTCTTAGAACAAAAAGAAAAAAAAAAAAAACTGCAAATTTTTGTCACCAGACTCACCACATACCCTCTCATACCAGATACCTGAGGCATTCCATCACTTCCATGCATCACCACTCACTTATCAGACAGAGAAACTACTAAGTTCTACCAAAATTCCAAAAAAGTTCGAATCTTTACACCAAATAACCACCAAACCAGAAAAGACATATGCAAATTATTTCTTTTACTTTTTTGGCTTTTCTCAAGTTTTGAGTTTGAGGGCCTCACCTTCACTGACAACCCTTAATCAGTCCACCACCGCTCATCTCTTGGTGCGTGCAAAAGAAAATTAAGAGCCAAACCTTCGAGCCTCGAAGGCCTGCCTTATTCTTCGAAGGAAAAAAGATTGGTTAACCTATCAAAGCTGAAACCTTTGATCCGGAGGGTATGGAGGCCACTGCTCCTCCTATGGATCGGCATCAGGGGGTGGAATGCGACAAGTGGAAGCACGGAAGGTAAGAGAGAGGTGTGTTTGTGTCCCATAAAGAACTGAAAGGGGCACACAGTCCTCAGGCAAAAAAGGTCATGGGAGTTCACACAAACGGACTCTTTAGTGCTATTGCTGTGGGCCCTACGGATCCCGTGATGTCTCTCGGATCAAAGAAGCTGAAAAAAAAAAACTCCTCCAATAATTAATTAAACTAGAAAAGGAGGAAAGCAAAAGTCTTAGAATTTTTCTTTTCGGGGAAAAAAGTCTTAGAACATTGGACGGTCCATGATGGTCCTGTTGTTGTTATAGCACGGGATCCAACCTTTAATGGTAGTAGTTATCTTGTAAGAAAGATTTAATTTTTTGAAAATTTCTAATCAAAGGATGATGCAGAAGTCAGCAACATTAGAAAAAGATGTAAGCTCGCTAATATAAACATATTCTCTTCTTCGCATTCAGGTTATGTTTGTTTCATAAGATACATAAATTTTATCTCAAGAGAAGGATTTAAAATTCAGGATAAATCTTATTTCTTGTGAAACATGATCTCCACCTATCCCTTGAAATATATCCACTTATTTTATGATTTGACCTATATCTTTTTTGAAACTTAAAATCAATTTATCTGCCATTTATCTTTCAATTTTATCACTTACAAAATGTGGAGGAGAGGGAAGATAGGTGTGCCTTTTGATATTTTCACTCATGTTGTACGCATACTGAATCTAATTAAACAAACGTATCTTGTTTGACTTCCTTTAATTTATTGCACAAGCCTAAACCCACATTCAAGGTCTGGTTGATTTATTCTGATCCGATAAAATAGAACCTAGAAACTTTAGACACCTTCAGCTGTATTCATGTTCGTATTAGTCAAAATGCATTTCCTGAGAGGGAATCAGATTCGTCAAAACATTACTATTCCAATGGCATCTCTTTCACATGAATCAAAGTCCTCGTGTTGGTATTGTAGTTTCCAATGAAATAATTGGAAAGCTATATTAAAAGCTAGCTATCGTAATTATAGTTGTATGAGATTGGACTCTAGAGGAAAGGGAAGTATCGAAGACATCGAAGATAGAAAGAAAAGGATGACTTAGCTAAGGAACCCTGAATTTGGTTGAGGAATAATATCTTGGGTTATCCCATTGAAGAAGATTAAGTTAGGACAAGCTGAAGGATAAAGTCTAGTTTTGTAGTTTCTAATGAAATTCTACATGGCTTTTCTCAAGATTCCCACATTTAAAAATAGGTATTCTAATATAAATGCCATCGTAAATTTTGGAATTAACAAGTTAAACAAGTTCATAGTGATATTGGTACAAATACAAAAAATATGACACGATTGCATAAATATAAAAATTTTGCAGTTTTTTGGTTTCGTTGTCTTTGCAAAAATGAAAAAGCTAAAGAGGCATATAGGAACTGAAATCAAATTAGCATAAAGAGAGCACGGCACATTCAATGGACATGTAATGATACGATTGCTGCACACAAGCAACCAACAAGATTTATCAAGAGAGCATTTTGTTAGCAGATTAAATGAACATACGCAAGATTTAATATTTAACTCATCCTTTATTTACATACAGTTAAGTTATTTTACCTTTTTTATAAAATAATTTTAAACTATCAAAATATTTAAATAAATTAAATCACTCACTTCACCATTTATTTTACTTTTTTTTTTATTTCTTTATTTATTTTACAAATTTATTACCCTTACCAAAATGGAACCCACATATTTTCCTTAATTAACGCAATGGGATGAGACATTGACGCCCACCGCCCGCGGTCGTGTCGTGCCTAAAACTGCGAAGAACCACATAAACAATCAAATTTGGGAAGCGAGATTCCTTTGGAGGGAAGGATGCAACGCCTATTTTTCCGAGGACCGAAATTTCATTTCCCGAAGTATTAAAGAACGATGAAGTTTAAAAAAGAAGTGGAAAGAAGCAAATACAATTCATAAGAAGCCTGGTTTGGCTGGCTAGGCCCTGATCTAGTAGATTAATCAAGACTACATGCAAGCCTACCCTATCCTTGACTGTTCAGTTTGGCAATCAAGTAATCTACTACGAGAGCACTATTGCCTCTTTAGTGATGTTTTATCACCTTGAATTTAACCCTATTATTATCGTCTGATCCATCCTTGCAATTTTGCCCCTTCGTACATTGATGAGCTTCCACCAAGATTTTGAACAGTTCATGCAATGAACTAGAAAAATGTTTAAATTTTATATATAAACGAGCTTTCTTGAACCAAAACAAAAACCGCCCAAAATAAAACTGCATAGATAGCATTCAAAAGAACTTGTGAACATGATAAAAAATGTAACCACCTCATCGATTTAGAGCATTAAATAAGTAGAAACTGAAGTAAGCTATAAACAACTAACAATAAAACCTCAATACATAGATCTCACACAAATCGTGAACTACATGATTGCCAACAAATCCTCACTGTGCAAAGACGCCGGTAAATATGTCCAGAGAGATATTAACACCCAAAATAGCAGCAACTAAACAGATCAATAAGAAGCATCAGTTTAAAATTTACAGGATAAAGAATCGTAACATGATTATGCACATCTCTGCAAATATGGAACATGCCAAACCAGAGGGCAGGAGGGATTCTCATGATACCATCAAGTTAATCTTCTGACCACCATATTTTTCCTGAAGGGAGATGGATAACAGGCCTTCCTGATCGACATACTACCAAATAGTCGAGAGATGACCTGCATCAGTAGCTGATAATAATTTTCTCGAAGTTGGTGCCGGTGGTGCCAATCCAGGTATGTCAGGAATGTCCTTGTTGCCTGGTTTAACAATCTGAAAACATTTTTGGTAGTCAGAAGGTAATAATTAGAAGTTTCCCCTACATGCCCACAGAAAGAAACGACTCCCATGAATTGTTTCAGCAGACGCAATGGGTGATTAGTAGATAGTTGAACTTTCAACATGCTAAGAAATGTTTCCAGCATTTTGCTTTAAAGAGAGTTGAATAATTTCCATGACCATGAAACGTACAAGTTTAGAGTAATTATTTGCGGATCCAGATTTCAATCTGACCCTTGGAATCTTAAAAGTTGTTATGTGGCTCCTCATATTTCGTACAGTATGATATGACCCCTCCCTAAAACTTTCCACTAACAAACCTGTCAGAAATCTTATCTCAGATCATTTTGCCCTTACAAAGGTATTTACTTCCCCCCCCTCCTTCCGTCAGACATTAGCCCTAAGGCCCCCCACCACTCCCCTTCTGTCATGCCCATATGACACAAGTACATGCTCATGAATACGAACACATGCATAAACATGCACATAGACACAGTAATCCTTCTTTTCCTCACATGAGCCCTTTGCCCCCCATTCCACTCATCAGCCCCGACCTCTCTTCACCAACCAACTTTCCTCTGCACAAGGCTAATGGAGACCTTTGTTCTATACAACAACTTTCTGATGATCTTTACCCCTCCATTGCATGCCTCTCCACCATCGATGAGGCTCAAGCATGTCAACAACACGTAGCTCCTCCACCAGGAAAGCATGAAGGGCCTCTTTTCCAATATGACACATCAGAATTCCAATCACAACCTACACGTAGCTCCTCCAAAGGAGCATGAAAGGCCTCTTTTCCAATATGACACCTCAGAGAATGTGCTCTTACTTCCAATCACAACCTGAAGCCATGGCTTCTACTGCTTGCTATTCAAGTTGTGCACTGGTACAGTATCCCTGCCAGGTTCACCAGATGTGACAGATGATTTGCTCCTCTACTGGGATCAATCTGTGTTGTTGAGGTATGCGCCTAGGAGCAAAATCAGGGCAGGGCACACGCACAAGCACGTCGACGTGCATACACAACATGCACATGCACACAGATGTCCATGCATGCTAAAACATGCACAAACTTACGGTACATGCTTCTCTTTTCTACAACGCTTTAATTCCTCCACTCTGCTCACAAGCCATTTGTCTCCCATTTGCCAACCAACCTTCTTCCAGCACAAGGCTAAAAGAGCCCTTTATTCTCATAATTTTGTGATAAGCTCAACAAAGACATCTTATTCACCACCTGCTGCCCCTCTGTTGCATGCCTCTCAGCCATCTTTCAAGCTTGAGCATGCTGACACCAAGGAGCTGCTCCAGGAGAGCATGAAGGACCTCCACTCCAATAAACTGCCTCAAAGTAGTGCCCCTCAACTTCAACCATAACCTAAAGCTATGACTTGCAGCTGAAAAAGCAATCTCATCTTCAACCTCCTCCTCACCCACCACTGGAGCCCAATTAGACACCTTTCCAGCTGACAGAGGTTCATTTGGATTATAATGAGTGTTGGGTATGCACCTCCTGTGAGCTCCACATGACATTCTTAGATGGGAACTCTATGTGTTGCAAATACATGGCTTCGGTTGGATGCTTTACACATGTTTGTGTGCACACGCGAGTTTGCATATGTGCATTTCAAGTTCCTTGCAAGAAAGTATCCCAAGTTCTGCACTTGATACTGCGCATGGAAGTGTGTCTTGTTGGGCAATGCACATGATTATGAATGTGTATGAAAAAGAGTGGGGCAAGGAAATGAAGAGGACTGGATAAAGAAGGGAGAAGAGGGTTGATAGACCAATAAACTAAAGGAGAGGGTGGAGGAGCTAGAGAGGACAGGAATAACCACTGGCGCAAGGGAAAATAGTTCCAAAAAAAAAAATAAAACTCTATCCATGAAAAAATTAATGGCAAAGGACTAATTTATTAAATCTTGAGGAGCCATAATAAGACATTTGAAAGTTCTTGGACCATTGCAAAACAGGAGACCATTTGATGGACTTGCAGATTAGCTGAACTTTGAAATACGAAGGACTTGATTACCTTCACGATGATAACAGCAATTACACCACAAACAATTAAAAACAAGAAGAGCATGATACACTTGTCTGTCGCCACCTGGAAGCCAAAAATGCCATGTTCATCTCTCATCTTAGAAACAAATACAAAAACATGTGCAGAACGAGGATTGGAAAACTCACCTGTCTACCAACCTCCTTCACCAATTTGCTAGCCTTCTTGATAGAGAACTGAATTGTATCCAGTTCATTAACAATCCGGCCCATTTGCTCGGTCTGTAAATTATGGGGTAGAGGTTAAACAAGATTTGACAGCACAGACACAACTTCATGAAGGTCACAATCTGCAGCATTACTTGCCTGGGCCTTCAAGGTCGTAGCAGTCTGTGTTCCCACTTGTACAGTATTCTCAACAACCTATAAAAGCAAATTGCCAGTATCATCTGTTCATAAGAAACAAAGATATAGAGAAGATGAAGGGAAAAAGGGAACATGGCAAAACCATTTTAGATCGTTCAATGGCCTGGTCCGTTTCAGCCATTGTCTTCCTTCCAGCATTAATAAGCTCTTGATTGGACATTGCTGCATAACCATGCATGAAGATGAGAATTTCCAGATAAAAAATATATGTTCATAAGTACCCATATATACAAGAATGTCAAACAATGAAACAGTGAAATCAAATTTCTAAGTTCAGACAAAAACATTCATTGTGGAGATTTGACAAATTCCAACAGTACATTTCAGATTCCATAGATTCCCATGGTAAAGTTCAACAACTTTTTCCCATCTCTGCATATTTAATGCAAAAATTATTTTCCTGACAACTTCTGTGGAAGAACAAATTGAACATGAACATGATACTGAGATGTTTGAGAGAGAGAAGAGGAGCAAAGGAAGCAATCACCACAAAGACGAACATTTTTACCAGGTTCCACTATGTGCCATGGGTGGGATCCAACCTCCACATGCAAGAAGAGACAGAGGTTACAAGCTTTCAAGCTCACTCTTACTGTTTAGTACCAAGGAACGGTACATCTGCACCAAGTAGCCAAGACGACTCTCCTCTGTCAATTACTTTTCCATACATAAAGATCTCACTTACCTTCTGGTGTGCCTCTCAGCACCATCCCTGCACCTTCTTTTGACATGACAGAGGTCGTGGCAGGAAAATTTCTGATCTTGAAAGGTTAAATTTGGCTCACTAACATGAAAAGGTTCTTCCCACTCAGTTGACATTGATAGTTCCAAAATCATAGTTGAGTTGGGAAGTTGTGTCATGTAGTGGACTTAATAACAAAGCTAAGAATATTGGGCATAGTAACCGAATGTTGGCCTGGAAATATCTGGCAATATGTCTAGTTAGCTAGCTAAGCAGTTGTGCGGAGAGCAAGAGTGGTTTGAATTGATAAATCAACATGTTGGTTTGGTTATAGTAATTAAGCCTAGCCAAGCCATGAGGTTGGCTAAGAAGGCCCTCCATACTCAAGTCTCTGCTATGCTTAGACAAGACTCCTTCTGCCTCACAAAGGAGTCAACAAGCTAGGCAAAAGGGCATGCACTAGCCTTCAACCCTAAACTCGAAAAAGCTTACATTGCAAAGTGGCCTGGCTGGCCCAAAATGGATGCATGCCCTTGGACCCCCATGATCATCAAGGTGACCAGGCCAGGAACATGCACATGTAACATATGGGATATTTTCTATGCTCATAAGTGCATGAACATGCAAGAAAGAGGCAATAAAATGCAGACATATATGCATATATGCATGCACACACAAACACAAAGACCATTAGGGAAATTTTGGACAAGAGTTAAAAGGAAAGAAATAATGTGGATATTATTCCAACAACTCCCACAAATGGTAACAAAGATGCCCACTTCACGCAAATGCATACGTGGGTTCAAATGAGAAATTATTTTTATTGATCACTTTCCTTTACGTGATCTTTACATTTTATGGGAAACTATATATTATAAACACATGGAAAACCAAAAAAAAACCCATCATTTGATGAAATGAAGGCAATTTTTAACAGATTACTTCCACATAAGATGGTCAATGATCATCATGCATTTTTTTTTAATGACCAAGAATCTCTAAAGGCAAACTAGAGAATGGCATAGAGCCCACATCTGCAATCCTTGGTAAAGAAATGATAGGGCCTACCGGTGTCATAAGGACCATAAATCCCCACTTTTGCAAAGAACATGTCAATCATGGGATTTGAGTCCGCCTGCCATGCCTACTGTTTAGAAAAATGACCAAGGAGGACCACCTAGGCTGCCTACTCAACCACTTAGTTCTAGGCGACCTAAAACTGAAGTGTGTATATGTCAATGATCCATTATGCAGCCAGGCAAAGTATATGGGCCAAGTAGTCCAAATACTCAGCCGAAGACTCCACTAATTTCTGATGCAGCGGTGACTTGATACACCAAACCGGATGCATACATGAATATACATGACTCCACTAATTTCAGACATCCTCAATTCTGTATACATGATAAATATGGATGGAATAATAAGGCCTAAACTTGATACACCAAACCGGATGTGAACATGAATATACATGAGGACCCTTTGACTTGATTTAGTAGAACAGGTTCGTTGCCTGGACTTATGTAAATATATAGAGAGAGGAGTTTCACCCTAGGAATAGCTTTTGGAACCAAAAGGGCTTTCCTCAGGAATGCTCAATAGAATGACAGAGAGAGCCTCAAAGAGGAGAGCTCTCTACAATGGGCTAACAGCTTACTGATGCACACGAGAGTCATGCACAGTCGCAGAGATGAGGCCAATGTGAGGTCAATCAATCCACAGTGAAATGGAAATGCCGAGTTGATGAGGGACGATGAGGGAGCTTCGATGGTGGGAGGTGGCATAGATGAGAGTGGGCACACAGAGATCTGCACTATGCATGTGCAGTGGGGTGATGGTAGCTCATTGTGGTGCACATGCGAAGGGTTCGTAAGCAGGGGTGTGGAGAGAGAGAGATGGTGGGTGGTTGTGGCAGTGGCATCTGGTGTAAGGATGGTGGCACATGGAAAGAGTGGAGGGGAGGGTGGCGGTGGAGCCGCAGGTGTGCAAAGGCTGGTGGTGGAGCCGCAGGGCATGGGTCAAGCAGGCAACAACAGGGTCGCAGGGAAGTGTTGGAGGAGGAAATGCCAGCGAGGGGTTATGGTGGGACATGGGTTGCTACATGGGAAGAAGAAGGTAGGAAGGAAAGAAGGGGAGCAGGGGAGAGGGAGAGAGAGGATGAGCCATGTGAAGAGTTGTCAGGGAGATTTTTTGGACCATTTTATTACAACTTCCAGTGCCTCTATTGCCTTCAAAAGCTCCCCTATCTATAGAGGAGAATAATTACACCAGAAAGGAATTGACAGTAATCCTAAATCACCTAGGACTCAAAGAAAAGTAAAAAAATTACATAAGGAAACGAAAAAATGCAGTATCAACCTCTACAAAAACATAAAATATTAAAAAATATAAAAAATTGAATTTTAAGTAATTCATGCTATGCTGCATCGATTTCCAAATAGAGATTGAGAAATAAAGTTCACGTGGATTTTGAAGATTCAAGATGAAGCTCCTTAGACTGTCATTTTGGAAGTTTGGATGAAGCTCTTGGAGTTTATGCAACTATATTTTCTTTAAGATATGATGCTATTTTGTTACAACATTTTTATTTATGCTTGTTTTAGGATCTTTCTTATATTCTTATTGCCTTACTTAAGTTTCTCTTGAGATGTGATTTTGGACCTTACGTTCATGTTTTAGTACAAGTGTTTTTTTTAATTCTACTCTTCTATTGTTCTGTTTAATTGGTAAGATAAATTAGTTGCCTTTTCCTTTAACTATTAAGAATACATAAATGCATACTCATCCGAATACTGACTACTCTCTCTGAAGTGACTTGTCAAACCAAATGCCGCATATTAACTTCCTAAACATCAATCATGCCAAGTAAGGTGAATACCATTCTATCAAACCCATGACCAGTAACCTATATGAATGATAAATCATCGAATGATATATCATACAAGCATGCTATCTGAAGAGGAAGGTGGAGGGTTCGGCGACCCTTTGTCTGGTGAAGAAGCTCACCTTACTGCGCGACTATCTGCAGCATGCTAGACGGGAGATCAGGGCATCTAATAGGGGCAGGAAGGAGGAGGCATTGGTAGAAATTAGCAGAATTGACAGACAAAAGGACCAGGCTCCAACTTCCCCCGAGGACATGGAGATCAGGGCAAGGATGGCGAAGGTGATCAAAGAGGAGGACAGACGGACGGAGTTGGAATGGAAGGTGAAGTCCAAGAAGAGATGGTTGAAAGAAGGAGACTCCAATACCAGGTTCTTCCACCAGATGGCTTCTGCCAGGAGGAGAAACTGGATAGACAAGTTGGTGATTAACAGGAATGCTTTCTCGGGAAGGGAGGAGGTGGGACAGGCGGCGGCAGATTATTTCAGAGAGTTCACTAGAAGACGACCGAGGGGATGCTGGAGATGGAGGGGGGAGGATACACAGCATATATCAGAGGCTCAGGCGGAGAGTCTTACGGCTGGTTTTTCAGAGGAGGAGGTGAGGCAGGCGGTATGGGGCCTCAATGCGGAGGGATGCCCAAGCCCGGACAGGTTCCCTGTTTTCTTCTTCGGAGAGTTCTGGCATCTGGTTAGTCCAGACGTGATGCGGGTGGTGGACGAGTTTGCATCCGGAAACAGAGGTTTTGACAAGTTGAACAAATATTACCTATTTCTGCTGTCTAAGACGGAAGAGGATGAGACCATTCAGGACTTTGGATCGGTTGCCCTGTCTAATGCAATCTACCTCATTGTGGTAAAGGTCCTAGCTAACAGGCTGAGAGACGTCCTGGGGGACTTGGTGTCCCCTGTTCAGACAGCTTTTGTGTCTGGAAGAGGAATTTTGGATGGCTTCGTGATTGTGATGGAAGCCTTGGCAGCATGGAGAAGGGAGAAGAAGTAGGCCTTTTTATGGAATGTGGACTTCAACAAGGCGTACGACTCAATTCAGTGGGACTTCCTGTGGGTGTCTCTACAGAGGAGGTGCTTCCCGACGACCTGGATTGACTGGATGAAGAGATGTGTGACGACAACATCATTTTCAGTCCTTATCAATGGGAACCCGGCGGGAGGCTGGGCCCAACCTAGAAGAGGGGTACGACAGGGGTGTCCCCTTTCACCCATGCTTTTTGTCCTAGCGACAGATGCACTTGCACGGGCGGCACACAGAACTTGCAGTAAGGGGCTGTTCAGAGGCTTCGTAGTGGGAAGAGGCAGAGAGGTGGTGGTCTTGCAGTACGTGGATGACACGCTCCTAGTTGAAGGATCCGTGTTGGAAGCAAGGAGGGTGAGGATCCTGCTGGAGTTCTTTGGTGAGGTGTTAGGGCTACGGATCAACTATCAGAAATCGAGCTTTGTCCCAATCAATTTGTCTGCCACGGAAGCAGAGAGGGTGGGTGATGCGTTGGAGACTGAGAGGGGCTCCTTGCCTTTGGTATATCTGGGCCTACCCCTATCGGATCGTCAGCTCAGGTTGCAAGACTGGCTCCCGTTGCTAGAAAGGATGGAGGGGCGGTTGGCAGAGTGGTCCTCCAGGCTGTTGCCCAAGGGTGGGCGATTGACCTTGGTGAAGGCAATCCTGACATCCATGCCGTCTTACTTCTTGTCGGTGTTCCGGTTGCCACGCCGATTGAGAGGAAGGTCTCCGAACTGATGAGAGATTTCTTCTGGTCTACTACAGGGGCGGCAGGCAAGGGGGCAAGGTTGGTTGCTTGGGAAGAGGTGTGCAAGCCTACACAAAAGGGGGAACTCGGGGTTAGAGACATGGGTAGAATGAACATCAGCCTCCTCGCAAAATGGATTGCAAGGTTGATAGGACACGAACATGGACTCCTTGGAGATGTTATGCGACGGTGTTACAGTGACTTCCTGGCATGGGGGTCCCTCTGCCCCCCCCCCCCCCCCCAAAAGCGTCCTTCCTCAGAGGCCTAACGGTGGTGGTTGGGAGAGTACGCGGCTTCTTTGATCCGATGCTTGGTGCGGGGGACTCCTTCCGTTTCTGGCAGGATGACTGGCAGGGGGTGGCTCTACCCTGGGGGAGAAGTTCCCTCAGTTACTGAGTAGTGTGGTGGATGCGTCGGCAAAGGTTCGAGATTGCTGGGACGGATCCTGGTGCCCCATCTTCCGGGGGGGGCCTCTCGGAGCAGAGTGTGAGGACTTCCAGCGACTGCTGCAGGAGTTGGCAGGCTAGGTCCCAGGCGAATGCCCCAACGATTTTTACTGGGAGGAGGATGATTTTTCGATTGCAGAGGTGTACCGCAGGCTAGGGTCCAATGGGACCCCCTCGGACGTAGACTTCATACGAGACTGTAGGCTAATTTGGACGGCAAAGAGACCCCTGAAGGTGAAGATTTTTACCTGGCTGGTTAGAAGAGAACGGATCATGACGAAGCAGTGGAGAGTTAGATGGGTCCAGACAAGCGACCTAGCATGCCCCCTTTGTGTGTGTGTGTGTGTGTGTTGGGGGGGGTGTTGAGGATGTCCAACATCTTCTGTTTCAGTGTCCGTTCGTAGCGCAGGTTTGGCAGGAGATGGGGATTGGCTGGATCTCCCACCAGGACGCCACTAGCTTCTAATCCTCCTTTCGTAGGGAAAGTGTAGGCAGCGGAGTTTTCACCTTTCGCTCTAAGTATGATTAAGCAAAGGCCCTGGAGATTTTGTGGGGGGTGTGGCTGGGGAGGAACAAGGTGGTGTTTAGGGGGGGAGAGGCCTTATGTTGAGAACTTTGTCTCATCTATCTCCTCCTAGATTGGTTTTTGGAGGAATATTTTGTAAACTCCTGATGTAATTTTATTTTGATGTTGAATGAATTTGGGTGGTTATCTATAGGATAACCGCCCTTTGCCTTTCCAAAAAAATATTTCATACAAGCATACGCATGTTTGTCTTTGTGGGACGATGAGATGTTGCTCATACCAGAGGAGAAACTTTAACTGCATGTAAAACAGACTTGCATTTCATGTAGAGAGATGACAATAAAATGTCAAGGCTAGCATTAGAGGAGATAAGTGATTCGACATGGATCATAACAAATGCTTGTAACTAAGTTTACTCACTTGAAGCCATTTGAACATTGTTGTCAGCTACAGGCTCATTTCCCCCATCAAACAACTCAACCCTTTTATTGCCAAGACTGCTAGTGTACCTGCAAAACAGAGTCAGTAGAATCCGAATCAGTATGCGTAGCCTGTTTCCACCAAGACATACACAATAAATCACTCGAAGATGTCCCCTTGTAAGAAGGTACTAGCAGTTAATAGAGATAAACAATGACCATGATTTCATTAAAAAACTACAAAAGGTTAATTCAGGTGGAATAAAGATACAAAGTTCCAACAAGTTTTGAAGACAAAGTATAGGTCATGACAGATAAGCATTCATGTGGCCAACCTCAGTTTCAAATAAATCTTTGAAGGGAATCATAGAGAATGAACTTAACCGTTAGGTGGCAGAAAAGGGTCATAGAGCCAACTCCACACATGTATGTATTTACAATTTTGCATTCTCAAGCCAATGTTATCTAGCTTTTGAGTAAGAAATGGAAAGCAAATCTTAAGAAACAACAATAGGGAAAAAGAATGGCATTTACAAACATTCAGAAAAACTAAAAGGTAAAGCTAGCAATCAATCTAGAAATTTTCCCATCAAAGCAGAACTCTGAACCTTGAGGAAACCACACATCAGTAAATAAATTTTTAACACATCCAATGCTGATATTCATCGGGCATTGTTCTGGCCCACAATATGTCATTTTCCAGATCAGCTCCACTATTTGTCCAGGCTCCCATTTTGCAAGCAATCACAATGCATGATGTGGATATAGTATCAGGCAGTTACAACTAGCCCCAAGTAGTAATTCCAAAATAAAACACTTCCAAAGATGACTGATTCAAAAGTATAATTTCTCTGCATAAGGGACTATCTCTGGCAAATATGTTGCTGGAGACAGGAAAACAACAACCTAGATAGCTAGACACTCCTTTTTGTTTTCCTTTGGGGAATTTGGTTGGGTAGAAATGCGGTGGTTTTCCGGGACCAGAAACCTTACATAAAGAATTTTGTTGAGTCTATTGACTCTTTGTTTTCTCTTTGGGCTGATTCTTTGTGAGTGAGGGACCCCGGTGTCTGCCTGTTGTAATATTGTTTTTGTTTGTTTCTAATATATATGGTTTTGGGTAGTCATCACTTTGGATAACTACCCTTTCCTTTTTCAAAAAAAATAAAGTATGTCACGTGGCAGTACCACGTGGCAGCCAGTTAGGTCAGTGCCACATGGCAGCCATTCAGAGGGCCACTTGGGCACCGGTTTTAGAGTCCTAGAAGTTCTATTTTGGTCTTTGCTTAAGTTGTAAGTTCTGTTTATTTGGTATATGTTTTTAGGAAAGTTGCTTAGAGGATTTGTTTTGTTTGGGATTTATTCTTTTTTATTTAGGATATAAGATTTGATTAGTTTGATTCTTGTTTTAGAGGATATGCAATCTCTATAAAAGGGAGCCTTCCTATTATAATTGCCTTTGAGTTAATGCAATAATATTTCCTACAATCTCCAACTCCTCTCCCTCACTCTCATTATCATTGGCCACCATCACCGCCGACCACCAGCCCACAGCAACCGATGGCTGCTACTCTCTCTCCTTGTTCACTGTGGAACAATCCTCTTTGGACTGTTTTTCCACACGCCAAGGAACCTCCACACTCCTCGCCTGTGTCATTCTTGACATGATGTTAGAGCTTACAGTCTAGGCTCCTCGACGTGCATGTTCTCTAAGCCACACATGTGGTCCTCATCTCCGACAAATCCTCTTCATCAAATCTAGTGCCTTATGTGGAGTAGAAGGATCGTAGATCGAAGATGATGGATACCATCGCCGCCACCGAAGCCGTGTTATCAAGAGGAGGAGGCAAGATGGTTGTTCATGCAACCAAGAAAAAGAAACTTGAGGAGAAGATTTATCAAAAGGTATTTCAGTTTGTATGGTGTCTTTGTATTCGATTTTTTTACTCTTCAAAAGAGGAGATTCTATCAGAACAAAGGGCAGCAAACACTTCAAGAATATCAAAAGGTGTCAAAGGAGCATCGATTATCGAGGTTGCGTCAGGACCAGTGGTTGCCGCATCGACTCTAACTCATGACTGAGAAGAAGAGGCATCGTGTAGCCTCTTTACAAAGACTGCATCGACTTCTCTACTTTCTCATGATGACTTGACTCAAAGGAAAGTTGAGGGCCTTTTCCGACTCACGTGCAAAATGCCATACTCTTCGAGGAGGCACATGGAACCCTCTAACGCATCGAGGAACGTCGAGATAAAGGAATCGACTCTTGAGCGTAGAAGAAGAGGCACAAAGAGCATCCTCAACTCTTCAAAGAAGAACGATGCAGAAACATCATCAAGTTCAGCAAGTCATCGTCCTCCCACCCTCGACTTGAGGGGGAGTGTTGGGAATAAAGTATGCCACGTAGCAGTGCCACACGGCAGCCATTTAGAGGACCACTTGGGCACCGATTTTGGAGTCCTAGAAGGACTATTTTGGTCTTTTCTTAAGCTGCAAGTTTTGTTTATTTAGTATATTATTTTTAGGAAAGTTGCTTAAAGGATTTGTTTTATTTGAAATTTGTTTTTTCTTATTTAGGATATAAAATTTAATTAGTTTGTTGCTTGTTTTAGAGGATATGTTCTCTCTATAAAAGAGAGCCTTCCTATTATAATTCCCTTTGAGTTAATGAAATAATATTTCCTACAATCTCCAACTCCTCTCCCTCTCTCTCATCACCACCGGCCACTGCTCTCTCTCCTTGTTCATCGTGGAATGATCCTCTTTGGATTGTTTTTCCACAAACCAAGGAGCCTCCACACTCCACGCTTGCGTCATTCTTGGCATGCTTCAAAAGTACGTAGATTACAGGTTTAAACTCCTTTTAGCATGCATCAAACTAATTTTCTTTCAACTGTTAAATTATCTCCCAAATTCATTCGAGGAAGTAAGGTGTCATTGCACACACTATCTACATAGTCTCATATCTCCAATCAAGGCCCCCCATTCACAATGAGCCACAATGATTATTGAGAGGCCACAGACCATTTGCTTGATCTCCCTCTTCTCAACCTAATGACCACCACATTCCCAACCTCTTCCGAGAAAAGTCAACAATTTGCAACTCATTAGAAACAAAAACAAAAAAAAACTAGGGGAACATATGTCTAGAAGATATTTTTTTGAAAAGGATATGTCGAGAAGATATATAACAGTATAACCTTATTTAGAGACTCATCCTCCAAATTGACAAGATCCCTTCCCAGATCACCAAACTTTTTTTTTTTTTGGAAAAGCCCAGATCACCAAACATTGATATGAAGGAAACCAACATCCTATAAAAGGCCCTAGAGTATTGCCCACCATCTGTCTACTCCCTTCCATCTACCAAACTATAAAAAACCACAAATCTTATCCAGTCATAATCTCTAGAAACGCATCTAGAAAGCAACACCACCTTGTAAGAATAAATTCTTAATGCCTATACACACATGCTAAGCTCAAGCAAGCCATCAACTTATTCCCAACAAAAAATGGCCTCAGGGAAATGAGTATCCTTGCATTGCCAATCCTCATATCCAAGTAGTCTATAAGTTGCACTAGTTGGAAGACCATCAACATGATATGAACATCCTTAAGTTATTTTGTAGCTTTTTGTCCTTACAGATATTGATTGTAAGATACGCATATTTTCTAAAAACAATTAAGAGCAAGGTTGATCAAGGATATATATATTGGATAAAGAAGTAAGGCTACTTCTTGAAAAAGACAAAGGATGACCATCAGTTTCTAAGACTTTTTACTCATATGAAATTGTCAATGTTGATCAATTGATTTTCAAGTAGTTACACTGTCTGGTGGGAATTTGGCTGTTAGTTAAATCCTCAATGCCACCCATGACATTTCTTTCAAGTTGCTCTTTGGACTCAGCCAATAGTGTACCAAGACGGTTACTTGCCATTGACATTGTTGAGAAGTCAATCAACTATGCTAGAACTTGCTGCAAGTATAGGACATCACGTAGTAGAGTAACTACAAGGGAATCAATCTGCATATTCTTCTTTTTAAGAGGGATAACTACTACTGTTGCTACCATTGATCATCCCAATTTTACACCCAATATTACAAAAGAGATATGCAAGGCAGATGCATCTTTGGTAGCATAACCAGATTACGTTCAAAGAATGGTTACCAACTTCACAAAAATTGCAACAACATGCATCAAAAAGATGAAATTATCTCTAAAAAAGGCTTCACAGAATCTACAAAATTACACTTGCATAGATAAAGAAAAGCTGATAAATGTACATAGTTCCACTCCTCAGACTGAAAGAACTCACGTTTTTCTCAAGGCAACATATGAGTTAAGCTCCTTGATCTGCATTGGCACAACTATAAGCATTCTGTTGACCATATTACCGTCAAAAAAAAAAAAAAAATCCGTAAGAATTTCAGAACAACCAACGACAAACCATGGACTGTTTCCTCTCGTTAAGTTGCTTGTGGACGTCTGGAGGGATTTTTTTCTCCTCTTCTTTAAGCACACGATCAAACTCCTTTATCAACCTAAGATAACAATAGGCAAAAATGTAGCCAGCATCCAGCATAACAACATTCAAGAACGGTGCCACAAGCCACAAATATATTAGCACACTGAAACACTAATACATTTTACACATACCGCTTGCACTCCCTCATTTTCCCAGTGAGCTCTTCCAACTGCTTTGTTTGCCTGTTGGCATCCTTGATCTTGTCCAGCTTCTGGAACCCATTCCTGTATTAACAGAGAAGTCTTGAAGCGACAAACCTAAGGAGTAGGGCAAGCAAGGCCTCGAGAATTTTCGTAAAAACAGCCAACTGAAGCAGTAACACTCACGAACTCCAATGAACAGCTTTCACTCAAAAGTAAGCCAAATAACATACAAGTCCAATGCCCATCCAAAAGCAACAGACTTTAAACCAAAGAAATAATAAGACACTAAAAAAACCATAAAAACCCGCGGGGAAAAAAACGCGGAATTCAGAGAATTCACATCGTATTTTCCTACGAATTCGGAAAATTCACTTAATTTGGATCACTGGTTATCGGGCAACACAATTCGCAGATCTCACCAACACGGCCCTCGGCTTTCTTCCAATTGGGATACCGAACACGCGAAAACCCGAAAAAAAAAAAAAAAAATCGAAATTTCTTCCACTTTGAAGCGAAAAACGTCGGTATCTGAGGCGTCAGAGAACTTACGCGAGGAACCGGAAGATGTCGTGGATCTCTCCGTCGATCTGCTCGAGCTCCGTGCTCATGGGCGGCGCATCGTCCGCCATCTTCCACCACCCACCACGGGAACGAGAGCAGAAACGAGGGGGACCTGATTGCAAATTTCACCGCATCAATAGAGGTGGGAAGTATGCGGACGAATCCAAAACCCTAATTTTTGCGAGACAGCGAGGAGGGGATCGTTGGTGATTTCTCCGGCGAAGATTTTTTAGGGCTCCGGTGGAGATGGGGAGAGGCAAAGGGGATATCTCTGTGTGTGTGTGAGAGAGAGAGAGAGAGACAGACTGATCGCAAATCGGCGGGTATGGGTTGGCGATGCCGGGGAAGCCTTCTCTATATCTTCTGTTCTTTTTTAGCCCTTTATGAAAATAAATAGTTTAATCATTTGAATTGAGAATCAACTCCCCGCAAGTAGAAATTTTTAAGTAAATGACCCCTGAAATATTTTGTATTGGCACATTTATTTCCTGAATTTTTGCTACCGACACAGATATTCCTAGAAACTTGTTCAGCTATGGTGGCAGAGCCAAAATTTCTGGGTAGAGTGGACACGTAAAACTTAGTAAACTGCTTTGAATGTTGATCTTAAAAAATAAATGAAGAACAACTAAAAAACTACCATTCAAAAAAACCTTGAACATGCCAAAAGAATCATATAACCAACAACATAATTTCATATTTCAAATTTGTATTATAATTGATTGACTATGTTCAATAATTCCTTCTCACTGTATGTACATAGAATTTTAGAAGTATCATTCTCATCGTCTCACCTTGAATTTGAAAATCTAATGATGTGAAGTTTTTTCAATATTTTGAAAAAAAATATTATTTATATTGACAAATATCCTTTCATTTCTTTGTCTAAGCATAAATATGAATAGAGATTTCTAAATTTTAAAACACCTTTTCAGATTAGATAAGTATTAAGCATTGAGATAATGTAAATAGTTTATTAGATTATGTTTTCCATTTAATGTTAGATTTCCTTTATCTTTTTTTTTTTCAGACATAACAGCCTTGATGGGTTGAATTGAGAGAATTAGATGGTTTTTGCCATTCTAGCCATATCAACATTATAATGGACATCATTAGATGAGCAGTGATGAGAACAATTTTAATTGTTTAGACATATTTCTTTTATAAGAAATTATCATTTAGGTAGGCCATGTGTCCACCATCGACGATGAATGCCTCCGCTACTATGTTTAGCTTATAACATATAGTTGTTTTCTCTAGTTATTCCATAAAAGTTGATGGAATTCCTCTTCAAGCTCTTTAAGCTAAAAGGAGTTCACTCCGTCCATAAAAGCCAATGCTTCACTGGAACAAAGGGGAAATTGTTGGAGGAGGTAGAGGTGGAGGTGGAGAAAGAGGAAAAGGGAGGGAGAAGAAAAGAATTATTGGACCTTGAATGCAACTAATTTTAGGTTAAATTCAACTAACTTTGAAAGAGTATGTAAAGGTAAGGAGATACGATATTAGTAGAAAAAGTTTCTAAGCATATCTATATAAATATTAAGAATCAAGAGCATGTGTGTTATCGTACACAAAATTTGATACCCACTTTCTAAATATATATGACATCGTCCAGACACATGACTCTCCCTTTTAATAATGAGGAAATCATTTGTCTACACTTCTATATACACGAAATGTTTTCTTTCAAGATATACCACTCTTTGCATATATGTCCTTGTAAACTTGCTAAACTTTACATTTATGCCTCTCCACTGATAGAAGCTTAAAAAATAACCATGGATGAATTGATTTAGACCATGCCTTAAGTTGATTATGTTATTAGTGCCTACCTAAGATAAATGGGAAAAATAGGTAGTCAGTTTTGCACATCAGTGATGGAAGGGAGTTTTTAAGTTAATATTAAAATGTGAAAGAAAATAAGAAAGAAGAGAAAGTCTACATACTTTTTAACCTTTTTCCAACAAAAATATCAAATTACTTGGTAGTACTTAATTTAAGATGCATTTATGTAAATTTAGTCAAGTTCATATGATTAAATGAGTATATGAAAAACTCAACGACATCAGCATAACAATAATTAATCAAAGAGATAGGTACATGAAAATTATGTACCAATATTTAAACTTGATTTTAAACATTAAAAAATAATCCCTTCAAAAATAGCAACGTACTCCATCCCGAATGATTAAGAAGTGAGGCGAGTAAATGCATGAGGTGTACTTATATTGCCTACAAAAAATGTGGGAGGGTAGGGACTACATTGGTGAACCAAATTGACTATGTTAAAATTTGAGGATGACATAGGTGGATCTAAGCGAAGCTAAATTATTATGAGTTTATTTTATTTTATTCCCCTCTCCCCACCCTTCCCGATAGGATTTACTCTAGGTTTCAAAATTTGCCCCTTCCATATTTTGACCTCTCTACCCTACCACTCCTGATTTGTCTCCCTACCCCCACGCCCCCTCTCCCCATTGCTCCTTGTTATGGCTGGAAATCAATCTTGAACTCGCTCAACAATTGAGAGGGTACGAGGATTTGAACAAATTGATTCTTGATTCTCATGGCAACGTAGAAACATGAAAACATAGACATTTAAAATTTATACGAATCAAATACTCGCGTTGATACCTAAAAAACCCAAATAACAGGAATCAAGAAATCAACAACAGCTTTTATAATCGAAACCATATGGGGAAATTGATTATCTCCCTGTTCCGAGATCCCCACAAGTAAGAGATTATACATGTGGGTGGCGTAGCATAACACCTCATTTGATGTGCCTCCTAAAATAAATCTCGCTTATAGAGACTCCTTCTTAATAAGCAGATGAGATCCTTCACGCTGAGAACACTTAATTCATTGTGTGCCCCATGAACTCTTTCGCAATCCGAGAGGCGACCCTCACCCTGAGAATGCCAAGAATTTGGCCTTGAGGATCAAATCTTTTACGGTAAAGAACAAGCCGGTCAAGCAAGACACCTTCTTAGTTGACTCCCAACTCCTGTGGGAGAGAAAACACACTAAGAACATCCCTCCTGGAGTTTCTCTTCCTCACATCCAAGCACTAGTAGGATGTCCAGGAAGGCCTATGGATGACCTGCTTCCGCATGCAAGTAGAGGAGGGTGTCGCCTAGGCTTCCTCTTAGTCGTCTTCTTTCTTGTGGAGTAGAAGGGGTCGGCCATCCTGCAAAGCTCTGAACGTAGATTCTAGAGTCTTTTTTAGCTTAAGCGTGCTACAAAAAAACCTGTCAACACTTGTCGTGCACGAATCGAAGTAGATACGAATTAAAAATGCATAGTCAAAGCGAAAACATGCATATTCTTCGTTTTTGTAATCTGAACCTCGGATCGATGATCCGAACGTACAGTCAGCTTCTCAGTGTCACAAGGATTCCGACGACATGTTTCGCGAGGAGATGGGACCCCAGTACACGAAAAAAGTCTACACCGTGAGCAAACCCACATGTGATTCGCCTTGGGAATCGTCTTGTACAAATAACCTAAGAGGTCCACTTTAATGGAGTAATTATAAGCCTAAGTCCATTTGCATCACATTTTCTTGATATTTAATTTTCAATATCTTAGATGATAATTAATATACCCTACATAAATGACTCATTCATATTCATGTTCTCCGTTCACCTTTAATTACATTTTCTTTATATTATTTATTTTATGTATGTTAAATCGTGTGGAGATGAGAACAAATTGCAGCATCAAGAGGGAGGCATTCGCAACTTGCCCACATGGGATCCACTCCATGCACGCAAGTCTCAACTGACCTTTCTTGTGTGGACAGCTATTCTTGGAAGGGGATTCAAAAAAATCCCCCAACTTCCGCTGTAAGCCATGGGATGGTCAAAGGCACAGAGAGGCTTAGATGAGGAGATAGAAAAGAAAAAAAAAGGTTAGCCGTCGGGGTAGCCCTGGCTACGATCTTCTTTCACCTTCACCACCGTGGACCGAGAGCACACGGTGCCCTTGGCGTACACCGTAGCTGTTGCGTACTCACCACCGTTGCCCATCGCCGTAGGTGCGCGAGGTGACAGCGTGCGCATCCCACCACCACCAAGCACCCATCCCGACCACCGTCACCATCCCACCGACCCATAACGCCAACCTCCTCAATTCCCCTTCATCTCCTCCTTCTTCAACCTTCGGCCATTCCCCTCCCCCTGTCCATCTTCTTCAACCTCCGGAGAACCCAAACTTCATCGCCGCGCCACCTCACCACGGCGGCCACCTCGGGCCGCCCTCTTCTCCGCCAACAGCACCAAAACGCTCGCCTCGAGCTCGCTGACGACCCACGCCACACCCTCCGCCTCCACGTCGACGCCGATGACCCGTCACCGCCACCTACAAGCTCGGCGTCCGGCCATCTCCGGCCGCCGTCAGCCAAGCCGCTACCACCGTCGACTTCCTCTTCTTCCAGCACAATACCACCGGCCACCACACCGCCGGCCAAGCTCTCCTCCGCGCGCAGCGGCAAGTCCCTCCTCCTCCCCTGTTTTTGAACGGTACTCTTCCCATTAGTTTAAACGAGAGTTTCGGAAGGGAGTTTGAGGAATATGGTTTAAGTTTAATATATTTATATTACATATTTGCCCTCAAACCCCTCTCGTTCTCTCTGTTGCTCCATTTTTTCTCTCTCTCTTTGCTCCACGACTCTTCAAATATTTTGATACGGTAATGTTTTACGATTGCCAATGCAATTGCTAAATGTTGCGAGTTCACTGATCAAATTTTAATTATTTAATATTTTAATAATCATTTTTTATCACTTAAAAAAATATAACGATTTATTATTTTTATTGCTGATATTTTAATTAAGCAAAAATCAATTTATCATGACATTTGTTTAGAAATTCACAAATTTATCATATTTCTTACCCCGTAACAGTTGAGACGATAGGTACTTTGCGGAAATCGAAGTTTATTTAGCTCAATTACACGAGTGCTTATAGTTAGGAAAAGTAATAAAAAAGTAAGAGGAAAATGAACTAATCCCAATTATTTCTCTTCCTATCCTAAGCCCCTTGCCCCTCCATGAAAACCCTTTTCCCCACCTCCACGTAATACCTAAACAACACCCGCCACCGTCACCAACCCCTTCCCTTCTGATGCACGCACGAGAAAGAGATAAGGAAAAGGAGAGAACGAGATCAAGAGGGAGAAAGCAATGAGGACTGAGGAGAGCGGCAGCGATGGTGCTATAAGAACGACACGAGGGCGGTGACGGCATCATGGTGAGGCTTTTCTTTTTCAATTCGTAATGTGTCGAGACAAGTAGGCAATGCAATTAAATTGTTATATAACAGAATATGCAATCCAAATTATATTATGGATTAAGAGGTGTATTAGAATTTAAATCATTCACAAATAACATTATTAATGTGTGATCCACCAATTGGTCGTATTCTAGTAATTTAGATTATCCATTAATCACAAATTCAAAGTAATAAGTCAATCACATGCATTATTTAATTCATGCTAAAGTATCCAAGAAGGAACAATCAATTAAGATAAACTTTTTGATTCCAAGACTTAGCAAGAAGGAGGTATGCTCACAAAACAATGAAATCGACGAGAGAACATATCAATAAATTACATGGGGTGAGGAACTCCAGCACCAAATGCTACCAAGGGGTCATAATGACTCTGTATTGTAGGTCGAAGGTTTCTCATCACCACCTAAAGGTCCTTATGCTCTGCACGTACTCCAAGGGTAGACTACTAGGTTGACACATTGAGACACGGGTTCAAAGATGTGCTAGAATAGTTCTCCTAAAATTAACATATGAAACAATTTCCAAAGAGAGATTTAGGGTTTACCACTGTATAGTAAGTGAAGAGACAATTCCAACGAGTATAAAAACACAAAACTCAAACGTCGTTTGCCCCCTAAATTAACCAAAGCTACGAGTGAAGGGCTTGAACCAGTCGCAGACGTTAGTATGGCACATGGATTGCCCCACAACCACTAGATTGCCACAACATGTTGCCCAGGCAGAGGTCTCCAACTGTTGACCAACACGCATAGCCTCCCTCTTATGCAATCTTCTCATGCACGTAATGGGTCTGTGGTCAACTCCATTGCTGCTGCTACAAGTTTGTGCCTCTAACAACATCACATGCCTTTGCTGACATGCATTGGTGAGCCCTACGTGAGAAGACAAGAAGAGGAGAGAGGGAGGTGAGCTTTATGTTTCTCCCTCTCTTGTTCTCTCTCTCTTTCTCTCTTCATGTTTCTTCCCTCTCTCTCTCCTCAAGATGAGCATCGCCAAAGGGAAGTAAATGATGGGATTTAACCCTAATTAAGCTATTTATAGGCCTACAGGTCTCATTTAGGTTTAGGTTAACTCGAGTTATGCAAAAAATACCCTCGATTTTGGTTCACGTGAGTGCACATCCCTGTTAAACGTGTTTTGTACGTAAATCAAGCTACACAAGTTGGATTTTCACGAAACAAGAATTGCTGAAAAGCTTGCAATGAGAGGAATCCAAGAGTACCAAGTATGGAATATTCCAAGCAAGTTTTGCTTAAGGGTTGATTGAGTTGACCCAAATATGTGGTTTTCTCATTTTTGGGTTACACTAACCCATTTTGTATCCGACAAGTGTCGATGAGTTTGTCTTGACGTGCTTATGCCTGAAATGACTTAGGGATATGAATTTTGGGGCTTTACAATTCACAAGTGAATCATATGACATTTGAATGCATCCATTTGCACGTAGCTATGATTAAATCATGAAACACAAAAAACCATAATCCAACTATAGTAAATGCAGCCATGAAATAAGCAAAAACAAACAAGAAACAAAATTAAAAACAAAAGACCTAGTAATGATGCTGAACAAAAATGTTGTGTAAGGTGGGGATGAGGTGAATCCTTGGCTAAAACATATAGAGGGAAGCTCCACAACCACATGAATAGTTGACACTAAATTGATTGAAGAAGCATGCGACAAGATGGCGAAATGGCACAACAACCCAGATCAAACCATTGCAACCAACAAAGACCATAGTATCCACCAAGAAAAATCATAAAGGGGATCATGCTTAGAACTGATTGCAATGACCATGACCACTGGACCTCTAATGGCAACAAACGAAGCATAGCCATGACGAATGATTAACGAACCACTAGAGCCCCATGCTGAGCCTCTCACATGGGGGATGACTAACAAGCCAAACACAACAATGATTAAGAGAGAGGAACGGTGCACTAGTGTAGGGGAGAGGGGAAAGGAGATGGAGGGAACACAATTGGTGAAGGATGGAGGCCTGACCTATGTTGAGGGTCGATTAGGGCTCCAAGGTGGTGTTCAAGGAGTAAGGTTTCTACCAGAAGGGGGGAGGGGAGATGAGTGGTTGGGAACCCTAAATTATCACTTCCATCTTTTCACGTAATGTTTTATTTACCTTTAGTTGGAAAATTGATTAAGCTAGTAATTACACTCTTGAGAGTATTTGTTAACCCAAGGTTGCTTGTGAAGTTGAGATCTTATTAACATTTATTTCATTTGAACTCTGGATGTATGAATGAATGCTTAAATTCACGCAGTTGCATGCTTATGCTCCTCATCACCATCTAAAAGACTTGTGACAAAAATTAGATATAACTATGATATTTTTCTCGATGCCAATATTGAATGGAGGAATAACTACATTAGCATCAACATCTAGATGAATGCTCTATTATATCACTTCATGGTATTCTTTGACACTATACATCTTGAAGACTTTTCTATTTGGACCCCCATTTGGATTTAATGCAAGGACATCAAATGGGTGGACATTTAGATTCTTCACACTATCAATACTATGCAAGTCGATGCTGTGAGGGAAGATACAAACTCTCGCAATTATTCTATCACTTTTTTACAAACTCTTTTGTTGTTACTCATAATGTATATAATGAATAGTCTTCTTTTGATTGAATTCTTTCTCCAATCATTTTGAACTATCATGCACATCTCTCAGGGGCTATTTGGTTATAAGAAGTAAAAAAGAGGAACTAGTGGAGGAATTGAGTGATAAGAGGATTTAAGGTGGAACTATAAGCTTTTTTATGTTTAAAGAATTAAATATCAAGAATTAAACATCTTGTCATTGAATATTTGAGAAGAGAAAAATAATTTCACCCCTTAGATGGAATTTGATGATGGGAGAAAAGGTAGGTTCAGTGTAGATGACCCACAAAGCCCAACAAGCCTTACCAACTCAAAGAATGGACCAACCCAATGTTAAGGTGAGGCAAGCCCATGGTGACAACCTTAGGGTCACGTCACCACCTGGGACAGTAAAGCCATGTTACCATCACCTTGGATAGTTCGTTGAATCTAGCTGAGGCGACCGACCCCCTCTTTTTTACTAGTATTGACTGGAGCGATTGACCTACCTCTTTTTGATTGGCTCATTAGGACCTCGAGGGGCAAAAGCTTAACAACAAAGATCAGCTGATGCTAGGTGGAGAGACATAGTGGTAGCTCAGAAGACGAAGCAATGTTTCAAGAAGCAAGGTGGTGGCTTGGAAGAAGATGCCACATAGGAGGCGATTACGCTTCCCGATGAGCAAACAATTACTTGCATCAATTATGATGCAAAACTTCTATAAAAGGGGATCCATGTACATGAGAAAAGGGTAATCACCCTCAATATTAAGGGTTGGATCCCCTTCCTAAATGTATACCATCTAGGTGAAACTAGATTATCAAATTTCTCTCTTTTTCCTTTGTACTTTTGATTTATAATCTATGTGATCAGGTCTTCACGGCTAAATCAAAATTATTTTTTTCCATAAATAAGAAATTATTTTTATAATAAATTAATTTCAAAATTATCTTACATAAACGAAAAATTGTTGACTCAATTCTCTCATTCAAATAATGCCTTAAACTAAGCTAGCAAATGCAATTATATTCTTACCTCACTTTGGTATAACAAATGCTTGAAATTCAAAGTTGTTTGGCTCTTGGGAGAGTGAAATTAAACAGAGTTGGATTATTTTCTCTCTCGATTTCCCTCGTAGGGGTTAGCCATCTTGTTTAGGTCTCAGTATTTGGCCCTTCCATAGGCGACCATCCTATTCGTGTCTATGTCCAACAACCATTGACAACCTTCCTACAAATTGTCCAAAAAGATTTGGAGTTCGGCTTAATGCTTGGTAGGGATTCAGGCCCATTTGCAAAAATGGATTGGACTTGGACTGATCTAGACACAACCCCCTAAAGCCGAAAGATGGAATTAGTTCTTATATAATATGATCTGCATAACAAGCCACATAGAAAGAGTTACGCATCTTTATGTTACATGCATATAATTTACAAGATTGATAAATCTAAAATAATGTACATATGAGTATGATATGTATGTTCACGCCAACGACATAATCCGAAGTCCAACCCTTTCAAACTAGTTCGTGCTCTGCGCGTTGCCACCGGAATGAAAATAAATTTGGAAAGCTTGAAAGAATAGCGTGCAATGTGGACATATTAAGAATAATAATGAAATTATTATGGTAATAAGGAAAAGAAGCGATCCAACGTAATAATCTAAGAAAAATTAGATTGAATATCCTTTATTTTATATAATTTTTATCGATATAATTTTGAAAAATCTACAACGTATAAATGGTACAATGTAAGGGAAAATAGAACAAAGAATCTCCCTATTATGTTATTTGAACTCTAATTTAAAATAGAATTAGATGATAATAGATAATTACAGTACAGTTAGAAAGTTGTTTATTGTATAAAGATAACATATGAGCATAAAATGATACCTTAGAGGAGTGATTTTCATGTGATGAAGGTAATTTTTGCAAAAGATAAGATGAGTAAACAACATAAATAGAATGCATTTTTGACTTTCTTTCTTGAAAAAATTGGAATGTTGAAGGTTAAATTGCTATTTTTTTTAAAGGAAGTTTAATTGTTGTTGGAAGATTCATAAATTAGAAATGGCACAAAGTTGGCGGATGAAGTAATCTCAGAAGGAAATATTTGATAAAGAGTCACCTGCAATTTAGAATTTGAAAAATGGATAGCAAAATAAGTAACACATAATTCATTTACCATACATATAAAATGGAGAGCAAAAATATTATAAAGTAATGAATTGCATCAATGCATTACATATTAAGAAAAATTATATATGTTAGGGCATTTTATTTATTAAAAGAAGTCTTTCGATTTTGTTCTCCATTCATTATAATAATATTCTTCTCTGAAAGAATTCATCCTTATCAATAATAGCTAAACTTAAGATTATGTGCCAAAAAAGCCATCCATAAGTATTGTACGACCATCCAATAAATCAAATTCAGTACCATACTAAACCTTGGAGAGAGTTGTTTAGAATTGCAATTAGTAGAATTTAATTAAAGTTGCTTAAAATATCCCGACACCTACCACTGCAGATCAAAGGATGTGCATTTGGAACATAGCAACTAAAAGCTTTTTCAAAATAAAATAAGTATTCCATAAATGTGAGCCTTTTTCCGATGAGAGATCCAAAGTAGATGTAAAAATTTTCATACCATCAAGATGCAAGAATTCAATTTGAAAAACATAAACCTTTTTATCACACCCATCGTGACAAAATTTGGAATCAAACATTCATTTGGCAAGCATAAATAGGTACGTGTAAAAGGGTAAGAGACATGCATACATCATCGATCTTTACCTCGATGATATAGTATTATTAAAGATAAACACTTTCAACATAAATCTTAATAACGTAATTCCTATAGCAAAGGAACTATTACCAACTCATTCATGAAAATGAACCTCAAAACCAATGAAAAACCATCTCAAAACAAATAGGATTAGCTTGCAAGTAAAATATCATAGTGTAGAAGTTCTCAAATCCTTTGATTATATGATATCCAACAACCAATACAAATATCATGCACTACCATGGAGAATGTAATGACTCGAAATATTGGTTTGACCTCCCAACTAAAAATGCAAGGGAAAAATAGAAATAAACGCTTAAGTTTTGTAATTTTAAATTAAAATACAAAGAATGAAAAAATAAAAAGGTGTCGTAACCCGAACGTATCATTTTCAATAAGAAATACGAAAATTGCATTAATGTATACATATTGACAAAATTATCAAAAGAAGTTCCTTGGTTTTATTCTCCATCTACCATGGCAGATTCTATTGTAATGGATTCACCTATGAAGGAAAAAGGAAAACATTCTTAGACATTATGTTAAGATTGTATGATTTTATAACCAATGCAAAGGGGAAAGTAAAAAATTAAACAAAACATCGATTACATTAAATTATCCAAACAATTAATACTACCTTCAATATTAGATCATTTGAGCATTCCAAATGTGTGCCTATCGAACCCTACACCGAAACATAAAGTACATATTTTGAAATTCAAAATGCATGCAAAGTAAGCTCCAAATCCACCCTTCACCGTGAATCTCGATACAAATTAAAACCTTAATCTCCAAAATCTAAAGTCACAGTTGAAAGCATATTAGGAGTAAAAAAAAGTTAAAATATGTAAACTAAAAATTATAATAAACATGTTATACCAGTCCGAAATTACAATCTCACGAAGCATGGGTGGTTGTCTAGGTCGTTCAAGAAAATTATTGCAAATCAAATTCAGGCAGTACATGACTTAAGATTGATAAAAAATCTAACTTCAATCATAACTTCATTGAAAGTCATGAATTAAAAGTCTATTACTAAATCATATCTAAATAATTAGCATGAATAGAAAGTTGAAAACTTGAAGAAGTCGGAAGACAGCGACATCCACACCACTGTTCGCTGCTGGAGAGGGGAGGAGAAGGTGGAGGAGTACGATAATGAGCCATACAACATCTTTCATAGAAAAGAAAAGAAAAATTCCAATAGTAGAACCCATTTCCCCCTTTCTCTTTGTGAGTTTAAAGTTTCTTTGAAAAACATCAATTTATCAATAAATCAAAGTTCACGAAAGAAAAGACAAAACAAATGAGTGATTTTTTTTTTGTAGAGTCAGAGGAGGGTAATCAAGAGGGAGATGTATGAGTGATTGACACTAACGGATGCTTCATCACAGAGAGAGAGAGAGAGAGAGATCAGGGAACACCAATCGACAACGATCGACCCAACGGATAGCAATCGTGGTGGGAGGAGGAGAACGGTGGAAAGGGCAAAAGACACAATACGTTTAGAATGATCACATTCAATGTCATTGAAAAATTGCTATAGTTCCATAAACAATAGTGTCTCTGCTAAAATCCCATGGGGATTCATTGAGCATATTGATGGTACGTACCGCATTTATATGTTTCAACCAAAGTGGCATAACCATAAGTGAGCTTGGACTGCCCCCATTTGACCCAACCTTGTCAACCCAAATGCTTCACCCAACGTGTGAACGAAAATGCTTTGCTTGTGCATAGTATGAATAGAAACTTATTTCGTAATAATTTACCTTTTTCGTTTGGTTAAACAAATTTGAAGAGACATTTGGTCTGAAAAATAAGAGATTACTGACTTTTAACTCTGCGTCTTACCTGGGAGTCCAAAGTCAATAGCATCAATCGGTCAAAACTCAACACGTGTTGTAAGATATATTTTTCAATGGATCTTAATTTTTTTATTGATGAGAACCAAAACATATTAATTTGAAATCAATAGATATCATGTGCAGAGTGTAAAAGTCAATCATATTGATCGTTGAAAATCAATACCTCACGTGTTATAAAATGTATTATTCGATATATCTTGATTTTTGACTGGTAAAAAAAAAAAAATCAATTAAAAATCAATACACACTACAAGTTACAAAATACTTTATTCGATATATTTTGATTTTTAATTGATATCTTAGATTGGATTCATAATCTTTGTTTTTGTATATGTATTATTCTATATCCTCGTAAAAATATAATCAATATTGGTCTCGAATAAAAAAATACAAGACGATGAGGTCGATGATGAAAATGAAATTTGAAATGAACGTATATAATAAACAACATGCAAGAAAAATGAGAAAAAAAAAAGATAAGAGAGAGAGAAGGGCAAAGAGAATTGAAAAAAAAAAACACAACTGCAGCAACTAAACCATCAAAATAATAATAATAATAAAGTCAAAGAAGCAACTACAATAGCTACTTGTTACGACCCGATTTTCGAATCCCTACGAGACACAAGAATCGAATCGACTCGACTGATCTCAAGACCCAGTCGCCCAACGAGAAAGTAACAAAAAAGCAGTAAAATAAACCACATTCACCATGCAAGTAACTAACAGTAACAAAAGTACAGCAGTAAAGAAAAGAACTACTACAGTACACACCACCACAACAGTAGAGAAATCAAAACAGGTACAGAATATGAAGTTTACAATAAAAGAGTACAGGAGTGTAACAAAATACTCGCTACTACAGAAAATGATATAACAAAAGTACAACTACTGGGCTCTGCTAGGCCCAGCACCCTCCACAGCTGCAGGCTCTGGCTGCTCAACACCTGGTCCTGAAAAAGGTGACGATTATGACACGTCAGCGAAACGCTGAGTAAAGTTGCAACCGGCTAGCTAAGAAAAACAGTAAAGGTGGACAAGTAGCTGTTGTTTTTAATTTCTTCATTTATTTATCTATTTACTCTTTCTTGGTTTATTTCTCAGGTTTTTCTCTTGATCTCAAATGTTCCTCGTGGGAATGATCTTGATTGCAAATTTTTCCGAAAAGTAGAAGTAGCACGTGGTGCTCTCCTGGCTAGGAGAGTCCCCCGTGGTGGTCCTACCCTCAGTTAACCACCTCAAGGTCGCTGACAGACGTAACGGTGACTACGGCATGCGCGATAAACACACGGGTAGCTACCCCGCACTAGCACGCGGTCAGTCATTTTCGTTAACTGGTGCGCCCAAAGCACAGCACGGAACCAATATAGGGCAAAGCCCTCTCAGTAACAGGGGTCCACCCCTCCACAGTAACCAAATAAGGGGTTTTGCTTCTCCACAGTTCGCGCACCCTCACTTGACTACCCTGGTTTACCCAGTGGGCCTAACAAGTCAGTGTAGGATGGCTAGCTGAACATCGGACCCCGTGGGGTGGCTAGCTCCATTCCTACACTAGTAGCTCTCCCCAATACAGTGTACGCAAGGGCCAAAAGTCGGTACAAAGTGGCCAGACCTAACCCCGGGTCCCTGGGGTGGCTAGCTCCACTCTGCACTAAACAGGGGGACAGTCGCTCTCCTTGGTACTCCATACTCAAGGGCCAGCTTACTTCCCCATCCACTTTCTCAGTTCCATTCTATTTATTTTCCAGGAGCTCTACTCCTAATTCCCCATAGGATTCATGCTCATATTTCTCAGGCCAAGCCATACTAGGTTTCATCATTTCAGTTTTATTCGCATATAGCCCATGTTCCAACATTTAATATCAATTTATATACAAGCAGCTCGAATTTAGTTTACAAACAACATGAATTACATGTTGCAGTTACTAGCAACAGTACTCTACATTTCACAGGCAGCTGTTATCCAATTACAGACAATTATCATTATTCTATCTACTTATCCAATACTGCAATTCAGGCATTCAAGACATTCGTTTCAATGTTTCTGTTCCTAGGATTCATGCCACACCCTAGGATCTATCATTCAATCTAGTTTTCAGGTCCTAGGATTCATGCCATACCCTAGAATCTATCATTCAATCTAGTTTTCAGGTCCTAGGATTCATGCCATACCCTATGATCTATCATTTATTTTCAGAGATGCCTTAATGTTTGTAGTTAACTAAGGGGAGCCACTCTACCCGCAAAATCGGGAGTAATGGGAGCATGATCGGCAGGTCCACGTGCCTCCGCAGCCCCCAAAGCCGCAACAGAATGAGATCCTAACACAATGATCAATCACAAGGAACCACTCAGAACAGGATACAAGTATTTCAACAAGTAGAGGAACTAATTCTGAGAAGAACGAAATCTTAAACGCAGAAATCAGACCTCGAACGGACCTTAAACGGGTCAAAAACGACAACTCTGACTCAAATCAGACGTCTGGAACACCTTCCAGACGTCTTAAAAAGTGGTCCAGGTCATACCTCACTCTGCGCTACTCCTCAGATGTCCAAGGATCCTGCTGAACTGTCTGGACCCAGTTCCAGACGTTCGACCACCTCTCCGGAAGTCTTGAGATGCTCTCCGCCATCTAGTGCCTTGCCCAGACGTCTAAACTGCATGGGAGGGCGTGTCCCCGCGCCTTCCCGAAACGAATCCTGCACGCGCAACGAAAACCTTCTTAACACGACACGTCTCAGAACCTCGGCGGAACGGCCTGCATGGCCATATCCGCAAAATGAGGTATAGGAGGAAATACGTACCTCTCAGTCGTCTGGAGCTCCCTCCAGACGTCGTCCGCGTCGTCTGGACATTGGTCCAGATGTCTGATTTTGGGAAAAATTCCCAGAATCAGAACCTCCTCGTCTTCTTCTCGCTGCGCATGAGCTCGCCACGTAGCCGCTCGTACGTTGCTCGAGCTGCAGCAGCACCAGTGGAGATCTCCCCAGCACGACGCTCCTCCGCGCGCACGCCAACCGGCCTTGAGCTGCTCCGGCAGACTCTCTCTCTCTTTCTCACACGCTCTCCCTCTTCTTCCTTCTCGCAGCACCTCTCCTCTCCGCCACCGCACCCGGCAGCAGCGGCAGCTCGCTCTCACTATCACTCACGCTCGCACTGGAGGAAGGAGAAGACGGTGGGGTGGTGAAGGAGGGAGAGGGGAGAGGAGGATATAAGTAGGCACGGGGAGGGGGAAAAAGGCATTGCAGGTCAGCGGGTTTCAGTCTACGCGCGGCACACGTGCAGACTCGCGATCGTACGCACGCAAAAATTTATTTCCAGACGTCTGGGAAGGCATCCAGACGTCTGGTAACTCCTAGACGTCTTAAAGTGTTTTGATGCCTCGGGTCTTAACACTACTCCACGACTAATAAATAGATACTAGTTTTTAACCTACGCGTTACTGCGAGAGTGTAAAAATCAATCATTATGGTGTGTTACGACCTGGTTCCCGAATCCCTACAAGACATGAGACCGGGCCGACTCGACTGATCCCTAGACCCCGTCGTTCAATAAGAAATAACCAAAAGAAGGAAAGTAAACCACATTCACCATGTTATGTAACTAATTGTAAAAAGAGTACAAGCAGTGAGGAAAGAAAAACTGCTAACAATACATATTACCACCACAACAATAAAATTGAAACAAGGTACAGAACGTAAAGGTAACAAGAGTCTGGAACTCACTACAACAGAACATACTACAACAAGAAAGCTACTGCTACTGGGCTCTACTAGGCCCAACACCCTCTGCAGCCAGAGACTTGGGCTGCTCAACACCTAGACCTGAAAAAGGTTATGAGTAACAAAGTTAGCGAACGCTGAGTAGAGTGACAACCAACTAACTACAGCAGTAAAAGCTAACAGGTAAACTGTATATTCCAATTTCTTTATTTTACAAGTTATTCCCTTTCACCCATTGGTTTATTCTTTTCAGATATCTTTTTTGATCTTGAATGTTCCTCGTGGGAATGATCTTGATTGCAGTCTTTTCCGAAGAGTAGAAGTCGCACGTGGTGCTCTCCTGGCCGGGAGAGTCCCCTGTGGTGGTCCTACACTCAGTCAACCACCCCAAGGTCACGGACATACGTAGCGGTGACTACGGCACGCTCGATAAGCGCACGGGTAGCTACCTCGCACTGGCACACGGTCAGTCGTTTCCGCTAACGAGTATGCTCAAAGTATAGCACGGAATAGTATAGGGTCTAACCCTCTCAGTAACAGGGGTCTAGCCCCTTAGAACCAAACAGGGGTCTCGCCCCTCCACAGTCTGCGCACCCTCTCCTGACTACCCTGGTTTGCTCAGTGGGCCTAGCAAGTTGGTGTAAGGTGGCTAGCTGAATCCCAAACCCTTGGGTGGCAAGCTCTCCCCCTACACTAGTAGCTCTCCCCGATACAGTGTACGCGAGGGCCAAGAAGTCGGTGCAGAGTGACCAATCCTAACCCCGGGTCCCAACCTAAGGGTAGTTAGCTCCGCTCTACACTAAACAGGGGACAGTCGCTCTCCTTGGTACCACGTACTCGAGGGCCAGCACGCTTCCCTACTCATATTTCCGGATCCATCCCATTTATTTCCAGGAGCTCTACTCTTAATTCCCCGTAGGGTTCATGCTCATATTTCTCATGCCATTCCATACCAGGTTTCATCATTCAAATTTCCATTTTCAGGTTATACAATGTAGCTCGTATTTCTATCATTCACATTTCCATTTTCAGGTTATACAATGTAGCTCGTATTTCTATCATTTAACGTATACAACAAGAAATGTCTCAAGTAACTGTTTAACTAGCACATGTAATTCATATTTTACAGGCAGCTCTTGTTCATTAATAGGCAGTTATTATCATTTCTGTTTATTCATTCAAGACTGCAAATCAAACACGCATACAGACATTTCAAGTAATTCTCATCCTAGGATTCGTGCCATATCCTAGATTCTAGTTATTCAATCCATATATGCATTCAGGCTTGTAATTAAATTAGGGAAAGCCACTCTACCGGACAACCCAGGAGTATTGGGGCTCGAACGGCAAGCTCACGTGCCTCAGCAAGCCCCGAACTCGTAACGGAACGAAATCCTATAACAAGGAATAATCACAATGGAACATTCAGAACAGTATAAAATACCTTTTAACAAGTAGAGGAACTCTCAAGGAAAACATTGATAACTTGTTTACGTAAAACGAACCTCAAACGGACCCTAAACGGGTCAAAAACAGAGTTACAGACCCAAATCAGACGTATGGCACAAGGTCCAGATGTCTTACAAGTAAACGGAAATGCACCTCAGGTTCTGCATCGACCTCAAACATCCAGGACCTCCTCTAGACCGTTTGGACCCTACTCCAGACATCCGACCTCCTCTCCGGACGTCTGGGAGTGCTTCCAGCTGTCTGGCAAGTTGTCCAAACGTCTGAAATGCGTGGGAGGGTGTGTCCCGCGCCTTCTTGAAGCAATCTCTACATGCAACAGCAAAAATCTCCTATATTTAGCCATGCAAAACATAGCTATGGAGTGGCCCTGCAGAGATCTACTTTCAGACGTCTGGTGTCGTCACCAGACGTCAACTCCGTCGTTTGTACATCACTCCAGACGTCTGATTCTGGGAAAAACCCAGAACCAGAACTGCTTCCTGCTCTCCTCCGCCGCACGTAGCTCTGGCCTCGCCTCCTCGCCTGTAGCAATGTCGGGGACGACTCCCCAGATGCTCTCCTCCCGCACGCACCACTCTGGCCGTGCGCCCTCCGGTGAGCTCTTACGAGCTCGCGAGCTTGAGCTCTCCTTTCTCTCCTCACACCGCCGCTCCTCCTTGTCGCCGCTCTCGCACTCTCTCTCGCGCTTGCTCCTCTCGCTGGGGTGGAGAGGAAGGGAAGGAGGTGCTGGCTGGGTGAAGTGAGGAAGAAAGAAGAGGGGAAGGGGGCCTTTTATAAGGCTCGCTAGGGTTTGGAAGAAGGAGAGAGGAGGGAAAAAGAGAGGAGGATACTGTTTTGCGCGCAGACGCGAAACTCGTATCCAGAAATTTCAATTTCCAAACGTCTGGGAAGTGGTCCAGACGTCTAACCAGATGTCTAACCGACAGTCTAGACGTCTTAAAAGGCTCAGGACAGAACGGGTCTTTACATTGTGTACCTTAGTTTTCAAGCAGTGAAAAAAAGAAACGTCGAACGGAAATCAAAATACACTGCACACTGCAAAAGTACAAAAGTTAATCATATGAAATGTTAGCATGATTTTCAATTTGTGCATCTTGATTTTCGATCAATAAAAAACCAACACATTGTGGGTTGTAAAATGCATTGCTTGGTATATCTTGGTTTTACAAAATGCATTGCTTAGTGTGTTGTGGTTTTGTAAAAGGCATTGTTCGATGTATCTTAATTTTCAACCGGTGGGAAAAAAAAATGCTGATCAGAAATCAAAACACACCACACACTGCAGGAGTATAAAAGTTAATCATATGAAATGCTAATATGATTTTTAATCGGTGCATTTTGATTTTCGATCAACGGAAAACCAATACATCACGTGTTGAAAAATACATTGCCCAATGTATCTTAGTTTTCGACCAGTGGAAAAAAAATACCAATCGAAAATCAAAACACACCTCCTGTTACAAAATGTTTTGTTCGATGCATTTCAATTTCTAATTAGTAACTTAGATTGCGTTTATAATGCTTAATTTTGTAGACATCTTTTTTTATATTCTTCTAAAAATATAATTAATATTGATCTTTTGATCTTTGATGAAAGATCACAAGTTGAGGAAGTTGATCGTGATAAGTCGAAAATCAACACACTATACGTTACAAAATACATTACCTGATATATCTTGATTTTATAAAATATATTATTTGATATCTCTTAATTTTCGATTGATAAAAAAAATATCGATAAAAATTAAAATACATTATACATTGCATGAATATAAAAATTAATCAGATGAAATACTAACATAATTTTTCATGGATACATCTTAAAAAATTTAATACATTATACATTAAAAATATATTAACTGATAAATCTTGATTTTCGATAAAATGACAGGAGGGGGGTAGGACGCCAGAGAAGATAGCGGGTGCGGAAGAGCGGAAAAAAAAAAAAAAACGGTAAAAATTAAGGTAATAGTGACGTGAACCGCACGTCACTGACTGTCCTCTCGAAGCTGAATCCATGGTTTTACAGAATATATATAGATTGTGAGATTAAATTATTACATTTTGTGTCCTGTCAAGAGGTAAATGATTGTTCTTTGCATGGTATCAAGGGATAAAATATGGAGTAAACTTATTTTACCTCTTAGGTGGAATAAAAATATTCTAAGTTTAAAAGCCTCATTTCAAAATTTCCTAATTTTATTGCTTTTAAAAGAAATTTCTTAATTTTGGAATAAAATTTTTCTAATATTTCATGTATTGTGTGTTGGCTCCATAAATCTATGTTTACACAATACCTTTGATCATACATCAATGATATACTTGTACTTCATTGTAAGAGAGTTTATGAAAATTTCATATATCTAATTATAGTATATAATTTGATTAAATATGTATCCAAAAAATTCACTTCCATAGAATTTAATTTATAATTCAACTTTGATTTACATTATGGGAGTATTATCAAAATTTTTAAATAAATATTATAAGTCACACATAATATTCCTTGATCGATTTTAAACTAAACAAACCTTCCATGAGATTTATTTGAAAGGAAAATAAAAATTTTTTCTTGAAATTTATTTTCAAGGAAATAATTTTTTCTGTAGAAGTTTTTTAAAATGTAAAGGATAAACTCAATAATGGTAAAATGTCTGAGGTTAAATTAATTATTTAGATAAGGGGATAATAGTTTTTTTTTTACAGTGAGATGATGTCCTCGGATCAAGTGAGGAAAGATTTTTATTTTTTTTTTTATACACTTTGATGACGTTAATCGGATTAAAGGAGGAGGTAATTTTTTTTATAATGAGATGAGAAAATTTAATAATTAATAATAATATAAATGATGTTGATATCATTAAAATTTTAAAAAATTATAGCAAAAGTTACACATTATTTTCCGTAATTGACAATGTTCAGGTTGATTTTATAATAAATTATATAATAATTAAACCTTCCGTGGGATTTATTTTGAGTGAAAAATAAAGATTTTTTGGTGGAGTTGATTTTGGGGAGAAGGATTTTCTTCTAACGTCAAGGGTAAAATTTATAATGATATAATTACTATACTTTCAAAGAAGTTAAATTAATTACTCGAACAAGGGAAGATAAATTTTTGATTTTTTTCGTAATGAGATGGGAGTGCGTGGGAAGAGGAAGGGAGAATGCGGAAGAGAGGTCGGACACGTGGCAGGAGATGGTGGTCAGCCCCTGACAAAGAGATGGGAAATTTCACGTTGAGAGAGAGAGAGAGAGGTATGACGGCTGTTCGGTGTGGGTGTGATCGTGTGAGAGAAAAACAGGGTAGAGAGAGTGGGGGGAATGCCGTTACAGGAGTGGAGGTGGGGTGACGTGTTGGATTAGAGAAGCTCGCACCTTTCTTGTATTTGGATGTGGTATAAGAGATGGGATAAATGTTAAGAGATGGGATATAATAGGATTAATATAAATTTTAAGAAGTTTATTTATTTTTATATATATATTTTTTTCATTGTATCAAAATTTATTAATATTTTTTATATATAATTTAAAAAATAATATTTAATAATTAAAATCTATCACATCAAAATCTATTAACTCTCTCTTCTTTCTCACAACATCGACATATCAATAATTAATAATCTCATCAATTATTATAATCCTACCAATCAAATACCTTCTATGCTTATTCCACTCCTATTCTATCCCGATATGGTACTATCCCCCTACCAAATGCAGCCTTAGATTATAAATACATAGTGGGTATTTGCTAATGTGGTGGACCAACAAATAAATGAAAATACCCCAAATAATGAAGGGGCAAAAAATTGGCCTTGCAATTAGAGATCACACATGTTTGTGCATTAGATGATTAGCAAGATTTTATACATGAAAATGATTAAGTTAAAAATTTATCGTTGTAGTTGCGTAAAAATTCGTTATCAGATAAATTTAATCGAAACTCTGATGAGTCTCGGATCGAATACGGGGAGTTGAACATTTGATTTAAAATCTACATTTATTTTTATAAAGCAAAATATCTGGTTGAAACTAATCTACGCTAGCTATTCTACTTAGAGAATAAATAATAGAAGAATGAAATATAATAATACAATGAAAGAGAAAAATCGAGAGAGAATAAACAAATATTTCATAACTAGATAATCATGTTCATTACAACTACTTGCAGAATTAAAATTACGCTAGAAAGTAGTAAAAAGATAGGGATGAGGAAAATCCTCATCGACAGTCGCTTGAAGGATGAGTCATGCTGTTGGTGCCCGGAAGACGGAGATGGGATGTTGGAAGAAAGTGGATGGAGTCGGAAGATAGGGGTGAGATACAGGACGTTGCCAGCATGGGACCTGATTCCCGCATGATGGTGAGAGGACAACCATGGGTGCTCTACGAACGAGGGTGAGAAGATGGAAAATTTATTTTACTTTAACTTTAGTGGAGCATCCCGAGTATAGGACCAGCTCTTAGAACTTTGGAAAGGGTGAAGTCATGGGGGCAAAAGGGTCTTCTTAAGTCTTTATAATTAAATGTAAGGCCTTTAGTGACAGATACATGCGTCATTGTAGATGCACGTTGGTAAAGGCACAAAGGCAATCTCAGCTGCTCATCGCCGATCCAAGCACTCTTGTTGAACCATGACGCACCTCTTTCATGGTTTTTAAAGATATATTCATTGTAGTATATTGCGAAAAACGATGATTAGTTTATTTCAATTTATTACTCGAAATTTAGAATATTCCGAGGTCGAACTCAGGGAGCAAACTTAATTCTAGAAGCATACAAATTCACAATTCACTATAGTATACTACTTTACAAAAATTAAAGAGAGAGGGAACAAAAATCTCTTTTTTTTTCTTTTTCTTTCTTTCTTTCTTTCTTTCTTCTCCTCTTCTCTCTTCCTTCTCTTCTTTCTTTGCCTTTCTTTCTCAGATGTCTGATTCTTTGAATCATATACCTTATCTGCCCCTTTGCTATAGTGCCTTGTAGGTTCTTCTCCTCTTGGCTTCTTCTTCTTCTCTGCTCGGCTTTCTTCTTCAGCTTCCTTTCCTCGACAGGCTTCCTTCCTTCTTTTTTTTTCTTTTCTTTTCCTTTGGCTTTCTTCTTCAGCTCCTTCTGTTGCAGCTCTTGGCTGCTTCTCCTTCTCTTCTTTCTTCTGTCATTAGTTTCTCTTCTTCATCTTTTTTCTTTGCAGCTTCCTCCTTCCTGTCTTCTTCCTCTTTCTTCAGCTGCTCTGTGCGGCTAAGTGTCCTCAGTTGCTCCTCCTCCTTTCTTCTCCTGCTTTCCTACACATTACAAGGTTAGGCAAAACCTAACCCCTACCCGCCCCACGTCTCTCTCTCTCTCTCTTAAAGGTTCGCACCCAGAGCATTCGTAGGTATACGGGTCAGGTAACGCGCCCGGGACTAGGCCCACCGGTGTGCGGTGGTGGGCGAGGAGTGCTTGGTCAGGTATCGGGTTCGGCCCAGACTTGCGGGGCGTGAGCACGGGCAAGGGCGGGTGCGAGCGTGTGGTGCGTTGCGTGCGTAGGCGAGGGACCTGACCCCTGTGTATCGAAGGTGATAAGTGTAAGGCACTTTTTCAATTTATTCGAAGTGTCGTGCTCAGACGTTTATGAGGTGGGACTAAAAGTCCCACCTAAATTTTGAGCCCTCACCCGCAGCAGGAATCCTCGCGAGTGGTCAGCGAGCTCTCGCCTTCAATTGGGGACCTAGGACCGTGCGTGAGTCTCTCTAGCGTGGCTTAGGACTCCTACCTGGGGCTGCAGAGGCCTAGAGCTGCTAGCAAGCTCAGTCCAAGCTCGTCGGCAATGGCGGCTAGCGTGCAGAACCTGAAATCACGAATACTGCCTCGCGGGCTCCATGAGAACATCAGAAAACCTTCGCTGTATCACGGTGAAGGTGAGGCGGGGATTGGCTGGCCACGGGGCGGCCTGGGCGTGCGTTCCTAGGTCACTCTACGGCCGTGAGGATGGGTTTGTTCGAAAGGTAGTTTCAGTGGGTGGCATGGTCGGTGGAAGGGCAAGAGGTGGTCAGTGGGAAGTGGTGAAGCTTCTGAGGTGTTTGGCAAGGTGGATGGGTGAGTGGAATGACGGAAGCACCTCGCCGGAGGTCTGGCCGGAAGTGGAGAAGGTGGCGATGGATAGTGGATATCGAGGGGTAGAAACAACAAATTAACAGGGTGAAGTAAAGGAGAGAGTAAGAGGAAGAGTTTTTACCTAGCTAAGCAGACGAAAGGGAGGAGATGGCACTTGGCGCGTCTTTGCTGTCGCCGGAGACGAAGGTGCCAGAGAAGGGGGCGGCGACGAGGAGAAGGGGTCGGAGAGTGCCAGCTGGTACGACTTGGTGCGGAGGAGAATGGCGGACCTGGCTCTGCCACTGGTATGGTGGCAGAGCGACGAGAAGGGGGAGGAAGAGTTGCCGGAAGCTTCGGGCTATTGGCCGGAGTGAGGGAGGAGACGAATTTGGGGGAGTTCTTTGGCCAAATCGAGCTTGCAAGAAATGGCAGCCCCTGCTGCTCCTTAAATAGGTGTTGGTGAGGAGGGAAACACGAGGAGGAGGCGTTGGTAGGCCGCCGGAGATATGGCCAGAAAAGAGACCCATGCCTCTCGCGCTTTCGCACGAGAGGTATTGGTGTCGGCAGGGCATGGGAGGGGGTCCATGCGGAAGAAGACAACGCAGGGGACCCTCCCCTCGTTTCTGGGGCCGGTCTCCATACCCTGCGTGGAGCCATCCTCCTCGCAAAGTCGCCGGAGGCATGGGTTGTTGCTGTGGGTAGCAGAGGGACCAACTTGAAAAGAACGAAGGAAAAGTTGAGGGGTTAAGTGCAAGGGTTCAAAAAGTTAAGGATCAAAAAGTAATTCTTGAGGACCAATTTGTAAAGTAGGTCAAAATGGCCTTCCCTTAGGTCCAAATTTTGGTACAAACCTAATTTTGATCTAAGGAATCCAATGGTAAAGTTTGATTTTAGGTTTGACCACGTTTGATCAATCAATTTGCACAAAAACCCAGATTAGGTCAAAAATTGGGTATGATTCTCAATCTAGGTCAAGACAAGTTCCAATGGCCAAATTGAAGGTTCTAAACCCTAGGGAATATTTTTTCATGAATTTTGGAGGATTTAATTGATTTTTATCTTTCCTAGAACTTCGTGAAGTAAAGCGGATTTGTTTTAGGGTTATAGAATATCATTTAATTACTCGAGGCCGCTATAACCCTTTTCAGATCAAATCATCTTACTTTCTCTCTTATTAAGCCCATTTGACCTGTGTTTAGATCCTTAGAAATTCCGTTTGTGTACTGCATTAGTAAAATTGTAGTTTTCCCCATTGTGAATTGCTTTATACTCAATTTTATAGTTCTCTGATTTATGCTTTCCCTTAGGTTTTGTAGGAGCTTTTGTATACTTATTTAGGTCAAAATATGCTAATTAGGGTTCATGATGAGGTTCCCATCAAACCACGTCATCGCCTTTTCGCCTTCAGCCATTGAGCAAATCGTCGAATCAAGACCTTCCTATCTTCATCGTGTGGCCCAAATCGTGAGAGGGATGCTTGAACTTCATGTGTTAAGAGGCGACGCGGCCAAATCATGATTGTTCGATCTAGATGGGAAGGCTGAGAAGCGTGCTTGCTCGCCCTTCACAATGCACGCGGGGCGCATGTTTTATGACCCAATCCCAGACCCCTACAAAACTCGAGACCGGCTCGCTTCAACTAATCCCAAAACCTAGTCGTCCAACGAGAAATAACCAAAAGCAGGAAATAATTCACATCCACACATGCAATGCAACTAAGCAGAAAGAAATCAAAAGACAGTAAAAGAAATAGAGCAAATAGTCTATCAATATTACATGCCATCACAACTACGACAGAGAAAAGTACAGCGGAAAAGTAATTGAAACAGTATTTCATGGAGTAAAATACTCACTACTACAACAAAAGGTAGGGAAATGGGAAGAAAACGCAGTTAAGGCTGGGCTCGACTGGGCCCAGCTCCTTCTGCAGCCAATGGTGTTGGCTGCTCAACTCCCTGACCTGAACATGGTTATAAAATTTCCAATGTCAGTGAACGCTAAGTAGAGTGGTAATTTAGCCATTTACATGTAATTAAGACAAGCAATTAATTAATGTAATTAAGTAACTATCCATTTTCATTTAGCTCAACCAAGTAGTTCTAATTTGTTACTCCCTTATTCATCTAATCATTTCTTGATCTGGCCTGTTCCTCACGAGAACAATCTTGATTGCAGTCTTTTCCATGATGTAGGAGGTACATGTGGTGCTCTCCTGGCCAGGAGAGTCCCCCGTGGTAGTCCTACACCCAGTCAACCACCCCGAGGTCACGTTTGTGGTGTAGCGGTGATTACGACACACGTGATAAGCGCACGGGTAGCTATCCCGTACTGGCACGCGGTCAATCGTTTCCGCTAGCGGGTATGCCTAAAGGTATAACACGGAACAGTACAGGCCTTGCCCTCCACAGTCTGCGTACCCTTATCCGACTATCTCGGTTTGCCTAGTGGGCCTAACAAGAGTCGGTGTATGGCGGTTAGTCCTAACCCCGGGTCCCTTGGGGCGATGTTAAGACCCGTGTTGTTTGAGCCTTTTAAGACATCTGGAATTTGGGTCAGACGTCTGATCAGACATCTGGACACCTTCCCAGACGTCTGGAAATCAAAAATTTGAGTACGAGCTCGTGTCTGCGCGCAGACAGTACACTTCCCTCGTTTTCCTTCTTCTTCTCTCTCCTTTCGCCCCGACGAAACCCTAAACCCACACCCTTATATAAAGTCGCCTCCTCTCCCTCGTTTCACCCCACTTCCCAACCACCTTCCTCCCCTCCAGAGAGAGCAGCAGAGCGAGCGAGAACGGCGGAGAGAAGGAGCAGCATGAGAGGAGAGGAGGAGCAGCGTGAGGAGAGGAGAGCTCGCGTTGGAGCTCGCCGGTAAGCTCATGGCCGGAGTGGCGCTTGCACAGGGTGGAGGAGTGCATTAGGGAGGTCCTTCCCGACACTGCTGCAACTAGAGCAGTAGCCGAGAGGGCGCGACGCGACCACACACGACACGAGAGGGCGGAAGCAGGTTCTGGTTCTGGGTTTTTCCCAGAATCAGACATCTGGGGCGACATCCAAATGACGTAGCCAACGTCTGGAGGAGGTTCCAAACGACTGAGGAGTATACTTTACGGAGGTACGTCTTCTTTGTCGATACGGTCATGCAGGCCGCTCCGCCGAGGCACTATTGCATGCCTTTTTGAGGAGATTCGGTGGATTTCGAGCATGAGTGGCTTCGGGAAGGCGCGGGACACCCCCTCTCACGCACTTCGGACGCTTAGGCGAGGCACCAGACGACGGGAAGCGCTTCCAGACGTCCGGAGAGGTGGTCGGACGTCTAGAACTGGGTCCAGATGATCTAGAGGAGTTCCTGGACGTCTGAGGATTGACACAGGACTTGAGGTATGGCACTGAACACTTTTAAGACATCTAGAAGTTGTTCCAGATGTCTGATTTGGGTTAGAAACACTGTTTTTGACCCGTTTAGGGTCCGTTTGAGGTAAATAAGATACCGATGTTTTCCGTATGAATTCCTCTACTTATTAGAAGACTTTCCATACTGTTCTGAGTATTCTCTTGTGATTGATCCTTGTGATAGGACGTCATTCCGTTGGGGGTTCGGGGCTTGCTGAGGCACGTGGACCTGCCGTTCAAGCCCCCACTACTCTTGGGTTTACTGGTAGAGTGGCTTACCCTTAATTTAATTAAAACCTAAATGCATGTGTGGAATGAATGATTAGAACCTAGGATATGGCATGAATCCTAGGGTGAGAAACACTTGAAATGTCTGGAATGGATGATTGATTTGCAGTCTTGAGTGAGTAGTTAGAATAATAATAATTGCTTGTAAATGAATAACAGCTGCATGTGAAATGTAAAGTACTTGTGCTAGCAAGCTGTTGCATGTAAACTCCTGTTGTATACGTTAAATGATATAACACGAGCTGCATGTATATAAATTGAGAATGGTAATATGAATGATGGAAATATGAGCTACCTGTGTATAACCCGTGTACGGAAATGTGAACGATAGAAATGCAAGTTGCATATGTATAACATGAGAATGGAAATAAAAATGATGAAACCTGGTATGGCATAGCCTGAGGAATATGAGCATGAACCCCACGGGGGAATAGGAGTTGAGCTCCTGGAAATATATGGAATGGATATGGAAATGCGACGGGAAATGTGCTACCTCTTGAGTACGTGGTACCAAGGGGAGCACATGTTACCTCTTAGTGTAGAGGGGTGCTTGCTGCCTTCGGGTTGAGACCCGGGGTGGGTTTGGCCACTTTGCACTGACTCTGTGGCCCTCGTGTACACTATACTGGGGAGAGCTACTAGTGTAGGGAGAGAGCTAGCCACCCCACGGGGTCTGGGGTTCAGTTAGCCGCCCAACACCGACTTGTTAGGCCCACTGGGCAAACTAGGGTAGTTAAACGAGGGTGCGCGGACTATGGAGGGGTGAGACCCCTGTTTGGTTACTAAGAGGGGCTAGACCCCTGTTACTGAGAGGGCTAGGCCCTATACAGGTTTCGTGCTGTGCTTTGGGCACACTCGCTACGGAAATGACTGATCGCGTGCCGGTGTAGGGTAGCTACCCGTGCGCTTATCGTGCGTGCTGTAGTCACCGTTACGTCTGTTCGAGACCTTGGGGTGGTTGACTGGGTGTAGGATCACCACAGGGGACTCTCCAGGCCAGGAGAGCACCACGTGTGCCTTCTACTCTTCGGAAAAGACTGTAATCAAGATCGTTCCCACGAGAAACATTCGAGATCAAGAAAGAGATCTGATCAAGAATTTCCCAAGTAGAAACTCACCCGGGTTCTTATCCTTAACATCGTGGAGCCAATCCAACAAAGACTTATTCAAATCATCAATCATTTCAATCAGGGGCTCCAATCTCTCAATGCAAGGTATTGGCTAAACTTCTAAAGATTGAATGATATTCCTCAAGTTAGCCAGAACCTTATCTTGAACCTGGTAAACCTGAACCAAATGAGTTGGTTCAGGGTTGGGCGGGTTTGGGCTTAATGCAGGGGAATTAACGAATTTAGATTCGTTATACCCTTCCTGATAATAAGTCATTTCAGACTGTTGAAAAGATGGTAATGACCTAAATGTAGTGAAATTAGAGGATGGGTAAGGATCGGTGTATCATTCTTGATTGTAGATCGTATTAGGTTGTGCATGAAAGGAAGACGATCTATAATCGATGTAGCTCTGAGAAGGATAGAAATCAGAATCAAAATGTTCAGGGTTAGACCCTAAACACGGGGGTCTGGAATTGTATCCCCAATCCGAATTATCCCAACTGACTGATGGTTGATTACAATATGAGTTGGGATAATCGTCATGTTGAGGAGAATTCACAACAGGAGGGAAAGAGCGAGAATGCGTGAAATATGTGGAAGGATTCATGAGACAACGGAGGAAGAAAGGTACCCTGCAGTACAAACAATAAAATCTGTCCTTAAATGGGTTAGCCTACAGACCTATAGACTCCTAAAACCCGTCTTGAGATAAAGGAACGATTTGATCTACTTCTGTCTGTTCAATCCAACCAGTTAGAAGGAGGGACTGGGGAGAAGGTTCTTCCTTCGACTTGCGCCTCCGGTTCCTAGTGTACCCCCTAGCCGCGATCGTTTGACTCTGCTCCCCTAGCTAGACATCGGATTGAACAGTAGAAACAGACTAATCGAAAATAATCTCGTTCTGGGTTCTGAAGAGCGAGTCCAATCCTTAAGGCCAACATCTACTCTGTTTTATTTAGGGCTGGGTTTGAATGTGCTTTGGAATGTGATGGGCCCTTTAAATGGGTTGTGCCCTTAATAATTGATTGATTTGTGTGTGCGTGCACAACCAGTGGTTTTCAAGCAAGATTATTTTTTTGATGTGGTGAATTTTAAGGTTCAAATCTTACTTAGTAGCTTTTAGGATTCAACTTTAGGTGTTCTCAAACAAGTTTCATGGCACACCAAGTTTTACAAGCACGGGTGAAAATGTTTTCCTCTGAAGCTCAAAAAGAATGTGGAGTGTCTGGTAAATCCCTAAGAGTTGAACCTAATTGGCAGCTACTTGATGAGTTGATTTTAATTGAAGTGGTGCGGCCCGAACAACTCAAACAACTGGCCACATATGCACCACTAAGTTAGGCACACAAAGATGGTTAATCTAGAATGATTTCTACTCTTTTATGTGTTGCTTTATGTGTACCGGTTCCACAGATCAGAACCCGGTTGAGTAAAAACAAATCAATTTGGTTAAGTGCCTTTGAATGTGGGTGTACGTTGTGTGTTTGTTGAAAATTGCCCCACAGAATTATCTTTTTATTTTTTATTTTTTTATATAAATGGAGGTGGAATAAATGTGAGTGAGAATCCAAACAACCAAACTATTCATAAGATTTATACAAACACCTAGGTTAATTGGAATTTTGATTCAATGTGGCGAATGAAATCTATGGAGGGGGAAAGAATGGGGGATAACTTACAAAACCTTCCACAGCACTTTACTCCAATCTACCGCTTTTGCTCGTCTCGAAAGAGTACCTGCAATCACAATAAGAAAGGAGAAAAGTGAGGTAAATGATTTGAAAGTTAGAAAACGCGAAGAAAAATCAAAGAGCGTCGCCTCCCCGGCAACGGTGCCAAAATGTTGAACGTATATGAACGTTACGCTAACGTGTTCGATTTTGGAAAACCTGTCGTTGTAGTTCGAAAGCGAAGAATTTGTGTTCAACAAATAAAATTTATACCGAAATTAAAATTCCGGGTCGAACACAGGGAGGCGGACGTTTGATTTAAAAACTACGCGTTTCTTTTTATTTGTCACAGAATAATTCAATTTAAAACTATCTAATTATTTACAATAAATAGAAGAGAGAGAGAGAGTAAGAGAGAAAGAGAATATTACACAGAGAAATCAAAATGAGATGTAAAAATAAACAAGGAATTTTTCATTGAGGAGATTGTTCATTACAACTAAAAAGCATAAAATAATTACTCTATAAAGCGATAAATTTACTATAGAAAGCATTAAAAGAATGGAGGGAGAAATGTCCTCCTCGACGATTGCTTGGAGGACGAACAAAACTACACTAGAAAGCAGTAAATCTATACTAGAAAGCAGTAAAAAGAATAGGGAGAGAGAAATCCTCCTCGACGGTTGCTTGGAGGACGAGTCGGACGGGACGACGCCTGGACGAAGGAGAATGAAGCAGGATGAAGGAGGACGAAGCAGAAGAACGAGAATGAAGCAACACGCTGTCGTCGTCGCGGGATCCACTTCCGAAGGGGAACGAAAATTGGACTTTATCTCGCGAGAAGCATCCCGGGGGTGGGACAAGCTTCTCTTGAGCTTTGGAGGGGTAGAGAGGAGAAGGAAGGGATGAGAATTTCGTATGGAGGGGGTCTCCTTTTATAGTTGCAAGGAGTGGGGGCAAAATGGACATTACAACTTCAAAACAATAAACGAGGGGTCTTTAGTGACGGATAAATCCGTCACTAAAGCCCCAACGTGGGCGTAGCTTCCGCGCCCACGCACGCCCGCTCAGCTTCTCGCGTGTGCAACGGCTTCCCACGTTCGTCGATTCTCAGCCGTCCGATCGCTAGATCGGATGGCTTAAGACGCATCTCCGCCCGCTGCTGCGCCCGACTGGCGCGTGCGATCGCGCGTGACGCCACGCGTTCAATTACGCGTGAATGCTATTAGGCGCGGCGGCCGTCCGATCGCGATCCAACGCCCGCCCGCGCCCAATCGCTTGCGCATGATTTGAGGCTCGCGGGATTTGATCCTACGACCTCTGCTTTGCACGCCACTTCATCTCCACTGCGCTACGCCGTCGAGAAGGTCGCGAGGATGATTTTAAAGCGTCGCGTCCACAGCCGTTGGATCAAGATCCAATGGCAGAGAGGGGGTGGGTGCGCGGTCTTCATGGAATGTAGGCGACCGTTTGGGCGGCCGAGATGGCGCCACGTGGCGCCATCTTGGCTGTCCATCTTCTGGAAGTTGTAGATGGTGTCACGGATGTCAGATTGACTCGATTTTTGTGTCGTTGAGCTGCGATCGTCGATCCGAATTCATCCGTGCGGTCGGATTTGTCATCTAAAGTGTGGATTTTCACCATCCTGGCTCTTGATCTTCTATGGTTCCTCGGTCACTATCTGATGCTACGGATGTCTGATTAGGGCGATCTTGGAGTCGTTGAACTCCAATCGTCGCCCTGATCACATCCATACGGTTGGATCTTTGATCCGAGGCCTCGATAAAATATTTTCCCTGTCCAAGTACATAAAAGGAGACAATTAACCTCCATTTTATTCAAACTACTCTAAATGCAAGATGATGCATGTTATGCAATATTTATATTATGAAATGCAATCCTATGTTTAAGAACATGCATAAATAGACATTTTAAGTAGTGTAAATGTGTTTACATCAGAATGCTTTTATCATGTTCTGAGTGGTTTCTTGTGGTTGATCCTTGTGTTAGGACCTCGTTTCGTTGTGGATTTAGGGGTTGCGGAGGCACGTGGACCTGTCGATCAAGCCCTCATTACTCCTGGTTTTGCTGGTAGAGTGGCTTCCCCTAAATTAATTACAAACATGAATGCATATTTGGAATGAATGTTAGATCCTAGGGTATGGCATGTATCCTAGGACTAGAAACACTAGATTGAATGTTAGATCCCAGGGTATGGCATAAATCCTAGGACTAGAAACACTAGAATAATTGTATTGAATGCATGAATTGCAGTCTTGGATGATTAAATAAAATAATAACAATTGCCTGTAATTAGATAACAGCTGCCTGTGGAATGTAAAGTAATGTTGTTAGCAACTGTTGCATGTATGTTCCTGTTGTTGCAATTAAATACAAGCTGCCTACATATGAAATGATGAAACCTAGTATGGCTTGGCATGAGGAACATGAGTATGAACCCTACGGGGAATTAGGAGTAGAGCTCCTCGAAATAAATGGAATAGAACTGGAAATGTGAATGGGGAAATGAGCTGGCCCTTGAGTATGGAGTACCAAGGAGAGCGACTGTCCCCCTGTTTAGTGTAGAGCGGAGCTAGCCACCCTAGGGTTGGGACCCGGGGTTAGGACTGGCCACTTTGTACCGACTCTTTGGCCCTCGTGTACATAGTACCGGGGAGTGCTACTAGTGTAGGGAGAGAGCTAGCCACTCCACAGGGCCTGGGGTTTAGCTAGTCATCTTACACCGACTTGTTAGGCCCGCTGGGCAAAGTAGGGTAGTCAGGCGAGGGTACACGGACTGTGGAGGGGCGAGACCCCTGTTTGGTTCTTAGGGGCTAGACCCCTGTTACTGAGAGGGCTACGCCCTATACTGGTTCTGTGTTGTGCTTTGGGCGCACCCATTAACGGAAACGACTGATCGCGTGTCAGTGTGGGGTAGCTACCCGCACGTTTATCGTGCTTGCCGTAGTCACCATTACGTCTGTCAGCGACCTTGGGGTGGTTGACTGAGTGTAAGACCACCACGGGGGACTCTCCCGGCTAGGAGATCACCACGTGCTACTTTTACTCTTCGGAAAAGGCTGCAATCAAGATCATTCCCATGAGGAACATTTGAGATCAAGAAAGAGACCTGATAAATAAACCAAGTGATGAAGGAAAGAATAATCAAATAAAGAAAGAAAGAAATTGAAAACAACAGCTACTTGTCCACCTTTACTTTTTTTAGTTAGCTGGTTGCCACTCTACTCAGCGTTCGCTGATTTCGTGTACTCATAACCTTTTTCAGGTCTAGGTGTTGAGCAGCCAGAGCCTACGGCTGCAGAGGGTGCTGGGTCCAATAGAGCCCAGTAGTTGTACCTTTGTTGTACCCATTTCTTGTTGTAGTGAGTAACTTTGTTACACTTATGTACTCTTTTATTGTAAACTTTATATTCCTGTATCTGTTTAATTTCTCTACTGTTGTGGTGGTGTGTACTGTAGTAGTTTATTTCTTTATTGCTGTACTTTTGTTACTGTTAGTTGCTTGCATGGTGAATGTGGTTTATTTTTACTGCTTTTTTGTTACTTTCTCGTTGGACAACTGGGTCTTGGGATCAGTCGAGTCGGTCCGATCTCGTGTCCTGTAGGGATTCAGGAACTGAGTCGTTACAACTGTTGTACTTTTGTTACTGTTAGTTGCTTAGCATAGTGAATGTGGTTTACTTTCCTACTGTTTGGTTACTTTCTTGTTGGACGACTGGGTCTTGAGATCAGTCGAGTCGGTTCGGTCTCATGTCCTGTAGGGATTCGGGAACTGGGTCGTAACAGGCGGCTAGCTCCGTCCCTACACTAAGTAGCTCACCTCGATACCACGTACACAAGGACCAAACAGGGTCGGTGAAGAGTGACTAGGCCTGACCCCGGGGCTCAACCCAATGGGCGGCTAGTACTCCTCTACACTAAAGGGACAGTGGCTCTCCTTAGTATCGCGTACACAAGGGCCAGCTCACTTCCCTGTAGGGTTCATGCTGGTATTTCTTTCGTTTCATATTCCAAACTTTCAGATCTCTCTATTTACATTTCTGGTTCCATTATTAAAACAGGCAGCTCGTGATCTTCTAACTGACAAAGCATTACATTAAAATAACCAATAAATTTGCTAGCATTTAAAGTTTTGTATGCATCTCAAGTAAACAATGTAGCTCATCCATACTCATTTGTTCTTGCCCTGGGGTTCATTCTCATCCTAGGGTTCTACATATATCTTAAGTATACAGTGTAGCTCAAACCATACTCATCTGTTCCTGCCCTAGGGTTCATTTTCATCCTAGGATTCATTCAAGTTATTCTAAACATTTAATTCATTTGTTTAAATTATAATATTAATGTAAACCACTCTATCGAAAAACACAGTAGGAATGGGAGCTCGGATCACAGATCCCGTCACCTTCGCGGGTCCCACGAACTCAACTGGCTGGAGGCCTATACAATTGACCACCACTTTAAACGAGTCCAAAATCGTATACAAGTGACACTAACTCGTAGAGAAACTCAAGCGAAAAACAACGATAGTTTATTTGCGGAAATCTGATTCCGTTTGGGCCCTAAACGGGCCAAAAACACGCACAATGTCCAAAATCAGACGTCTGGGACTAGCCCTAGACGTATTAAAAGATGTCAGTACTCACCCTGGGTTTCCTATGGCTTCCTCGGATGTCCAGATCCTTCCGCGATCGTCTGAGGAGAGTTCCAGACGTCAGACTCTCCTTCTGATCATCTGGAGGTACGGTTAGACATCTGCCGACGTGTCCAGATGTCCAAAAACACCTCGAAGGGTGCACCCCATGCCTTTCCAACGCTCTGCCCCCTGCGTACGTATGTGCAGACCTAAAAATGGTTGGACAATCTCCTGTGATACGGCCTGCATGGCCGGAAACTGTGCAAAAGCACGTACCTTGGCACTACGGGTGCTTTTAGATGTCCAGCTTCAGCTTCGGACGTCCCCCTGCTACTCTAGACGTCTGATACTGGAAGATGTCTAGCACGCAGAACTCTCGTGAGCCTTTTCCTTCGCGTGGCCCCTCTGCACCACCCGCAGCTGCTACGCCAGTAGCTTCAGGAGGTCGCGAAGCCCACCTTCGCAAGCTCCTCCTCCTCGCATGCATCCTTGACTCCTCCCGCACGAGCTCCTCTGAGCTCCCACGGCTTCCTCGCCTTGAGCTCCTCCCACGCTCTCGCTCCCCTCTCCTCCTCCTTCGCGTCCCATCTCTCTCCCTTCTTCCTCTCCACTCGCCGTGCTGGGAGGATGGGAGGAAGGTGGCGGTCGGCAGGAGGGAAAGATGGAGGTGGTGGCTGGTAGAGATGGGGAGAGTGGCGTGGGTGTGGGGTTTAAATAGGAAAGGGTTAGGGTTTGGGGTGAGAAGAGAGAGAGGTGTGTGCGTGTGTGTGTGCGCGGAAAAAGAATACAAGGTACGGTTCTTTTACTTTCAATTGTCCGACTCTCTATCCAGACGTCTAGATAGACGTCTGACAGCTAATCCAGATGTCTTAAACAACCCAAAAGGGCAGTGGGTCATTTTAGCATGCGATGGAGCGTCATTGTGCACGTGCCCATCGCACGGCTCTTAGTGCACCACGCAGCTGCCTACAATGCTGTTCAAATTGCATCCGACGGGTCTATTTCACCTGCGCTCCTCTTCAGCTGATTAAATCCTTGAGGCACGGATCGAACCTGTGCTGCGCTCTCCGGTAAGGCATTGAATCACCGCACTACATGCCTTTCTTTATCTCGTTTGTGTTTTAAGGGTCGTGCGCTCACAACCGTTGTATCTCGATCCAACCATTGACATTGCGTGACCTTTGCCTTCAGACGATGTGAGGAGCTGGGTTTAGAGCAACGTGGCAAGATCTGGGCCGTTGGATGGTGATCCAACTGCTCAGATCAGTGGTTGCGGCTGAGGAGAAGTGCAAGCGGCCGATTTGGAAGGCTATGATGGTGCTACGTGATGCCATCATACCTGTTCATCTTCCTTTGCTTCAAGGGGATAACATGGATGTCGGATTGGAATGAATTTTATGTTGTTGAGCTGTGATTGTCAATCTGAACCCATCTGTGTGGTTGGATTCTTCATCTTAGGTATGGATTTTTACCACCTTGTCCCTTGACCCCTGATCTTCCTTGAATTGCATATGATGCTACAGAGGTCACATCGGGACGATCTTGGAGGTGTTGGACTTCGATTGTCTCCCTAATCAGATCCGTACGGTTGGATCTTCCATCCGAGGCCTCGAAATGATGTCGTCCTATCCCCTTGCCACAGAAAGAGGTGAATTAATATATAATTTGTACAAATTTATTTAAATGCATGATGATAAATGTTATGTAATATTTATAATGCATAATGCTTATATGAACTTAGGAACGTATATAAATAGACATTTTAGGCCAATTAGATGTGTACACATTACTGGATAAATACAATCTATTCACAATTGACGAGAGGCCTCTGTGTAAAAAAGGAACTAGTGATCAATACACCTTGCAAGGTCTAGACTCTACTTTATTAAGGGCTAGTTTATTTGAGGATTAGGAAAGTGATGTTAAAAAATGTGAAATTAGTGTTAATTTGTAATTATGTTTACTTGTACATTGGTGTTAACATCAATTTATATTTACTTAAATTGAGGTTAAGTTTTGATGTTAATACTTGTGACGTTTACTTTGTAGTGGTGTTAGGTATATAAAATATAAGGGATATCAGAGACACGAGTGATGTACAATTTTAACACGGGTTTTGTAATATCCAAAAAATAATCTCACATCGTAAACTCATGAAAGTGAGTGGTGGGATACAAGGATTTAGAATTAGTACTTGTTAACTTGGGCTTAAGCATTTTTAGTGGTTTCTTAGGTCTATTACGCTCGTATCCAATAAGTTTGTCAATGTTAGTTTTTCTCGATTAGACTTGGGTCTAGGAGCGGGTCATTACAAATGGTATCAAAGCCAAACTCCCTCTTGTAGCAAGAAAGGGTTTCCTTTAGAACAACTAAAGAATTTGCCATGAGGTGAAGCTACTGTAAGTTCTGGCGAAAGGGGTGAGATTTGCGTGATACAAAAATAATAGGAAATAAAATAGACAATCACACAAAATAACAATCACCACAAATGGACAATGGATTTTTAGGTGGAAACTCAAACCCAGGTAAAAACCACTACCTAAGCCTCTCGACTTAGGATTTTCCGATTAACTTAGTTGATCAAATCCACTAATGAACTACTTAACCGAGGGTAATTCAAACTCTTACAATCACGTTACTTACACGAAGGTAGCGTAACCTCAAAACCACTCTTCTCCACGAAGAGTATTTTGTCTCACAATGAAAATGGATATTCACTAAGTGAATACTCAACTACAAAAGGAAAGAGAAAAGCAAAATAACCTATAGATCCCAAAATACAGATCTAATATAAGCTTCTATAGGTTAAGGAATCTCCCCTTAATAGGAAGTGCGTAGGCATGATCACGCAAAGTAACGGTGCTCTTGATTGCAAGGGATGTAGCAATGGCACCTTCTTCTTTAATCTTTCTCTTCTTGGACACAAATATGGTGGAAGTAGTATCTCCAGGTGTATTTACCTAAGAGGGGGTGCTCCTTTATTTATAGAGGCCTTAGGAGCTTCAAAAAGGCTTGGGAGAAGGTTCCTAGTCGTTGGGAGCAAATCCAAAGCAAATTAGGCCAGAATCAGGGTAATTATGATTCTGATAGGATTATCAGACGACTGATTTTTTGGGTCATACATCTGGAAAGCTATTTTAGGATGTCTGGGTAATAAATTGGATGTCTGATTTTGTGTAGGTTCGTTCCTGTTTTAGACCAGATCCAAACAAGGATCTAGATTTTAAGGGTCAGACGATGGACTGGACGTTCGACAGATGGTCTGGATGTTTGATACTAAGAACACTTTGCGAGAATTGATTTCTTGAGAAGCCAATGGTCATATGGGTATGACAAATATTAATTCGGGTTAGATTTAGTCTAACGTCTCTTTATCAGATGTTTGTAAGGCTTTATAGATATCTAAAAGTAATATTAAAATAATCAACAGGTTATCCTCGAAGATATTGTGTTGATAGGCCAACGATCCTTTAATTAGACATCTAGACTATGGGTTGGATGTTTAAAGGTAAAGGCACAGGCTATTGGTTCCAGCCTAACTATTTGGACGTCTGGACAAAAAGTCAATGTCTTAAAGTCCAAGATCAGACGTCTGATGTTCATATTGGACGTCTGATTAGGTTGTCTAATCCCTATTTTGATTTACTAAGTTTGCCTAAGTGCCATAGTAATGGATTAGTGTTCCTAGGACTAAGATATGATACTTTTGTGCTCTTTAATAATATTTCTAAGGAAATAAAAGAGAAAAGAAATAAAAGACAAATAAATATATGAACAAATGATTCTATACTATTCTTCTTGTTTTTCATGCTTTCACTCCATACAAAGGTCCATCTTTTCTTCTTCTCCATCAAGCTCCTCCAATCCGCCATGGACGCGAGCTTGAGCTCCTTCACACTTATTTCCATTTGCATATAACTTGAAACTTATACACTCAAATGCAAATGTTAAATAACGAGTGTTTTGTTATCATTAAAATCTACGATCTTGGTGCCCTTGCACCAATAGCTGCCACTACTACTAGGAGTTTATTAGTTGATTGATTGAACCTTGATGAGGACATCAAGATTTCAAGTGGAGAAGTTTGTAACACTCCTAAAAATAGTTTCACATCATAAACTCATGAAAATGAGTGGTGAGATATAATGATTGAAAATTACTACTTATCAACTTAGGCTTAAGTTAAATGACTCTGAGGGTCTCTTTAAAATCTTCCCATGCATCTTTCATGGTGCCCATTAATTCCGAGGAGTTTTCTTAAAGTCTCGAGGACACTTCTATTTTTTTATTTGGGCCTAGAACCACAATTAATGTCCTACCCCACGTGCAAACCCTAAAACTCACTATAAATGCCCTCCCCATTGAGCCCTATGCCTGCACACACCAACCCCCTCCCCACGCTCGCGCAGTGGCTCCACCTCAAGGGGCATGCCCTCAATCCACCGAGTCTCCACTGCCTTGGTGGCTTTAGCATGTGGTTTGTCCTTCGTAGACCTTGAATGGGCATGGGATTGAGACTGGTGTGGGAGAGGGAAGAAGAGAGAGGAGCTGCTACTCTTTATTCTCTTGCATGGAGATTGCAACAGAAGGGAGAGGAGCATGCCAGCCGAGGCACTAGTGCCTGGTACACCATGTGAGCTTGCCAGTTGAGGCATGCTAGCACGTGGGGATTTGCGTGGGCCCACTGCATGAGGTGTACAGTGCGTGGAACCATGCGCGGGCGTGGTTCGCAAAGTGAGGTTGAGCAGTGTTTCTTGTACCTCGTATGCACGTGTGTTGAGGCACACGCAGCAGGAGCATGGAGAGTGAGCGTAAATCACGAGGCATACACAATGCAAAGTGGAGCGTAGGATTCGCATTCGCGCCTGCATGTGAAGAGTTTTTGGATGGATTCGAGGTCCAAACAGACTCGGAATCACGCTCATAAGATACTGTTGGAAAGGTAATTAAATTCTCTACATTTTGATATCCTTTTTGGTATTGTTAATGCATGATTAGCATGCTGGAAAATGTGATCAAGCCTAATTATCTTGTTTAGACCCATGGATGCTCTGGAGTTGGTGCTCGGGGGAGGTGCATGTCACGAGGCGGCCCTCACAGCAATAGCGGGAGGCACGAACAAACCGCCTGCACTCCCTAATCCTTCTCGAAGTAGAGGTAGAGTGGTGTTTTCCCTCACTCATTAATATTTGTTTTGTGCCTAATGCCTTGAAAATATGAATCATTCTACATTCAGGCTGGGTCTTCCAATAAAACTCTGATTTGGTTCAACCACCCTCTTCAACGGAGCTAAGTGTTATACATATGCATGCACATGTATGCCACTATGTATATATCTTTCAGCTGCAATCTTTGTTTGATTTAGAGTTTTGTTGTGAAATGTTAGCTTAATATACCTTGAAAATGCTGATTTCTATAGGTAAGTGAAAGATGATTCATCTCATAATCGATTCCTTTTTGCATGTCTAGCAAATGCCATAGTATTTTATAACTCTTTTATTGATTTCTTATAATTCCGGAATTTCACGGTCATTGCAAGTGACTTTATCACTTCTCTATCCTTGTAGATGCTATTTGTACATTGGTTTCAAAGATCATGTTTTCCAGGAAAGGAATGTGCACATGTCAGTAACTTAATATTGCTATGGCTTTATCTTTGTGAAGTCAGGAATCATCATCTCCATCATTTTGAATTTATTAAAGATGGAATTCATCGAAAGGGCAACCCTATCTTGACCCAACTTACCAGAAAATCAAGTACATACAATTATTATAGCATCACTGACTTGTAAGGCATCGAGTTTCTTGTTGTATGGCTTATTTTGATAGGAATTGCTTTAAAGCTATCTTGCTATAAATCTGATTTGTTCCGTTGGCTTGGATTTTGGTGAATATCACTGAGTGTTTTTAGGTGGTCATCTGTTAGCTAAGACATTCCTCCCTTATATGAGCCTGAGACCAGCTATAGAATGATCCGAGCTGGACTTCGTGGATGCAAAGACTCCACGTAGCCAAGACCATTTACTGTGGTCGAAGGCTTGGTTGTTGGTTTGCCTCATGATAAGTAATTTTTGTCTCTTCTACTTTTTGCTGCTGAGATTGGGGTGGCAACAATTTAGAGTTGACTTGTCAAAGGTCAGAACGTCGGTTACTATGTATATTTCAGAATTTTAAAAATCGGTTTCTTTTTTTAATTATAGGTTAAGAGGGTTATTGCTTGAAATTCCGTTATGAACGTGAGAAGTTTGGTTATTGTGTTGGTCATTTGTAAGCTTTTTATTTGTAATTTCTATAATTATTTTAATTTAAATTATGTCTTCCTTTTATCCTAGAGTAATCACCCACCTAGATAAGATATATTTATTTTCTTAGATTGCTTTTAACAATGGGATGAGTTCAACTGAGATAAGTTGGTGGGTGGGATTACGCATGTGGGGTCACGATCGGTCGTGATGGCATTAACTTGGAAATGAGTTTGCCCTCGAGTACATATGTATTGAGGAGAGTTGACTGTTCCGTTGTGTAGGAAGGGAGCTGACATTTTCGCATTGACTCTTGTTGGGCCTATGTGGGTCAATCAGGATAGTTGGGTGAGGGTATGCAGATTAGTTGAAGGATACAACTCCTGTACTATTCTATGCTGTGCTTTTTAGTGTACACCTATTAGCAAAAACGATTAACCACGTGTCAGTCTGGAGTAACCTTCTGTGCATTTATAACGTGCGTCATAGTTATCATTACATTGTGACCATAACCTTAAGGTGGTAGACTGGATGTAGGACAAGCATGAGGGGCTCCCCCGACTAGGAAAGCACCACATGTACGTCTTGCATTATGGGAATATCGCAACAAGATCATTCCAATAGGGGACATGTGAAATGAGAGGAAAGATGATTCAGTCTCAGGGCTACTAGTGAAAGGAACTAAATAAATTGATGAGAATAAACTAAATAAATAAAAATCGGATGCAACACATGTCTTGTTTACTTTTCCTACCTGTATTTTAAATACTTGCACAAATTAATTATCTACTATCACTTTACTTAGCTTTTGTTGATACGTAATGTTTGTACCCAGGTTAAGAGAGTGAGCAACCAGTTCCACCGACTGTAAACTGAGCTGGACCCAACCATACCCAGCCATAGTTTAATTTTGCTTGCGACATTTTTCCTACAGTAGTGAATATTCTTATACCTTTAGAACTCGTTAGCACTCTACCCCACTCTTTTGTTGTATTCTCGGTTGCTATGGTGCAAACTCTATCCTTTTTTTCAGTATTGGTGTTAGTTCTTGATTTAGTTTAGTTCTTTTCTATCATTTAAATTATTTTCTTTCTATGATGTATGTATGGAAAATATTATTATTTTTCATTTATTACTTGTTGGACGACTGAATCTTAGGATAGGAATATGATCCGACCTGATTATTAAATGGATCCATATCGAATTGAAATATTAAATACTTTAAGTGATTGTTTAAATTTATAAGATCCATACCTAATAAATTTTTAATGTCAATTTTTTTTTGATTGCACCTAAATCTAAACTTGGTTCGTTATAGGTTTGACTAATATCAATTATAGCTTATATTAGATAAATCAATATTAAAAAGGTGAAGCTCATATTAGCGAATAAACAATTAAATAGTCAGGTACACCAAAGGTAACCGTCATTTCGGAAGATTAACCAAATGAGAGCCAAATATTTGATACGCGGAACACTCCTTTTAGAACTCTATCAACCTCCGCTATCTCATGCGTCATAACTGATCGTGACAACAAATGAATGGTTCATATATTACCCTTTCGTCACAACAATACATATTAAGGCATATATCACATTTACGTACATTAAACTAATTTTAATATAAATAAAAATAAAAATTGCGTACAACATAACGAATCGTATGTCACATTTATGTTTGCTGATTCACATCTAACCTAAATAATAATAAAAGTCAATAATAACGTCCACACAGCGGCTCTTCCCGAAAAAGGCCAAAAAAAAAAAAAAAAAAATCAAGAAGAACCTGTCTCAAATCAAGAAATCCACGGAAACACGACCCCGGGGACCGCAAAACTCCCCGGTGAAAATTTTACTATCCGCACCCTCCGAAAACATCGAAATCCCTTCTCCCACCCCCTTCCCCGCTCCCTCCTCCTCCCCTACGAAACCCTAATTTTCCACCCTCCTTCTAGGGTTTGGTTTCTTCCACCTTCCCATGCCGTCTTCTTCACCAACACCATGACGGCGGCGTCCCCTCCCCCTCCCCCTCCCGCTCCGCCTCGCCATCTCGCCGCCCCCTCCTCCGGCTGCTGCGGCGACTCGTGCCCCCACCCGGACTCGTGGCCACTCCACCACGTTCGCCTTCGGGGCTCCTTCCTCCGCCTCTGCACCTCCTGCGTCCTCCGCCACCACCCCGGTTACTTCTGCCCCTCCTGCCTCGATCTCCTCGACCCTTCCACCACACCCACCACCAACCTCGTCCACTGCTCCCGCTGCCCCTCCGTCTCCCACACCTCCTGTCTCCCCCCTTCCTCCTCCTCCTCCTCCTCCTCCTCCTCCTCTTCTCCCCCCAACACTTTCCTCTGCCCCTTCTGCTCCAACCCCTCTCCCTCCTTCTCCCTCTTTCCCAAGCGCCCCGGCGGCGCGGGGCCCACACCGCTCGACCCGCGCTCCGCGAAGGTCCTCCTCGCCGCCGCGCGCGTCGCCCTCTCCTCCATGCGCAAGGCCGCCGCCGCGTCCCGCGCCGAGGCCGACCGCAAGGTCCGCGAGTCCGTCCTCGCGCGGCGCCGCGCACGCGACGCCCTCGAGCGTGCTGCCCTCCTCGCCCGCAGGGACCGCGAGAGGGCAGGGGGAGGAGGAGCCGTAGTCTCGGTCTCGCCCCCCATCGCGAACGCCCCCGCAGGGGATGCGAAGAGGAAGGCAGAGGGTCCCACAGGGGCGGATGCGAAGAGGAGGGTGCAGGGGAGAGAGAGGGAGAAGCTCATGAAGTTGCATGATTCGGTGGCTGTTGGAGGGGGGAAGGAGGAAAGTGGTGGGAAGGGGGTGGGGGGTGGCGCTCCTCCCAATGCCGCCGCTGCCACGACAGCTCCTCGGAGTGGCAACCACGGTCGGAACCTTGCTGTTGCCGACGTCGAACCGACAATGAAATCGGTAAATTTTGCATAAATTGATGATTTCATTGCTTGAATTTAATGGATGAAGGTGCCAATGTCGCATCCTCGAAAATGAACGAGGAAAGCTCATACTCATTACTAGTCAAATAGACTGTCTTTTTGGTAGACTTTTCGTGTTCTGTGGACTTTGCACAGTTGCTTAGACTTTGTTATTGTTGTTGTTGGTTGTGTTTGTAAGATTTTGGTGGTCATGATTGGGGATTGGGATTAAGCAAAGGCAGATTCTGGGTCACATTCCTGTTATTATTGTTATTGAACTTGAATTAGAACCAGTGATTTCGGTGGTCACGCCCGAAATTAACCCCAGAAGGATTTTGTTATCAGAATTTAATTAATTGAGACAGTGTGATTTCGGTGGACACAAGGAAATAAATTGATAAGTCATACGATGAAATTTTGGTAGAGAATAATTGAAAGAAAGGTGAGGTAAATCTCTATAATAACTGAAAATCAGTTTGGCTTTATGCCAAGCTGATCTACTATTGAGGTAATACATCTCTTGAGACGTATGATGGCGATTTATAAAATCAAGAAGAAGGATTTACATAATTTTTATTGATTTGAAGAAGACCTGTGATTCTATCCTAAGGAATATCTTGTGGAGAATTTTGGAGAAGAGACATGTACCGATTTTATATATCAACCTCATAAAGGATATGTACTATGGAGCTGCAGCTTGTGTAAAGATTAAGGATGATTTGACGGACTACTTTAATATCACCATTGGTCTGTATCAAGGATTAATTTTAAGCCCTTATCTCTTTGCTTTGGTTATTGATGAGTTGATGAAGCATATCAAAGCTGAGGTGTCATGGTGTATGCTTTTTGTTGATGACATTGTGTTGATTGATGAGATGAGATGAAGTGAACAGAAAACTTGAGCTTTGGAGGGAAGTCCTGGAAACTAAAAGATTACGCCTAAGCACGATAAAGATTGAGTATATGGAATGCAAGTTTAGTAGTAGAGAGAACAATGAAGGGATGGATGTAAAAATTGGAGAAGAGTACATCCCAATGAAAGATGTTTTTAAGTACTTGGGATCCATTTTCCGACAAGATGGTGGAAATGATGGAGATGTTACACATAGAATTAGTGTAGGATGGTTGAAATGGAAGGATGCATCTGGTGTTCTCTGTGATAAGAGGATTTCTTTAAAAGTCAAAGGAAAATACTATCGAGCTGCGGTAAGACCAATCATGCTGGATGGTTTTGAATGTTGGGCTATCAAGTATAGGCATGTGCAGAAGATGTCTGTGACATGAATGAAGATGTTAAGATGGATATATGGTCATACAAGAAATGATCATATTTCAAATAAGATTATTCGAGTAAAGGTTAGGGTAGCATCGATAGATGATAAAATGAGGGAGACACGCCTAAGATGGTTTGAACATTTGCAAAGAAGGGTACTAGATGCTCCAGTCAGGAGATGCAAGAAGTTGGAGGCTGAATCTGCTAAGAGGAGGCAAGGAAGATCAAACTAAGTGTTGGAAGGAAACTATTAAATATGACCTCAAGTACTTTAATTTAAATTTTGAAATGACTCAAAATCGATTTGTGTGGAGGTAAAGAATCTATATAGCCGACCCCACTTAGTATGGGAAAAGACTTGGATGTTGTTGCTATATGATTTCGGTGGACCTTACTTAATGCTGGAAGCTTTATTTTTAAAGCTGTTGTTGCTGGTAAAATTTGGGTGATCATGATTTTGGTGATCCTGTCTAGGATTATGCACAAATAGATGACTTTGTTTGCTAAGTTAAGTTTGTGAGATTTTATGTGATTGTCATTTTACATGAGAAGTTTGATTTTGGTGAGCATGATTAGAATTATTCCATGTCACATTCCTATAATTGTTGGTGCTGAATTTGAACTAAAATTGATATCGGAGATAATGTCTGGAATTAAGCATAAATGGGCTTTGTTACTAAAATTTAATTAATCAAGTTGGTAAGATTCTGGTGGTCCACACTTAACATGAAAAGCTTTGTTGTTAGTGTTGTTGCTGGTTGTAAAACGTTGGTGTTCATGATTTGGGATTAAGCACAAGTGGTTCGAACTCTTATTTGCTCTTGTTGTTATTTAGTTGGTGAGGTTTTGGTGGTGTAACGCAGAAGTGGATTCTGCTATGTTCTCACGATGTTGCGGCATTTTTCAGGTCTGTCCGCCCCCAGCAGCAATGCTTCCAGGGCAATACTGAGTGGTGCGGCCGATATGGCAAGTCGGCAATTGTGATGCTCTTTTCTAGGCATAAAGTTGCGTTGCCGGGAGGTGACCAAAGTTATTGAGAGGTTCAGTTATGCTTTTGTAGATCAGTGATCCCTTCCTTAATTGTGCTGATTGGGTGGTTATTGTATATCCCGGAGTGAGCTATGATTTGATACTTTTGTTTCTCCAACCATTTTTGTCTCATTGCTCATTGCGTTTGGTCGTCTTATTTTTGCCAGGAAGTACAATTGCATTGTACACCTGATTGCTGATGGTTGTAGGTACCTGTAGATTCTTTCCTACAAATGTAACCAAACGAAGAATATTGATGGAGCATGTATCACATTTGTGATGACGGAGGCTTCTAGACATATTTTAGTAGGCTATCGGATCAAGATAAAAGAACGAATAGTTCTGAACTATTCTTGATGCTTTCCTAAGGTTTCAGTCCATGTACATTATTGTCACTGGGCTTTTTTGATCAGAAAATAAATTTCATGAAAATGGAGCCCAGAGAAAGATTACAATATCATGTTTTGGGGGAGTAATTGCTGGGAAAAGATGTTTCGTCTGTGCTCCAGTTTGTTTCTGTTTAGTGCTATGCTGTTCTAAAATGTATTAGTTGCTGGCGGAAGAGCTTTTTCCATCCAGTGCAGATTGGGCCTTTGGTAGCTTACTTATGTCAACCTTTTGAAATTATTCCTTTTAATCACCATTCCATGGGGCTTTGTGTCTTCCTTGCGTCACCACTTTGCGAAGGTGATTTTTAGTACGGAGTGTAGTCTGCATTATCATACTGAAGAAAATACTCTTTCAAGTCAACTGATATATCTGCTGCTGTCCGATTTCATCTGAACGGTCATCAATGTGATCCACTTCCATTTATGTTGCTCTAACCAAGTGCCAACCCTCTCCTCTCCCACCCACCAATAAAACAATATTTTTCATGAGTCATGTGCCATAACGTTCGATTGGTATTTGGCTCATATATGCCCTCAAATCAAAATTTCTCTTAATGACAAAGAAAACGTATCGTTGAAATGTTCTCCCCACTTTTGTTCGTGGAAATTTCTTTCTTCTTTTATTTCAAGGTAGAACAAAGAAAACATATGGTTGAAATCTGAGGAGTACCCTGAGATCATCTGGTTTATGGGGATGCGATTCCTTGAATCCAAACCACTGGATATCCCGTGGAGATGATTGTTCCGTTAGCCAGTGGTAGGCACTGACAGCTCACCATGATTTGCTACTTGACCAAGTTCGATCATTGGATGGTATGGTCCTCCGATCTGTCCTTCCTGCAGCATTGTGCAGTAGTGAACGTTGAAAACGCATGCATACGTTGGGAGGTTCTATCCTTGATGGTTGTCCACGTAAGATTGTAATTTTCAAGGCATTTTATTGTATGTTAACATTGAGAACGGCGATATGCACTTGTGTTCATTGTGAGACGACGGATGGTACCTTACTACTTCCGGTGACAAATATGCCACTAAAACTCTCCACTTTCTTGGCAACCTCATTCCTCTGTAGGGCAAAAGTTGATAACTTTTATTATTATGCGGATTTCTAATAGAAGTTGAATAAAACATGCGCAGGATAAATATACCGTCATTCATTTAGACATGGTGCTTGTGGACGTTTTTTTTTAGCATGAAGTTTTTGTTGGGGTTATTTTTTTCACTTCAATGTAAATTTTTGTAAAATTATTTTTAATTATTTTAATTAAATCACAATAATTTTTACTCTTATATTTACTATTAAATAAATATCTATTACAGATTTAACTTTTACGTTTAATATTAAACTAACATCTACTACATATTTCACTCTTATTTTTAATATTAAGTAAATATCTATTGATATCATATCAATATATTAATTATTTTATTTTGTCGCTTAAGTTTAAACTTATTCCACCGTCTAAATAAACACTCATATTTACTTAATTTATATTAATCTTTCTTTGATAGTATTTTATCTTACATACAAACAAATTATCAGAGAATTGGACGAGAATTGAAATAGTAAAAGGTGACTGGTGGAGAAAAAGTCATTAACTTTTCATATCATTATGCTAATCGGTGGTCAAAGGTGAATTAGAAGTGATGAATAAACCACGATCCGGAAACTTAGCCAACCATCTTACTTAGATCTTTAAATACTTTCTAAGGGCTAAATTAGTAGAAGGAGAAAACAAAGCACCACAAATTACTCATCGTCAATGTAACCTGTCTAGGCAGTTACCTGATTTGGTTATAGAACTTAGTCTAGCTAGAGTTCTCAGGATGAGGAAGGATGCTGAAACGTTCTTCTTAACGGTAGGGGATATCAATCCCATTCACAGATATTGGGACTATGTAAGATAATTTCAGAGCAAGGATGCTTAAAGATTGTTGAAGCGTGTACCTCTTTTTGGGATTCACATGCTATATTTGCCCAATCCAGTCCTCGGATTCAAAGTCCATAAAAAGTAGGATCAATACAACATCATTTGGAAGAAAGGGAGCTAAGGAGGGCTCGAGTTGGAATTCTCATATATTTGATTAACCCTTGTTATTAGAGTGAACTACCCTCATATGGGCATTATTGCTGGTTCAAGTTTTGTTCTGTGACTAAAATGTTGACCTTAAGTTTAATTCAGTAATCTAACTATAAATGAATGAAAATATAATAAGAATGATCAAAGATTTATATTCAAATAAATGTTTACGATGGCATATCTTTCAAACAAAAATAAAAACATGCAATTTAGATGTACTTTTCTAAACTTAGATTTCAAGTTAGTCCTTGATCTTCAAAATGTGTCAATGTGGTCCCTTATTCTTATAAACTAAACCAATTCGATCCCCCTTTCTAAAGTTGAGTAATGACATCAAATTTTGTAAAATTTGACAAAGACACTTGAAACAATTGAATCGATCTTGCTCTTGCTATGGTTGCACGTGAGGAATGGGAACCGTAGACACGGAGAAGGGTCGTTATGTAGCAGAGGGAAGGGGTTTGGGGGTTTGTAGTGTAGAGGGAGGATGCAACTTACAACAGAATAGGGAATGCAGTGATATGTAAGGAAAAGAGGCCCGTAACTTGCAGCAAAGGAGTAACATCCGAGAGGAGGGCAGCCAGTAGGAGGGAGAAGAGTGGGGGTATCTAAAGGGGCTTGGGGAGGCCATGGAGGACAAATGGCAAGAGAAGGCAACGGGAGATATTATGCAGTTCTTTCAATTTGCGGTGAATTATTGCGAGGATGAAGGGAAGGTTGAAGGGGCGGTCAAATCGACTTTGAATATCGTGGAGGCGTAATAATAGATATTTTAAAATTATTTAAATCTTGATATCAAAATTCAATGGAGAATCCTGATGTAAATAAAATATTCTAAATTAGAATCACACGAGGGGAATTATTTTCCTTCGATTTCGAGATCCTACAAATATATCTTCGCAGGTGATGTTGTACAACACTTCGTGTGCAATGTTTCCTAAAATAAGTTCTAGCAATTCTCTGGACTCCCTCTTTGTGATGGGTAAATGAGATCCTTCTTGTTGTGGAGATGCAATCTTGGATGAGATCTTTGAACGATTTGTGAACCCAAAGTAATCTCTTGCTCCGATCCTTAAACACACACCAATAGATCCTTCAAAAAGGCTAAGAAGAGTCGTCACAATGCTAGTCGGTCGAGTTATTTGATGTATAAGTTGATTGGCTAGTGAAGAGGAGCAACGGCCACGAAGAGCCACCCTTGATGCCTCGTCTCTTATGCAGTCGGTCTATTGGTTCAACAACTGATCGACTCGTTGCTATTTTATTGGTCGTCCCATATTGAAATTGGGCAAATTGCTATAATAGGAGGGCTCCTTCCTAGTTGTTCTCGATAGATGATGGTGGGATTTAATCATTGAATTATTAGGGTTATACAAAGAAGATGTTTATAACATGTAAAATAATCTAAAACAATAAATGCAACAAACTTTTAGCATGAAATGACCTACTAACCACCATCTATCCCTACAAAAATTCCCTATTACAAACACTATTTTAAAGAACAAACAAGGAATAACCAAAACTAAATTTGTGATTGGACCCACAATCTAATCAAACACCCAACCAAGTTATTCCTAAGTTACCCCTCTACTCCAATACCTAACAAAGTTATTCCCGGAAACAAACAAACAGTACCCAAGGAGTGAGACAAGTCGACCAAACAACCTAAAAGTTAGCATCGCCCATTATATAATCCATCGGAGGGACCACGCGAGGTAATCTATGAAGATAAGATATCATGTTGTGCTTACAAGTTCAGGGATGATATTGACATTTAGGTGTAAGTTCAAGGAACTTAGATAAATTTCTAAAAGAAAAAGGGAATATTTTATTAACAATTCCCAGCATCACGTTATGTTGGCGGGCCCAATGGACCGATGGCTGCGGGAGGAGAAGGCACGTAGCCGTTATGTCTCCTCCTATAAATACACCCACCCGCCCCACCACCACCCCCCCGCGCCCAATGGCGCCAAGCCTCGCCATTTCCCAAACGCTCATCCCCACGGGAGCAAGAGAAAGAGAGGTGTCCCTTCCCACGTCTCATTGCTCCCTGTGCTCCGAAACCCTAAAAGTGGAGAGAAGGGCCGGCGTCCATCCGCGTCTTCATCCAACGTGTTCACGTGGACGTCGATTGATGAGGTGTGCAGAATCTCCAAATCAGTTCGTCTTTTCTCTCGTTCTTCTCCGATCGCCTCCCGGTTTCTGAGGTTTCTTTGAAGCTCTCGAGATTTAGGGTTTCCTATGGGACCTTTCCCGTCTCAAGAGATCGGATGCTTCAATCGATTCCTCCCGATCGGATTCACACGATCTGATGCCGTCATTCCAAGATTCCGTATCAGATTAGCGGCATCAGATCTCGAAACCGTAAGGCGGTGCCGATGGTAATGTGTGATTGAGGTGCGTTGATATGAAGCCATATGCCTTTAGTTTCAGGATTTGCTTGGTTTCTCGGTGATTCTCAGCTGTTTAGAATTCGATCTTCTCGGGCTTCAGATCGTTCCCGCGAATTCTCGGCTGTCCCTTTCCAGTTGGATTACACAAAGTTTATGACGTTCTCCGGTAGAAATGATACGAGGTACATCGAAATGGAACCACATCGTCTGTTGTTTCCGTCCTCATTTCGGGATTTTGTTCATCTTTCGTTGACTATGTTTCCATTTTTCTGGTCGGTTTTCTTGGTAGTTGACAGATTTTTGGAACATCGGTGGTCTCAGGTATCCGGTTGTTTTGGCAAGCTGCTGCGGATTCCTTTCGATCGATTGTGCTTTTGCAGAATGAAGAATGTAACTCAAGAAGTGGCAAGGTACATTGATATGGGAACTGCATGTTCCGATGCATGCCTTCTTGTTTTGAGATTCTGCTGACTTTCTTTCTACTTCTGGTCCAAGTTCTTGGTGTTCTTCAGGTCTTGAGATTCCGGTGGTCTCAAAGATCGGATGTTTTTCACCAATCATTGCTCATATCTCCGCTTGGATTCCACAAAATGTGACGTGACTTTGAGTTGTATTCTCTGCCTATTCTGCTCCGAGTTTGACATGGCCGTAAGTTGTTTGCTCTACCTACCACGCTCTAGCTTTCAGTTTTTAGCTTGTCTTTTTGTGTTTTTCATCTTGTATGTGACATTTGCAGCTCAGGGAATTTGATGGGCTCTGGAGATCATTTTCATCTCCGTAGGTTAATTAACTCTCTTACCTGATTTTTCCCATTGGATTTTGCAATATGTTGAACAGGTGAAAGATTCTGGTTAGGCTCCTCGCAGATATTCCTTGAATCTAATGCATGCATTACTAGGAAAATAGTGTCATAAGAAACAATTAATTCGTGGGGCCCAAGATAAATGGTTCCCAATTTTTAACACAAAAGTTGCTACTCCAAGGCCAGTGCCATCTTTGTGAAGCTTGTGGCTGACAGTAAAGGAGCTTGTAAACATATACAGAAGTTAATTATAGCCACAGTTATGTTTGAAGAATGCACAATAAAATCACATTATGTCACTAAATTTCCTTTTTAATATTTCTGGAATGTTTCCCTTGTTTTTGAGGGGGTTGTGAAGTGTTTTCTACTATTTTTTGAATAAGAACTCCAATAAGAACAAAATATTACTTGGATTGAGCAAAGTCAAATGCTAAAGTAGAGACCAGAACATGCTCAAAAGACATGAAGAACCCAATGGGTATATGACATAACAATGTATACATCAGATAAACTAATATTTAGGAGACTTGGCTACTATTTGTGAGGACAATGTCCTTGGAGGTTTTGCCTCTGCTGTATGCCGGAATTCTTGATGGCCTCCATGATGTCATAGCCCTTTACAACAACCTACCCTAAGACAAGGTATTTCTTATTGAGATGAGGTATTTGCAACATAGATGAACTAGGACTTGTTGATCACGGGCTGCAGATTGGTCATCAAGAGTAGGTTGGAGTTAGCGTGCTTTTTATGACAAAGTTATTGTTAGCAAACTTGGTACCATTGATGGATTCCACCCAGTGCCGTTGTTGATGATGAAGCCATTTCTAAAAGAGGATAAAGATTGCATGGTGAAAGGGGAACATCTGTAATGGACGGGCTTCGTATTGTGCACTATGCTGTTTTCATCTATGCAGTGCATGTGAAAATTCTATTAGTAAATCGAGTGCAGGAGAGTTTTCAATTGCTCAATAACAAAGATGACTTTGACTCTTCATTCAAAAAAAAAAAAAGGAAGGAAAGATGTCGTTCAAATAGGGAAAAATGAAAAATATCATATATACCTAGCGATGGTATAGGCCTTGATAAAAGTCTTGATTCGTAAAGGGATCAACCCTTTGACCATGTTTGGGGAAAATAGGCTTCAAAAGTTCATAGCCTGTTGTTCTTTTGTAATGCTCCTCTAAGCTTTTCAATGTCCATAGTAAATCTAGGATATCTCAAGGTTTTAATATTCACAATACAAATGTCAGGATTCACTGTGGATTCATCATTTGAGCACTTAGCACTCCGCTACCAAGTTTTGCTTCAAAGCTATGAACATAGTTGCCTCACAATCTGCTTTTTAACAAGAAACTGGAGTAGTGACATTATTATTTACAAATATATGAAAAAAGGTAATCCCAAAATCATTTTACATTTCATTCTTGTTTGAGTAAGAGCAAGGAGATTGCCCAATATCAGGATGTTGAGAATAGGTAGGGTTTCCAGAAGACAATGCCATTCATTTGGTAATAATTAGATTTGTGTGGCTGAAGCCAAAGCAACTATTTTCAAACAGAAAGAAAAGTAATCACTTGAGTGAGAGAGTCAGTATTGAAAAAGGCATTCCATACTTCCTTCTCTCATTTAAAATCATGAATGAGATTTCCATCTTGCATGACTCCTAAGTGATTAAAGAAAGAAGAGTTGATCTTTTTTTTTGTCTCTCTCTAAACCTTCCTCGCATGTGTATATCCTTGCGTGTTTATAAGATTCAATGCATTCGATACTTAAAAGGATTCAATTTTTTGAGGAATCCTTCATCAATGGTTGTGAATATCTGATTTTTTCAATCTTTTTGATCTTGGTTGAGTAGGAGCAACTCAATAGGATGAATTAGCTTTCTTGAGAAATTGGACTTTGGCCAAAACAATGGAGTACAAAAGAATACAACATCAAAATTACAATTTTTAAGCTTTGGCGATCTGTATCAAGATTTGGAAGGTCCATATGCTCATTCCCTACCAATGTAGGAGCTGATCATCTTAGCATGAAATCAAAAGATACAAGTGAAGCTTTTTTGTTTTATCACTAGATGGAGTAACAAGAAAAAAAGGGATCCATTCTAGTATTTTTTCTCGTCTAACAACTTAGGGAGACCATCTGGTCTAACATATGTGGTGTATGAAACTTTTGCATAAATATGATATTGTCAAGTGAACAAGAAAAATTAATAATAGATAGAAATCATCTAAGAAAAGACTTGCTTGAAAAGAAAGAAACATAGAATGGTTCTTTAAGATATTCAATTGGGAACAAAGAGAAGAAACTATAGCTACAAATTGAAGACATAAGAAGAAACATAAAATTCATTGAGTGGCATGAGGAGCATTATATTTCAATGTAGGAAGCAGTGATCAGAGGCTATTGATGGCTATAGGTACTTTGATCCAAAGAGACCTGGTTGGTAATGTTTGATTAAACCTAGATTGAAACAAAACCAAGGAAAAAATAGGATGGAGAAGAAAAAAAGAAGAAACAAGGGTAGGTACCAATTTTGGTCTGAAAGTGCCACTTTAGAACTGAGTAAAAAAGAAAAAACAATGTGTTTATAGAGGAAACCCTATTCCTTATAGAACTAGTGAGCATGAGAAAAGAACAATGACAAAGGAAATAAACAATAACCTCAACAAAAACAAGAACCTAAAATCTTCCTTCAAAACTACCAAAAGGTTGGGAACAATCCCCAAGCCATTGGAGGCAAATGCATGTAGAAGGATGGCTAGATATGGAGAACCCTGAATGAAGGTACTTCATGGAACATGACTTGGGCTTTCAGATTCAATTTAGATAGTTGAACCTTTTGTATCAACCTTTTCCCCTCATGCATATAAAGGGAAGGAAAAGGAGGGTGATTGCATATGATAACACGCTACACTAACTACACTTGGTATACCCCTCCTATAACTAAGAGAGTAAAGTGAGCCAATTTGCCTTTCCTAGTGTATCTAGACGTTAGATCCTTTCCTAGGATGTACATCTCCTCGAGGTGGAATGGTAAAATGGCTTTATGTTTGTGTGCATTGTCTTTCTCCCTTTGTAATCATTCTCCCTTCTTTCATTTTGGGATTCAGTTCGGCTTAACCCACCAGGGGCTTTTGTTGGGTCTCCCTAGTGGAATATGTATGTAAAGAACTTGTTGAGAGAATTAAGTGGTCGTTTAGTGTCACATTGGAAACTGTGGCACTTGTGTATGTGTGATGGCTTATAAATAGACATGTACTCCCGCAGTTATTCTTTGAGAAGAAGAAATACAAATCAGTGTCCTAGTAGGGAATTTTCCCGTGGTTTTCTCCCCGCTCCTCGTGAGTGCATTTTCCACATAGACCCAATCATTCCTTGATTTGCTATGCTTTGATATTTATGTTTTCACGTTATTTAAATATTTTCAAATTGGTATCAGAGCAATCAATTCTTGGGATTATCTGTTTGATTTAGAAATTGTATTATCTTTGAAGTTTTTTGTTTAGAAGATCAATCTGTGCCTTGTTCTTATTGAAGAGGTTGGAACCTAGTCGATGCTTGGCGGTGCTGCTAGGGCTCAGCGTCGAGCAGCAACGTGGTAGAGTTGTTGTCGTTGTGTTTCCCACTGGAGGAAGAAGAAGGCTGTGCAAGTGCCTCTAGGGCTGGAGTGGCCTTGGCGCAGCGGTGGTGTCATTGGTGCCAGTGGCATCGAAGCCCCCACCTCTAGTGGCGAGAGATGGTGGCTTGGCGAGAGAAGGCGCTGCAGCCCTGATGGCACCTCTACGGGTCGCATCGTGATGGAGCTCTTCACCCCTGTGACAGAGCAACAGCACCCGCGGCTGACACCGACCGCTCGTTGAAGCCCATCTCGGAGTTCCTCCTAGGCGACGGGGAACGAGAAGGGGAAGAGAAGAAAGAGGAGGAAGACGTCATGGGCAGGGGTGTTGGTGGGGCCCCAGCCAAGGTGGATGACCATCTCGCCGAAGGTGCACTTGGTGCTAGCGATGTCACCTTTGCGCTCCCAGCCTTTGAAGAGGATGGCATTGGTGGTGAAGACAGCGATGCGGTCCTCGTGGCAAGGCGACGCGACAGTGGAGGCACTGTTGGTACCGATGTGACCGGTAGTGGTTTGAGGTCGTCAATGAAGACGAGATCGCGAGATTGGAGGAGTGATCTCAGACGGTGCACACGGTTGAAAGGAAGATGGCAATCCTTGGTGAAGATCTTGGGGCGACAATAGCTGACTTGGCGATGAAGGCGGCAAAGATTTGGGCGAGTAATGTTCGGAGGAGGTTTGTTTTTTCTCTCTCTGTTTGGTTTAAAAATAAGGTCGAGTAAATGGAGAGGAAAATTATTAAAAGAGAGAGAGAGAAGGGAGAGAAGGAAAAGGAAAAGAAAAACAAAAGGAAAGAAGGAAGATTTTCAAAAAAAAAGGGAGAAAACGAGAGAGAGAAGAAAGAAAAAAAATGATGAAGAGGAAAAATAAAAAAAAGAGAAAAAAAAGGAGATAGAGAGAAAAGTCGAAAAAAAAGAGAGAGAAAAAAATAAAAAAAAATGATAAAAAAAGAAGAGGGATGAAGTTTTTGTTTAAGAGAAGATGTGAAGAAGTCTTCTCTTACTTTCATTGTTTTATTTTCTTCCTGTTATTATTATCTTTTCTCATACGAGTATAGGAGAAGGGGAGAGTGTGGAAGCATTATAGTCACCTCCGTTTGGTAGTCTCTTTGTTGCAGTCTCAAGGCACGATAGCATTCTCCAGCAGTTGAGGTTATATTGAATGCTGCCACGGATTTGTTTAGTAGCTGATGTTCACGTGAGAAACCAAACTATGGGAGGTTTAGAGTTTCGAGGTCTCCAAAGAGAGGGAGATCTATTTTCGAGGTCCTCAGAGGAAGGGCCCAGTCGGTTTCTATGTGAGAGATGCAGCTTCGAAGTCTTTAGAGGAAGACCCTTTTTAGGGACACTAAATGGGGAGCCACCAACACCAAATCTTCAGAGCCAGCTACAATTCGTCTAGTAGCTTCAGCCCGTGTTCCCGCCTACAAGCAAGAACCAGTCCAGAGTGTTGTTTGGTCTGCTGTGTAGAGTGGATTTGTGTTACAAGCTGAGCATTCCATGCTTCAGCTTGAGGGAGAGTGTTGAAAGAATTGAGATGGTCTATAAATAGGCATGTACTTCCGTAGTTATTCTTTGAGAAGAAGAAATACTCGGTATGCGGGAGCCAGGGATTGAGACACTGAATCCGTGGGGTTGAGGTAGGGAAGCGGGTTGTGAAAAAGGAGGAATCCATTTATTCTAATTCCACGGCACGGGCAGCAGAGGTTGAGGATTCCAGTTGGGAATGGAGGTATATTCCGCCGGCCGGAGGTTATGTTATGAATTGGAGGAGCTAATCCGTGGGGCCTTCTGCCATGGTTTTCTCCCCGCTTTTCGTGAGTAGGGTTTCCATATAAACCCAAGTGTTCCTTGATTTGTTATGCTTTGATATTTATGCTTTCGTGTTATTTAAATATTTTCAACTGAACCTATGAAAAATTCTTAGGAATTCTTTTTCTGGCTTTGGTATATATCTAAATATGATTTTTGATTAATACGTTAAGCAATTGAGCATTGAATTGTACATGTACCCTGTTGTTTTCATGATATACCTTGCAAAACGTACAAGTTTAAGTGGATTTAAAAACTATGTTTTGCTGAATAACTTCAAATTACTTTGTTCAACTCACCAATTTTCTTATTATCTTCTCTTTTTATTACTTTGTTCAACTCATCATTTTTCTTATTATCTTCTCTTTTTATTCTTTCTGATTAACTCTGCTTCTTAGATTCTGTTTTCCACCAATACGAGCATAAATTTCTAGAGTATATTCCTGGTATCTACAGATTTCTCACATTATTGATCTGTTATATATTATTTTCTTAATATTAGCTATATCTTGAAGTCATCCTGTGGAATCTAGGAATCCTGGGGATTCATTGAATGTTTTTCTCAATAGTAGATTCTCTGTGATGGAAATGATGAAATGTCCGTGATATGTATATTTAGCCAGATACAATTTGAGGGTTATTATGTGTTCATTTGCCAGGGCAGAACATATGGGTTTCAGAAATTTCCAAAAGTTAAAGATATGTATCACAGAACTGAACTGAAAATAAATGTGGAAGCAAAATCTTCTCTACTGGAATATTTCTTGTAAAAATCAGCAGTTCGTTTCTTGGAGACTGGAAGATTTACCACCTCAATCAATAATATAGTTCTTTGTATAAGTTCACATAGATGGTAGTTTGCTTTTGCTGCAGTTACCTTCATTGCCATGTAGATCTGAAACTTATAGGTGTTCAGTCTAATATTTTTTCCGGTGAACTACAGGTCTCATCCTCATAATGTCCGTCCAACTCCTTGTTACGTTCAGTACTCCTGCGAGAGATAAAATAAGAAAGACATGTCAACTTCTCCATCCATACTGTCTCCCAACATGAAATGCTTGCCTTGCACACATGTCTGCATGACATATAACTGAATTGCTTGTTACATGAAAGTGTTGTTGTTGGTCATGCTTTCCTTGCTTGGTTCCTTTCAAGTTAAGAATAGTGTTACAATCTGATCATGCATAAAATCCCACCTAACACTGTTATGAGGTTACATTTCTCTTGATTTCTCCATGGCTTTCTCCATGGTTTCATATATCATACTGGCTATCTTCTTGGGATGGTTCCTTGTTGACATTGTACTGACCAAGAATTTGAGCAGTTCTCCTTTTTACCAGAACTATGCTGTTTCATGGGGAGGAAGCCTAATCTCGGCTACGGACAGAGGAAGAGAGATTCAGCTTTCCTTGGACCAAACTACCGGTTCTACTTCTTGACTCTTTTTAATTTTTATTTATTTCAATATTTGCACATATCAATATAGAGTTATAACAATAGGTACTTTTTAAGAAAAATGCCTACAAAAATATGTAAAGAACCTGGTGAAGCGTGCATGCAGTCTCATGTAAGTAGCATTAAGCAAGCATGCCTTCTACAATTAAAGTTTATCCCTCTTGGTGATAACATGCACATCCAGTAGAAGGATTGTGTCTTTGACCTCTTGCTGTCAAAAGCAGAATTTGGCATCCGGAGATAACTTCCTTTTTCTGATTGTTGGAGATCCGAAATACAATCTACTATTAGGTGAATTCTAATAGTTTTCATGGTATTTTGTCAGATAATGAGGGTTAAAGAGTTTTGCATGTTACTTTTCCAAGGAAATTACTTGCAAGGTGGTTCTGTCAGATAACGAATGCCTGATGAGCATAGTAGTTTGGTGACTTCCTAAAAACATGGTAGTTCTGCAACTAAAGATCATACGATGTACATGCAAAGAACCTCGTTATAGTTTCCAATTTCATGAAACCTGTTTCCAGAGCTCATCAATTAAAATGCTCTCTCTGTAGGATCTGGATTTAGTTCGAAACAGCACTACGGTTCTGGATTTTTTCACATGAAGATCAAGCTACACCAAGGAGATTCTGCTGGGGTTGTGACAGCCTTCTATGTAAGTTTTATGCTTCTTCTATTGTCAGGTTGATCTGATCTCTGTGAATGGTTTATTTGTCATGTAGTCACCACATGATAAATCCTGTTTTTGGCAGCTGTCGTCAGACACTAACAACCATGATGAACTGGATTTTGAATTCCTGGGAAACAGGGAGGGGAAGCCTCTCATAGTTCAGACGAATATTTTCACCAATGGCTATGGAAATCGAGAACAACAGTTTCGCCTGTGGTTTGATCCAACAACCGATTTTCATGATTACAGAATCCTGTGGAATCCTTACCAAATTGTGTAAGTACACATCCACAAACTATATGATTATGGCTCTAGAAAATTGCTCCTCAATAAGAAATAAATGCGACCTTGCTTTGGGTCCCTGAACACCAAGTTGAGGTGCAATATTGCACCTCTGTAAGAAATAATCTTTTTCTTCATCCCTTTCACCTCCCCCTTTCGAGATGCTCTCCTTGGGAACCCCTCATATATTCTATTTATTTATTTCAGTGAGCATCAATGGACATTCAAACACATAGTTTATAATGAGGGCTTTGCAGACTGAATGAGGAAGTCCCACCATACTTTCAGCTTCCTGGCTGCTAAGGACCAATCCCTTGCTGTTCTACCCTGTTTGCAACGGCTAATCTGCCTTTGACAATGCTATCCTTCTACTCATTTCTTCTTGCTTTTATTATCCACTCCAACACTATTCTTTTGGGAAAAAAGAAACACCAATTGGGTCCCTCGGGTAGCTTAGTTGGTGAATAGGTTCATACCACTTAAGTTGGAATGATAGATCTCTAGTGAGGATAGGTTTGATCGTCATCATCTTTTTTAAAAGAAACACCAATTAAAATTCGGGTCATGTAGGACGTATTCTAAATTTTATATATTGGTCAAATAATACAGTTTACTTAAAAGAAACATATATTAATTGGCTTATATTACATTGCATATGTCAAAGATTTTAACATTGAGAGCCAGCACTTGCCCACCAAATACCTGCATCTGACTCTTGATTTTCCCGTTTTGTATCCCAAAAAATTCCACTACTTCAAGCAGTTGACATTTTTCATATGCTCAAGAATTTTGTTTTGTAGCTTCCTTTAACATTGAAAACAAAAAGTTACCGTAACATCCATGTTTATTTACACCGGTTGGGATCTTGGTGACGGTCTGCAGTCTCTTCTTTTACATTTCCACAGATGTATCAAGACTTGTCCTTAGCAAAAGAAAAAGTTGGAAGAAATGATTTAGTTAATTTCATTCTCAAATCTTACATTTCTTTACGTATAGAGAGAGATGAGAATAAATTATATCATAACTTTATCAAAAAATAAAAATGATATAAACAAATAAATATAAGAAATAAATAACTGAACAGAAAATATTTATGCTTGTGGCGTTGACTTTTACATGGAACCACCATTTAATTATATAGAGTCAAAATTTTCAAGTAGTGCACTTTTCAGCATTGTGTTTCTCTACCGTGGTTTCTTTGGAAATTATTAGCATTGGTCCCGGAACTAAGCGGTGGTGCTGTGCGGAAGTTCCCGAAAAACAAACTAAATTGAACTGAAAAAGTTGGTTTATTTGATAACTCATGTGATTACCGGTTCACTTTCTTCCAAAAATTGAATTTCCAGTTCAGTAATTGGTTTGCTACTTGCAAATCGAAATAAACCAATATGATATATGTATATGTATTAATATGCGGATAATTGTACATATAAAGGTGCAATATTAATTAGTAATCTATATTGGTGTATGGTTATATAAACATAGAGAGTCTTAAACACTAGAAGTCTTATTATTATGTAGTAAATCATGGTCATCTTGTTCCTACTCATGGAAAATCAATAGACAGCGCTTAAAACGGGTTGTAGTCGTAACTTAACCATTTTAAACTCGTTAAAATCCAACTGAGGAAAAAAATTACTACATTAAATTGTTTTCAGCTTTGGTTCTTAGTTTTGAAATAACCGAATATCTGGTTCATTTCAAAGATTTACGCGGAAGTCAAAACGAATCGGTTTTGCACAGCCCTAGTGCTAACTAATAATACGTATGTACAACAGGCTAGTCTTGAGTCTTGACCAGTCAAATTCTTTAGGGCTGGTACTTAAGACTTTCAAGGTAAGGCTGTGTCTAGAACAACATTAACAAAGACCATAAAATGGTTAGGAGAGACATTATGGTGTTTTTCTTTTCTTCTTCTTCGCCTTTTTTTTTTTTTTTTTTGTGGGAAAGAAGGGGGTGTTTAAGAAAGGTTGTTAACCCCTTTATTACAAATTTTAATTATTTTAGGTTGTAATAACATGAAATGCATCGAATCTTTCACAGGTTTTTCGTGGATCAATACCCAATAAGGATTTTCAGAAACAACACCAACATCGGGGTGGGCTACCCTTCCCAATCCATGAAGATCATGGCTAGTATCTGGAATGGTGAGGACTGGGCGACAGATGGCGGCAAGGTGAAGATCGACTGGAGCAAAGCTCCGTTCACTGCCCAATTTCAAGGATTCAACATATATGGATGCTTGGCAGATCGCTCGACAAGCCAGCCATGTTGTTCTCCTACCTTCTGGTGGAATTCTAACGAGTATTCGGGGCTCACCAGCGCACAACGTAGAGGATATGAGATTGTAAGGAAGAAGTTCATGACATATGACTACTGCAAGGATACTACCAGACATTCCACGCCACCACCTGAGTGCTTCCTTTGATCATCCATCTCCTTCCACCAAGGAAGTCCGAGAATTTGTGAAAGCTTCAGGACTTACTGTAACTCTCCCCTAAAGCGCCTGAAACTGGGTCATCTTTAAGTAGGATATACATGTAAAAGTCATGATAAATGGTAGAGAAAGCATCCAATAGCTCATGCAGTTGGTTAAAAAGTGTTGGAAATCGTAATTCAATAAGGTATACCACGAGGGGCCCTTCTTAATTTGCAAGATTTTTCTCCAATTTATGCTTTTGTGATCGTCTACGGTTTAGATATCAATTCTTATAATGCAACCTGTAGGTGCTAACGATTTGGATCCTCCATACTTGAGAACCCATCCAAAGATCAAGTACCGTGTGATCTTTTATTTCACTGCTTCAGAATGTGATCTGTCCTTATAAACCAGTGTGGATATCCTAACAAACTCAATTATGTTGGTGACTTAACATTTCTTCACCTATCTTAGATGGATAGCGAGGGTGCTACACCGATTAAAACAAGGCAACAATGACATGATGGAGGTGCAACATGTATCGATCAACGCAATTATTAACCTGAACATAATTAAGACTAGAAGGATAATTCTAATCATGACGGTGACTTTGAGATTCAATGCAAAAATTTGCTTGGTTGATGATGAATGGAGATTTGCTTTTCAAATCTATCGGCTAGGAGGGACCAACAATGGAGATAATTAGGATGAATATCCCAAAGTATGATTGTCAAACAACTAACAGAAGAATCTCGTCCTTGGAAATGGCAGGGGAAAAGGGAGAGTGACAGAATCCCAAGTACGAGCTTGATCCTTTTCAAAGGGCTGAAGCGTCCTTCAGAAAAATAAAAGTGCAAGCTCGACTTCATAAATAAATTACATTTAACATGCATAAAAGAAAACACCAAAAGGGATACTTCCCCCTTCACCTAAGCACAAATACGATTTTCTTCTTTCTATTTTGCAAATCCAAGTTTGCAAACCCCGCCTATAAATTAGCTATTAGTGGATCGATTTTAACCAAATGTTTCCAACGTTCATTACCATTCACCGAAAAAAAAAAAATAAAAAAATTTGGGATGAGCATTCTCTTCATTACGTAAGTTCATCATTTTTCTCTCAAACATAAGAATTCCTCCTATCGGTTTCTTTAGTATTCAATTATAAATATAATTTATGCTATCTGTGTCTTACTTTGTTTTGTTTGGTAGAATTTTCTTTCTCCCCTTATAAATCAATATTCTCTGCCCAAAATGAGGACTAAAATGTAAAAAGAAAGAACCATAGGGAGGAAATTGAAAACGTAGAATATGATCCGTGCACATTTTGATATCCACGAAACATTTTTCATATCCAAATAGACTCATATTATACCCCCACCCCCTCCGGGGTCCGGATATCCCACCCCTTATCCCGCTATACCACCTTCCCCTCTCTCCACCCCCCTCCCACCAACTCCCTACAACGGCCATCATCGATAAAAATATCCAGAGACAGCGACGGACATAGATAACAGCACCACCAGCAAGCAAAGCAAACTCCACCACATCCTCACATCTCACCTCCACACACAAACACACCCCCAAACCAATGCCGGCGGCGATCCTGGGCGCAACCACCCTACCAGGAGGAGGCCGCAGCAACATCAACCTCTTCTCGTCCCCACCGTCCAATCCCCGCATCAACGACCCCCACGCCCCCAAACCCCCTCCCTTCCCCCACATCCCCCGCCACCGCCGCCGTCCCCCCCTCAACAAACCCCCAAACCCTAACCCTAACCCCTCTAGCCCCGCCCTTAAGACCATCCACTCCCGCACCAAGTACTACAAGCCTGTGCCCCGCGACGCCGTCCTCTCCGACGACGGCGGGCGCTCCGTGGTAGTGGGCGAGAACGGCGTCTCCTACCTCCTCCCCGGCGCCCCCTTCGAGTTCCAGTACAGCTACTCCGAGACCCCCAAGGTGAAGCCCTTGGCCATGAGGGAGCCCGACTTTCTCCCCTTCGCACCCCCCACCATGAACCGCCCCTGGACAGGGAAGGCCCCGTTGAAGTCCAAGAAGGAGAAGGCCTTGAAGAAGCAAAGGAAGGTGAGGGTCGTCGGGGTTGAGGAAGGGAGAGAGGAGGAGGAGGAGGGGAATGGAGTGGGGAAGAAGGTGATGGAGATGGTGAGGCCCGTGGACGGGCTTGTGCAGAGGGCCGCGGACGGGAGGAGCCGTGAGGAGATCCTCGGGAGGCCACTCACGAGGGTGGAGATCAAAAGGTTGCTTAAGCCGTGCATCTCGAGTAACCGCCAGATCAATCTCGGTGAGACTCTTCACCTTGTGACCGATTTAGACTTTAGAGTGATTGAACTTATGGAAAATGATGGTGGTGTCGGTTAACGAAATTGCCACATGTAGTACTTCCCAAGAGTAACGCTGTGTCCTAAAGTCGGGAAAACTAAGTATTGAGAATTACTACTGGATAACTTGGATTTAAGCATTCTGAGTGGTCGTCTTGAGTTCATTGGAAATGGAATCTATAGACCAGGGAAATGGTGTTGGCTAATGATGTTACAGTATGTGGTGGCCACTTGTCTGTGAACTTACGAAACTGAGCAATGGGTTATATTGGGTTATTAGTGTTGAGAATTAGTGGTTGATAACTTGGGCCTAAGCATTTCGAGTAGTTGTCTTGGATCCAATGGGCCCATACAGAGCAAATTATCGGGACCGATGCTTCTCAACTGTGCTTGGGTTGTAGGCTTAGGTCATTGTGCCACTTCTTTCATTAATTGTCCATTAGTAGTTTATCGTAGTACATTCATTATGTTATACAAATGAATGATTACTTGAAATGGAAGATTTTGCATTATGTTGTGCAACTGATCAATTACTCGGAAGGATTATAGAAAACTAGTTTTTTACAACCATGGAAAGCAGTCGAGTTTGTGGATCTTGTGTAATTGATTTTTATGAACATGACGGGTATTTTCAGTAAAATGGATGCATCTGCTCTTGCTTCAAAAAATAATCACTTTTCATTCTGAAGTTGCTAATAGGAATGCTATTGTAATAAGAAGTTTCCAGAAGTTACTCTTTTGGTGCTGCTTATGAGTGTGCTGTAAGGGTCTTGGTTTTCTCCCCTTGTCTGGTGCTATTTTAGCTAAACTGCTCTGCGTAGAAGCATTTCTATTTGCCGAGGGAAACCCTGGACAATGAAGATGACAAGAAAGCCAAATATGTGGAACCATCTGTCTCTTGTGTGAACCTGAGCTAGAAAACATTTTCTTTTTTTCTTTTTTTTTTTGCATACAATAATTAACCTTGTTTCGTAGGTAGGGATGGATTAACCCATAACATGTTGGAATCCATACATTGTCATTGGAAGCACCGGCCTATTTGCAAGGTGCGATGCAGAGGTGTTCCGACGGTGGACATGGACAATGTCTGTTATCATCTCGAGGTTGCCATCTGAACTTTGATGTAGTTTTTTTACTTCATACCTACTGTAGTTAGTAGAGAACTTTATTTTTACATCTAGGCTTCACTTATAAGTTTTATCTATGATGAAGGTTCGTAGATGCTCTATCAGTCTTTGCCTTTACTCTTCTTGTGATGAGAGTGTGCCTTGATTTCATTCTTTGGTTGATCAATTACAATTGAGAGTTTCTATCCATCATGTCATCAAAAGTATTGTATCATTGATTACAAAGTGGACTCCTAAAACATCACCTGGGAGGAAATGGAAGAGATAAAATTCTTCACATAGGGCCTCTTGCCCCTAAACACCACACCATTCCTCTCCAACCAAACACCCCACGAGGCTACCGGCACCTTTGCTCTGTCCTTCTTAGATCGGAAAGTGTTTCCTCCTCCACGGACATTTCCTCTTCAGAAAGATGACCAAAAGCCGACCGTGTCCTAGGTATCTATCTAGTTGATTCCCAATATCCGCTAGACCTATACAACAAACGAACATTGGAAGAAGATGTGCTGTATATCCTCATCTGCCCATCACAAAGAGGCCTTCTCACATCATTTGTTTGGACCCACCTCGCCCGCCACTTCTTTGTCACGATCCTTCCCCTTCGTAAAAGCCAAGAGAATATCTTGACTTTTAGGGGGCAATCTACCAGCCAGTGCAATCTGTAGTCTCTCAAGAGATCAGCATCTTCATTCTGTAGGACAATACTCAATCTGTGAAACGTCTTCGCGACAGCAAATTCCCCTTCTTCCCAATAATAGGCTTCGTTCCCCACCTCCGGTGTCTAGTCCTCTAGCTCCTAAAGCATCTGCTGGAACTCAACAAACCTCTGATTCGAGAAACCTCCTCGTAAGGTCGGGCACCAGGTTCTGTCCCAGCAACTTCCCACAGTGGCCCCCAGATCCACTACTCTCAAAAAGAGGCGTAGGTACTTGTTGTAAAGGTTAGTTCCAACCCTTTGCCAATCATCAAGCCAGAATTAGAATGCATCACGCTCCCCAAGGATAGGGTTGAAGAAGGAACGCACCTTTGGTGCCACCGTTGCTAAGCCTCTGAGAAAGTGAGAAACCCCCAGAGGAGGGTTCTCCAATGGTCTCCACAAGTGAAAGAAACCATAGCACTAGCGTAAAACATCACCAAAAAGACCTTGCTCCCATCCCACCAGCCTAGTGATCCACTTTGCAAGAAGGCTCAAGTTAACTCTCTCCACATCCCTCACTCCCAGTCTCCTCTCCTGCACTGGTCGACAAAGCTCCTCCTTGGCCACTAGTCTCGTCCCTTTCCCTGCTGTCCCCACATTAGACTAGAAGAAGCCTCTTATTAACCTTGTGATGTTCTTCTCAATCTACCTCGGTACCCTGAAAATGGAGAGGAAGTATGTTGGCATGGAGACCAAGGTTCGAAATGCCGATTTCGATGCCGTGCCGATGAAATTCCAATTGTGCATTTCGTAGGCATGCCAAGGGCATGCCGTGGAAATACCTGTTTTTCGATGGGCATGCCGATGCATACCAACAAAAATAGCAAAAGTAATTAAAAAAATCAATAGTAACCTCGACATGGGCACCAATTTCGCTAGCATGCCGACCGTGCCGAGGGCATGCCGACAATGCCGACGGCATGCCGACGAAATCCCTGTAAATCGATGTTTTCTTCATGTCGGCACGACCCTTGCTCGGAAATGGCCTTGCCGACGGCATTTAAATCAATGATGGAGACAACACCGCCTTCACTAAGGTCAGCCTCCCTCCTTTTGACAGAAGTTTGGACGGCTAACCCGCTGGCCTCCTCTCCATCCTCTCAAGTAGTCGTATCCGATCATGCATCCTGAGCTGACGATCAGACAGGGGCAACCTCAGGTATGACAACGGCAACTCACCTACCTCTGTCCCAAGTGCACCAGCAACTGCCTCCACCACCTTGCTTGACATGTTGAGAGGGACAAAGCTCAACTTCTCGTAGTTAATCCTCAACCCCGATGCTTCACCAAAGAGTTCCAGCAGAATGTTTATCCTTCTAGCCTCCAAATTTGACCCCGCAACTAGGAATAAGGTGTCTTCTGCATACTGCAAAACTAGAATCTCTCTCCCATTACCAGCCACAAATCCTCTGATTAGCCCCCCTAGCACAAGACTTGTGGGTTACCTGTGTAAGTGCATCTGCTGCCAATACAAAAAGCATAAGGGCAAGAGAGCAACCTTGCTTGACACCCCTTCTAGGTTGTACCTATCCTCCTGCAAGATTCCCATTAATCAGGACTAAGAAAGATGTCGTAGTAACACACCTCTTATCCAGTCGATTCAGGTTTGAGGGAACCCCCTTCTCACCAGGGAGGTCCAAAGAAAATCCCATTACACGGAGTCGTAAGCCTTGCTAAAATCAACCTTTCATAGAAAGGCCTCCCTCTTCTCCCTCCTCCAAGCAGCAAGAGCCTCCAAGGCAATGACAAAACCATCCAGGATACCTCTCCCTTAAATGAAGACTGTCTGGCGAAATCAGATCATTCAAAAGGGTACGAAGTTTGTTCGCTAGGACCTTCGCAACAATAAGGTAGACAGCATTTGACAATGCAACAGCTCGGAAGTCCTAAAGTGTCTCAGCCCCTTCTTTCTTAAGCAACAGGAAAAGGTAGAGCTTATTTAGCTTATCAAACCCCCTATTACTAGCCGCAAACTCCTCCATCACTTGCATGATCTTAGCCTCAACCATAAACTGGAACTCCTTAAAAAAGACCGTAGGGAAACCATTCGGACTAGGACACCCCTTCGCATTAAGGCCCCACAGTGCCTCCCTCACCTCATCCTTCGTGAAGGCCGATGTGAGGCTCACTGCCTGATCTGCCGTAATGCTCCTTACATCCTCCCCTCTCTGTCTCCACTCTCCTTTGTTGCGCCTCCCTGTGAACTCCTTGAAATAAGCCGTGGCTACCTACCCCACCTCCCTGGTAGAAAAAGATTCCTCGTCCACGTGTAATTTTTCAATCTAGTTCCTCTTTGTCGAAGCCACCTGATGAAAGAACTTGGTGTTGTAATATTTTTCACGTAGCCACTTCTGCCTCGATCTCGTCTTCCATTCCACCTCCGCCTTCCTATCCTCCTCCTGCACCACACGTGTCTTCCTCACCCTGCGTTCTCTATCAGCCACAAAAATGGAGTCAAGGTCTTGGAGATTTCCGCTAGTGCCTTCGTCTTCCTACTGTGTCTGGACTCCCTGAGCTCTCTTCTGTAAATCCTCAGGTGGTTCCTCAAGCCTGCTAGCTTCTTAGCCAACCGGGTCATTGCTGACCCCTCCACCTCCATAGAGTTACACTTCTCTCCCACCATGGTTCTGAACCCATCCCCCATCAGCCAGGATCTGTCAAATTTGAAATATGTGCCAAAGTAGATCCCCTCATTGGATCTCCACAGAAGCGGTGTATGATCTAAAAAGGGCCCCTCCATAGGAGAGATATCCGCTAACGGGTAAGCCTCTGCCATCTCAATGTTAGACAGGAACCTGTCAATCCTGTACTTTTGACCGTTCGAATTCCTCCAAGTATATGTGTGGGATGCAGGGACCAAGTCCATAAGTTTGTGCAAGGCCACAAACTCCACAAAGCACTTAGAGCCAGGATCTTGTCTTCCCTGCCCATTAGGTTTGTCATTAGTCTGCAGAGTGATGTTGAAGTCTCCTTCAATCAACCATGGCACTCCCTGACTCCCTATTGCCACTGTTGTAAGCTCCTCCTACATCACCTCCCTCGCCTGAGCCTCCGACGAACCATAGACACCAGTAACGATCATTCTGGCCCCATCCGTTCACCTAACCAGCTTGGCAGAAATGACATGACTTCCCTTGAAGCAGTCCTCCATGGCAGAAATGACATGATTTCCCTTGAAGCAGTCCTCCATAGCGAAGACATCGTCACGCCATCCTATCAACTGTCCCCTTGCACGACCAACCACGTCGAGAGCCTGAAAACCTTCCATTCATGAGCTCTCGATCTCCCTCCACAGCCTCCCATCACACGTTGGCAGTTTCGTCTCCTGAAGTAGTATTACGTCCACCCTCCATTGCCTAATGTAACTCCCCAATGCTGACCTCCTGGAGAGTCATTAAGACCCCTGACATTCCAAGATTAGTACACCATTCATTGGGATACCATAGAGATCTCCCTCATGGTCGGGCAGAAGCTTGCAGCCTCTGCCGTTCGGCCCACCTCATCCTTCAAGTCCAACACGCCAGCCACCTGACACGGGGATGGCGGCCCTCTGTGGCTGTCAACTACCATCTAGCCCCAATGCCTGTTCTTCTAGAACCTCCACCTCTGGTTGTACCGGAATCCACCACCCTAACCTCTGGCTACAATGTGTGGCCGCCTTGCCCTCGTGCTGACCTCAAGTTGGTCGTCAGTATGATCCGCTACACCAACAGGTGTCTCCACCTCCTTCGACGCCCTTCCAACCACTGTGGTCACCACTGGCATCTCCTCCGCATCCGCTGTCCCAATAGCCACCATGGAGGCCATTGCCACCGGTTGGCCATGGCTTTGCCATCGCCCCAGAGCCATGTCAGTTGCTGCCTTTGATCCATCCTGTCGTGGTGATTCTTTTGTCCATCCATCTCTCAGTTGCATAGGATGCCTCGACATACCCTCATGTCGCTTCGTGGACCCACATAAACCCTCGGGGAGGGTGGAGTCCGAAGGGGTCTCTCCACAAGTTATGGGTCGGTCTTTAGTAGTCAGTCCCCAACATGAGGTGGATCCGACTTCATCTTAGCATCGGGTCTAGGTTCAGGTTCAGGTGCGTGGCCTTCTTCAAAACCAGGTCCGGGTGAAGTTAGATTTGGCTTGCGCTACACTCGAACTCCTCCAGCTGTTCGTGTGCGATCGCATGCGTGGATCTCGCATTGACGATTGCCCCTTCCACTTTTGGATCTTCCATCTATGCCAAGGCCTCCGCATTGATTGGTGCCACCTTCGAGATTGGAGCGGAAGCATCGACCATCGGTCCACATCAACGTCGCTTCGAATCCTTATCTGCTGCGTCCTCCATGCCTTCGTCGAGCTCCCTAGCGCCACCTTCTTCGATGGAGCTCCGGCTGCCCTACCACGCGAGATTCCTTCCCGAGGTGTGCAGGTCACTACCCAGGAGGAACCCCCAAGATGAAGTGCGACCTTCTCCAACAAGGGAAGGTCCACTTTCGGTTCAATATAAGCCACCAGAGGTCGTGTGTTGAGACTAGCATTCTTGCACTCCCAGAGCTGTGCAAAAGGAGCTACCACTGCCTGCACCACCTCTACCGTCCTCAGCCACCACGGAATCCCCGTGACAAACAACTCGTGGATCGGCCATTCTGGAGAATGTTCCGGTGATGCCCCGTCATTGACGCAAGGTTTTTGCCACCTTAGCCTCCCCATCTTCATCTGGAGTACCTTGAAACAGAGCCTCTCCCTTTTGGACAAAGGAAGCCCAAGAACCAAGAGCTTCCTATCATCGAGGGCCAACACCTCCACCTTCTCCTTTTCACGGCCCAGAACTGTAGCAACCTCCTCTTGTTGAATCCAACCCTCAAGAATCTCTCCCACAAGTCCCTCCTCTACCTTTGCTTGCAAGGCAGCCACCCCCTCTGACCATGATGCCTCAACCTTAGCCTGCTGCACCTTCCTAACCAGTGGCGTAGGTAAAGCTCTACCACCCCTTCAACGGCCACATTGCTTGCTACGGTGCCCAACTCCTCCACATCTCTAGCACTTCCAAGGGTTGCGACAGTCTCTAGCCTAGTGTCCACGACCCAGGCACCTAAAGCACCACTCCTTCCTCACTCCCCCGCCTCCAACCGTTCCTTCGCCTTCAGGGGGCCGCCTCCTCCTGGTCACCACGGTCCACCCAGCCGCACCATCCGGCTTCGCCCTCTCCTTCTCCAATAGGCGGCCTTCCACCACGATGGAACCCTCTCGCACACTTTTTTGGTGGCTCTCGCTCTCTCTCGTCATTCTCCTTGTCCCCAAAGAAATTCGAAGTGCACCATCTCCATTAGTCCTGTTTTCTCCATGAATTGGCTAGCATAGAAGCAAGAATGATATCTTAGTCGCAGCATCAAGCTGGTTAGTCGATCAGGGTCATCAAACTTCTTCCAACATCTCTCAAATAGATGATTAGTGCATTCACAGTCGTGCATTTACAATGAATGTATGGTGGCTAGGTAACGCATCCATGACCCTGACATCCATCCTGATCACATCATCAATGGTCACTACGTCTACCATGCCCACTTGTAGCAACTAAAATAGAACAAGTGGAGAAGGTTATGTGATGCTAACTGTCTGACCGTCCAAATCCAGTATAACCAGGACCTGGAATAGAATTTGAGTCAAGTGTCATCCTTCATCGACAGGTATTGGGAATGCAGCTGATCCATGGTGATGTAAACTTGTCACTTGTTTCTTTGAGTAGTTTGTGTGATGCAAAAAGCAGGTTAAAAAATAGCACCTCCTCATATAAAGCCTCAATAGCTCTGTGATCTCCTACTTTAGCAGACTAGAAATGTCTAGAGTTGTCTTCCAGCTGAGATTCACTAGCCTTCTGTGGATACTTGTTTGCTAGACTCTCCCAAAGCTCAGCATTCTTCTCATGCAACATGGTGGCAAATTATTTTTGGCATGACTAAGCTTGATTGCTGTGCCCTCGGACCACCTAGTAGTAGCACAGGTTGGACACTTCACATCATCCTTGGAAGATTTGACAGGAGCCATGTAGGGCTTGGAAGGAGAAGAAGGTTAGTAGCAGTCTCTAGCAGTAATCAAGATCTCTAAATCATTGGAATTCAGAGATTTAATGTTCCTAGCAATATGTATAATACATGTTTATTGTTGCATCGATTGAGGAGACTAGCAACTCATGATGCAATATGCATCGGGCTTACACAATCTTCATGATCAAAATATGCTTGATTAGGACACATGTGAGGATGGCGTGGAATAACAGCACATGCAGAAAACCGCTGCCATGCATGAAATCCCATGCCTGCACATGATGTCTATTCACAACAAACCCGCCTTGCCATGTAGCATGGTGCACGCATCACGGAAAGCTAGACCATGTCAGTACACTACTGCTCATGCTCATACAATATTGTTGTTGTGTCGTTGCTAGTTGGCTCTGCTACTTCCGTGTCCGCTTCTCTTGATATGCATATTCCCATATGTCACTTTTTTTTTTGTTAACACCTTTGTCACCTTCTGATGTATATTAACAGGGAGATATGCATGGAAGGGAATCAAGTCAGCTAACTGATGATTGCTTAGGATTGTCGCTCTAAACCATGTTAGAGAAAATACTTTGATCTAATTTATCACAAAATCCCAATCTCTCTAAATAGAGATTAGATAGCAGTCCTTATAAAATAAAGAAAAGTTTAAGCAACATGGCAAAACCTGAAATAAAAAATAAGTCTAACCGAAGCAGCAGCACACATTTCTGCTTGTATTTGGTTGGTTGGTCTCTTGGCTAGAAATAGATTCAAATGAAATTTAAGCTAAGCCTTCTATGTCCACGATAAATTAATCACTGGCCTTTCATTTCTTCCGATAATACCTTCTTGTTGTTGAAATTCATAATTTCATATAGTGGATTTATTTTCCTCACAAGCTACATGCTGTGCATTGACTCTAGGAAAAAACCGGGGGGAAGATCATACATCGTTCTGGTGGTGTTGTTTATCTTTTTCGTGGAAGGAACTATGATCCAGCCACCCGCTCACGCTTTCCTGTCATGCTTTGGAAGCCAGCTGCACCTGTATATCCCAAACTTATCCAGGAAGCTCCAGAAGGATTGACAAAGAAAGAGGCATATGATTTGAGAGAAAAAGGACGGAAGTTGCTCCCTATTTGCAAATTAGGTAATGGGGTGAAAGCTATTGCAGCGTTCTGTTTTATGTCTATTCCACTTCCTGTTTTTCAAGATCGTCCTTGACTTGTTACAGGGGATGATGCAAAGATTGTGTCATTCCAATAAGGGGTTCAAATTTTTGCCTTCATGAATATTGTGAAATGCATCTCAAACCATCTCTTAATGGAACATCTTTTTTCACAACTAGGATTTCATTCTATCTTCATCTAATGGTGTAAAAAAAGATAGACTTAAAAAAAAGGTTCTTTCCTGAATTTATTATATAAGGCACTATCATCCCCATTTGTCCGAAGGAAAATGGCTTCCCAGCAGATGGCTGTTTGTTTAATGCTCTTCACTAGTAGGGTTACATATCCAAACAGCATTTGATCTTACCCATGCCAAACTTTGCCAGCCAATGAAGATGGATTGGTCAGACATTCTGTCAATCTATCAACCTCAATATGGGAAAATTAGAAGCATGTAGGGGTAACTAGTCATGTCAACAAGCATGGATTTGGGGTTACTAGCCATACCCTTTTTTTGCATCTATTTTTGTCTGAATTCTAGTGGTGCAGCACCATTTTAGCCAAAGGTAGAATAGGACCATTTTAACAGTATTTTATGTGAATCTTCATTTTCTTACCTGGGTACATTTTCAGGTTTTGTTGTGTTCAGTACTCATTTTAGTTTCTCAATCCTTGTCTTATCTCTGTTACTTTCCCCAGCCAAAAATGGGATTTACTTAAACCTTGTGAAGGATGTCAGAGATGCCTTTGAGGAATGTTCTCTGGTGAAGATAAACTGCCGAGGGCTTGATCCAAGTGATTACAAGAGAATTGGTGCCAAGCTCAAGGTTTGACATGCTTGCCTGCTTAATTGGCATGGTTTACTAGTTTGTGGTACTTGAGTTTTATATGATCATTCTTTTAGGATAGCTACAATAACTCCTCTGCATCAAGTGGTTAGCTACAGTAACTGTTGTTGTGGTATTTCCTATTTTTCTTTGTGTTGAAGGAAAAGAATAATGACTCTCTCATTATTGAAAAGAAATTCCTAACCCTCTTTACGTGGGGATAACAAATCCTAAAAGAAATAGAAAATAGAAATAATAATACTACTTTCAAATTTATTAAAATAGACTAACTTAACTAATCTAGGAATCTTTCCTAATACTCTTATACTTTTCTGATTCTGTAACACTTTGTTTTCTAAGGATTTGGTCCCCTGCATTCTGCTTTCATTTGATGACGAGCAAATATTGATGTGGCAAGGTAAAAATTGGAAATCAAGATATCTGAAACCTTGGAATTTAGATTCCAGCCGTCGCTCTGCAGATGGAGGCAGTGATTCAACTACATCTGACAATTCAGGTGAGCATTTTGTAGAATACTAATAAAAACCATTTGCTCATGGTACAACTTTGATTCTTGAGATTAATTCTGGGAAATTTTTAATCTCTGCTTCCAAGGATTTCGTTTCATGCAAGCAGCATAGTAGGTTTTCACAAGTAGCAAATATCCTCTTCAGATTCCTACTTAAAATGTTGTTAAACTGCGTGGCAACGTGGAATGACATAATATCCAAGGATATCATATTAATTTTGAGCTGTGTGGAATGTTTTCGTACTTTTGATCGGATTCTCTTCTGAGTGATCAATCTCCAATTTTACTCATATCGTGCCAATATTTCTGCAGAGAAATCAAGTATCAGCAGCATACAGGCTGCTAGAAAAGAAATCTGTAGTCCTAGGATGCTGAGACTCTGGAATCGGGCTATTGAATCTAAGAAGGGTATGCTGATTGATGCTACTGTTCTTAGCCCAGATGCTCTCCTGGAAAAGGTGGAGGAATTTTCAAGCATCTCCCAGGCAATTGAACATTCACAGCCTGCACTGATTTTGCCTGCCAGTAATGAGGTTCATCTTCTGGAGGAGCAATTGGACGAGGACAAGTTGGAGAAAACTGACAAAGTTCATGTATACAACGATTATTATGATGGTGATGATGATGCTGATTCACTTGGAGAATTGGATCCTACTGTTCCTATTGGTTCATTACCTCTGGATACACTAGCCATGCAGCTTAATCCAGAGTAAAAGTTGAAGATGGTGAAGCCCATCGGGACTGCAAGATTCCTTGCCAAACTAGCATAGCATGATTTGGCAAGTCTGCTTCTGCCAAGAAGAACTCCACTTGGAAGGTGACTTATGACTTGCCCGTAAGTACTTCCACTAAACTTGTTATTTGGAAGCAGGTTATTTGACAAAATGAACAGATCTGGCAATGCAATTTCCGTTGCTATTCGTTGTAAAGGTAAATGTATATATTCAGCTTCCCCAGGCATGTTTTAATGGCCATTCTTTTACAATTGTATGATAAGTACTTAAAAGTTATGATGCATTTGGGTAGAATTGTTTCACTCTCTTCCCTACACACACATAGAAACCCCACCTACCCACTCGGGTAAAAGGATCTCACTCTCCTAAAGCCTTGCACTGTATTTCAAAAAGAAAAAGAGAGAAAAAATGTTGCACTTGTTTATGTATGCCTAGTTGAGGGGGTTGTAAAAGTATGCTCATTGTTTTTACAAGTATTCAAATCCTGATCGTTTGGGGAAACACCAACTACTTTCTCGCTAGACTATATAAATTGATCTTTTGTTTGTAAAGCTAACTACTAACATTCAATTGGGGAATCAATAAGGTAAGAAAAGAACGAGTTTAAGAATAATGAGTCTATCAAAGGATAAGTCTAAGAATGATCCATGAAGGGAGAAAATCATCTTTCTTGGGTGGCCCATGAATTGTCTGACCTAGATGATCCAAATAATTGCTAGAAGATTCAATCCAGATATTCGCTAGAAGATTTGACCCAGTCAATCGCCAAAGGTTTTGCCCTAGATGCTCGCTAGAGGACTTAACTTGAGAGGTTGCCAGGGTACTTGATTGGAGAGGCTACCAGGGAACCTGACCCAGGTGGTTGCCAAAGTGGATGACTTGAAATTGTCGTTGATGTAAACTCATTTACACTACTTAAGATGTCTATTTATGCATATTTTTAAATATAGGATTGCATTTCATGATATAAATATTGTATTACATACATCATCTTGCATTTAGAATAATTTGAATAAAATGGAGGTTAATTGTCTCCTTTTATGTGCTTGAACAGGGTAAATATTTTATTAGGATCTCGGATTAAAGATCCAACTGTATGGATGTGATCAGGGCGACGATTGGAGTTCAACGACTCCAAGATCGTCCTAATTAGGCATCCGTAGCATCAGATAGTGACCTGGGAATCCTAGAAGATCAAGAGCCAGGATGGTGTAAATCCGCACTTCAGATGATAAATCCGACCGCACGGATGAATTCGGATCGACGATCGCAGCCCAACGACACAAAAATCGAGTCAATCCGATATCCGTGACATCATCTACAACTTCCAGAAGATGGACAGTCAAGATAGCGTCACGTGGTGCTATCTCAGCTGCCCAAACGGCCGCTTGCATCTTGTGAAAGCCCCGCGCCCAATCGCTCTTCGCCATTGGATCTTAATCCAACGGCTGTGGGCGCTCGCATTAAAAAACGCCTGCTCGACCATCTGCGCCCCATAGTGCAGCGGTCGAGCGCGCTATCGCGAGCGCGGGGCGCGGGTTCGAGCCGTGGCGAGGAGCGGCGGGCTCGAGCAATTGGAGCGTTGGATGGAGATCGGACGGTTGCGCGCGCCCGATAGCGCTGACGCGCGATTGGACGCGCGATCGGACGTGCAATCAGACGAGTGGGGGGTGCGCAGTGCACGGGCGGGGATGCATCTTAAGCCGTCCGATCTAGCGATCGGACGGCTGAAAAGCGCTGGACGTACGCGGGCGTTGAGGAGTGGGCAGTCGAGGAGGCGTGTGTGGGTGCGGAAGCGACGGCCACGTCGGGACTTTAGTGATGGATTTATCCGTCACTAAAGATCCCTCTTTTATTATTTTAAAGTTGTAATGTCCATTTTGCCCCCACTCTTTGAAACTATAAAAGGAGACCCATTCCATACGAAATTCTCATCCCTTCTTTCTCCTCTCTACCCCTCCAAAGCTCAAAAGAAGCTTGTCCTACACCCGGGATGCTTCTTGCGAGATAAAGTCCAATTTTCGTTCCCCTTCAGAAGTGGATCCCACGACGACGACGGCGTGCTGCTTCGTTCCCGTTCTTCTGCTTCGTCCTCCTTTGTCCTGCTTCGTTCTTCGTCCAGGCGTCGTTCCGTCTGACTCGTCCTCCAAGCAATCGTCGAGGAGGATAATTTCTCTCTCCCATTCTTATTTACAGCTTTCCTAGTGTAGAATTTTCCTACTTTATAGTGTAATTGATTTTCCGCATTCTAGTGTAACTTTTATAAACAGTTGAAATATTGAATAAATGTTCTCTCTCTCTTTCTTTTAGTCTGATAGCTCCATTGTAATTATATCGCATTGCTTATAAAAAAAACCTAAAAAAATATAATTGCAAATATAGATCAACGTAGCCTCCCTGTGTTCGACCCGGAATTATTTTCGGTATAAATTTTATTTATTGAACATGAATTCTTCGCTTTTTGAACTACAACGACAAGTTTTCCAAAACCAATCTCGTAAGCGTAGCGATTCGCAAAAAATACCGTTCAACATTTTGGTCAATCAAGCCCCTCCAATCTTTCCTAACCCTCCCCAAGACCCAAATTCTTACGCTTCTGCAAATTCTGTCACTTTGAGGAGTGGTAAGAAGACTCAGGATCCATAACCACACTATTCTGATCTTTTGAATCCTGAAGAATCTGAGGAGAGAGAGGAGAATTCTAGAGGAGAAATAAAGGTTCATGAACCTGATTCCAAAGATCTGACTCATGTCCCTTTTCCTGAAGCCTTAGCCAAAACAAAGAAGAAGAAGTCTGTTGATAGCAATGGGGAGCTTCTGAATTTATTTAAGAATGTTGAGATTAATATTCCGCTCCTTGATGCTATCAAGCACATATCGGTTTACTCAAAATTTTTAAAGGAATTATGTACACAAAAGCGTAAGTCGAGAGAATCTGTTTCGAGGAAGGTGGTACTCTCCGAGCAGGCTAGCTCTGTTATCCTGCACTACCTCCCTCAGAAAAAGAGAGATCCTGGTGCTCCTTTGATTTCTTACGTTATCGGAGATTACACATTTGATAGAGCACTTTTGGATCTCGGTGCATCCATCAACCTAATTCTGACTTCTCTTTACGAGAAATTTGGGTTAGGTGAACTTCGGCCAACTTCAGTAACGCTACAGTTAGCGGACCGTTCGGTCACAAACCCGCGAGGCGTTATTGAAGATGTTATAGTTAAGGACAAGGATTTCTATTTTCCTGTTGATTTCCTTGTCCTTGACATGGATGTACCAGATAATCTGAGGAACACGCCCATCATTCTGGGACGTCCATTCCTGACTACCGCAAAGGCCAACATTAATTGTGAAAGCGGTAGCATGGAAATCGCCTTTGGGGACCAACGAATGAAATTGGATATTTTTAAGGCGATCAACAAATTTGAGGATTGTGGATTTATTGAGGAACTTGATGAGGATTATGTTAATATTGAAACTTGTTTGATAGTTTCTTCAATTGAAAGTTCCTCTTTGGTTGATGAATTTGACCCGCAACCCTCTGACCTGACATCTTCGGAAGAGGTTACTGATTTTGTTCACTCAAAACCTCTTCCTCTTGTTGAATCTTCAGCATCTACCCTACCATCAATCATTACCCCACCCTAGCTTGAATTGAAACCATTGCCTCAGAATTTAAAATATCAATTCTTGGGACCGCAGAATACGCTCCCTGTGATTATTAGTGCTAAATTGACAAAGGAGCAAGAGATTAAATTGATTAAGGTTCTAAAGGAATATAAGGAGGTAATTGGTTGGACCATTCATGACGTTAGGGGGATTGAGCCATCTTACTGTAATCATAGAATATTTTTGGAAGATGGATCCTGCCCTTCTTGCCAGATGCAGAGGAGATTGAATCCAAATATGCGAGAAGTGGTCAAAAAGGAAATCATCAAGTGGCTCGATGCAGAAATTATTTATCCAATCTCTGACAGTCCCTGGGTAAGTCCCGTTCAGATTGTTCTAAAGAAAGCCGGGATTACTGTTGTGACTAATGAGAGGTGAATCTGTCATAACTCGTTCAGCTTCCTCTTGGGGAGTTTGTATTGATTACAGGAAGCTGAACACAGCTACTAAAAAGGATCATTTTCCCTTGCCCTTCATTGATCAAATCTTGGAAAAATTAGCTGGGCAGAAGTACTTCTGTTTTCTTGATGGCTACTCGGGATATAATCAAGTTCCTATCCATCCCGAGGATCAGTAAAAAACTACTTTCATCTATCCCTACGGAACCTTTGCTTTTCGTAGGATACCTTTCGGGTTATGCAATGCACCTGCGACTTTTCAAAGGTGTATGCTAGCCATATTTTCCGATATGGTGGGAGAGTTTATGGAAGTCTTCATGGATGATTTCTCTGTTTTCGGAGAATCATTTGACTCATGTTTGGCTAATTTGGAAATGATTCTTAAGCGATGTATCAAGACACGACTGGTCCTTAGCTGGGAAAAGAGTCATTTCATGACCCAAGAGGGCATCGTTTTGGGTCATGTAATCTCTGAACGGGGAATTGAAGTGGACAAAGCTAAGGTTGATGCTATCGCTAAACTTCCTCATCCCACATCTGTTAAACAAATTAGATCATTTCTTGGCCATGTGGATTTTATCGAAGATTCATCAAGGATTTCTCGAAGGTTGCTCGTCCTTTGAGCAATCTTCTTGCCAAAGAAGCGCCGTTTGTTTTTGACGAATCATGCCGAAAGGCATTTGATTTTCTGAAAACGGCAGTCACCTGTGCTCCAATTTTGCAACCACCAATTTAGATAGCCCCTTTTGAGATTATGACCGACGCTTCTGATTACACGGTCGGGGCTGTCCTGGGTCAGAAAATTGACCGAAAGCCCTCTGTCATTTACTACGCTAGTAAAGCTCTGGATGAAGCCCAGAGGAATTACACTGTTACTGAAAATGAATTACTAGGTGTAGTATTTGCTTTGGAAAAATTCAGGGCTTATCTCTTGGGGTCTCATGTTATTGTTTATACTGACCACTCGGCCTTGAGACATCTCTTGGCTAAAAAGGATGCTAAACCCCGGCTTATTCGTTGGATTCTTCTTCTTCAAGAATTTGATCTTGAAATCAAGGATAAAGCCGAGGTGCAAAATGTGGTAGTGGATCATTTGTCGAGACTCCTAGGTGATTCTTGTTCGGACATTCCGATTGCTGACACTTTTCCGGACGAAACCATTCTTACAGTTTTAGATGTCCACTCCCCATGGTTTGCTGACATTGTTAACTATTTGGCCGTTGGTCAAATCCCCCAGGATTGGACCAAGCAACAACGGGATAGAGTCAAATCTGAGGCCAAATACTACTTTTGGGAGGATCCTGAACTGTATCGCATCGCCTCTGATCAGATTATTTGCCGATGCATACCGGAGAATGAATTCAACAGTATACTCGAGTTCTGCCATGCATCTGGGTGTGGTGGACATTTCTCCGGAAGAAAGACAGCTGCAAAAATCTTGCAATCTGGCTTCTATTGGCCGTCTTTATTCAAGGATGCCCAGGACTTCTCAAGGTCATGTTCTCGATGTTAGTCACTCGGGAACATAACTAAGAGAGACATGATGCCCTTAAACCCTATTCTTCCTGTAGAAATTTTTGATGTTTGGGGCATCGATTTCATGGGATCCTTTATCCCTTCATTTGGGCATCGGTACATTCTTGTTGCTGTTGATTATGTGTCCAAATGGATTGAGGCAATTCCCACCCGAACCAATGACCACAAGGTGGTAATCAATTTTGTCAAGAAAAATATCTTCAGTAGGTTCGGGATTCCGAGGGCTATCATTAGTGATGGTGGCACTCATTTTACTAATGCCCAATTCCGAAATTTATTGGCCAAATACGGGGTTAATCATCGAATTTCCACACCTTACCATCCCCAAACGAATGGATAAGCTGAGATCTCCAATCGCGAGATCAAGAACATTTTGCAAAAAACGGTTAGGCCTGATCGTAAGGATTGGACTCAAAAGCTTGAGGACGCTCTTTGGGCCTACCGTACGACGTATAAAACGCCCATCGGCACGTCTCCATTCCGTTTGGTGTATGGAAAGGCGTGCCATCTACCCGTAGAGATTGAACACAGGACATTCTGGGCAATCAAACAATGTAATTTAGATCTGAATCTAGCTGGAAAGACCAGGAAACTCCAACTATCTGAGTTGGAGGAGCTTAGAAATGATGCTTATGAGAATACCAAGATTTACAAGGCTCGGACCAAAGCTCTACATGATCAATTGATTTCCCGCAAGAGCTTTGAGCCAAACCAGAAGGTCTGGTTATTTGATTCTAAACTTAAGCTCTTTCCTGGTAAACTTAGATCTAAATGGAATGACCCATTCATAATTGATCAGATTTTTCCTAATGGTGCCGTTCAGATTTCTGACCCAAAGACGGGTAACACCTTTAAAGTCAACGGTCAACGTTTAAAGCCTGTTGTTGACCGTAATCTTCCAGAACCCGTCTCAGACTCTGTTGCTTTAGCCATTCTGTGACTTCTTTGGCTGGACTTCGCCTAGCTGACGGCATTAAACTCAGCAATTGTACATATGACACAAGGCTGATACGAGCTTTATATTGAGGTGACATCTTTCATATTCTATCCTTTCTTTCATGTCTCTTTTTCAATGAGGACATTGCATCAGCTAGGCATGGGGGGGTGGATTCATTCTTGAATTATTTGGTCAGCCTTATGAAATCCATGTAAATTGTCTCTCTTCTTATTTAAAAAAAAATTAAAAAAGAAAAAAAATTAGGAAGGATTAGTTGGACATTAGGACTTTTCAATCCTAAGAAATTTTACATTAGGATCTGAACACAAAGACTCCTCAGGTCTTTGGACTTAATTAGTCTGCATATCCACTAAAATGTGGATTTGTTTTTGAGTCCTCGCCATCTTAATTCTTTCGTAATTGGAATAAATAAGTTTGGGTGATAAGTACACGACTTATCAACTCGCCCTCTGATTTGAGGGAATTTTAAGTCTTAAGCATCTACACACTTTCTTTGCACTGACTCGTTGTTCGACGATTTTAACGAAAATTGGGTAGCTAATGAAACTTCTAGGGTGATATGGCTGGTAAGTTATCGTAGGTAACAGTCCATAGGTAGGTTGTCCAGAGTCCAGTCACTGGACCTTTCTTAGTTTGCTGCCTTTAGGTAAATTTTAGACTAGGGAAGCCACCTACTTAAAAAAAAGAAAAAAGAACAAAAAGAAATAAGCCACACTTCGCCGCACGAGTATGGCTGGCAAGTTGTTGGTGGTAACAGCTCATCGACCGGTTGTTCAGAACTCAGCTCAGAAATGCACCAAAAATTCCCAAAATACTTAGGAAGAAGCGGAGAAGTAGAATAAACCGGGGAGATATACACTGGATTCACCCTTGTGTTGACCCCGTAAAAAAAAAAAAAAAAAGTAGGGAGAAAGCTACCAGTTGTAAAGATACACTTTTAGGTAGAATTCTGGTTAGGTCACCTAGAGGCGTAGAAATCTGAAGTCCGTTCTAACTGCCGGTCAATGAGTCTATCACAATCACAATAAGATGCTTAAAGCTTAGGGTTCTCATCAAATTTTGGGTGAGTTGAATGGCCTTAGAAAGTCACTCTTAAACCCGAAAATTAGAAAAGAGAAAAAGAGAAAAAGAAATTTTTCGTTTAATAAGGCGAGGGCTTGAAGCGGTCTGCATTTTGGCTGATACCCGGGTACTGTTGTGTCTTTGAAAGTTCAGTTCCTAAGTAGACAATTTCTTAATGATTGAAAAATAACTTAAGTCCAAATAATCTAACCTAATTCTTTTATAAATAGCATATAGTTTTTGCTAGGGACTAGCAAAAGATAGGCATGGGAGTATGATGTAAACACATTTACACTACTTAAGATGTCTATTTATGCATGTTCTTAAGCATATGATTGCATTTCATGATATAAATATTGCATTACATGCATCATCTTGCATTTAGAATAGTTTGAATAAAATTGAGGTTAATTGTCTCCTTTTATGTGCTTGGATAGAGCAAATATTTTATCAGGGCCTCGGATCAAAGATCCAACCGTATGGATGTGATCAGGGCGACGATTGGAGTTCAACGACTCCAAGATCGCCCTAATCAGGCATCCGTAGCATCAGATAGTGACCTGGGAACCCTAGAAGATCAAGGGCCAAAATGGTGTAAATCCGCACTTCAGATGATAAATCCGACCGCACGGATGAATTTGGATCGACGATCGCAGCCCAACGACACAAAAATCGAGTCAATCCGATATCCGTGGCACCATCTACAACTTCCAGAAGATGGACGGCTAAGATAGCGCCACGTGGCGCCATCTCAGCCACCCAAACGCCCTCTTGCGTCTTGTGAAAGCCCCGCGCCCAATCGCTCTCCGCCATTGGATCTTAATCCAACGGCTGTGGGCTTTCGCATTTAAAAACGCCCGCTCGACCATCCGCGCCCCATAGCGCAGCGGTCGAGCGCGCTATCGCGAGCGCGGGGCGCGGGTTCGAGCCGTGGCGAGGAGCGGCGGGTGTGAGCAATTGGAGCGTCGGATGGAGATCGGACGGCTACGCGCCCGAGAGCGCCGACGCGCGATCGGACGCGCAATCGGACGCGCGAGGGGCGCGCAGCGCGCGGGCGGGGACGCATCTTAAGTCGTCCGATCTCGCGATCGGACGGCTGAAAAGCGCTGGACGTGCGCGGGCGTTGAGGAGCGGGCAGCCGAGTAGACGCACGTGGGCGCGGATACGACGGCCACTTCGGGGCTTTAGTGACGGATTTATCCGTCACTAAAGGCCCCTCTTTTATTATTTTAAAGTTGTAATGTCTATTTTGCCCCCACTCCTTGTAACTATAAAAGGAGACCCCCTCCATACGAAATTATCATCCCTTCTTTCTCCTCTCTACCCCTCCAAAGCTCAAAAGAAGCTTGTCCCACACCCGGGATGCGTCTTGCGAGATAAAGTTCAATTTTCGTTGCCCTTCGGAAGTGGATACCGCGACGACGACGGCGTGCTGCTCCGTTCCCGTTCTTCTGCTTCGTCCTCCTTCGTCCTGCTTCGTTCTCCTTCGTCTAGGCATCGTCCCGTCCGGCTCGTCCTCCAAGCAATCGTCGAGGAGGATAATTTCTCTCTCCCATTCTTATTTACAGCTTTTCTAGTGTAGAATTTTCCTGCTTTATAGTGTAATTGATTTTCCGCATTCTAGTGTAACTTTTATAAACAGTTGAAATATTGAATGAATGTTCTCTCTCTCTCTCACTTTCTCTTTCTTTTAGTCTGATAGCTCCATTGTAATTATATCGCCTTGCTTATAAAAAAAACCTAAAAAAATATAATTGCGAATATAGATCAACGTAGCTTCCCTGTGTTCGACCCGGAATTATTTTTGGTATAAATTTTATTTGTTGAACACGAATTCTTCGCTTTTGAACTACAACGACAGGTTTTCCAAAACCAATCTCGTAAGCGTAGCGATTCGCGAAAAATACCGTTCAACAGTCGTTATCAAGACCAAGGTAGGAGAACCTCATAAGTGGCTAATGAAACCTCTTGGTCAAGGTTCAACTGGTGATCAAGCAAGAACAAGTGACCCAGGACCACCTAGAAACTGAAGTGACGAGTGAGAGAATGATCACCCCTCATAATTATTGTTCCTTAGCACCCTGTAAAAAAGGTAGAACATTTTTTGTAAAGGGGAATTGAACCTCGAACATTTTCACCAATTGTAACATGTGACATGGTGAACACTTATTTAGATCATCTCCCTAGATGTACATTGTTACGGTCGAAATATGTCACTAACTCTTATATTTGTGTGATTGTTCGGTGGTTCGATTGCTGTTTTAGGTTTGATCGCTTGATACCTGATCATTGGCAGCATTTGTAGGAACTTTTGAACAGCCCTACCAGTTGAAAAGCATAGACTTAGGCAAACTTTTCTCAATGGCTTCGAAGTCCCAGTTGAAGAAGCTTTTCTACTTTGAGAGCTAGGATGGCATGCAGGGAGGTTGCTCCAATAGAGGAGCCTCGTTGCTAAGAGTCAAAGTCTCACTCCATAGAGACACTAGGCCCTTGTAAGGATGCCCCTCGCTAGGAGAAGAAGGTGGACTCACCCAAGGTCCAAACTTTGAGCTAGTAGGAGCCACTTGACCTCCCTTGATAGATGGATGAAGGTGAGAAAAAATTACTTGGTACAGTTGCAGACCATTCAAGAAGAGTAGCGGTGGTACATCATGTTTCTTCAGGACATTTGACACTGCAAGGAGGTGACCCTAAAGGCGAAAGCGAGGGAGATCATCATCAATGAGGGTGAGAGTGACCGCCTTTGTGAGGTTGAGACGGAAAATGCTAAGGTAGCAAGGTCAGGGAGCTTCGTCGACTCAACCACCATTAGGAAGATCAAGTGGCATCTGAGGTAAACTCTCACCCTACCACTCAAACCCCACCCCCTCCCCCTTGCCAAGGGGACCAAATACCGAAGATCGCCCATGGGGTTGCTCGAGCAATGTGGGGCATACATAGGGGGCCTTTTGTTACCATCCTTTCCTTCATGAAAGAGATGGTGAATGCGTTGCTCCCCCCATGCTTTGAGCACCCCACTGTGTAATATGATCGCTCCTCTGACTTCACAATTTTTGTCAGTCATTATCGACAACATATGTTGATCCATGGCTATCTAGATGAAGTCATGTGTCGAGTCTTTCCATCTCTCTTTACTAGAGTCACCCACAAGTGATTCAGCGACCTGCCCACCAATGAGATTGGTTACTTCCAAAAGATGGCGGAGAAGTTTTGCTAGTATTTCTTAGGCAGTAGTGGACCCAAGGGAATCGAGAAAAAGTTAATGGAAATTTGCCAGAGTAAAGGTGAATCATTCAAGGTTCAAAGTCCAATACTTCAAGTGTCGATGCCCCACAATCAAATAGCTATTTAGATGCTCAAGTAGGGGTTGCTCAATTGGGAGTTCTGAAACAGAATTGAGAACCTCTCGAGTCTTGCCAACTGATATGGCATATGGGACTACGCCAACCATTACACGGATAGGGATGAGTCCTTTCATTCCTAATTGAAAGCAGCAAGAATACAAGAGGAGAAGGAGAGATATTCCCACATAAAACAAAGGTAGACAGGCATCGGCTAAATACGAGGGTTTGGATTGTAACCAAATGACCGACCATTGAAATGAGAGACAACAAGATAGGTCGATAGACTTCCAAGGTCCCTGCAGAGATAATCGCAAGAGGTGCCATCAACAACTTAGGCTAGACTTTCTCCAAGAGTACACCTCGCTAGTCTGCAACCAAGCGAACATCATGGCAGTTGTACTCACCACAGGTATGGAGAACTCCCCCCTCCACCACCCCTTAAATGACTTGCCATAAGAGCCCTATACTGTAGATACCATGGGGCAAAGGGGCATGCCACCGAGGACTGCTAAGACTTGTGAGATCATATTGAGACCCAAATCAACAATGGTAACCTTGCCCAATACATCAAGAGAAATGAGGTGGACAAGGATAAGGTGCCCATGGAGGAGTTGAAGCATTTCCATAGGGAGCAGCTCTAGAAATACTAAGAGGCAAACATGGTCTCCATAACAGACCCGGTCGAACATGAGGATGTCACACAACTCCTCATGCAACAAGGGTTGGACACCTAGCTCTTGCCCAAGGAATATCATCATAAGGCCCTCCAAATGCTTAAAGGGAGGCGCGAACAAGCGCCCCCTGCAAAGGTTGAATGGTTGAGACTAAACTAGCATAGGTTAAGTTCATATTTGGCATTAACACTAATGACAACTGGCCATTGCAAGGTCCCAGATCAACCTAGTGCAGGCGACGTTAGCGACCTCCAAGTAGGAGGTTGAATAGTGTTGAGCCTAGGGATTTATTTATCATTTATGTTATTTTTGGGGTATCTTTGTAATTCACCCAAACCTCTCTAGTATAAAAGAGAGGCTAGGGTTTTTCTTTTGAGATATGACACTCTTTTTCTCAACATGGTATCAGAATAGCGGTATTAGGCCAATGCTCCGATATCCCACTAAATATTGCTGCTTCAAGATGATCGAATCACCAACATCATAGTGATTTGATCAAGGCACAGAAGATGGCAATGAGCAGCAATAGCAGCAATGTTGGAAGGAGGCAGCCCAATGCTGTCGCTGTCCTTGTCGGTGCCTCCAACGTTGTCGACGTCGCCCACCAGGTGTTCGGTGGCTTTGTTGGTGCCATCCAAGAGGCTGCAGGCCCCTCTACTACCACTGGTAGACCGGATGTGGGTCTGCCTATGGCCCAATCAGACTGCGCACCACTTCGATTTATGGTTTTGATGCTATCTCTTGTGTGATGAAGCATATTTCATGCCTCATAATTATAGTGATGAGTCTTCTCTCATCGTTGGTAGTAAAGTTTGCCCCCTTAGGTGCAATGAGCCTTCTCTCGTGCACTAAAGACGTGATTTGTCCCCCGAGAAGTTCATTTTCAGATCTGAAGGGGTTTGTGTTTTTAACTCAAGAAAACATGAAGAAGAAGAAGAGGGTTGGAGGAATGTGGACAGTTGACTTCGATGCCTCTATTCACCTTACAGGAGATGTGGAGCGTCTTATGGATCCCAAGGCTCCATGTGGGATCAAGGACGTTAGGGTGGCCAATGGAGCCATGTCACCTATTACAACAGTTGGGCGTGTGTGTGCCTCTTCGATGATGCTGATCGAAGAAGTTCATTGTGCCCCAAAGTTTCCAATGAATCCGCTGCCCGTAAGTTGCATCTGTAAGGATCTTGGGGGTGTCGTGTAGTGTTTGATGAAGGTCATTGCTACTTCTAGGATCAACAGACAAGGGATATTATAGGTGGGGGTATAAATCGAGATGGACCCTATTACCTTGACACACCCACATTATTTGCTGGAGCAGTTTCCATAGCTTCTGATCCTTGGCCATGGCACAAGAGGCTTGGGCACCCATCGTTTAAGAAGATGCGACAGATGTATCCCAATTTGCCATATTCCTTGACTTTACAGTGTGAGGATTGTTAGCTTGGGAAGTATCACAGGAGCGCTTACCCATAGAGGGATGCTAGAGTGAGTATTGTTCCCTTTGCCTTAGTACATTGTGATGTATGGGGGCCATCTAGGGTGCCTACCCTAGGGGGACATTGATATTACACTGTTATTGTGGGCGATCATAGTTGCCTCACTTGGGTTTTCTTGATGAAGACTAGCTTGAAGATTTCCCAGATTATTCAGCAGTTCTTGGCAAGGGTTTAGACTTAGTATGATGATACAGTTCGAGTCTTTTGCAGTGGTAATGCATTAAAGTTTGTGCAACGAGATGTTCAGAGCCTCTTCTCTTCTCGAGGCATTATTCTCGAGATGTCTTATGCTCACACATATCAGTAAAACAGTGTGGCTGAGCGCAATCTTCGACATCTCCTGGATATTGCTAGGACTCTGATGATCCATATAAAGGTTCTTAAGCAATTCTGGGGAGATGCCATACTTACTGTGACCTACCTAGTTAATTGAGTACCTTCGTCAGTTCTTCGAGGGCAGATTCCTTTTCAGGTGATTTATCTAGGTTGTGACAAGTCTTTTGCTCTACCCATGGGGATTTTTGGGTGCACTTGCTTTGTCCGGGCATATGATAATCAGGACAAGTTTTCTCCTAGGGTAGTCAAATGAGTCTTTCTTGGGTATTCTAGGACATAGAAGAGCTACAAGTGTTATGACTCGAGCTGTAGGAGATACATTGTCACAGTAGAGCTTGCACATTTCATCCTCTTTCCCAGTATACAAGAGTTGTTCATCTGGAGGATGGGGTCCGTCAGTTTGCTTTTGCCATTACTACCACTGTGATTCCCAAGACCCTAGGTGACGGGTTGCGATGGATGAGGAGATACAAGCCTTACAGTCACAACAGACATAGGCTAAGTGCCATGTCCTGCTAGTGCTATATTAATGGATTGTAGATAGGTCTATACTATCAAGTATAGACCTAATGGGATAATGGACAAATATAAGGCTAGGTTTGTCACCAAAGGTTTTACTCAGATTTATGGGGTAGATTATTTTGAGACCTTTTTCCTGTAGCTTGTATTACTTTTGTCAAGATTATTATTTTTGTTGCTGTGATCAAGAGATAACCTTTACATCAATTTTATATTGAAAATGCCTTCTTGTATGATGATTTATCTAAGGAGGTGTATATGAGACAACCATCAGGTTACAGTAGCTACGGGGAGCACGTTTGTCGCCTGAGGAAGGCAATATACAGGTTGAAATAGAATCTTTGTGCCTGATTTGAGAGGCTCAGTACAAAGATTGAGAAGATTGGGTTTTAGTGATCTACTTTTGATCTCTCTGTCTTCATCAAGAAGATCGAGTATGGAGGTCATACCCGAGTTGTCATTCTTGCTATGTACGTGAACGACATGATTCTTACCATGATGATGAGGATGGGATTGCCCAGACTAAGTCCTTCTTGTAGTCTACCTTTGTTACCAAGGTCTTGGGAGTGTTAAGATACTTTCTATGGATTGAAGCAGTGCGGCAGGGTCAAGGTTGTCTCTGTCACAGAGATAATATATACTCTAGATTCTCCAGGAGATAGGTTTACTTGGGATCAAGCCCTCCAGTATATTTGTGGAGCCTTCTTCTGATGAGGACTCGTTGTATGAGGATGTTACTTATTACCATAGTACAGTGGGTCATTTTATCTTACTATCATGAGGCTTGGTATCAGTTTTGCAGTAAGCAGGGCCAGCCAGCATATATGGGCTCCATGTTATAGTCACTAGCATAAGATTGGCCTTATTCTAAGGTACCTCAAAGGGACACCAGGTAGAGGGCTGTATTACATAGACGGTGACAACCTAGATATTCTTGTCTATTTTGATGCAGATTATGCTAGGTCTGTAGATGATCGACTCTTTACTTCAGGCTTTACAGTTTATCTTAGGGGGAATCTAGTCTCCTGGGGTAGTCAAAAGCAAAGTATTGTTGCTCATTCGAGTGCAGAAGCAGAGTATAGAGTGGTGGCATAGGCTGCTTGTAAGATTATGTGGGTTGTTTTCTTCTTGCAAGATCTTGGCATCCAGATCACTATGCCTATCCCACTTCTCCGTGACAACAAGTCACCCACTTATATTGTCTCGAATCTGATCTTTCATGAGAGGACGAAGCATATTGAGGCTGATTATCACTTTGTTCATGATGCTGTTCTCACTGGTAAGATTAACACCCCATATGTCTCCTCCGAGCTTTGCTGGCTAATATATTTACCAAGGCTCTGAAAAAGAAGCATCTTAATTTTTATTGTGATAAGTTGGGTCTTGTAGATATCCACGTCCCAACTTGAGAGGGAGTGTTGAGCTTAGGCACTTATTTATCATTTATGTTATTTTTGGGATGTCTTTGTAATTCACCCAAACCTCTTAGTATAAAAGAGGCTAGAGTTTTTCTTTTGAGATATGACATTTTCTTTCTCTCAATAAATAGGATGCCACGACCATTTTCTAGTAGGTCTCTGACCTTGCATGCCACAACGACCCCTTGTTGATCACTCTACTTGTGGTGGGCAAGAACCACTTGCGGCTTTTGGTGGATGAGGGGAGTGCTGTCGACATCCTTTTCCTCATAACCCCCACCAACCTTGAGTTCGAAGAAAGAAACCTCACACCCTCTCACTACCTGATGGTGGGTTTCGACAACAAGGTCATACCTAAGGGCAAAATTGACCCCCTTGTTACAATCATGGATGGAAACCGATACTTAAATCGGACGACCATATTTGTCGTGGCCAACATTGCTGCAACAGGGTTCCTGTCATGGGGGGTTCAGACCTATCATGGGGGGCGGGCAAGCTGTTTCCCAATGACAAGGATCCTCACTTGGAACGCTAGGGGCCTGAGTGACCCTGCAAGGAGGGTGACGCTAGGGAGATATATTAGGATGTGGAAGGCAGACGTGGTTCTTCTGCAGGAGATGAAGCTGATGGAGTGTGACAAGAGGATTCGGAAGGAGGTGGGGTCCTCCTTCATGGAAGGCTTTTTGCCCCTGAAAGAGAATGGCCGCACGAGAGGGCAATTGATGGGTTGGCGAGAGGATGTGTTCCAATTGGTGGATTCTTTTGTGGGAGTGCATGTCGTCTTAGTCACATTGGAGAGAAGGGGTGAGGGGACGAGATTGGTGATCTTTGGGGTTTATGGTCCAACAGCTGGAGCAACGAGGGTTGCCTTGTGGGAAGAGCTCTTTGCGGTGGTAGCAAGCTGCCAGGGGGCATCGTGGCTGGTTGATGGAGACTTCAACACCACACTCCGAATGGAGGACATACCAAGAGGGAGGGGTGGGTAGGATCTAGGATCGGATCAGTTTGTAGAGTTTGTGGCATCACATGGCTTACTAGACTTGGAGCTCGCTTCATGTGCCTACACATGGAGGAGTTCGAATGGTCAGAGATCTAAGATCGATCGTTTCCTCTCCAGTGTGGAGCTTGCAGAGACTTTCCCCTTAGCCTCTGTTGTGCAGATGGACAAACCTTTCTTGGATCACACACCGTTGCTTTGGAGGTCAAATGAAGGTATGTTCTTGGCCACTTATTTTAAGTTTGACAGATCTTGGCTGTTGGAGCCTGATTTTAGGCAAATGGTTGAAGAGAAATGGAGGTTCTTGTGGTTTGAAGGGACGACGACGACTAGGCTTGCTGCCAAGCTAGCTACTTTGAAGGAGCACCTGAAAGAGTATAGGAAGCAGGTCAGAGAAGCATGAGAGAAGAGGACGGAAACCCTAACAAAGATCAATGAGTTGGACAGGCGGGAAGTTATTGAGGCGTTGTCCTCTGAAGAGAGGGTGTATAGGGCGAGGCAATTGCAGGTGGTGCAGGAGGAGGACAAGAAGATAGAGGTTGAGTGGAGGACTAAATCCAAGTAGAAATGGCTGAAGGAAGGCGACTCCAACACCAGATTCTTCCACCAAATGGCTTCGGCCAGGCAGGGGAGGAATTGGGTCAACAGACTACTGGTTGGCGGGGTCCAATACACTGGTAGAGAAGAGGTGGGGAAGGTAGCTGCGAAGTACTTAAGAGATTTTATCGGGAGGTGCAGATGTGGGAATTAGAGGTGGTCAGGTGAGAGCATGTAGAGGATCTCCAGTGACTAGGCGACAGCTCTCACTACTACCTTCTCAGAGGAGGAGGTTAGGACAGTGATTTGGGGGCTTAATGCTCTTCTACAAGGAGTTCTAGCTGATGCTCAAGGAGGAGGTGATGCAGATGATTGCAGAGTTTGCTGAGGGTAACAGGGGCTTTAACAGGCTCAACAAGTTCTTAATGTTCTTACTTCCGAAGAAGGAGGGGGTAGAGGTGATAGAAGACCACCGGCCGATTGCACTTTCCAATGTGGCTTACCTGATCGTGGCAAAGGTGCTAGCCAATAGATTGTGTGGGGTGCTGCAAGATATGATCTTAGATGTACAAACGACCTTTGTTTCTGTTACGACCCGATTCCCGAATCCCTACAGGATCCGAAACCGGCTCGTCTCGACTAATCCCAAGACCTAGTCGTCCAACAAGAAATAACCAAAAGTAGGAAAATAAACCACATTCACACATGCAATATAACTAAGCAGAAGAAAAGTACAAAGCAGTACAGAAAGTAGAACAACTGTCTCAGTACATGCCACCATAACATCAACAACTGAAAATGGAAAGGAAACAGGAATAGCAGAACCAGTAAACTAGGTGTCCATTACTTACTACAACAGTAGAGAACAAGAAAGTACTGAAAGAACGACTACTACTGGGCTCGGCTGGGCCCAGCACCCTCTGCAGCTGGAAACTCGGCCTGCTGAACTCCTGGTCCTGAACAGTGTTATGAAAAGACAAAGTTAGCGAATGCTAAGTAGAGTGGTGTATATATAATTTAAGTACAAAAATAGTAGAAATAACAGATTAAATTCTCATTTCTATTTATCTCATTTATATGTTTCTCTTTCATCCATTTCTCAAAGTATCTAGATATTTCTTGATCTTGCATGTTCCTCGTGGGAACGATCTTGATTGCAGTCTTTTCCGTAGAGTAGAAGGTACACGTGGTGCTCTCCTGGCTGGGAGAGTCCCCCGTGGTTGTCTTACACCCAGTCAACCACCTTGAGGTCATTGTCAAAACGTAGCGGTGACTACGGCTCGCGTGATAAGCGTACGGGTAGCTATCCTGCACTGACATGCGGTCAGTCGTTTCTGCTAGCGGGCACGCCTAAAGTACAGCATGGAATAGTATAGGGCCTTGCCCTCTCAGAACAGGGGGTCTCACCCCTCATAACCAAATAGGGGTCTCGCCCCTCCACAGTCCGTGTATCATCGTCTGACTACCTCGGTTTACCCAGAGGGCCTAACAAAGTCGATGTATGGTGGCTAGCTGAACCCCGGGCCCCGTGGGTTGGCTAGCTCCCTCCCTACACTAGTAGCTCGCCTCAGTACCACGTACGCGAGGGCCAATAGGAGTCGGTGCAGAGTAGCCAATCCTAATCCCGGGTCTCAACCTAAGGGAGGCTAGCTCCACTCTACACTAAAATGGGACAGTTGCTTTCCTTGGTACCACGTACTTAAGGGCCAGCATACTTCCCGTCTACATTCCAGATTTCATTTATCCAAAGGAGTTCTACTTCTAATTCCCTGTAGGGTTCATGCTCATGTTCACCTCATTTATCCAGATCTAGATCTTATGTTTCATAATTCATTTCACATCCACATACAGACAGCTTGTGTTTTCATAGTTCAATTCTCAATAACATGCAATTAGTGTTTTCACAGGTAATTTCTTAATTGAATACAGGTAGTGATAAGCGTGGGGTTTGACCGGGTTGTGTTATATCGTTGTAGTAAAGCCGGTTGTTACCAACGTTTCATATAAAATTTTTTTACTCGGAAAAATAAAAGAGTTCCCGAGGTCGAACTCAGGGAGCAAGTTGTATTCTAGAGATATACAAATTCTATTACAAAAATAAAGAGAGAGAGAGAGAGATGAAAAATTGGCTTCTTCTTCTTTTCTTCTTTCTTCCTCTTTGTCTTTGGTTCTTCCTGTTCTTCTTCTTCTTCTTCTTCTTCTTCTTTTTCTTCTGCTTTCTTCAGATTTTCCCCTCGTGCTCTTCTTCTTCTGTTCTTCCTTGTTTCCTTTCTTTCTTTTTCGTCAGATCGTCTTCTTCTTTTCTTGCTTCTTGCTTCTCTTCATTCCTTCTTCTTCTTTGTCTTCACCTGCCTTGACTTCTCTTTTTCTTCTTTCGCGATGGCCGTTGCTCTTCCTTCTTCTTCAGCGGGTCTTCTTCTTCTTTGGCTGCTGACCTTCCGTCGTCTGCCCCGGTGCTGAGACGACTTAACAATGCCTTCGCTACAGTGCAGCAGCTCCTTCTTCTTCAGCGGGTCTGCTTCTTCTTCTTTGGCCTGCACACTTCAGAGTTTATTCGTCAAGAGGCAAAAACCTACTCTACCCCCCTCCCCCGCGTATCTCTCTCTCTGAAATCACTCTTCGGAAGCTCTCCCAGAGCGCTACCGGGTAATCGGGTTCGGGTCAGGCCCGGGTCCAGGCCCACCGGCGTGCGTGGTGGGCGAGGAGTGCAGGTCAGTCTAATCGGGTCGGGCCAGGTCCGCGGAGCGTGGTCACGGACGAGGCCGAGTCGGGTCGGGTCGGGTGAGAGGGACCTCACCCCGTGGTAACTGAGGCAAACAGATGGTAGCACTTTTGCAATTTATGTGGGTGTGTGGCTTCAGAAACTCCCGAGGTGGGACTATCCGCGCACCCGTTTCTCTCACGCCTGCAGCAGGGATGGTGCTTCCAATTGCAACAGCTGTTGAGGCGCGCAACTTCAATTGAGGGCCAGGGTGTGTGCGCAAGACTCTTTCGCGCTGGCCGTGGCTCTTCAACCTGGGATATCTAGGCTTGGAGCAACCTCGAGCAAGCTTCGAGCTTCCTCGCCAATGGCGGTCAAGGCCTGGAACCTGAAATCAATAGCACGGCCTCTCGGCCAGATCAGACAGGCGGGGGACCTTCGCCGTGGCACGGCGAAGGTGGTCAGGGGGTCTGCAGGGGGCGAGATGGAGCTGTCGGGTCGTCCTAGGTCAAACTGTGAGCGAGGGAGTGGGTGTGTTCGGTGGGTCTGCAGAGGGTGTTTGGTGGGAAGTGGAGGGGCGGAAGAGGATCAGGGTGAGGAGGCGGAGGTTCTGCGGTGGTCGGCGAGCCGTGTGGGTCGCTGAGGTGATGGGAGCGGCTCGCCGGAGGGTGGTCGGAGGCGGAGAGGATGAGGGTGAACAGGGTCGGTAGAGGGCTTAATTGACTAAATCGAAAGCGGGGAAAGAAAGAGGAGAAGAAGGGGAGTAGTGCTAACTTAACTGCTGGGACGAAGGGGGAGGAACAGGGCGACAGTCGTATCGACTGTCGCCGGAGAAGACGATGCCCAGTGGGGGAAGGACGGCGGTGACGACGGGGCAGAGGCAGCGCGCGCCTGTATTGCGCGACGCGGGAAGAGCAGGGGAAGAGGTCTCTGCTACTGGTATTGCGGCAGAGCGAAGAGGAGGAGGAAGGAGAACCGCCGGAGCTGGTGGGCGTCTGCCGGAGTGAGAAGAGAGGAAAGTTGGGGGTTTTCTCCGTCAGATCCGAGCTGCCTTCGTCGGTGGAGCGGCGGGGGGTATTTATAGGGTTGAAGCAGGGAGGAAGGCGGAGGGAGACGACGTGTCTCCCTCGCCGGAGAATGGTCGGAATACGAACCCATACCGTCCGTGCGTTCGCACGGCCGGTATGGGGGGCTACAATGACCATGGGGGTGCTCCTGCGACGGCTGACGACGCAGGGCACCCCCGGTACACTTGCCAGGTCCTCCACCTCACCCTGCGCGGCGCCATGCTCCGCGCAAGGTCGCCGGAGCATGGTGCTGGCAGGGTTTTGCAGGAGGGACCTGTTTGCAAAGAACGAAGGAGAGTTAGGGGCCTAAATGCGAGGGTTCAAAAGTTGAGGGCCAAAGAGTAAATATATGAGGACCAAAGTGTAAAGTCGGTCAAGGAGGTTTCTTCTTAGGCTCAAGTTTTTATACATGACTAATTAGAACCTAAGGAATCTGATGGTAAATTTCATTTTCATATTAAACCTTGTTTGACCGGTCAATTTGCGTAAAGACCCAAATTAAGTTATTAATTGGGCATGGTTCTCAATGTAGGTCAAAATGGGTTCTAAAGGCCAAATTGAAGGTTCTAAACCCTAGAGATTATTTTTCTATGAATTTTAGAGGGTTTATTCTATTTTTACTTTGCCTCGAACCTTGTGAATTGAAGTGGGTTGTTTTAGGGTTACAGATTATCATTTGGTTCCTTGGAAGTGCTGTAGCCCTTGCTAGATCATCTCATCCCACTTTTATTCTTATTAAGCTGTTTTGACCTATGTTTGGGCCCTGAATTACCCTGTATGCAGATTATACTGGTAAAATTGCACTTTTACCCCTTATGACTGGTTTCCTTCTCAAACTCAGAATTCTCTGAGTTAAGCCTTTCCTTGAGATATGTAGGAGCTTTTATCCTTTGTATTGGGTCAAAATGAGCTAGTTATGGCTCATGATGAGGTTCTCATCATACCCCCATGCCTAGCTTTTGCTAGTCCCTTAGCAAACAACTTAAGGTTTCAACCCTTGTTCTAGACCATGAAGTTTTCAATGGTTTTAGATAAGTGCCTTTTTATTTGAGCATAGATTAGGTTAGAATGCTGACCATAGGCCTAAAAGATACTCTAGTACCAATCAAGATCCAAATCTGTCTAGCCTTAGCCTCAGTCTTTTAGCAAAGGTTTTTAAGGCCCGCAAGAACTAACCTAAGGTTTATTGGACTTCGTGGTTAAAGCACCCGTGCTTGAAATGATTTTAGCCCTGGCCCAGTTCGCAGTGCGTTTTGTAAGAGAGAGATAGAAAGTTTTTCTATTTGGAGAGTTTTCTCTCTCTTTTTCTTTTTAATTCTAGCCTAGGATTGGCTTTTCAACACGGTCTGTATCAGATTCCTTGCTCCCATCATCAATCCTCAAGGGTTCCTGGCGATCGATGCTTCGAGATAGCACCGCCCATGGCAACCCCCGGAACCCTGGCTATTGAGATTTCGAGATAATCCCATCCATGGTATTCCGTGGCCGAATCCAGACCCTGGCAATTGACACTTCGAGATAATGCCATCCATGGAATCTGAACCAGCAGAGTGCTTACATGCCCCCCGTAGGATATGTAAATATCCTAAGAGACAAGCACCGAGGAGATGATATTTTGTTACGCATCTTCGAGGGGATTTCCCGCCTCTCCGCGCTGGGAACTCGTCCAAATCAACTTGTGTTGATCGGCCATTCCTATTCTAGGTGTTCTTTTCAGATTTTTGCGACGCTTCTGCGTGATTCTGATTTTTACGCTTACTGAACCAGGCTGTGTGTGAGATTAGGGTGCTTAGGTTACTGAGTCCCGTAAACCAAAAATTAGTTAACGAGGCCGAATACTTCCTAAGCCTTAGACCTAATACTTCAGCTTTTCATTTTCCTCAACCTCTTGAGGAGTGTCCAGATCTTAATGAGTACTAAGAGTCTATTCAAGAATGCCTAAGGTTTGCATTCTTACTAATCTTATTGTGCACTTTTCAGTTATTTTCTTGAATGAGGTCTAGAACTTAGGTTAATTCCTTAGTTCCTTACTAATGACTATCAACTTTTCTTATAATTTTGTGCTCCTTTTTCATTTTGTTTCTTCTCTCCTTCACAAAATTTTCCTTCTCCTCTTTTCCTCTTATTCTTTTTCGAAAAATTTTTTAATTTTTATGGTATTTTTGGCATATGTGAATTTTTTGTTTGAAACCTTTTCTTACAAGTTTTTGCACTTTCCTACCCCCCCATGCCTAAGATTTGCAATGTCCTCATTGTAACCTAGGGGTTTTTATTCAACTAAGTTCATACATTAGGATAGCTGTTTTGATGAGTGAATGGGTCGGGGTGACTGTTGCGGACGATTTCTAATCTCAGATGCAAGCACCTGAGGTGGAGTCGGCTGTCCTAAAGTGTGAACTTCAAGTGCAAAAAGCTGTCAGAACAAGTTTCAGGTTTTCAAAGAGAATGACGGGCTGCCTCCCGTTGAGCGCTAAATTTGATGCCTTCAGCCAAGCGGGAAATGCGATGGAGAGGGGATGGTCAAATCAGCAGAGTTTTGTAAGACAAGCACCTTGATTAAGAGCCTGGTTGGTCCAACCAGGTGCTTGTTTAGATCAACAGGCTGATGATGCAGCCCAAACCCAATCAATCTGGTGGGTTGATAGATGTGGATAAAAAGGTGTGGTGCCCACCATAAACTATGAAGCTCAGATGGATGTGGAAGTGTAAACGCAGGGTTTGGCTGAGCCGAATCAGCCTGGTCGGAGTAGGGACCCGTAGGATAATCAGTGGTTGATGCAGGAACCCTACAGGGGTGATCAGAGAATGATAGAGCATGGTATGTAGTCTGATCAATGTTCGAAACCCGATGTGGAAGTGCAATCGGCTCGGTGAGGGGTGAATCAGCATAGAAATTGAGTCCGGTTGCGGGTCGGGATTTGGGAGAGGTTTTGATCCGTTCTGTATGTGCGGATGAGGTGGCCATTGTGTACGAGGGCTCTTCTAGAAACAGATGATAGGTGATTTTCTGTAGAGAGTCCTCTGGGTAACTATCAAATGCCGGAAGAGTGTCTGTAGGATGAAAGAAATCGGATTCGAGAAAAAATTTGGATTCTTGGTTGCAATCACTCTTGGCATTTTCTGTTTTTGGTTCCTGAGGATCGAAAAGGAATGATTCTGTGTTATCAGTGATCTCGGGAATCAGGACCTCAGAGTCAGAGTCAGAGTCAGAGTCATGTGAACTGAGGTCGTAGATAGGCCTGGCGTGTTCAGGAAGGGGAATCTCTCCGCAATTATAGTCAGATCTGAAATTGTCGGAGAGTTGGCGAAAATGAGATTCATGAATTCCACCACAACAGAAATCATCAGATGTGGAATCAGCAGCCTGACTGGGTTCTAGCCTATATGTCAATTCTGGGCTCAAAAAGATGTTCTGTTCAAGCTCTAAGCTGGTAGGATAGACCCCATTAAAACCTTGCTCATCCAACTCCTCAGTTTCTGTATCATAAATTGGCATGTTTTCTGAGAAATCGATCAGATTTCCTGAGGATGTTGGAGAGGGATACTCATTAAATAGAGGCCCGGAATCATATCCTGTAAAAATTTGATCTTCCTCATAAAGGGCCTCATAATCTTCCCAATAAGTTTCAGATCTAGGTTCTAGGCTTAGGATGTGGGTAGAATTATTAGAACCTAAGTCCGAATAACCTTCGAGGGTCACCTTATCAAAACAAGGGGTGGAATTTATACCCTCCAGAGGTTCAATTCTAATCTTGTTATTGCAGGAGCCTTGGAGTTCTAAGCTTGGTGATTTATGGCCTAGGGTTGGCTCAGCATTGTTTTCTCCTGCAACTTCCCAACCTATTTTAATGCTATCTTCTACCTGGGTTGGGATTTTACAACCACTTTGTGCCTCAATCCCGGGATTTGGGAAACTGAATGGTTCCTTGATACTGTTCCAAGATGGTTCATCCTCTGTTTCTGGTATATACGGGTATTTCCGGTTGATAATTTGTTCTACTGATTTCATCATTTCTACCCGTTTTATAAGGGCATCTTGGTGTTGTTCCCAAAGTACAGGATTTGTCAAGCATTGAAGGTATTCAGATTGGTGTAATTTTTCCATCTCAATGTATCCTGTCATGAGCATATCTCGGGTTGATCCTTTTGAAATTCCAGTTAATAGAATTTGGGCACAGTTTATGATGAAGGATGTGGTTGTTGGGACATCAACCTGAATATCTCCTATTGGTGTTGAGGTTTTTTCTTCTTTTTCATAGAATCTTATGGCATCCTCGATCATTTTATCTTTCATAGATCTCCGATATTCAGGTTTCTTGAATGGTAGTCTTGCTAGGTAATTAGGCTGCATAATTGGATCAGGTGGTGGAATCAAAGTTTGAATCAAGATGGAAGAAGGGGATTTTGTTAATGATTTCTGCAAAAACAAAGGAGCCGAGGCTTAGCCTCGGGAAGAGTGAATTTCTATAGGAGGTTTCAAGGACTTCCTGAAAAATACTGAAGGGCTGGATGAGATAAGCAGGTGCTGGACCCAATCAAGACACCCAAAAATTGTTGGGTGACTATAGAGGTTCGGGGCAGATGGACCCCTTGATCAGAAAGATCGTCCACCTGAGAATTACCTGGGCAGCCAGAGAGGGAGAGTCCCGCGAAGACCCCTACACGGTAGAGCGTCCCCACGGGTTACAGGGTTTCCCCCACCCGACCTCTCTTGTCACTGCGGTTCCAGGTAGACCAGAATGGGGATCTTGACCTCTTAAGTCTACCAATTTTAAGATCAGGGTGCTTAAGGTTTTCACTTGAACTTTAGTCTTTTAAGTGCAAAGAGTGACCTAATTTAAGGTTGGTTGACCCAAGGGGTCAACTTTACCTCTTGTTTTCTTTGAGAGCTTTTTAGGTCCTGTCTTTTAGGGTTCAAGTGTTTAGAGAGAGCCAATTGTTTTAGATTTTCTTTGAATAGGTATTTTCAGACAAGGGCTTGGGCACACTTCATTTGGTTTTCTCAATTCTTGCTTAAGGAGTGTGTCTCTAAATCCCTAGTGTTGGATCCTAGGTTGGCTCTACTTGGTCCAGTTAATTCTTTGTTGGGTAATTAGGGCTCAAGCAAGAATGTGTTAGCCCTTAAATACCCTTAATAGTGTGCAGAAATAATGAGTTGAAAACATGCAACTTTTATGGTTACTAAATATGGAAGACAGGTTAGCCCTATATTGCTTGTTCTTTTCTTTTCTTCCTCTTTAGAGTGTAGGGGTTAATAGTGAGAGAAAAGATTTTACCTGTCTTCGGAGTGGTTGTGTGGTTGCTTGTCCTCTTGAGTTCCTGTTGCTGCACAAAAGAGAGGAGATTATCAGAAATAAAAAAGTACAGGAATGTTTACCTCTAGAATAGCCGTTGCTCCCCGGCAACGGCGCCAAAATGATAGCGTGGGGTTTGACCGGGTTGTGTTATATCGTTGTAGTAAAGCCGGTTGTTACCAACGTTTCATATAAAATTTTTTTACTCGGAAAAATAAAAGAGTTCCCGAGGTCGAACTCAGGGAGCAAGTTGTATTCTAGAGATATACAAATTCTATTACAAAAATAAAGAGAGAGAGAGAGAGATGAAAAATTGGCTTCTTCTTCTTTTCTTCTTTCTTCCTCTTTGTCTTTGGTTCTTCCTGTTCTTCTTCTTCTTCTTCTTCTTCTTCTTTTTCTTCTGCTTTCTTCAGATTTTCCCCTCGTGCTCTTCTTCTTCTGTTCTTCCTTGTTTCCTTTCTTTCTTTTTCGTCAGATCGTCTTCTTCTTTTCTTGCTTCTTGCTTCTCTTCATTCCTTCTTCTTCTTTGTCTTCACCTGCCTTGACTTCTCTTTTTCTTCTTTCGCGATGGCCGTTGCTCTTCCTTCTTCTTCAGCGGGTCTTCTTCTTCTTTGGCTGCTGACCTTCCGTCGTCTGCCCCGGTGCTGAGACGACTTAACAATGCCTTCGCTACAGTGCAGCAGCTCCTTCTTCTTCAGCGGGTCTGCTTCTTCTTCTTTGGCCTGCACACTTCAGAGTTTATTCGTCAAGAGGCAAAAACCTACTCTACCCCCCTCCCCCGCGTATCTCTCTCTCTGAAATCACTCTTCGGAAGCTCTCCCAGAGCGCTACCGGGTAATCGGGTTCGGGTCAGGCCCGGGTCCAGGCCCACCGGCGTGCGTGGTGGGCGAGGAGTGCAGGTCAGTCTAATCGGGTCGGGCCAGGTCCGCGGAGCGTGGTCACGGACGAGGCCGAGTCGGGTCGGGTCGGGTGAGAGGGACCTCACCCCGTGGTAACTGAGGCAAACAGATGGTAGCACTTTTGCAATTTATGTGGGTGTGTGGCTTCAGAAACTCCCGAGGTGGGACTATCCGCGCACCCGTTTCTCTCACGCCTGCAGCAGGGATGGTGCTTCCAATTGCAACAGCTGTTGAGGCGCGCAACTTCAATTGAGGGCCAGGGTGTGTGCGCAAGACTCTTTCGCGCTGGCCGTGGCTCTTCAACCTGGGATATCTAGGCTTGGAGCAACCTCGAGCAAGCTTCGAGCTTCCTCGCCAATGGCGGTCAAGGCCTGGAACCTGAAATCAATAGCACGGCCTCTCGGCCAGATCAGACAGGCGGGGGACCTTCGCCGTGGCACGGCGAAGGTGGTCAGGGGGTCTGCAGGGGGCGAGATGGAGCTGTCGGGTCGTCCTAGGTCAAACTGTGAGCGAGGGAGTGGGTGTGTTCGGTGGGTCTGCAGAGGGTGTTTGGTGGGAAGTGGAGGGGCGGAAGAGGATCAGGGTGAGGAGGCGGAGGTTCTGCGGTGGTCGGCGAGCCGTGTGGGTCGCTGAGGTGATGGGAGCGGCTCGCCGGAGGGTGGTCGGAGGCGGAGAGGATGAGGGTGAACAGGGTCGGTAGAGGGCTTAATTGACTAAATCGAAAGCGGGGAAAGAAAGAGGAGAAGAAGGGGAGTAGTGCTAACTTAACTGCTGGGACGAAGGGGGAGGAACAGGGCGACAGTCGTATCGACTGTCGCCGGAGAAGACGATGCCCAGTGGGGGAAGGACGGCGGTGACGACGGGGCAGAGGCAGCGCGCGCCTGTATTGCGCGACGCGGGAAGAGCAGGGGAAGAGGTCTCTGCTACTGGTATTGCGGCAGAGCGAAGAGGAGGAGGAAGGAGAACCGCCGGAGCTGGTGGGCGTCTGCCGGAGTGAGAAGAGAGGAAAGTTGGGGGTTTTCTCCGTCAGATCCGAGCTGCCTTCGTCGGTGGAGCGGCGGGGGGTATTTATAGGGTTGAAGCAGGGAGGAAGGCGGAGGGAGACGACGTGTCTCCCTCGCCGGAGAATGGTCGGAATACGAACCCATACCGTCCGTGCGTTCGCACGGCCGGTATGGGGGGCTACAATGACCATGGGGGTGCTCCTGCGACGGCTGACGACGCAGGGCACCCCCGGTACACTTGCCAGGTCCTCCACCTCACCCTGCGCGGCGCCATGCTCCGCGCAAGGTCGCCGGAGCATGGTGCTGGCAGGGTTTTGCAGGAGGGACCTGTTTGCAAAGAACGAAGGAGAGTTAGGGGCCTAAATGCGAGGGTTCAAAAGTTGAGGGCCAAAGAGTAAATATATGAGGACCAAAGTGTAAAGTCGGTCAAGGAGGTTTCTTCTTAGGCTCAAGTTTTTATACATGACTAATTAGAACCTAAGGAATCTGATGGTAAATTTCATTTTCATATTAAACCTTGTTTGACCGGTCAATTTGCGTAAAGACCCAAATTAAGTTATTAATTGGGCATGGTTCTCAATGTAGGTCAAAATGGGTTCTAAAGGCCAAATTGAAGGTTCTAAACCCTAGAGATTATTTTTCTATGAATTTTAGAGGATTTATTCTATTTTTACTTTGCCTCGAACCTTGTGAATTGAAGTGGGTTGTTTTAGGGTTACAGATTATCATTTGGTTCCTTGGAAGTGCTGTAGCCCTTGCTAGATCATCTCATCCCACTTTTATTCTTATTAAGCTGTTTTGACCAATGTTTGGGCCCTGAATTACCCTGTATGCAGATTATACTGGTAAAATTGCACTTTTACCCCTTATGACTGGTTTCCTTCTCAAACTCAGAATTCTCTGAGTTAAGCCTTTCCTTGAGATATGTAGGAGCTTTTATCCTTTGTATTGGGTCAAAATGAGCTAGTTATGGCTCATGATGAGGTTCTCATCAGGTAGCTCGTATTCTAACATCCAACTCATAATTATAATACAGGCATTGCTAGCAATTTATCCTAACCATGCATTCAAGTAAACAGTACAGCTTAAACAGGCTCATCCATTTTCTACCCTAAGGTTCATTCCACATCCTAGAGTTCCATTCGACTATTTCAACCAAGCACATACTTATTTAAATATTAATAACTGAATTAAACCACTCTACCGGGTATCACGGGAGGAATGTGGGCCTATGCCGTAGATCTCGTCGTCTTCGTAAGCCCCGAACACGCCATCGGCTGGTAACCTTGTGTCTCCTGCGGCTGATCAGACGTTCAGACCTTCTTTGCGACCGTCTGAAGATAGTTTCAAATGTCGGACAAGGTCTCCAGTCGTCTGGAAGCACCTCTGGATGTCTGGTGATGTGATCAGACATCCAAAGGCGCATGGAAAAGCCTCCCGCGCGCCTTCCTAAAGCTGTACTTGCGCACGCAAACGCAGGCGCGGTCAGCCGACAACGCCTCCTACGTTGAGATCTTCTGCATGGGAGAAATCAGCGTAGGAACGTACGTACCTCGCGCAATACGTGCTCTCAGACATCCGGCCTTAGCTCCGGACGTCCAGGTCCCTCGCCAGTTGTCTGGATGTCACGCCAGACGTCTGATACTGGAAAACTTCCAGTATGAAGACCTGCTTACAGCTCGCTCCGCTCGCGCCTCCGCCCGCGGTGGCAGCTCTAGCCGTTGCAGGAGCTTGGACAGCTCTTCGCCGACGTCCTCCACATGCGCACGCACCCGCCACCGGCTGTGCGAGCTCCGCCGAGCTCTCGAAGGTCCTCCGACCTTCCATGCTCTCCTCCTTCCTCCCTCTCGCTCTCCCTCGCTCGCTCCCCTCTCGCGCCTCTCTCTCAGACCTTGCTGCTGCCGCACAGGAGTGCTGGAGGTGGTGGTTGCTGTGGTGTGAGGAGAGGAGAAGAGAAAGGAGGGGTATAAATAGGAGGGGAGTAGGGTTTGCGGGGGGGAGAGAGAGGGGGCAGCTTCTGCGCACCGCCTACGCGTAGAGCGCAAAGCGCAGTACGAAATAATCCACTTTCAGATGTCCGGGAACGAGTCCAAACGTCTAGATAGACGTTTGACTGAAATTCCAGACGTCTTAAATGGCTAAAACGTAGCTGATGAGTCCATTAAATTGGACTATTATTAAGCCTAAGTATCTTTAATTATACAATTTAGGTGTGTTAATAATGGTAATTAAGTTATAGAAGATTTGTACACCTCATAATTTAAGTTATAACATTCTACAACTTCATAATTCTATGGCTTTTTTGTGCAGGTACTAAAATACACAAAGAGCAAGGGTGGGGGGATAAAATTCCCAAAACAACCGCAACTCTCTTTCCCCCCTCCCCCGCCGGACATTGGGCAAAACTTCTGGCGCTGCCTTTCTCAACAGCCATGACCAGGGATTTTGGAAAATCCCTGAACTCACGCGATGAGGGGAGAACTTAAAAAGAAGAGGTGGGGAGAGAAGGAAGGGAGAAAAGGAAGAAAAGCGTGCACTGTACCACACTGCATCCTCTTTCCCCTTGCGGGGAAAAAGTCTCTCCGCCCGCACACCGCCGCCGGCGCATCCTCCTTACGCGCTGCGGGCAACCTCGCGCCAGCCACAACACCCTCTCCATCGCCTGCAGATCTGCAAAGCCAACCGTGCGCCCTAGCACCCTCTCCTTGCTGCGTCCCTGCACTTGCACGCCCATCAACAGGCGCGGCCCGCTCGCACCAGCGCTACAGAAGGCGCGTCCTTGCCGCCCGCTCACTACTGAAGGCACCGCTCGCACCCAAGCCAGCGCCTCTCCTCCAGAGCGCCCCCTTTGCTGCAGGCGCTCACGCCACCCCGCCCACACGCCATCACCCGCGACTCCCTGCAGGCGCTCCTCACTGCACCTGCCCTACCGTGCGCCTTCACCCCACAGCACCCGCACGCCACCTGCAGGCGCTCCCTCTACCTGCCCGCACACAATCGCGCGCCCGCCAGAGCCTTCCATCTCCCTGCAGGCGCGCGCCCTCTCGCCTGCGCACGCCTCCACCTTCAAATCTGCAGACCACCTCACCCGTGCCAGCCTTCACCCTGCAAGCATCTGCAGTCGCGCTTTCACCACTCCTCAGCCCATAGGCGCCAGCAGGCGCACGCTGATCGGTAGGCTCTGCACCACCACCTGCGCTCGTAGGCGCGCGTCGCCATCTTCAGCACCTTCACAGCAGGCGCGCGGCAGCAGCCTTCTCCGGCCACCTTCGCCAGCCAGCTCCGGCCAGCTCCGCCGCCGCCGCTGCCACCGTCGGAGAGCCCCAATCCTCGCCGTCCTCCTGAGCCTCGCAACTGCCCCGTCGATGCTCTCTCTCTCGCGAGGAAGAGAGAGAGCAAAACCTCTATTTTTGTTAGAATTAAAAATTACATTCAATGCCATTGCCACCGATTTTATTTTATTTTATTATTATATTGTGGCAGAATTGCATTCACGCACTCACAGTTCTTTCTAATTGCATGGTATTAATATTGGCTAGTTTAAAGATTGATTTTGGACTTGATTTAAGTACTAATTGTCTATAGTACACATAACATGAAAATTGCACTAATTCATCCTAAATTTATTAAGGATTTCTGTGAGGGAAAACTGCACTTACACCCTTAACTTTTTAGGTTATTGCAAACCTACTTTCCTTCACATTTTAAGTCCAATTTGAAATGGAATTTAGCACTATTGGAAATAACATTAAATAATTAAATATTGATTGCATCATTGCCTCCTTGTGGACATGACCCACTCTTCTGCGAGTGGTTATTTTCATTGTTTTTGATTCGTCGATTTTTTCCACCACCTAAATACTATAACGCTAAGCGAAAAGTCGACCCATCAAATTGGCACCGTTGCCGGGGAGGCAACAGACGCAATAGAATTACTTTATTATTTTTGAATCTTTTGAGTTGCGAAATTATCTAATCATTTTGATTATTGTGCAAGGAATTCGCCGAAGCGACGAGGCGCAATAGGGGAGCGGCAGCAACCACGAGTTAAGCCACACGAGGAAAAGACGAAGGAGACCAAGATCCTGTTTTGTAGAGGATTCTTCGTCGTCACAATTTAATTGTCTTTTCGCCCTTGTAATTTGGGGTTAAATTTTTGGGGGTTTGTCCTCACATTCTTTAGCTACTAGGGCTTACATTATTTCTGGTACATGCGTGATTATATTTTTTGTTTGCTTGCTTTTAAAAACTAATAAAAAATATCGAGCTGCCTATTTAGAAGTTGTATACCCTTAGGTGCGCGCATTTAGGGGTGATTGAGCAGCATATTAGATCTTATTATTGCATTGCAAGCATCTTAGCACGAAGATTGCTGGAGATAGGTATATCTTTCTAACTTTTGCATCCAGTTTCTGTTCACGCATTTGCATTCTGATTTAAATTCAAGACCACCAAATTGTTTGAATTTACTAATTAAGTGGTCACGTAACTAAAAGCGGAACTAATAATCAGATTCATCCTTAAAAGCAATACACTTTTGATCTGATTCTAAGGGACTTGTCTGCGATTTCAAAAAGAAATTACAAAGATTTACGGTGTGTTGCACACTTTTGACACTGAGCACGCACATTAGGCACCGCACTAAGGCTCGATCCCTTAAGGCTATAGGTACCGATCTCTTTGTTGGTGCAGACCCTCCTATTGTGCTTTGTGGTAGTGGTGATACTATCTTTTGATCAAGTGTTTTGATACTCCACGGAGGGGGACACCCCTTAAAGGAACAAAAGTGTAGTTAAGGGGCACCGCATATGCATCGCCTCAAAGGAAGGGTTCGCCCTACTTGCATCCCTTTGTTTGTCCTTGGAGTAACTTCTCCCTTGATCACCTGGGAGTATCAGCTAAGCAAAGTATAGGTCCTAGGGCACTCGAAGGTTGAATTAAGGCACGTAATTGCAGTGGAAAACTTGTTTGGCCATTTATTTTAACTAATAAAGGTTAAGATTTCAAGTCCACACCCCTCTTATACCACTTATGTGGGAACGGAGGGATAAGTCTTGATCTTTTGACTTATCTTTAGAGTGGAGGTTTGACTTAATAATAAAAATTTTGCTGAATTGTGTTTTGTATGCTTGGTAGACGCTCTCTTGAGGGTAGTCTAGTGTTTGATCCTGAGCCCGAGAGAATTCTTAGGAGAGCTCATCTAGGAGAAGAAAGAGAAGAAATGGTTGAGCAAGGTGCAAATCAACAAAGGACCCTAAGGGACTATTTTATTCCTACCAACTAACCTGCACAAGCACTAAGACGACCGGCAGGGGATAATCCGTATGAGATCAAGAGCAGTACCATATCTTTATTGCCCTCTTTTCATGGTACTGCTAGGGAGGACCCCTACCGGCATTTGGAGGAATTCACCGAGGTCTGTTCCACGGTGAAGCTCCAGGGCTTTACTGATGAAGCCCTGATGAGGACTCTATTTCCTTTCTCCCTAAAGGATAAAGCCAAGCACTGGTGTCATACCCTCGATGCAAGGGTAAATGATTGGGCTACTCTTAAGGGAGAATTTTTAAAAAAGTATTTTCCTATGAGTAAAACCAACCATTACAGAAGAGAGATTATGGGTTTTACTCAGCAAGAAGGGGAGCAATTTCATGAGGCTTGGGAGCGTTTTAATGACCTTCTTAGGTTATGCCCTCACCATCAAGTGCCAAGATGGCAGTTGGTCGAAAGGTTCTATAACGGATTATCTGAAAGGCATAGGCAAACCATTGATGCAGCCTGTGTAGGAACCTTCATGACCAGAACTGAGGATGAAGCCTGGGCATTATTTGAAACTTTAAGCGACAACTCCATACATCTATCCTCTGCGTATCAAGAAAGAAAACCATCAATCTTGCAGAGGAAGATAGAGGCCCATGAAGCTGAGGCTTCTCAGGATTTGGCTTATCAGATTCAACTATTGAATAAAAATTTTGATAGGCTTTTAGCAAACCCCGGCATGAACCCACAAGCAGCCTCTATTTTTCAGGCTTCAAGAAATGCTCCATCTGCTAAAGCACAACGCACGCCACTGCGGAGTGCCATCAGGAAACCCAATTCCCTGAGTTGATTCAGGCTGACTTGAATGCGGCCCAAGGTTTCCACCCCCTCGCAATAACCCTTACTCCAACACTTATAATCCAGGGTGGCGGAACTAGCCAAACTTCTCTTGGAAGCAAGCTGATGCTTCTAACTCAGGGAATACAAGACCCTTACCTCCCCAGCCCACATACCAACCTTCTTATGAAAACCCTCTTCCGAATTCGCCCTCTGAGATGGATGAACTGAAGGCCATGATGAAAGCGATGCAAGAGCATCATAATATGGTTATTCAATCTCAGAATAAGATGATTATTGATATGCAATCCCAAATTGGTTATCTTACTGAGGTAGTTAGGCAACGTGATCCGGGGAAGTTGCCTAGCTCTTCTGAGGAGAACCCTAAGGGCAAGGGGGTTGTATTCAGGGAGCACGCCCAAGCAGTGACCGTGTTGAGGAGTGGAAAAAAGATTGACAAGCCTGATAACACTCCTACGGTTACATCTCAGAATTCCCCTTCCACACCTGACCCTACCTCCATCTCACCCGAGGAAGAGCCACAGCACCCTCCCTCACAAAAAATCATCCACAATGAGGATGTCGTCCTACCACCACCCCTTTCCCGCCATGACGACCCCTCTACTCAGAAGCCGAGGGTGCCTTATCCAGAGCGCCTATCTGCTCCTGGGGAATCTTCTGTTGGCTCGTCTAGAGCCAAGGATAGGACGGAAGAGATTATGGATACTTTTAGGCAAGTTTAGATTAACTTGCCTCTATTGGAAGTGATTAAACAGATTCCGTCCTATGCCAAGTTTCTGAAGGACCTATGCACCCAGAAGCACCGATCTAGGAAACAGGTCCAAACCAAGGTCATCCTGCCTGACCACGTTAGCTCGGTTCTTCAGCATGGAACAACCCCCAAAATGAAAGACCCAGGGGCCCCGTATATTTCAGTGGTTATAGGTAACCAACACATTGACGAGGCTCTGCTCGATCTGGGTGCGGGGGTAAACATTCTACCGAGCTTTGTCTATGACCTATTGGGAGGAGGAAAGCTGAAGCCTAGTCCAATAATCCTCCAGGTTGCAGACAGATCACTTAAGACACCGTGGGGATTGTTGGAAGATGTCCTTGTGAGAGTGGAGGATTTCTTCTTCCCCGTTGACTTTCTGGTACTTGATACTGACCCGTCTAACAAGCCCACAAAGCCGTCCATTATCCTGGGATGCCCCTTTTTTGCCACAGCTAATGCCTCTATAAATTGTAGATCCGGGGCACTTAAAATGGGCTTTGGGAACAAGAAGATCTGGTTGAATGTTTTTGATACTTACAAACAACCCGGATTTGAAGATTGTTCTCAGATTGAGGTCGTTGATGAAATAATTGAAGAGACTACTCCAGCACTCTTATGTAGAGATCCCCTTCAGAAGGTCATAACTCAGGACCATCCCTCGATTATCAAAGAAATTGAAAGGAAAATGCCCGAACTAGAAGAGTTGCTGGAGATACACATTAAGTCTCTGTCCCCACCCTGGACTGTGAAGGTAGATCTGTTGCCTGAAGCGGGGACATCTCAATTAAAACCCTCAATCTAAAAGGCTCCTAAATTGGAGTTGAAACCCCTCTCGAGCACATTGAAATATGCTTTCCTTAGCCTTAATAACACGCTCCCCGTTATTATCTCGTCTGCATTATCTAAATTGCAAGAGGGAGCTCTGCTTGAGTGTTTACAAAGGCACAAGGAAGCAATTGCCTGGATAATTGCTGATATTAAGGGTGTTGATCCCTCTCTTTGCATGCATCATATTTACACGGACGAGTCCGTGAAACCTTTCCGAGACATGCAGAGAAGGCTCAATCCAAATATGCAGGAGGTTGTTAAAAAGGAGATTCTGAAATGGCTAGATGCAGGGATTATCTATCCCATTTCAGATAGTAAATGGGTTAGTCCGATTCATGTAGTTCCGAAAAAGGCAGGAATCACTGTGGAGGAGAATGACCAAGGAGAACTGGTGACCACTAGACCCTCAACTAGTTGGAGGGTCTGCATTGCTTACCGCCGTTTAAACACGGCTACCCAGAAAGACCATTTCCCCTTACCATTTATCGATCAAATTTTGGAACGATTGGCGGGGAATAGGTACTTTTGTTTTCTTGATGGGTACTCTGGGTACAATCAGATAGCCGTTTTTCCTGATGATCAGGAGCGTACCACCTTCACAAGTCCTTATGGCACTTTTGCATTTCGCCAAATGCCATTCGGGTTATGTAATGCTCCTGTCACATTTCAACGTTGTATGATGGCTATCTTCTCTGATATGATCGACGAGTTCGTTGAAATTTTCATGGATGACTTCTCCATTTATGGCTCGTCGTTTGACCTATGCCTTTCTCACCTTGATAAAGTCTTAACTCGTTGCGAAGAGGCAAAACTTGTGCTTAGTTGGGAGAAAAGCCACTTTATGGTCCAGCAGGGCATTGTGTTAGGGCATGTCGTTTCCAAGAAAGGATTAGAGGTGGACACCGCAAAAATCGATTCCATCTCTATGCTTCCATTGCCCGCCAATGTTTGTCAGGTTAGATCTTTCCTTGGCCATGCTGGATTTTATAGGCGCTTCATTAGAGACTTCAGTAAAATCTCTAAGCCACTCTGCGACCTGTTAGCGAAGGATGTTTCCTTCGATTTTGATGATAGATGTGGCGAGGCTTTCCAAGCTTTGAAGAAAGCCCTCATTACCGCGTCGATTCTCCAAGTGCCAGATTGGACCCTCCCATTTGAGCTTATGTGCGATGCTTTTGATTTTGCAGTGGCAGCGGTCTTTGGTCAAAGGGTTGATGGCAAACCTCATGTGCTGCATTATGCTAGCAAGACCCTTACGGATCCTCAGCAAAACTACACGGTCACGGAAAAGGAATTACTTGCTATAGTATTTGCTTTGGACAAGTTTCGGTCTTATCTTTTGGGATCTAAGGTCGTGGTGTTCACTGATCATTCGGCCCTTAAGCATCTTCTGGCTAAAAAGGACACCAAACATCGCTTAATTCATTGGATTTTGCTACTCCAAGAATTTGACCTGGAAATTAAAGACAAGAAAGGAGTTGAGAATGTGGTAGCAGACCACTTGTCTAGGATCCCTATTGAGGCATCAAACCCCGCTGGCGGTATTCAAGAGACTTTCCCTGATGAGTCTCTAATGGCCGTGGAAACTAAAACTCCTTGGTTTGCTGACATAGTGAGCTATCTGGTCATAGGCATCACCCCTAGTACTTGGGACAAGCAAAAGCGAGACAGGTTTATCGCTAATGCTAAATTTTATCATTGGGAGGAACCCGAGCTTTTTAGAATAGGCCCTGACCAGCTGTTTCGCCGTTGCGTCCCTGATGAGGAACAAAGAAGTGTTCTGAGTTTCTGCCATGACCTCCACTGTGGGGGACATTTTAGTGGGAAGAAGACTGCTCATAAGGTTCTTTAGTCTGATTTTTGGTGGCCCACATTATTCCGAGATGCACATACGTATGTGGGCGCATGTCTACGTTGCTAGCAGATGGAAACCATTGGAAAAAGGGATGAGATGCCCCAACAACCTATCCTCCCTGTTGAAATCTTTGATATTTGGGGCATTGATTTCATGGGTCCCTTTCCTGTGTCCTTCGGATATGAATACATCCTTGTGGCTGTTGATTATGTATCAAAATGGATAGAAGCTATCCCTACGCGAACCAATGACCATTCTGTGGTCTTGGACTTTATTAAGGCTAATATCATTTCTCGGTATGGGTGCCCAAAGACGATCATAAGTTATGGAGGACCTCACTTTAAGAATGTACATTTCACTAGACTACTCCAAAATTTGGGAGTAAATCACATGATAGCCACACCTTATCATCCCCAAATGAGTGGGCAAGTGGAAGTGTCTAATAGGGAGATTAAGAGAATTTTAGAAAAAACTGTCAGGCCTGATCGAAAGGATTGGTCTAAAAAATTAAATGACGCTCTTTGGGCCTACAGAACTGCATATAAGACTCCCTTGGGTATGTCTCCTTTCCATCTTGTCTATGGAAAAGCGTGCCACCTTCCCGTTGAAATCCAACGTAAAGCTTATTGGGCCATTAAAAACGTTAACTTAAATCTGGATAAAGCGGGAAGAGCACGTATGTTAGAATTAAGTGAGCTTGAGGAGCTTCGTAATGAAGCTTATGAAACTTCTCAAACTTATAAGCAACGTACAAAAGTCTTCCATGACAAGCACATCATTAGAAAGACTTTTTAGCCTAACCAGTGGGTCTGGCTTTTCAATTCTAGACTTAAATTATTTCCTGGAAAGCTCAAGTCCCGTTGGGATGGGCCTTACGTTGTGATTAATACCTTCCCTTATGGAGCTGTAGAGATCAGGAACCCTATTTCAGGTGCGAACTTTAAAGTAAATGGCCAGCGACTTAAACCGTATATTACTCTTTCAGATGGCCAGGTTTTAGACGCACTACGACTTGAGGAGCCTTAGCTCCTTCCACTCTCCTCTTTAGGTGATATTCTTCTATGTCTATATTTTTCCAATGCGGACATTGTCAGTCTTAGGCATGGGGGGATATAACCTGAGAATGTTTATAGTGTTTATAGCATTTATAAATATTTGCATACATATTTAAAAAAAAAAAATCTCTTTTCTTGAGCTGATTGGGTTAGTCCCTAGCATAATACCTTTATTGGAGGTTTTTTTTCCGGAATTATTTCTTAAGTTTAGAATCCAGTACATTTATTTCACGAGCACGTAGACTTGGTAATGGATCCTTTGGGAAAACCAATAAGCAATTGTAGTCTACTGAACCCTTGGACAGTTCATAGAGAGTCAGGCATACTATCTTCTAGTAAATCCACCTCATATTTGTGAGGAGCAGGGAGATTACTTGTGCGCTAAGTCTAGTGCAAGGACTCTTAAGTTCTGAATAATTAGATGATGATACTTCAGAGTTAGGCGTAATTTTCACTCTCTGTTCCTGGGTGCGTACTTTGAGTGAATTCCTGAGAGTCACCAAATAAGGCAGATACACAGAGATTGAGTCTTAATAAAGCTATAACTATGGTGGATGGTTATGACCATCCTTCATAGAGTCCTCAGCTGAAGGAGGGTAGTAGTGTCAAAGGTCAGAAATATGCCTGTCTTATCCATTCTTTCCTGGTGCCGAGAATAGGCACTTCCACCAAATAAGCCACACAACTTCCTCTTGATCGTCATCATCCCTAATAATGCCTCGTAAATAAAAGTCTATATCGTGTTGTGCTGATTGAAAAAGAAACAAAAACAAGAAGAAATTAGAAATAAAAGAGAGAGAGAGAGAAAAGAAGAAAAAGAAGAAACACAAAGAAGAAAAAGAAAAAATAGTTATATTACAAAAAAAAAAAGTCGAAGTTTCTAATGTTTCTAAGGCAACAGAACACCTATTGCGTTCCACCAAATATGACTCATACCTACGTTTTAGTATTTCTGATCGCCTGAATACTGGTTGAGGATTCTAACTTAGTTATAGAGTTATTAGGACTTTAATTGAAGTGTGGATGCCATGAGAGGCCACCAAATAGTGAGTACAATTTCTAAATCTGACGAGATTCGTGATCTCAGAAAGAAAGAAAAAAAAAGAGAGTGCCCAGGAACATCAGGAGAGCACAGTTATGTAGCCTCTCTCAGGGTTGACTTGTCTAATAGTCTAGAGAGCTAGAGTCTGCAGTACTAGATTATATGTAGCACCAGTAGAGTGTGTGCCACAAAATACAAATCCATTTAACTTATTATCTCCTACCTAAGCCAAACACTAGGGTCAAATTACAGATTATCGTCTGCTTTATCCCCGAGGGAAGTAGTTACCTATCTCATCAGAAATTTTTGCCAAGGGTGATGTACGAACTCCTAATGCGAATCAGCTCTTTCACTTGGATCTGTGACGTAGGCTATCAGCACTTCATATTTGTCTGATTTTCTAAAGTTTTGAAATAGGAAAAGAAGAAGTCTTTTGATTACTTCTATTATTCATTTTTGTTAGGGACTAGCAAATCTTAGGCATGGGGGTATTTGATGAGTCCATTAAATTGGACTATTATTAAGCCTAAGTATCTTTAATTATACAATTTAGGTGTGTTAATAATGGTAATTAAGTTATAGAAGATTTGTACACCTCATAATTTAAGTTATAACATTCTACAACTTCATAATTCTATGGTTTTTATGTGCAGGTACTAAAATACACAAAGAGCAAGGGTGGGGGGATAAAATTCCCAAAACAACCGCAACTCTCTTTCCCCCCTCCCCCGCCGGACATTGGGCAAAACTTTTGGTGCCGCCTTTCTCAACAGCCATGACCGGGGATTTTGGAAAATCCCTGAACTCACGCGGTGAGGGGAGAACTTAAAAAGAAGAGGCGGGGAGAGAAGAAGGAAGGGAGAAAAGGAAGAAAAGCATGCACTGTGCCGCACTGCATCCTCTTTCCCCTTGCAGGGAAAAAGTCTCTCCGCCTGCACACCGCCGCCGGCGCATCCTCCTTGCGCGATGCAGGCAACCGCGCGCCAGCCACAACACCCTCTCCATCGCCTGCAGATCTGCAAAGCCAACCGTGCGCCCCAGCACCCTCTCCTTGCGGCGTCCCTGCACCTGCACGCCCATCAACAGGCGCGGCCCGCTCGCACCAGCGCTACTGAAGGCGCGTCCTTGTCGCCTGCTCGCTACTGAAGGCACCGCTCGCACCCAAGCCAGCGCCTTTCCTCCAGAGCACCCCCTCTGCTGAAGGCGCTCACGCTACCCCGCCCGCGCGCCATCACCTACGACTCCCTGCAGGCGCTCCTCATTGCACCTGCCCCACCGCGCGCCTTCACCCCACAGCACCTGCACGCCACCTGCAAGCGCTCCCTCTACCTGCCCGCACACAACCGCGCGCCCGGCAGAGCCTTCCATCTCCCTGCAGGTGCGCACCCTCTCGCCCGCGCACGCCTCCACCTTTAAATCAGCAGACCGCCTCACCCGCGCCAGCCTTCACCCTGCAAGCGTCTGCAGCCGCGCTTGCACTGCGCCTCAGCCCATAAGCGCACGCTGATCGGCAGGCTCCGCACCACCACCCGCGCTCGCAGGTGCGTGTCGCCATCTTCAGCACCTTCACAGCAGGTGCGCGGCAGCAGCCTTCTCCGGCCACCTTCGCCAGCCAGCTCCGGCCAGCTTCGCCGTCGCCGCTGCCACCGTCGGAGAGCCCCTGTCCTCGCCGTCCTCCTGAGCCTCGCAACTGCCCCGCCGATGCTTTCTCTCTCTCGCGAGGAAGAGAGAGCAAAACCTCTATTTTTGTTAGAATTAAAAATTACATTCAATGCCATTGCCACCGATTTTATTTTATTTTATTATTATATTGTGGTAGATTGCATTCACGCACTCACAGTTCTTTCTAATTGCATGGTATTAATATTGGCTAGTTTAAAGATTGATTTTGGACTTGATTTAAGTACTAATTGTCTATAGTACACATAACATGAAAATTGCACTAATTCATCCTAAATTTTTTAAGGATTTCTGTGAGGGAAAACTGCACTTACATCCTTAACTTTTTAGGTTATTGCAAACCTACTTTCCTTCACATTTTAAGTCTAATTTGAAAAGGAATTTCGCACTATTCGAAATAACATTAAATAATTAAGTATTGATTGCATCATTGCCTCTTTGTGGACACGACCCGCTCTTCTGCGAGTGGTTATTTTCATTGTTTCTGATTCGTCGATTTTTTCCACCACCTAAATACTATAACGCTAAGCGAAAAGTTGACCCGTCACTAGCGGGTCATTGCATTATAACAAACTTAAAGGAAGTTTCGTCCCCGAAGCTTGAGCTGGCTAAGGTGCGGAAAAAGGAATGTAAAAACACATAACTTAAAGAGGACCGAAGTAGGTCCGAAAAGACGTACCCTCAAGAAGCTCGTGGTATCGCTCTTGCATCGTCGGCTCAGGCTCCCAAGTTGCCTCGTACTGCTGGCTTCTCCATAGGACCTTCACCAGTGGTACCTGCTTCCGTCTCAAACTTCAGATGGCTCTGTCTAGTATCTGTACTGGTCTCTCGGGGTAGGTCAGGTCGTCACCCGCCTTGACGCTCTCGTGGCTTAGAACGTGACTGAGATCGGCAACGTACTTCCTGAGGTTGGACATGTGGAACACATCGTGCACTGTAGAAAGATAGGGAGGAAGGATAAGCCGATAAGCAACGGGTCTTACCCGCTTCGGGACCTTAAAGGGCCCTACAAACCTCGACGCAAGCTTCCCTTTCACCCCAAAACGTTGTAGGCCCTTCATGGGCGAAACACGGAGGAAGACGTGATCCCCAACCTCGAGCTGCACCTCTCTACGTTTCTGGTTAGCGTAACTCTTCTCCCTGCTCCTGACAGTGCGGAGTCATCTGTGAATCTTATCACCTCCTGATTCTACCGGATCAGCCTGGGTCCAACCTTCCACTTGGTCCCCACCTCGACCCAACTCAAGGGTGCAGTACACCTTCGTCCATATAGAGCCTCGTAAGGTGCCATACCGATCCTCTAGTGGTAATTGTTACTGTATGCAAACTCTACCAGGAGTAAATGCTCCTCCCAGGAGCCACTCCAGTCTAGTACACAGGCACGTAAAAGGTTCTCAAGTGTCTGTATGGTGCGCTCTGATTGTTCATCCGTTTGGGGGTGGTAAGTGGTACTGAACCTTAAACGTATCCCCAAAGCCTGCTGAAACTCAGCCCAGAACTGGGAAGTAAAACGAGTATCCCTGTCGGATACAATCTCACACGGGACTCTGTGCAGGGGCACCACGTCTTGGATGTATCTCTCTGCTAACTGTGCTGGTCCAAGGGTGACTCGGATCAGCAGGAAACGCGCCGTCTTCGTCAACCTGTCTACTATTACCTAGACTGTGTCTTGTCATCGCTGGGTAACTGGTAGACCGACCACCAAGTCCATGGTGATGCTCTCCCACTTCCACTCGGGCATAGGAAGTGGTTGCAACGGCCCTGTAGGCCTCTGATGCTCGGCCTTCACCTACTGGCACACAAAACACTGCTGCATAAACTCACCAACATCTCGCTTCATCCCTCTCCACCAAAAGTCACGTCGCAAGTCATGGTACATCTTGGTGTTCCCGAGGTGTATGGTGAACCTGGACCCGTGCGCCTCAGCCAGGAGCTCTCTCAACAACTCCTCATCTCTAAGAACGCATAAGCATTCCCTCATACGCAATATCTCGTCTGTAAAGGAAAAGTTTGCCATGTCCCCTGTCAACACCCTATCTTGCAATGTCTGTAAGTACGGATCTATCATCGCCCTACGATGATGCGATCTATCAACTCAGGTCGTGTCTGCCGCGTCACCGTCACTGTCACTGTCCCACAATACCCCTGTGACTCCCGGGGTCGCCAACTGCCCAACTCCTCCATAAGTCTCCAACTCTGTGCTTGTAAACTGGCCAAGTGGGTGGGCGCTTTCTGGCTTAAGGCATCAGCCACCACATTGGCTTTCCCTGGGTGGTAGGAGATGCTGCAGTCGTAGTCCTTTAGGAGCTCTAACCAACGTCGCTGTCTCATGTTAAGCTCCTTCTGGTCAAACAAGTACTTGAGGCTCTTATGATTCGTGAAAACCTCGAAAGTCTCACCATAAAGGTAGTGCCTCCATGTCTTCAGCGCGAAGACAACTTTCAGCTCTAAGTCATGGGTAGGGTAGCTATGCTCATGGGGCTTCAGTTGCTGCGAAGCGTAAGCAACAACATGACCTCGCTGCATGAGCACACCCCCTAACCCCTGCAACGAAGTATCGGTGTAAACCACAAAACCGTCACTGCTGTCTGGAATGGTAAGCACAGGAGCTGAAGTCAGTCTCTCCTTCAACTCCTGAAAACACGACTCGCACTCATCTGTCTAGGCAAAGGGCACGTCCTTCCGAGTCAGCTGGGTTATAAGACGCGTAATTTGAGAGAATCTTTTAATAAACCACCGATAGCAACCTGCCAGTCCCAAAAAGCTGCATATCTCTGTCACTGTACGTGGCCTCTCCCACCTGAGTACGGCCTCAACCTTGGCTGGATCCACAACCAAACCATCCCCTGAAATCACATGGCCCAAGAAAGTCACCTGCCTCAACCAAAACTCACTTGCTGTACTTGGCATACAGCTTATGTCGCCTCAAGGTGTCCAGGATCATGCGTAAATGTTGTCCATGCTGCGCCTGATCCCGCGAGTAAACGAGCACGTCATTGATGAACACCACCACAAACTGGTCTAAGTACGGCCTGAAAACTTGGTTCATCAAATCCATAAAAGAAGCGGGGGCATTGATCAACCTGAACGGCATGACTAAGAACTTGTAGTGCATGTATCGGGTACGGAAAGCTATCTTGGAGATGTCGGTCTCCCTGATCCTCAATTGGTGGTAGCTCGACCTTAGATCTATCTTGGAGAACACTGTGGCATCCCGCAACTGGTCGAAAAGGTCGTCAATCCTCGGCAATGAATACTTATTCTTGATGGTGACCCTATTCAGCTATCGGTAGTCGACACAAAGTTGTAGGGTACCGTCCTTCACAAACAGCACAGGGGCTCCCCATGAGGATGCAATGGGCCTCACAAAGCCCTTCTCTAACAGGTCCTGTAGCTGTGATTTGAGCTCTCGTAGCTCAAGCAGTGCCATCTGTTACGGTGCAGTAGAAATGGGGCTGGGCCTCGGTATAAGTGAGATCTCAAACTTGATTTCACGCTCAGGCGGTAGTCCTGGTAGTTCCTCTGGAAAAATGTCGGGGTACTCCCAGACCACCGGGATATTCTGAAAGTCAGCTACTGGGCTAGGCTTTGTCACTACACAGGCCAAAAAGCCCTCACACCCTTGGCTCAAAAGCCTCGCTGCCCGAAGTGCGGAGATGCATCTGAAACCTCCGTCCACCGGTTGTCCATGAAGTCAAAGGGAGGCAACTTTGGTATGGAGAAGACGATCTTCCTCCCGAAACAGTCCACCAAGGCGTGATAGGCGGACAGCTAGTCCATCCTTAGAATCACGCCAAAATCCTCCATCTGTATCGCAATCAGGTCAGCAGGGAGGCTATGTCCCCCTATACTGACCTCGCAGTCCATGTAGACATCCTCAGCTACAAACAGCTGGCCACTTGGGCCTCTGTTTACAAATGGATCTCCAACAGTACACTACTCTGTCTCAAACTGATGGCAAAACTTGTAGCGACGAAAGAGTGCGTGATGCTAGAATCAAAAAGTACGTATACTAATATGCCAGAAACAGTAACCATACCTGCCACTACTGAACCTGAAGCCTTGGCGTCTCTGTGTGTCAGGACGTTGACACACCCCTCATCTCTCGGTGCAGACGAAGCAATTACACTCTGGGTTGGGCGAGCAGCCGTTGGCCGGTATCCTCCTCGTGACTGTTGTCCTCCCCCACACGCCTGGTGACCACGACCACCAGCTCGGCCTCCAGCGCCCAGTGCGGGGAGCATCTGCTATGCTCCGGCCCTAGATGGGTAGTCCCTCATGATGTGGCTCGACTGGCCACACTGGTAGCAGAGGGGAACACGACCTCCTCCCTCAGTAGGTCCCTACTGGAGGCTAGGCGGGGGTCCAGTGCTGGCGACTGGCCCCTGTCTGGGGCCCCCAAAAGCCACTGATGGCCCCGCAAAACGAGACGACTCTCCTGTGGGTGCCGTGTGCTTCCTCTCCCGACGGCCCTGAGAGTACTCTGGCTGGTAGGGCCTCTTCCGTCCACTGTCAGTGTCTCGGGCAGCTGGGTTGGTCTCGTAAGTCATGACTGCCTCAACCACACGAGAGAAAGTGGGCAGCTTCAGGGGTTTGACATACCCTCGAATAGCAGGTCGGAGCCCCTTAGTAAACCTTCACAGGTGCTCCTCCTTTGTAGACACAGCCGTCGAGACAAAACGTGACAGCTCCAGAAAACGCGTACGGTACGTGCTAATCGTCATCGTCCCCTTGCGGAGAGTGTGGAACTCCCGCCTCCTCTGGCCCTGTTAGGTCTGTGGAAAGTACTGCTCGCAGAAGAGAGTCACGAACCGGTCCTATGTCGGCTCTCTCACCTCCTGGCCTCTAACTGCCCTCCACCAGTTGTGTGCTGCTCTCTCTAGCTGGTACGTGGCAAATGTCACGCGGCATTCTACGGGAGAGTGAAGGGTGTCGAACACCTTCTCTATCTTCTCCAGTCAGTCCTCTACCTTAGACGAGTGCTCATCCTCCTTGAAGGAGGGGGACTTCAGCTTCCGGAACTGTCCGAAAAGCTCGTGGTGCAGCTGCAGCGGAGGAACGGGCACGTCTCCAGACAAGGAGGGCTCATGCTCGAAAGTGTCAGAGTGCGGTGGAGGCAGTGGAGGACCACCCCCTCCCCCTCCTGCTCGTCCGGCACTGCGACGGACTCTCTGTCCCACCGAGGACTCTCCCTCCATGTCCTCAGGGAGAGGTGTCCTCGGAAGTGATACTCATACCTCTCGAGCGTTCGCATGAGAGGTATGGGGCAATTTAGGGCATAGGGAGCTGCTCAAGCAGTAGGGGGTTTTGCAGGGGACTCCCCTTTCAAATCTGGGAGCAGCTCCCTGGGGAAGCGAGGAGAAAACCTCCTCGAAACCTCACCGGAGGTATGGGTCTTTGCTGCAATGGTAGAGGGACCTGAATGTGAAAAGTGAGGAGAAAGTCGAGGCGGTCTTCGCAAGAGTTTTCAAAAGTTAGGGGTAGAATGTAATTGGGTGGACCATTTTGCAAAGTAGGTTAAGATGACCTTCCCTTAGGTCCAAATTTTGGTGCAAACCTAATTTGGACCTAAGGAATCCAATGGTGAAGTTGGATTTTAGGTTTGACCACGTTTGATTAGACATTTTGCATAAAAACTTAAATTAGGTCAAATATTGAGCTTGGACCCCAATCTAGGTCAAAACAGGTTCCAAAGGCCAAATTGAAGGTTTTAATCCCTAGGGGATATTTTTCCATGAATTTTAGAGGGTTTAGTTGATTTTTATCCTACCTGGAACCTTGTGAATTTAAGTGGATTTGTTTTAGGGTTACAGAATGTCATTTAATTCTTAAATTTTACAATAACCCTTTTCTGACTGAACCATCCTACTTTTTCTCTTATTAAGTCCAATTGACATATGTCTAGACCCTGAGAAATTCCGTTGATGTACTGCAATGGTAAAATTACAGTTTTACCCTTTATTTCATATATTCTTTTCAGATCAGTAATTTCTTGAGTTAAGCCTTCCTTTAGGTTATGCAGGAGCTTTTGTTCACTTTATTAGGTCAAAATAAGCTAGTTAGGGCTCATGATGAGGTTCTCATCACTCGCACTGACACACGGTCAGTCGTTTCCGCTAGCGGGTACACCCAAAATACATCACAGAACAGTATAGGGCCTTGCCCTCTCAGAACAGGGGTCTCGCCCCTCAGAACCAAACAGGAGTCTCGCCCTTCCACAGTCCGCGCACCCTTGTCTGACTACCCCGATTTGCCCAGAGAGCATAACAAAGTCAGTGTAGGGTGGCTACCTGAACCCTGGGTCTCGTGGGGTGGCTAGCTCCCTCCCTACACTAGTAGCTCGCCTCGATATCACGTATGCGAGGGCCAACAGGAGTTGGTGTAGAGTGACCAATCCTAACCCTAGGTCTCAACCTAAGGGAGGCTAACTCCGCTCTGCACTAAATGGTGACAGTTGCTCTCCTTGGTATCACGTACTCAAAGGCCAGCAAACTTTCCGTCTACATTCCATATTTCGTTTATCCATAGGAGTTCTACTCCTAATTTTCCGTAGGGTTCATACTCATGTTCACCTCATTTATCCAAATCAAGATCTCATGTTTCATAATTCATTCCACATCCATATATAGGTAGCTCGTATTCTAACATGCAACTCGTAATTATAAAACAGGTATTGCTAGCAATTTATCCTAACCATGCATTCAAGTAAACAGTACAGCTCAAACAGGCTCATCCATTTGCTACCATAGGGTTCATTCCACATCCTAGAGTTCCATTCGGCTATTTCAACCAAGCACATACTTATTTAAATATTAATAACTGAATTAAACCACTCTATCGGGTATCACGGGAGGAATGGGGCCTACGTCGCAGATCTTATCGTCTCCGGGGGCCCCGAACATGCCACCAGCTAGTAACCTTGTGTCTCTTGCGGCTGATCAGACGTCCAGGCCTTCTCTGCGACTGTCTGAGGACAGTTCCAGACGTTGGACAAGGTCTCCGATCATCTGGAAGTACCTCTGGATGTCTGGTGATGTGATCAGATGTCCAAACGCACGTGGAAAAGCGTCCCGCACGCCTTCCCAAAGTTGCACTTGCGCACGCAAACGCAGGCACGGTCAGCCGACAATGCCTCTTGCGCTGAGATCTTCTGCATGGGAGAAATCAGCGCAGGAATGTATGTACCTCGTGCAATACGTGCTCTCAAACGTCCGATCTTAGCTCTAGATGTCCAGGTCCCTCGCCAGTCGTCTGGATGTCACGCCAGACGTCTAATACTAGAAAACTTCTAGTATCAGGACCTGCTCATAGCTCGCTCCGCTTGCGCCTCCACCCGCGGCGGCATCTCCAGCCGCTGCAGGAGCTTGGACAGCTCCTCGTCGACGTCCTCCATGCGTGCACGCACCCGCCGCTGGCCGTGCGAGCTCCGTCGAGCTCCCGAAGGTCCTCTGACCTTCCACGCTCTCCTCCTTCCTCCCTCTCGCTCTCCCTCGCTCGCCCCCCTCTCGCGCCTCTCTCTCGGACCTCGCTGCTGCCGCATAGGGGTGCTGGAGGTGGTGGTTGCTGTGGTGTGAGGAGAGGAGAAGAGAAAGGAGGGGAGTAGGGTTTGCGGGGGTGAGGGAGAGAGAGGGGGCAGCCTCTACGTGCTGCCTACACGCAGAACGCAAAGCGCAGTACGAAATAATCCACTTTCATACGTTCGGGAACAGGTCCAGACGTCTGACTGAAATTCTAGATGTCTTAAATGGCTAAAACATAGCAGGTCATTACAGTTTCGCAGAGTGGTATTCTAGATGGTTTTGTGTTGGAGTTAGAGGCTTTGGTAGCATGGAAGAGGGGAGCAACGAATTTCTTTCTTTAGAAGGTGGACTTCAGTAAAGCTTATGATTCGGTGCAGCGGCATTTCCTATGGGCCAGCCTAACCAAAAGGGGCTTCCTACAGATGTGGATTGACAGGGTGAAAAGATGTGTCACAATGACTTCATTTTCGGTGCTACTTAACGAGAACTCGGTCGGGGGTTTGATACAACCGAGAAGAGGTGTTCAGCAAGGATGCCCGCTTGCTCCTATGCTTTTTGTCTTGGCGGCTGATGCCCTGGCACGAGCTACTTTTAGGGTGTGTTCGGGCAACCTCTTCAAAGGTCTCGTGATGGGAGGCGATCTCTAGGTCTCAATTCTGTAGTATGCAGATGACACGCTCCTCTTGGTGGAGGGCTCAATTGTAGAGGCAAGGAAGGTGCATGCCTTGCTTGAGTTGTTTGGAGAGGCCTCTAGATTATAGATTAACTATGAGAAATCCAGTTTTATACCTTTCCACCTCTCGGCCTCAGAGGTGGTTGGTTGCGGTGCGGCACTTTGGATGTCGGTCATATCCCTTCCATTGTTGTACCTGAGCTTACCCTTGGTGGTGGGGCAGCTCAGGATGCAAGATTGGCTCCTGATGTTGGAGAGGATGGAGAAGAGATTGGCGGGGTGGGCTTCTAGGCTTCTCTCCAAAGGCAATAGACTAGTGTTGATCAAAGTTGTGCTCTCCTCCATACCGAGTTACTCCTCTCAGTGTTCAGATTGTCAAAGAAGGTGGGAAAGAAGATTATGAGTTTGATGCGTGACTTCTTCTGGATGAGCTATGGGACTTCTCGGAGATGAGCCAGGCTGGTGGCCTGGGACAAGTTATGCCGGCCAGTGCAAGAAGGTGGGCTAGGTGTTCGGGATATGGATTGTGTGAACAAAAGACTATTGACGAAGTAGATTGCCAGACTGCTTGGGACAGGTCAGGACATGTTTGGGAAGTTGATGAGGAGATGCTATGGGTCCTTTTTGGCTTGACAGACCTTGGAGTCGCCTATGGCAGGGGTCTCGTACTTTCTCAGGGGGATGGCGCTGGTGGCCCCAGAGGTGCGACGTTTCTTTACCCCTCTTCTAGGGGCGAGTGATGAGTTTAGATTCTAGATGAATTACCCTTTGTGGTGGATTTCCTACCTTATTCTCCAGAGCAATGTGTAGAGAGGCGACAGTGAGGAGCTACTGGTCCAATGCATGGTGCCCCCGGCTTATAGGGGGCTTTCTCCGACCACAGGATGGAGGAGTTGCAGGAACTTTTACGGTGTTTACAGGGGTGGGAACCGGAAGGAGCGGATGGTCTTCATTGGGAGGAAGGTGAATTCTTGGTGAAGGCCTATAGCAGATTACGAGGTCCGTTGTTGACGATCGACATTGATCTCTTACAGGATTGCAGATGGTTTGGTCAGTAGAGTGCCCTCTCAAGATGAAGATCTTTGGGTGGCTGATGAGGAGAGGAAGGCTTACCACGAAGGAATGGAGAGCGAAGTGGGCACCGACGAAGGACAAGACATGTATGCTTTGTGGGGGAGAGGAGGAGGATATTAAGCACCTATTCTTCAAATGCACCTTTACTGGTCAAATTTGGAGGTGTCTAGGGGTGGATTGGATCACCCATGGCAGCTTCGATGGCTTCTGGGATTCCTCTAGGAGAGGTTGGGGGGAGGGGAGGCCTAATGTCTTTAGGTCGAAGGAGGAGAAGGGGGAAGGTGTTAGCTATTCTATGGGACATCTGGTTGGGGTGGAATGGGTTAGTCTTTAGGGGGCACAACCCCTATGTTGAGAACTTTATTGCCGCTATTTCCTCCCAGATGGTGTGGTGGGAGTCTTCCATGTAACTGTAACAGTTTTGATTTGGTGATAATAAATGCTGGGTGGTTATCTCATGGATAACCACCCTGTTCCCTCTCAAAAAAAAAAAAAAAAAATTGCCGCAACTTTTGAGGACATTGTGGGGAGGCTTGCCACCCACTCTTTTGTGGCCATCACCACCTCTTCCTACTTCGAGATGGAAAAGAGGACACTGGTAAACATTATCAACCTAATAGGCCAGCTTAATGAGGGCCGAAGGGTAGAGCTACCAAAAGGCTCACTCTGGGATCTTCTACCATGATGGTCCAACTTCACAAAGATGATCCCTCCAAGTGGGTCTAGATTAATTCAAACCTTATCGATACAGTGACCCGAGACCTGCTCTACCTCCAAAGGAGCAATGTTGATGGCTCTGCCAAAGATTTGCCAAGCGTGGACCTAGCTAACATCGAGCATTGTCTGAACATCCTCCTTTGTGCCCAATTGGTCAAGCAAGTTGACTCTACAAGTTCATAAGACAATGGTGGGCATCGATAGAGGAGGTGGACAAGATGTTGGAGGCGAGATTCATAGAGAAGTCCCTTTACTTGGAATGGCTCTCTAACATAGTCATGGTGAAGAAGGTGAACGACAAATGGAGATTGTGTGTGGACTTATCCAACTTAACCGAGGTCTATCCGAAGGATAGGTTCCCTTTATTGAAGATCGACACTCTAGTAGACTCCTACTTTAGCTGAACACATGCCATTCTTGGACTCATATAGTGGATGCCATCAGATCATCTTGGCCCAAGCAAACAGATTGTGCACCTTCCTTACCCATAGAGGCCTATTCCACATAACAATGAAAAACTTCATCTTTGCCAAATTAATTGAAAGGTCCTTTGAAGTTTGCATTGATAACATATTAGTTAAGAGTGCAAGTTTTTTCCAAGCATCTAAAAGATTTGAACAACATTTTCATGATACTGAGACTAAACTCGTAGAAGTGTGCCTTCAAAGTATCCTTAGGAAAATTCCTAGGATTTGAATAGAAGCCAACCCGAATAAGATTCAGGTGGTCATGGACCTAAGATCCTCAAGTAGCCTTAAAGCAATCCAATCTTTAGTCGGGAGGATTGTCTCCCTAGGAAGGTTCCTCTCCAAGGCATTTGATAAATGCCTCTCCTTCGACTACCTAAAGATGGGTAAGGGGTTCATAGCTAACCAGTGGGTGGTAGAATGTCAAGTAACTTTGGACATGATTAAACAATACTTACAAAATTTCCCATCCTAGTAGTCCCAATGCTTGGAGAGCTGTTATATCTATAGTTAGTTACTTTGGACTCCGCTGTTAGCGTCGCCCTTATAAAGGAAGTGCCCTATCCCCAGAAGGTAGTTTACTTCATTAGTAAGACATGCTAGAGGGTAGAAACCAAGTATCCCTCGACAAAGAAATTAGACCTAACATTGATGACGATTGTCTCAAGCTTTATTTCTAGGTCCATACCATTCTTGTCCTCATTGACCAACTGCTTAGGCAGATGCTTCACATGCCCATAGGGTGCACCTTCCCTATGAGGTAGGCCTTGGAGTTGACTGAATTCGACATCAAATGCCAATCAAGCTTGGCCATTAAAGGCCAAGAATTGGCTAATTTCATAGTGGAATTCACCTTGACAAAGCAAGAAGCAAGAGGGATCTACCATCTCCATGTCAATGACTCCACCTCTGCAAAGAGCCAGGGCAAGAGTTGCTTTGGCCTCATCAAACGACTTTATTAGGAAATACACTATCCGCCTGGCATCCCTATTACAAAAAATGGAGTCCTGGTAGGCCTCCGACTTAGCAAAACGATGGGAGCTCCCAGTTGGTAGCCAACCAAATTAAGGCCGGGTTTCAAACCAAAAACCAAACAATGGCCCTGTATGCTGAGGAGGTAGGAATGACCATTTCTGACTTCGAGCAAATAGAACTTAAGTGGGTACCTTGTGCATAGAACCCCCTTGCAGATGCCCTAGCAAAATTGGCTTCAACAATACAAGGAGGACAAGAAGAAGAGATTTTCCTAAAAGAGTTAAACGGCCTTGACCGTAGGCCAAGTCATGGCAATCAACACAGGTGGCACATGGATGGATCCCATAATGAGCTACTTGAAAGAGAAGGGCAGGTCCCACTTGGAGTAGCGAACGACAAGGTTCTTTGCTTGAAGGCATCTCATTACATTATTCTTGATGGTACATTATATAAGAGAAGACATTCAAACCACTTATAGAGGTTTATGAGTCCTAAAGTGGCCCTTACATGCCTTAGAGGACATTCACGTGGGTATATGCGGAAACTATGAGGGTCCCAAAGTCTTGGCAGTAAATCTCTTATAGTATGGATACTACTGGCTTCAAATGATGGCTGACGCCAAAGCATTTGTCAAGAAGTGTGACAAATGCTAGTGCTTTGCTAATATACCAAAGACTTTGCCAAAGGAGATGGTCTCCATTATATCCCCCATCCTTTTTGCAAGATAGGCAATGGACTTCATTAGGCCTTTCCTAGTGGCTCTTGCCCAAAAGAAATTCATCATCTTGGTTGTGGACTACTTAAAATGGGTTGAAGTGAAAGCTATAGTAAACCCAAATGCAGAGAGGGTCATTAGCTTCGTCCACAAAGAGAACATATGTAGATATGGAGTTCCTTAATTAATTGTGGTAGACAATGGCATACAATTTGTTCCAAAACATTTTGACGACTTTTGCACCGACTAGGTCATCCGGTTGAACTTCACATTAGTTGTCCATCCCTATGCAAACGACCTCATGGAAGTCACCTATCAAACAATCATCTTAGCACTCAACAGAAATCTAGATGATGCTAAAGGGAAATGAGAGGAAGAGCTGTCGTACACCCTATGGGGTTACAGAATGAGCCAAAAGACTGTCACAAGATAAACACCCTTAAACTTGGTCTACTTGGGTGGAGGTGCGTATCTTGCAAGAGGTTGGCCTTCCTATCTATTGGATTCAACTATACGATCTTGCCAAAAGTGAAGAACAAATGAAAGCAACACTACAACCCTTAGAAATAACAAAGGTTGAAACACTTGACAGAGAGATCGCTTACAAGGGGATACTAGCTAAATTCTACAATCAACAGGTCAAGTGGTGATACTTCAGCATAGGCAACTTGGTGCTTAGGTAGGTCGAGTCGTCCAACCTGGTTAAGCCAAGTGGGAAGCTGCCCCAAATTGGGAGGGCCCCTACAAAGTAATCGCCTCCAACTCAGTCAGATCATAGAAGCTTTAGCCCCTAAATGGGTGATCTATACCCAGATCATGGCATGCAATGAACCTAAGACCCTATTTCACTGAAGCAAATACACCACAATTACCTACCCAAGGATGTAAAATAAAGCATCGACAACAAAACACAAACTAGCAAAATGAGCAATTTCATTATATAGTGAAGGAGCTCTTACATTAACTGGCCTTAGCTAGAGAATTACAAAAGAGGGGAGAAGGCATCAAACAAACACAATCGCAAGAAAAAAAAATGAGGGGAGACAAAAATAGGAAGAGGAAGGCACAAGTGTCTTAAATCTCTATCTCCCAAGAGAAACTCTTCCCAGGGCCTTGAGAGGAGGGGTTGTCTTCCTGCTTGTTGTCGCTCAAAGAGCTTGACCCATCAGACGACCCCCTAGAATCACTAATGCTCAATCTAGGTGGAGCGACTTTTCCAGAGCCCTTGCTTGCCTGCAGTTCAACAGCCTCTAGCTCCATCGGCGTGTGGTCCTCAATGAAACCTTGTTAGATCTGATCCTCGTGTACTTGGAAGAGCCAAAGTGTAGACCACGAGAGGAAATCCTCCAAAGAGGGCACCTCGCTTGCTAGGACGGATTGGGCAGTGGTTAGAGTGGCTTTCCCCACCTCCACCCCAAGATGTTGTCACAAGCCGTTGTAGAAGAACTTCATCACCACCTTAAGGCTTAGCTTCTTCCACTCCTGGTCCTTTAGCTGCTTGATTTAGTTGGAGAGGTCCTCATTATAGGAAGCCACCACCTCGAGAGACCTCTCCTTGGCCTCTCGCACTAGGGTCAAGCAAGTGGCGTCTCCTTTTGAGGATTTTGCCCTCTATGTGGCAGTGGCCTTTGCTGGCATTAGATTGTGGCACCTCTCGTACTCCGCCTCCAACGTCGCTTCCATGTCCTGCCAAGCCTCCGCCTGAGCCTCTTGGACCCCTTGTTGGACAGCTGTCATGGCTTGAAGGTCCATATTGAGGGTTGTCACCCTTTCCTGGTAAGTGAATCAAAACCCCTCTAGGAACTCCCTAAATGCCTTGGCGATGGTTTCTAACTCCACTACATTTTGGCGAACCTCAACGCTTTCTTTCTCTGCCTCGTCGACTTGCTCTCGAAGGGTGGTGTTTGCTTGCCTTTCTTCCACTAGTTTTCACTTAAGAGCATCAACCTCCTTGTCCACCCCACTTGGATAGTGACAACATCCCCTAGCTTGCAACATATCTCCTGCATGTCCGACCACGTAACATCTGCCCAATCCATCGCCTACCCGATGGCAAAGGCTCAGTCCCTCCAAGGGGACATTGAGGCCTCGTTTAGTAAGGGGAATAAGTTTGTGGAATAAGTAAAGGAATAGGGAAGAAGTTGAATAAATGGTGGAATAAGTATGTTAACCCATTTGGACGTTTTGGCGGGTTAAAGTTATTCTATAGAGAGGGTGGAATAATTTTACCCCACGTTAAGTTCACATAACTCGATGTAAATAGGGGGTAGGTTAAGTGATGGGTTAAATACTTAACCCGACGCAAACCCACTTAACCTGCCAACCAAACACCCCTCGAGCAGTCAGACTCAGTGACATAACTCCTAAAGAGTATCTCCTAGTTGACCAACTCCAACTACAAGGAAGAAAGCAAAACATAATTCAAGTGGCGTCAATAAGAATAAGACAAAATAGCTTTAGGCGGATTTTTTACTTACCATCCACAGATAATTGCAGAGGATGTTCCACATGTGAGGGTGCTCTAGGTAGGGTTTCCAAATCGACGTTGGTGGAGAGGAGTTCCAACACCATCCTCAAATTGAAGGGGTCTGGGCAAACAAACATCACGCTTCTGTGAGGAGTGTCCTTACCCTCGAAGAGCAATCCAAACTCCCAATTACAGGCCTCACTTGCTTGCTCGCAAATGCCCTCCTTCAAGTTGGTCCACTCCTCCTAAAGGGAGCCAGCGTAAGGAGTGTCTGAGGATGCTCCAGGTCTTCATGGGGGTCCTCCCTCGCTTGCTACCTCCAGCTAAAGCTTGAACAAACCTTCGTCCAGGCAACCAGGTCTAAGATCAACCTCGCCAAAGAAAAGGGTATTTGGCCAATAAGGCCAAATTCCATCTTGCTAGAGGGGTCGACGTGGACATGGTGGTCCCCAACCCCTCACTTGGTGTCAGCAAGGGAAAGCTCAAACAAGTCAGTGTACCCTGCCTCTTCGTCCACCCCCACTATGCCCAACTACTCTCATATCGTCTTCTCTAGAACTCGCTCCTTGCCAACCATCTCCTTTGCCATTAGCATCTCTCGCCTATCGGTGCTTTCTTGGCAGGGATCTTGGCAACCAACTCCTCCCCAGCTGGCCCCTCAATGGTCAGCAACTTGCCTGCCCAGGCGAGTCATGAAGAGGAACTTCGATAGTAGCAGGTGCCTTCTTGACTAGTGGAGAGGGGCTACTCTTGCTAACCTCGATCATAGGGGGACCAAGTAGGTTGGCATCCCCATCGTCCCTAGCTGCGCTCCCCTAGCCAGAGGAATAAGCGCTTGCTCGCAAGCAATAGGAGTAGGAGGCTTCAGCAACAATTGCCTTGGGCGAGATGACGACCGGCTCTTCTTGGCAGCTCAACTCGGGGACCCAACGCCAGCATCCCCCCCCTAGAAGTTGAAGCTAGCTTCCTATGCTTAGAGGGTACGACCATTTTCTTCAGGGACAGAAAGGCTTTAAAATACAAGTCAGCTTACTCTTTCTCTATTGAGGGCTTGGAGTGCCTCCATTGTCCACTAAAACGAAAGATTATCGATCCTCTTTATGTTGTTTGGTAGGTTAACGATTTCGTAGCTAAGGGCACGGGGCCAGACTATAGGTCTCAGTGGGTAGGCTCCCCTTCTTGACCTTTTGGGGTATAAGGCCAAAAAGCTGTCAAAACATGTTGAAATAGGGAGCAATCCCCAATTTGAAGCATACTACCGTAAAGGTGTTGGGCATTGACCAACAATTAAGTTCAAGTTGAGCTAGTGTTAGATTATAGATGATAGAAAAGAAACTATGGAAGGGTTTGGTAGCTCAGGCAGCATGAGAGGGCTCAAGCAGACATTTACCACGTAGTAAAAGACATTTACTACCCCAACTACCCCCAGAGGGAGGGGAAGTAGCGCAATCTTATTGCCTAATTTTGTCACATCATAATTAATGTTATGCCAGAGTTGCTTGGGATTCTCCAAATGCGACACAACACGTAGCCCACAAATGAGGCTAACATCAGGCGCAATCATTACGCATCTCTTTGCATTCCTCGACTGAGAGGAAGCGTGAGGTGGTGGTTGGCCACCATCTACCTGAAAATTGAGGCAAATATACTGCCATAGCTCAGGCACTACTCTCCGACTAAAACTTTGATGGTTCCAAATCACCACATTTGGACATAATGGGGGGTAGCTCCCTCACAAGCACCTATCCGGTAGCGTTGGCAATCTCACCATTGCCACAAGTCCTCGCTAGACATGCAAGGGGCAACCCTACGAGAGATGCAAAGGGAAACCTCCCCATGATGTAGAGGGTACCCAACCATAGACGTAGGATACAACCCCACCATAATCGTGGGGGCTAACCCACCCCAACAAAATTGAATAAGGCAACCCTTGAAAGGCCCAACCCAGATGCCTACCAGAAGACTTAATCTGGAAGGTCGTTAGGGAACTTGACCCGAGTGGTTGCCGAAGCAGATGACCCATAATTGTTGACCTGATAGGCAGCTAAGCAAACCTCCTAGCCAAGGTACAACGAGTAATCAAGCAAGACCAGGTGACGTAGGATTGCCTAGGAGGCAAAGTGACACTGAAGGATTCTTGAGAAGCGAAAGGCTCAGCATTTGGTGATGAGTGAGGGAATGATTACCCCCACATAAGTATTGTTCCTTAGCACCATATAAAAAGGGTTGAACATTTTCTGTAAAGGGGAATTGAACCCTAAACATTCTCACCAACTATAATATGCGACATAGTGAACACGTGAGGGTTAGATCTCCTCCCAGACATCACTATTATGGTGGAATTGAGTCACCAACTCTCTTTTGTATTTTTTTTTTTTTTTGACAAAGAGAAAGGGCCACTACTGTTTACAGTAGTTGTCCATTTTTGTTCATACAACTGAGAAATAAATTGCATGTTATCCAGCCACAGCTTGGCGTGGTAGGCTACATCCGAACATACATTCTCTACCCATACATTCACCTCATTGAAAGTTACATTAGTTCTCACTCTCCAAATGGCCCACAAGGTGGCCACCATGTAAACATGTGGATTTTCAATCGACAAAAAAGAAGACTAGACCCATCCCACGTTGGTAGCGGGGGAGAACAGAATATGCTCCAAACTGCATTGGTTACTAAACAAAAAGTAAACAGGTGTCTAGTATCATCTTCTTCAAAGCTGCAAACAGGGCAGAGAACAACCGTAGTTCCCATAACCCTCCTCCTGTAGGAACTCGTCACCGGACCTTCTTGCTTGGAAAGCTAAAGAAAAATCTGAACCTTCAATGGGATTTGTATTTGTGTGATTGTTTGATGGTTTGATTGCGGTTTTGAGTCAGGATGCTTAGGACCTAATAATTGACTATTTGCTATTTTAGTGGTGATCGGAGCCTTTCTTATTGAGCCATATCGGGTTCGCGAATAAGGGAAAGGTTTGCTCAAGATAAGAAACAACCACACACAAGAGAAAGATTTGGTGATCCACTTCCACCCGGAATAGGTGTATGTCTAGGGAAGGTATGATAACCCTCAAATTTTCACTGAGTCAATATGATCAGAGAATGCAAGAGTTCGCTCTTTTCTCTTTCTTGCCTTTTGCATGCGTGCCCACATGCGAAGACCACAACTTGCTTGTATAACACAATTCCTCATAACATAGGCATTGACTCTTTGAGCTTGATCCCTAGGACATGATCGTAACAGTTAGACTAATTGATGACACGCCATACACATTCTCGAGCACATTATCCACGTTCGTAAAAGGATGTGATGATGGAGTAACGGATATAGAAATTGTCATTCAGCTGAGATTTGTCAGATGAGCTTCCTCATCTATTCATTGGGGTTTTGGTCGGCTAGAGACTCCATGTATTCTTCAGTTGGGTATAAGTCTATTTGGCTGCCAGACTTTCAGTCAGTTGTGGAGTCCGTCTGACTTATGTAATCTGTTTGACTAAGCAATCTGGTCTAAATAACAATGTTTTTCATTTAGTCAGATTGCTGGTAATGATCCATATAATTTAGCAGTTATTTGTTTAATTCAATCGGATCTTATGATGTTGGGCTTTTTAGCGTCATTGCTTTTAGCCACTTAATTTGCTGCTTAATTCAGTCTCTGAACTCTCTAGGTAGAGTTGGAAAGTAGCAAGGAGGGAAACTGATGGTTCTCTAGACAAATGTCTTCCCCCTCGTCGGTAGGGATGGCGAAAACAATATAGCTAAAGTATCAGCTAAGGGATTTTTATCTCTGGGTATCTAGCTGATGGCAATACTTTGGAACTCTACTTTCAATTTAACCCTATTAGCATAAAGAGTCATGCTTGGGTCCTTTGCCTGGTAATCTTCATGTATTTGGTTTGCGACTAATTAAGAGTCAATAAATATTTCTAGGGCTTGAGCTCCCATGGCCTTGGTGAGGTGGAACCAGGCAAGTAGTGCATCATACTCTGTCACATTATTTATGGCTAGGGAAACTAGCTTAACAGAGTATTTGTGCATATACCCTTTAGAGGAAGTCAAGGCAATTCCTACACTTGATATAGTTGTCATGGAGGATTCGTCTACAAAGAGATGTTAGGATCTTCCGACTAAATCATCTACTGGGGTAAACTCTGCTAAGACACGACCTTTGACAGAGATTTGAGATTGATATTTAATATCAATCTCTATCAACTCTAAGGCCCACTTTATCTATTTGCTAGACTCAATTGGTTTATGTAGCATCTCCTCAATAAATGATTTGAAAGGATAATAATGGTATCTATATCTATACTCCTTACTAAAATAGGGTTTTACCCTGCCACGTGTCCCCACAATGTCGCCCCTCCCCCTTACCCTGCTCACTCGCACCCCCACCCTACTTGATGTACACCACTCCAACAACCCCCCTTCCCCCCCTAAAAACCTCCCTCACCCTCCTCCCCTTCTCCCATCTCCCCCTCTCCCCCTCCCTCAACCCTTGCCTCTACTTCTTCCACTCCCACTCCTCTCCCCTTACACCCATCTCCTCCCCACCATCGCCTTTCTCCTCCTCCGGTTCCTTTGTTGCCCTCACCCCGTCCGCGTCCCCATCGTCGAGCGTTGTGTCTTCATCGCCCCTTTCATCACCCCCACGCCCTCGAGTCCCTCTCCACCCTCAAGGCTACCTACCTGGAGCTCAAGCCCAATCGCAGCTGCAATTGCCGTGCCCCGATGCCCCCATGAGCGGCCGCACCATCTTCGCCATGCTCCTCGAGGCCGTACTCAAGGCCCGCATCGACACCCTCCTCCGCTCCACCTTCTCCCAGCAACTCTCCCACACCCTCGACTCCCTCTCCACCTTCAAGGTCGCCTACCTCGACCTCAAGCCCGATCACGGTCGCAAGCGCTGCGTCCCCGGTGCCCTTGTGGGCAGCCGCACCAACTTCGCCATGCTCCTTGGGGTTGTACTCAAGGCCCGCGTTGACACCCTCCTCCTCTGCTCCACCTTCTCCCAGTAGCTCTCCCATGCCTTTGACTCCCTCTCCACCCTAAAGGTCGCCTGCCTCAAGCTCAAGCTCGACCGCAATCGCAGGCGCTGCTTGATCGCGGCCCCCCACCCATCCAACCCACTCGGGTGCTCTCCCTTCTTCCACTTCCCCTACCCTCCTCATCCCCACCACCTCCCCTCCTCATCCTCATCCTCCTCCTCCCATGGTAGTCCTTGACCTCAACCCCTGCTCTTCCTCCTCCCCATCAACAGAAGACTACATTACCAGTAACATGAACCTCCCTCCCTCTCCACCCCCTAGCTCTCTCCCCATCTCTCTCTATCTCACTCCCTCGCTCTCTCCCTGTCTCTCTCCGTTTCCTCCAACCAGAACCCAACTCGAACCCCTTCCCAAACTGCACTAAAACCCGACGACGATCCTCCTTTGCTTGCGTTATCACTGCCCGACGATGTCCCCTACTATGTACTCTCCCTTCTTCGTTCCCCTTTTCCATCTCCTCTCTTGCTTCTCTCCTCGCCAAACCAACGATTCCAAACGGTGCCGCCGCTCCGCCCTTCCCACATGGCAAATTTTATTCCTACCAGGTATCTATGTTCTCTTCCCTCTTCCCACTGCCACCGTGGAGGTCAATTGGTTGAGGTCGAAATCCAATGTTCATCTTAATTTGTATTTCTTCTTAAATCTATAAAATCCCATGCAGCTAGCAAGCTCTTTTAAGTCAAACTTAATTTGTTATGCTTAAAATTTTAGTGTATGTTTCTGATTTAGAGCCATAGAGTTTGAATCTAAGTATTCAGTGTTATGTTTGCATATCCTTTGAGCGAAAAAGATATTGAATTTGAATGATTTTTATAAATAAAATTGTCAAGATTTGAAAAAAAAATCTCCAACTTATTAACACAATGGCCTTCAATAGTAATAATTACCCTCTTTTTGCAAATAGGTATATAATTTTTTGAGTCTAAGTTTATGTATTTTAAGTACTATTTTATATGCATTAACACCTTCGATGCAAAGAGGAAGCTCTCCTCTACTCCCTGCCTCATGTAGCCCTCACCTCTCCCCCCTCCCCGACCTTTCCCTAATTACCCACCCAGGAGTGCTCCTCTCCCTTCATCCCCTTCCCCTCCCCTCCTCCTATGGCAACCCTCGACCTCCTGGATTCCCCCTCTACTATTGCAACAACCATAACAATCATTAGAAGACAATTTCTCTTCAAGTTTATGTTTTAATATCATCTCACCAATATATAAATTTTGTGACTTTTATTATGCTAAATATAATTTTACTTAATCTAAGACTATTCCGGTGCAAAGGGCGGGTCAGCAGAATAGTTCTATGCTAAAGGCAGGTTCAAACCTGCCACGTGTCAGTCCACCCCCTCTCCGTGCTCTCGCCTCCCCTCACCCCTCCCATGCCACTGCTCTCTCTCTCTCTCTCTCTTCCCCCTCACTTCGTCACTTGATCACCAACTCAGCGATTGGTTCTTTTTTTCTCTCAGCAAATTAAACCCTCCCACGCCCCTTCCCCCCTGCTCTCTCTCTCTCCCCCTCACTTGGTCGTCGGTTGGTTTCTTTTTTTTTTATCCCCAAGCCATTTAGTCAAGTCGGTTGTTCACAATTTATATCCATTTCTTAGTGAAATAATTTGAATTACAGCCTAAAATTTTGACAAGAAATAAAATTATCCTACTTTCAAGAAAGATAATATGAAAAATGAGTCTAAACAAGTATCTAACGTACATAATGAATAACTTTATTCTTAGGCATGGGAATAGGTAGAGGATCAGTAAAAGAGAAGGTCGGAATAGAATTGTAGCATAAGTGGATTTTGATCTTTGGCAGCTTTTGATGCATTATCAATGAATAAAGTAAAATTATTTCACTTAAAATATTTATTTAGTGAAATAAAATGATAGAATAAATAGTGATTTTGATGCATTGAATATTATAAGAAATGTTGCTACATGTCAATAATCAATGTTTCCTATCATATGATAAGTGACTTGGTTATAACTTGATTTTACGTCTATAAATTAGAAATCACGATATTTGTCAGCATTAATGATAGTATGTAAACATGTTCAACTCTAAAAAAGTATTTTAATCTATTTGACATTTTAGCATTTGTTTTTGTCGATCTCACTTGGCGTGAGAAAAGAATTAATAATAATTATTATCGTTGTTATTGATATTTTTATTTTAAAAAGAAAAGGCAAAAGGTTTTCCTATTATATTTCTTATGGGAAGTGACAGCTAGGGGAGGGAGTTCTCGGTGGAGGGGTAGAGAGAGGAAGGGAGGGGTGGGTCCTTGGGATTTTGTTTGGGTGGCGGGGGTGGTGTTGTCTGTGTGTGTGTGGTGTTGCCGGGGAGTGGGAGCACGGAGTGGAGGGGCGGCGGACCTCTACCCCTCACTCAGTCACCACGGGTTGTTTATCTTTTTTTTTCTCTGATTAGCGCTCCCCCCTCCCAGTCCACACCAATCTCTCTCTCTCTCTCTCTCTCTCTCTCACTTCGTCAATCGGTCACCAGTTAGTTTATATTTTTCTCTCTGGTAAAGGAAAAAAAAAATATAATTTCCTTTTCTTCTTTTTTTTTCCTCATCAAATTAAAGGTGAAGAAAGAAAATCAGGCACCACCTAATTCTAATAACTATTTCCTACTTAATTATAATCCTAAAATATAAATTATGTATTTTTGTGTAACCTTTTCAATGATAAGTAATTTTAACGTATCCCAAAGATGAATTTAAATGCATTGCTCTGTACATGTGACCAACATTCTTTGTTTATTAATTTATATGTTTACTTTATAGGTAAGATAACCACTTTTAATAATTTGTTTTGTATTAAGTATTGTACATTATATATTAATATATTGGATATAGAAATGTAAATAGGGTTAGGTTTGGTTGAGTTTACATATTTATTTTCAAATTTGACACCCATGCATGCATGCCTTACCCACTCTATGTGAATGCCCACATCTCTCTTTCTCTCTATTTTTTTTTCCCCTCATCGATTCCACTACGAAGTGCAGGGCCAAACATACCGGTAAACTTGAAAATGGGGGTGCAATTTTCTGGTGGCAGTAACAAGGGCTAATCCTAATCTCTCGTTCGAAGGGTACTTATCCTTTGCACCCTAATAAGTTTTACATATAAAATAGACTGCTTACTAGGTACCGACCTCTTCGCAGACCAATGCAATGTTAACGGCTGAGTTAGAGATCTGGGTGAGGAGCCAACAAGATGGGTGGCTGTTGAACGGCATCTTTGATCTTTCCCCAGGCTTTTTGGCATTAGGGAGTTCAGTGAGACAAATTGTAGCCTTTACTCTTTTTGATGCAATTAAAGAAAGGGAAGCATTTGTTGAAAGATCTGGACAAAAATCAACCCACGATGGCTATTCACTCGACTAAAGATTGCACAGCCTTCAGGTTGGCCGGCAGTTGCAAGTCCATTACCGCCTTGATTTTATCGGAGTTGGCTTCAATCTCACAATTGAAGACCAAGAAACTCAAGAATTTCCCTAAGGGGATGGCAAATGCACATTTCTCTAGATTTAATGAGTCGGGTCTCCCTTAAAATTTAGAGCAAATTAGCCAAATGATTGAAGCCAAATGGTGGTTACAATTCAAATGTATTTCTTATTATCTTTGAAAATCATATTTACAAGACATTTATAAGTGGTTCTGGCATATTTCAATCCAAATAGCATTACACAATACTAAAATAGCTCTCTATTCATTATAAAGAATGTATGGGGCCTATCTGCCAAAGCCAGGTGATAATTACTATAAGCATTTAGGAAAGAAATATGGGACTGCATAGAGCAAGAGTCCACCAGAGCATCTATCTTGGGCAGGGGGAACTCATTCTTGGGACAGACGTCAGTAAGATTTGTGAAGCTCACACACATTCGCCACTTGTCATTTGACTTCTTCACCATTATGGCATTTAAGAGCCATTCTGAGTACAAAAATTTCTCTATGAACTCAACCTCAAGGAGTTTGTCAACCTTAACTGTAGTCGCCTACCATTGTTTGGTTGATTTGTGCCGACGTGCCTGCTTAACCAGTCGTGTGCCTGATTGAATATTCAAGTGGTGCTTGATGATTGTCGGCCTCACTCATGGTAGATCATTGGTAGACCAGGTGAAGACATCTGCATTAGTTTAAAGGAATGCCAATAATTGCTAAATTTCGTGAGAGCTTAAGTCTACTCCCACTTGTACCAGCTTATCTAGTAGATGCAGGAAAAGTTGGACTGTCAAAGTCAACAAGTTGGGGCTGACGAGTTTGGAGTCGAGTTCTGCTTGACTAGATGTACTTGGGTGATGAGAACCTCATCATGAGCCATAACTAGCTCATTTTGACCTAATACTGAGGATAAAAGCTCCTACATAACTCAAGGAAAGGCTTAACTCAGAGAATTCTGAGTTTAAGAAGAAAATAAGTCGTAAGGGGTAAAAATGTAATTTTACCAGCATAATCTGCAAACAGGGTAACTCAGGGTCCAAACATAGGTCAAACTAACCTAATAAGAAGGAAAGTGGGATGATCTGATCTGATAAGGGCTACAGCAATTCCAAGGAATTAAATGACAATCTGTAATCCTAAAATAAAACATACTTCAATTCACGAGGTTCGAGGCAAAGTAAAAATCTACTAAACCCTCTAAAATTCATAGAAAAATAATCTCTAGGGGTTAGAACCTTCAATTTGGCCTTAGGAACCCATTTTGACCTACATTGAGAACCATGCCCAATTAATGATTTAATTTGGGTTTTTACGTAAATTGGCCGGTCAAACAAGGTCTGACCTAGAAATAAAATTCACCATTAGAATCCTTAGGCCCCTTTTAGTCATGTATAAAAACTTGAGCCTAAGAAGAGACCTTCTTGACCGACTTTGCATTTTGGTCCTCATCCATTACTTTTTGACCCTCAACTTTAGAAACCCTCGCATTTTGGCTCCTAAGTCTTCATCGTTTTTGCATTTGGGTCCTCCCTGCAAAACCCTGAGCAGCGCCATGCTCCGGCGAGGCATGGCGCCGCGCAGGGTGAGGGCGACCCCCTGCCAAGACAACGGGGTGTTCCCTGCGACGTCTGCTGTCGCAGGGACACCTCCACGATCCTTGCCATCGCCCACACCTTCCGTGCGAACGCGCGGAAGGTATGGGTCGCGATCCGGTCATCCTCCGGCGAGGGAGGCACGTCGTCTCCCTCCGCCCTCCTCTCTGATTTCGCCTCTATAAAAGCCGTCACCGTCTGCCGCATTCAGTAGCTCGATTCTGACGGAGAACCACCCACAACTTTCTTCTCTTCCCACTCCGGCAGACACCCAGCGAGCTCCGGCGAGCTCCCTTTCCTTTCCTCTTCGCTCTGCCACAAAACTAATGGCAGAGACTTCTTCCTGATTCTCCTCCGCGTCGCGCAATACCCGCGCGCGCTGCTTCAGCCTCGCCGCCGTCCGCCCCCACTGGGTACCTTCTTCTCCGGCGACAGTCGACACGACTGCCGCCCTGCTCCTCCCCCTTCGTCCCTGCAAGTAGGTAACGGTTACTTCTCTTCCTCCCCTCTTTCTTTTCCCTATTTTAATTTGCTCAATCAAACCCTCGACCGACCCGACCACCATCATCTTCTACGCCTCCGGCCCACCTCCGGCGAGTCGCTCCCATCATTCCGCCACTCCACACGACTCGCCGACCGACCCAAAACCTCCACCTCGTCCCACTGAACCGTTTCCGCCCTTTCACTGCCACTCCTCACCTCCACATCACTCCCCCGAACAAACCCATTCCCCCGGCCACAGTCCGACCTAGGGCATCCCCTACACGCCACCCCACGCCTCGCCACCACCCGCACGAGCTTCGCAGCACTCCGGCGAAGCTCCCTGCACCTTCTGACTAGGCCGAGAGGTCGTATCTCAGTGAACAGGTTACCCATCCTTCGCCGCCATTGCCGAACAGGTGAAGCTGCTTCAACCTGCAGCTGCAGCTGCGCTTCCGCCCAGGCCTGCGCTCCAGGACGTGCGGATTGCAACCACGCAGCTGCCCAGGCCTTCAGCTGAAGAGAAGACCTAGCAACAGCCGCGAATGCCTGCAGCTTTCTTAGCTGCAGGCGCCGAATTGGGGTGGGACATTTAGTCCCACCTCGGAAGATCCTGGAGCCGCGCACCCCTTTAAATTATTTTTGTGAAATTACCTAATCGCCTCTGAACGCACCGAGGTGAGGTCCCGCCCGGTCCGCGAGCTCACCACGCGGATCCGGCGGATCCAACCCGAACCTGTCCTGAGCACTCCTCGCGCATCACCCACCTGCCGGTGCGCCTGGTCCCGGGTGCGAAGCTTGACCCGATTACCCGGCGGCTCTGGGAGAGCGATCCTATGAGCGAAGTCTTGAGAGAGAGAGAGAGACGTGCGGGTAGAGGGAAAAGGGTAGGTTTTGCTCTGTGCAGGCCGAGGCAGAGAAGAAGAGAACAGGGTGCAGTGCAGAGAAGAAGAAGCAGAGGAAGAAGAACAGATCGCAAGATGAAGAAGAGCGAAGGAAGAAGAAGGTGGAGCATTGTAGCAACGGCGATTTAAGTCGTCTGATTGGAAAATCAGACGACGCTCTGCAGAAGAAGGACTGCAGAGAAAGAAGGAGAACGAAGAAGCCGGGCAGCTGAGCAAGGCAGGGGACTGCAAGAAGAAAAGCTCTGCAGCTGAAGCAGAAAGTAGAAAGAAGAAAAGAGAAGCTGAAGAAAGACAGAGCTGAAAGAAGGGAAGAAGACGAGAAGCTCTGAAGAAGAAAAGAAATAAGAAGAACTGAAGGCAGAAGACAGAAGATCAAGGAAAAAGATCCGAGAAAAGAAGAAGATGAGCTAAGAGAGAAGAGAAGCCACAACACTAAGATTTATTTCTTCCTCTCTCTCTTTTTGTAATAAAGAAACATTGTACTTCTAGAATACAACTTGCTCCCTGAGTTCGACCTCGGGAACTCTTTTTCCGAGTAACAAATTGTATTAAACTGGTAACCACTTCTCTATACTATACTACAACGAAATAATAAAAACTATAGGAGATTCGTGCGAGTGAAGCCAGTTTTTGGTGCCGTTGCCGGGGAGCAACGACTATTCTAGAAGATTTAAATTTCTTTCAAGAGATTGCTAATCTTTTTCTCTCTTGTGTGCGGGTAAAAATTGGAAGAGCAACCGCACAACAAACACTCCAACAAACAGGTAATCTTCATTAGCCCTCTCCTAAACTCCCTTAAAATCTAAAAAGGAACAAAAAGAAAAATCAACTTAGGGCTACCTGCATCATACATAGTAATTCCTCAGAGTTGCCTAAATTTTTCATTTCAACACATTTTAACTGTCCATCCAGCTAAGGTAACTAGGGCTAAAACCTTCTTGATTGAGCCCTAGATACTACATTTTTGAGGCAACTAAAATGGACCAACTAGAGCCAACTCAGGAATTGAAAAGCTAGGGTTTTTAGAGACACACCTTCTATTAAGAAAGAAAAGATCTTCCCAAAAAGAGGTGTACCTAAACCTTGTTTGAAAAGATCTATACAAGAGGAACCCTAAGCAAATCAAGCTCTTAAATCCATTTGAACCTTAAAAGAAAGGAGCCAAAAAGCTCTCAAAGGAACAAGAGGTGAAGTTGACCCTTTGGGTCAACCAACCTTAAAATTAGGTCACTTCTTCACTTAAAATACCTAAAAGTTTAAGTGGAACCTTAAGCACCTTGATCTTAAAGTAATAAAGGTAGACTTAGGAGGTCAAGGTCCCCATTCTGGTCTACCTGGAACCGCAGTGACAAGAGAGGTCGGGTGGGGGAAACCCTGTAACCCGTGGGGACGCTCTACCGTGTAGGGGTCTTCGCGGGACTCACCCTCTCTGGCTGCCCATGTAATTCTCAGGTGGACGATCTTCCTGATCAAGGGGTCCATCTGCCTCGCACCTCTATAGTCACCCAACATTTTGGGTGTCTTGATTGGGTCCAGCACCTACTTATCTCATCTAGTCCTTCAGTATTTGGCAGGAGGTCCTTCAAACCTCCTTTAGAAATTCACTTGCCCCCCCCCCCCCCCCGAGGCCGAGCCTCGCTGCCCTTGTTTGTGCAACCAATCATTCACATAGCCCCTTTTCCTCTGATTCCGAACAAAGTCCCCTTCTTCCATCTTGATTCAAACTTCGATTCTATATCTTGATTCCACCACCTGATTCAAAGATGCAGCCACACCAATTAAGACTACCATTCAAAAAACCTGAATATCAGAGATCCATGAAAGATAAGATGATTGAGGATGCCCTTGAATTCTATGAAATCAAATGTAAACCCTCAACACCAATAGAAAACATTCAGGTTGATGTCCCAACAACCACAGCTTTCATCATAAACTGTGCCCAAATTCTTTTGACAGAAATTACAAAAGGATCAACCCGAGATATGCTCATGACAGGATACATTGAGATAGAAAAATTACACCAATCTGAATACCTTCAATGCTTGACAAATCCTGTACTTTGGGAACAACACCAAGATGCTTGACAAATTCTGTACGAGCCGACGTGGGACCAGTTCGTGACCCTCTTCTGCGAGCAGTACTTTCCACAGACTTGGCAGGACCAGAGGAGGCAGGAGTTCCACTCTCCGCCTGGGGACGATGACTGTCAGCGCGTATCGCACGTGCTTCTTGGAGTTGTCACGTTTTGCTTTGACAGCCGTAGCTACAGAGGAGGAGTGCCTATGGAGGTTCACTGAGGGGCTTCGACCTACTATTCGGGGGTATGTCAAACCCCTGAAGCTGCCCACCTTCTCGAAAGTGGTGGAGGCAGCCATGACATACGAGGAGACCAACCCGACCGCGCAAGACACCGACAGTGGACGGAAGAGGCCCTACCAGCCAAAGTACCCTCAGGGCCGTCAAGAGACGAGGCACGTAGCATTCGCATTAGAGCCGTCTCGTTTTGCGGGGCCGTTAGTGACTTTTTGGGGCCCCAGACAGGGGCCAGCTGCCAACACTGGATCCCTGCTCAGCCGTTAGCATGGACCTACCGAGGGAGGGAGTCAAGTTCCCCTTTGCTACCAATGTGGCCAGCCGGGCCACATCAGGAGGGACTGTGCATCTAGGGCTGGAGCATAGTAAATGCTCCCCACACCGAGCGCTGGAGGCCGAGATGGTAGTCGTGGCCCCCAGGTACGTGAGAGAGGGCAACAGTCACGAGGAAGGTACCGACCAGCAGCTGCTCGCCCAACCCAAAGTGTAGCTGCTTCGTCTACACCTAAGGCTGAGGGGCGTATCAACACCCTGATACACAAAGACGTCAGGGCTTCCGATTCAGTGGTGGCAGGTATGGTTACCGTTTCCGCCAGATTAATGTACGTACTTTTTGAATCCGGCGCCACACACTCTTTTATTACTGTGAGTTTTGCTGTCAGTTTGGGACAGGACAGTGTGCTGTTAGAGGATTCATATCTAATCATAGGCCCAAGTGGCTAGTTGTTTGTAGCTGAGGAGGTCTACACGGACTACGAGGTCAGTATAGGGGGACACAGCCTCCCCGTTGACCTGATTGTGATACCGATTGAGGATTTTGGCGTGATACTTGGGATGGACTAACTGTCCGCCTACCATGCTTTGGTGGATTGTTTCGAGAGGAAGATCGTCTTCTCCATACCGGAGTTACCTTCCTTTGAGTTCCACGGACAATCGATGGACGGAGGTTTCAGATGCATCTCTACACTTCGGGCAGCGAAGCTTTTGAGCTAGGGGTGTGAAGGCTTTCTAGCCGGTGTAGTGGCAGAGCCTAACCCCGTGGTTGACTTTCAGAGCACTCTGGTGGTTTGTGAGTACCTCGATGTGTTTCCAGAGGAGCTGCCAGGACTGCCACCCGAGCGTGAGATCGAGTTTGAGATCTCACTAGTACCGAGGACCGGCCCCATTTCTACTGCACCGTATCGGATGGTACCACTTGAGCTGCGAGAGCTCAAGTCACAGCTACAGGACCTGCTGGAGAAGGGCTTTGTGAGACCCAGTGCATCCTCATGGGGAGACCCTGTGTTATTTGTGAAGAAGTATGGTACTCTACGACTTTGTGTTGACTACAAACAGCTAAATAGGGTTACCATCAATTACAAGTATCCGCTGCTGAGAATTGACCCTTTTGACTAGTTGCGAGATGTCACAGTGTTCTCCAAGATAGATCTGAGGTCAGGCTACCACCAATTGAAGATCAAGGAGATCGATATCTCCAAGATAGCTTTCCGTACCCGGTACGGGCACTACGAGTTCTTGGTCATGCCGTTTGAGCGGACCAACGCACCCGCTACTTTTATAGTCTGATGAACCGGGTTTTCAGGCCGTACTTGGACCAGTTTGTGGTGGTATACATCGATGACATATTCGTTTACTCGTGGGATCAGGCACAGCACGAACAGCATCTACGGATGATTATGGAACTTTGAGGTGACGCAGGTTGTATGCCAAGTATAGCAAGTGCGAGTTTTGTTGAGGCAGGTGACTTTCTTGGCCCACGTAATCTCACGAGATGGCTTGGCTGTGGATCCAGCCAAGGTTGAGGCCGTACTCAGGTGGGAGAGGCCACGTACAGTGACGGAGATACGCAACTTTTTGGGACTGGCAGGTTACTATCGGTGGTTTATCAGAGGATTCTCGCAGATTGCGCGTCCTGTGACCCAGTTGACTCGGAAGGACGTGCCCTTTGCCTTGACAGATGCATGTGAGACATGTTTTCAGGAGTTGAAGGGGAGACTGACTTCAGCTCTTGTGCTCACCATCCCGGATAGCAGTGGTGGCTTTGTGGTCTACACAGACGCTTCGTTGTAGGGGTTAGGGGGTGTGCTCATGCAACGGGGTCACGTTGTCGCTTATGCTTCGCAGCAACTGAAGCCGCATGAGCATAACTACCCTACCCATGACTTAGAGCTGGCAGTTGTTTTCTTCGCGCTGAAGACATGAAGGCACTACATTTACGGTGAGACCTTTGAGATTTTCACAGATCATAAGAACCTCAGGTACTTGTTTGACTAGAAGGAGCTTAACTTGAGACAGAGATGTTGGTTAGAGCTCCTGAAGGACTACGACTGCAGCATCTCCTACCATCCAGGGAAGGCCAATGTAGTGGCTGATGCCTTGAGCTGGAAGGTGCCAGCCCACTTGACCAGTCTACAGGCACAGAGTTTGAGACTTATGGAGGAGTTAGTGTTGGTGCTAGAGCACCACGATCATTTGTTTTGATGATAATAAAACACGTGTTATTTAACATTTGCAATTTGAGTCCTAGATTTCAGGTCAATTGCAAATGTGGACGTGTTTAGATGGAACTCGAGCTCGCATCCAGGATGGATTGGAGGACCTTAATGAAGAATAGAGGAGGTTCGCGTGGAGCGACAGATTGAAGATAGAAGACAAGAAGAATAGGATAGATTCTTTTTAATCCTTTCTTGTATCTCTTGTCTTTATTTTCTTGCTCTTATTTTCCTTAGAAAATTCATGTTAAAGAGCCTCAAAGTACCCTAACAGCAGTCCTAGGAACACCGGCACAACCCTAGGATACTTAGGTTTTCTGTAGAACACTTAGAAAACCAATATAGGGTTCAAACAGAGTTTCCAGACGTCTAATTCCCAAATCAGACGTCTGATAAAGTATTTTAAGACGTCTGACTGTTGTTTCAGACGTTTGATAACTGTTAGGCTGGACATAGCTAGTTCTGTCTGATGAAATCAGACGTCCAGACCTTAGACCAAACGTCTTAGGAGACGTCTGATGGATTTGCCAGACGTTTAATTAGTGGACCGTTGGCTGGCTTAGCATACAGTCAAGAATGCGACCGTTAGAGCCTTATCAGACGTCCATAGGACTGTCCAGACGTCTGATAATTGGCCGTTTTGCCTCGGCTGACCCAAAATCTCTTCTCAGAGATTTTCTAGCCGTTGCAACGTTTGGAAAATCCATTCCCACAGTAAAAGTAGGTTTCCAGACGTCCAGACATAGTGCCAGACGTCCTGTATGTCGTCTGATGGACTTGCACTAGAACCCTGTTTAGATCTGATCCAAGTCAGGAAGAGACTCGCCCAAAATCAGACATCTGACCTTGGAATCAGACGTCTTAAAGTGAAGTTCCAGACGTCTGATGCCAGAATTAGACGTCTAATAAGCCTGTCAGAACAATGATTGTTCCTGATTTCGGGCTGATTCTCTTGGGCTTTGTTCCCAACGGCTATGGAAGTTTTTCTAAGCCTTCCAAAGCCTTCCTAAGGCCTCTATAAATAGAGGGGAGCCTTTACACACCTACATACACAAGATACACACTAAGAGAAACACAAGACACACTTAAGCAACATAGTTCCACTCTCTTGTGTCCTAGCTAGCTCTTGCTCTCCAAGCTCAAGCTCCATTCTCTTGAGAGCATCAAGCTTCGCGCACCCGCTCTCCCGCCGTTGTTTACGAGAGCGACGTTGCGCTGTCGCGTGGCTCACGCACCATGTCATCAACTCGACGCACTCCTTGCAAAAGGGAGTTTCCTTATTCCTATAAAAGCTAGGTTCATAATTTCTTTGTTGGCTCTATTGGACTTGTTGTTTATTTTATCTTCGTTATTTGGTTGGATATTCGCTTTGCGAATTCCCGTCTCCTTCGCTAGACAAAATCCTTCTCGTGGAGAGAAGGGGTTGAGGTACGCTACCCTCGTCTAAGTAGCGTGGTTGTATTGAGGTTGAATCACCCTCGTTTTAAGTGATTCGGTTTAGTGGATTTTGATCAACTTGGTTGATCGGAAAATTCTAACTCGAGAGGGTTAGGTGGTGGTTTTTCACCCGGTTTGGGTTTTCACCTAAAAATACTTTGTGTACTTTGTGCGATTGTCTTTCTGTGTGTTTGTTTATTGCTTTATATTATTTTCGCAATTTATTACGTCACCCCCTCCTGGTAGGGCCCGGAAATTTCAGTTGGGTAGTTGCGATCCTGGGTGTCACAGGGGTATTGTGGGGCAGTGACAGTGATACGGCAGACGCAACCAGAGCTGATAGACCGCATTATCGTAGGGCAGATGACAGATCCGTACTTACAGACATTGCAGGACAGAGTGCTGTCAGGGGACCCAGGAGACTTTTCTTTTACAGATGAGGTGCTGCGCATGAGGGGGCGCTTGTGCGTTCCTAGGGACGAAGAGCTGTTGAGAGAGCTCCTGACGGAGGTGCACGGGTCCAGGTTCACCATACATCCCGGGAACACAAAGATGTATCATGATCTGAGACGCAACTTTTGGTGGAGAGGGATGAAGCGGGATGTGGGTGAGTTCGTGCAGTAGTGTTTAGTGTGCCAGCAGGTGAAGGCCGAACACTAGAGGCCTGCTAGGCCACTGCAGCCACTTCCTGTACCAGAGTGGAAGTGGGAGAGCATCACCATAAACTTGGTGGTGGGTCTACCTATTACCCAGCGAGGACACGACACAGTCTAGGTGATAGTGGATAGGCTGACGAAGACAGCGCATTTCTTACCGATCCGAGTCACCTTGGGATCAGTACAGTTGGCAGAGAGGTACATTCGCAGTGTGGTACGCCTACATAGAGTTCCTCGTGAGATTGTATCGGACAGGGATACCCATTTTACTTCCCAGTTTTGGGCTGAGTTTCAGCAGGCTTTAGGGATACGGTTGAGGTTCAGTACAACGTACCACCCCTACACAGACGAACAGTCAGAGTGCACCATACAGACACTTGAGGACCTTTTGCGTGCCTGTGTACTAGACTGGAGAGGCTCCTGGGAGGAGCATTTACCCCTGGCAGAGTTTGCATATAATAACAGTTACCACTCGAGTATCGGCATGGCACCTTACGAGGCTCTGTATAGACGGAGGTGTATTGCACTCTTGAGTTGGGTCGAGGTGGGGACCAAGTGGGAGGTTGGCCCCAGGCTGATCCAACAGAGTCAGGAGGTGATTGAGCAGATCCACAGACGACTCTACACTGTCAGGAGCAGGCAGAAGAGTTATACTGACCAGAAATGCAGAGAGGTGCAGTTCGAGGTTGAGAATCACGTCTTCCTCTGCGTTTCGCCCATGAAGGGCTTGTAACATTTTGGGGTGAAAGGGAAGCTTGCGTCGAGGTTTATGGGGCCCTTTGAGGTTCTGGAGCGGGTAGGACCCATTACTTACCGATTTGCCCTTCCTCTCCAGCTTTCTGGAGTACACAACGTGTTCCACGTGTCCAACCTCAGGAAGTACATCGCCGATCCCAGTCACGTTCTGAGCGATGAGAGTGTCGAGGTGGGTGGTGACCTGACCTACCCTGAGGGATCAGTGCAGATACTAGACAGAGTCGTTCGGAGTCTGAGACGGAAGTAGGTACCCTTGGTGAAGGTCTTATGAAGAAGCCAGCGGTACGAGAAGGCTACCTGGGAGCCTGAGGTGGCGATGCGAGAGCAGTACCCGGAGCTTTTTGAGGGTACGTCTTTTCGGACCTACTTCATTCCTCTTTAAGTTTGTTATGTGTTTTATGTTCCTTTTTCCACGCTCTAGCTAGTTCAAGTTTCAGGGACAAAATTTCATTTAAGTTTGTTATGATGTAAAGACCCGTCCCACTTTTAGCCTTTTAAGACGTCTGAGTCTCAGTCAGACGTCTGTCCAAACGTCTGGACCCTTTCCCAGACGTCTGGAAATGAAATTTTTGTACGCGTACTGCGCCCTGCGCGTGCGGCGCGCAGGACCTCTTCTCTCTCTCTCTCTCTCTCTCCTTTCTCCTCCTTCATTCCCGAACCCTAAACCCCCATAGCCTCTATAAAAGGCCACCCTCCCGTCTTCTCCTCTCCACTCCACACACCACCATCTCCACCTTTAGAGCGCGGCAGAGCGGCGAGAGGAGGTGAGCGAGGGAGCACGTGAGAGTGAGGAGGAGAGTGCATGAGAAGGAGGCCGAGGTTGGGAGTTTCAGTGGAAGCTCGTCAGAGCTCGCACGGCAACCGCGGCGCGTGCGGGAGGAGGGAGTCCGGAGTGACGTCCTCGACCACCTGCAGTAGCTGGAGTTGCGGCGGAGCAAGGAGAAGAGCAGCGAGGAGCGTTGGGAGCACGTTCTGATACTGGAATTTTTCAGTATCAGACGTTTGGAGTGTAGTCCAGACAACTGCTGAGCATCTGGACGTCTGGAGTCAAGACCATATGTCTGAAAACACCTTATTCGCAAAGGTATGTTCCTTTCGCTATTATGGCCATGCAGGCTGCACCGCAGAAGATATGTCGGTCTAATTTTGGGGTGGCTGCTCTGTCGTACGCAGGAGCAGCCTTGGGAAGGTGCATGGAAGGCCCTCCCACGCACTTTCGGACGTCTGATCAGCTCACCAGACGACCAGAGGTGCTTCCAGACGACCGAAGGACTGGTCCGACGTCTGGAACTGCCTTCAAACGATCGTAGGGGAGTCTTGGATGTCTGAGGACACTGTAGGGACTTGAGGTGAGATTCTGTATCTTTTAAGACATCTGGACTTGTTTCCAGACGTCTGATTTTGGTCAGTAGACATATTTTTGACCCATTTGGGGTTCGATTGGGATCCGTTTTATGCAAACGAAATATCTATAGTTTCCTTGCGAGTTTCTCTACGTACTAGAAGCCCTTGTATATTGTTCTAAATCCTCCTTTGTGATGTATTCCTTGGTATAGGGTTTCTACCTACTGTGTGTCTGGGGCTTGCAGAGATGCCTGGGTCTGCAGTTCAAGCCCCCATTACTCCCGGATTGTCTGGTAGAGTGGTCTACTACTGTTAATTATATTAAATAAGAATGTGCTTGTGAAATTAGCCAACTGGAACCCCTAGGATGTGGCATGAACTGTAGGACAGAGAAATGAATGAAACCATTATACTGCATGATTGTATATGTATACATGTTTAAGTTAAACTACTAGCAATTACCTGTAATAAAGTTGTGAGCTGCCTGTTAGAATAGGAGCTGCCTGAGATAAATAAACAATTACCTGTGAAATCATCAATTGCATGTATGGAATTGTGGAAACACGAGCTGCCTGTATATAAATGAGAACTAAATTGTGAATGGTGGAATATGAGTCGGAATAATGTGGTAAACATGAGCATGAACCCTACGGGAAATTAGGAGTAGAGCTCCTGTGGTTGAATGGAAAATCTGGAATGTAGACGGGAAGTGTGCTGGTCCCTGAGTACGCGGTACCAAGGAGAGCGACTGTCCCCTTTTTGTGTAGAGCAGAGCTAGCCGCCCTTGGGTTGGGACTCGGGGTTAGGATTTGCCACTCTACACCGACTTCTGTTAGCCCTCGTGTACATGGTTCCGAGGCGAGCTACTAGTGTAGGGAGGGAGCTAGCCACTCTACATCGACTTGTTAGGTCATCTGGGCAAACCAAAATAGTCAGATGAGGGTGCGCGAACTGTGGAAGGGCGAGACTCGTGTTAGGTTCTGAGGGACTAGACCCCTGTTTCTGAGAGGGCTAGGCCCTATATTGTTCCGCGCTGTACTTTGGGCGTACCCGCTAGCGGAAACGACTGACTGCGTGTCATTGCAGGGTAGCTACCCGTGTGTTTATCATGCGTGCCGTAGTCACCGCTACGTCTTGACAGTGACCTCGGGGTGGTTGACTGGGTGTAGGACTATTAAGGGGCACTTTCCCGACCAGGAGAGCACCACGTGTACCTTTTACTCTTTGGAAAAGAGTGTAATCAAGATCGTTTCCACGAGGAACATGCAAGATTAAGAAAAATCTGAAAGTTTGAGGAAAATGGGTGAAAAGAAAATGCATGTAAAATAAAATAACTAGAAAAGAGAATTAAATCTGCTACTTTTACTACTTTAGATAGTATAGATACCATTCTACTTAGCGTTCGCTGACTCTGTCTTTTTCATAACACTGTTCAGGTTCAGGAGTTGAGCGGCCCAAGCTTCCGGCTGCGGAGGGTGTTGAGCCCAGTTGAGCCCAGCCATAGTTTTACTACACTCTTTGTTGTACCCCTTTACTGTTGTGAGTTTCAGACTTCAGCTATTGTTGTTACTGTTGTTTCTGTTATTGTGGTGGTATGTTTTGGCATAACAGTTTTTACTTTTCTTTACTGCTTGTACATTTTTACTACTTAGTTATATTGCATATGTGAATGTGGTTTACTTTATTACTTTTTGGTTATTTCTTGTTGTACGACTGGGTCTTGGGATTAGTCGAGGCAAGTCGGTCTCGGGTCCTGTAGGGATCCGGGAGCTAGGTCATAACGTGGCCCTTCTGCTTATTAAAGTGAGAACCTTCACCTCAGTTTTGAGTTGCTTAGCCACTGGCTTGCTTGTCCTTGAGGGGAGTGGCACTCTCCCATGTTGTCGGCCACTTGACCTTGGAGTTGAAAGAGTTGTCCTGCTTCGTGAACTATGTGGACCTATCCTATAGTTTCGCCATGTCTCTAGGTAGAAAATTATCAATATCATACTAGAACCTATGGGTCAGCAAACCAGACTTGGAGTACTCGATGGCGATTACATTATAAGGCCTCTTACGCTTGAAGTATCAGACCTTGAATCGGTCAAGGTAGGAGCGGAAGGATTCGTTTTTCCGCTACCTAACCTTAGACAATCTTTTGAGGTTATCTTTAATGCTCTACTAGTCAGTAAAATATTGGCAAAATTTATAGGCTAGCTCATGGAACTAGAAGATTTTCCTTGTTAGCAACTTGTGAACCATCCGTGAGCCATGCTGACAAGGTAAGATGGGAAAACTCGTCAAAACACTCCGTCTGGGCACTCGTGGACTAGCATAATCTGTCGATAACTACCTACAAAATTGTTCGGGTCAATGGTACAATCTTACTGGTTAAAAGTAAGGTGCTTGAATTTATCGAGAAGTGATGTATTCATCACTTCCTCTGTAAAGGGATACATTGTTACATATGCCTGAGGGTGGATGCCCCTCATAGCCCATGTAACTTGGTGGATGATCTTTGGTCGGGAGCCACTTCTGCTGGGCTGCAATGCCTATGTTTCCGACTACTCTTTGGAGTCACACGAGGGCGGAGGGGTAGGAGGAACTTGGGGGCCACCCCTTCATAGCTTTTGATTTGCCGCTTAAGCTACTCCATGAGCTTATGAAGCCAAGCGTTTTCTTCGACCACCCTGCGCTAGTGCACTTGGTCGTCCTCTTGGTTGGAAGCCTAAGCCAAAGTTTGTGATTGGGCCTTCTCCTTGTGCTCATGTATTTTGTGGAGTTAGCCCATAATTGTCTCTTGCTCCTCCTGGACCTCCTTCAATGGGTCCGCAATGGGCCCCTCTTCTTCATGAGCGATCTTCTACTTGTCGACTTTCTTAGCATGTCGTCAATGATCAGACTTAACCACACTAGACTCTTCAGGTCCAAAATTCTTTGGATTTGCCTTGGAGTAGAAGTTAGAAGTGGTAGGAAAATAGTAATTTTCTTACATATGGCGCAAATTAATCAAAGCCCTTTTTATTAAGCCATATCGAGTTCGCAAATAAGGGAAAGGTCCGCTCAAAATAAGAAACAACCAGACACAAGACAAAGGTTTGGTGATCCAATTCTACCTACAATAGGTGTACGTTTGGGGAGGGTATGATTACCCCTGAATTTTCACAAAGTCAATAGGATAAAAGAATACAAGAGTTTTCTCTTTTCTCTCTTGCCTTCTGTAAATGTGTCCACATGGGAAGATGACGTCTTGCTTAAATAACACAGTTTCTCGTAACGCAGCCATTAATCCTAGAGCGTGATCATTGGGACATGATCGTAATGGTCGGTCAAATTGATGATACATCATACACATCCCCGAGCACATCATCCACGTTCATAGGACATGATGATGGAGTAACGTATGTGGTAATCATTATCCGACTGAGATCTGTCAAATAAGTTTCCTCATCTATCCGTCATAGTTTCAGTCAGCTAGAGATTATATATCCGCCAAACCTTTCAGTCAACCAAAAGTCCATTTGTCTGCCAAGCCTTTCAGTCGACTATGAAGTCTATCTATCCAGCTACATCTTTAACTAGATATGTCGGATTTATGTCATCTATTTGAGCAATCTAGCTAACTGTGTTTTCGTTTAGTCGAATTGTTGGTAATGATTCATTTAATTGCGTAGTCATTTGCCTGATTTAGTTGGATCGTATGATTTTGAGCTCCATAGACTTCTTGAGTCTTTGCAAGCCTTTTTTTTGTTGGATTTAGATGAAAATTTTCCTTCCCCGATTAAGTGAGATTTTTACATGTTTGCCTTTGATACTTTTATAATTATACATATACTTTATCTTCTTGCCATTTTATTACATGTCTCTAGAAAGTTACATTTTTCCCGAATTGTATGGCCCTTCGAATACGAGCAAGCCATAGGTCCACAAATTTTGATGGGTTTCTTTGGATTGTATTATCTATTTAATAGGTAAGATAGATTACGTGACTTCCCCCATGTCACTCCACAATTCTAACGACCGCGCACGCAGATAAAAAAAAAAAACGAAAGAAGCATGGTGACATGATCCATACCTTTTTTTTTTTAACTGGTTTCATGAACTCATACCTGTCCTTGGATTCTTCCTTCTATAAAAATAGGATGAAAGGGTGACGAAAGTGATAGACATGGATAAGGGATACAAACTCTCTCTCTCTCTCTCTCTCTCATGTACGTATGCATACATATATATATATGTGTGTGTGTGTGTGCGCGCGCGCGCGCGCATGCGTGTGCGGAATGGCCTATGCTTGTGCATGCCCTTTTGCTATACACCACCATGTCTGCTACCGTTGGCTATAATTTTCTCAGTAATTATACCGTTAGATGAATCATTAGATATACATCTTTTTACCTTTCCACACGATCTATGATAAAAAAAGTACTCAGAAATGACATAAAACTAATCATGTCAATATGTATGAACTTACCAATCTCACAATCACATCCATGTCTGTTCCCATGCGCGAGATTAATTCCAAAAACATTCTTGTTCCCCTTTTCATATATATGTTTATCTCTTGAAAAAAGATACAATGCCATATAGATATAGAATTATCACGATAAGCAGGACAAGTACATTTTCATAATCCCAATCACATTCCCTCAGTCAGTAGAAAAAAATTGGTCAGGAACAGCAAATCTCACAGAGGGAGATTATTGTTTAAGACATCTACCAGACACCACCAACTAATTTAGCAGGTATTATTATCATTATCAACTGAACCCAAACAAGGGCACAATAACAACTCCTTTCTTCTCCAATTTGACTTAAATATATCCTCTTCCCAACAAAATTCAATTCCCCTACCAAATGACAGAAGGGACTTTAATTGAAGCAACAATTGACCACATAAAAACCCCAACAAACTTTTGGTAAAAACAGACTATGATGACGATGGTCAGTAGTAGTAACTGAGATAGACCATTCAATCAAACAGATATAGTAGATAACAGAAGGCTGTATGCAGACCTCCCCAAGATGGATGCGGGGACACCTGCTTACACCTGCTTACTAATCAGCTCGGATAATCTTAAGCTGCAGGCTTCTCCCATTTGAGGGGCTTCACAACCTCCCAGGTGAAGTCCGGGTCGTCTCTGCCAAAGTGCCCATAGGCTGCGGTCTTGAGGAACCTCCCATTGCCGCCCCTCTTCAAGTCGAGGTTGATCGTGATCATTCCAGGCCTGAAATCGAAGTTCTCCTTCAAGATCTTCAATATCTCTTTGTCAGGGATCTTGCCAGTCCCATAGGTGTCGACGAAGACCGAGAGCGGCTCGGGCACACCGATGGCATAGGAAACTTGTACAATGCACCTCCTAGCAAGACCATTCGCAACGATGCTCTTCGCAGCCTGCCTAACGATGTACGCACCGCTACGGTCAACCTTGGTGGGATCCTTTCCAGAGAAGGCACCTCCTCCATGGGCCCCCCAACCGCCATAGGTGTCAATGATGATCTTGCGGCCGGTGAGACCCGCATCCCCATGGGGCCCCCCGATAACGAAGCGGCCCGACGGGTTGAGGTGGAAGATGGTCTTCTCATCGAGATACTTCTCCGGGATGACAGGCTTGATGACATGCTCCTTCAGGTCGGCAGCGATCTCATCGTTGGTGACGGTCTCATCATGCTGGGTCGAGATGAGGACCGTGTGGACACGGATGGGCACCATCGCACCACCGTCATTGCGGTACTCAACGGTGACCTGGGTCTTGCCATCAGGCCTCAGCCATGAGCACGTCCCATTCTTGCGGACCTCGGTGAGGCGAGCCCCGAGCTTGGTGGCAAGGACATGGGTGAGGGGCATCAGCTCGGGGGTCTCATCAGTCGCATAGCCAAACATGTGGCCCTGGTCACCCGCACCAATCTCCTCGGGGCGTTTGGTGAAGTGGCCATGGACACCCTGGGCGATGTCGGGGCTCTGTTGCTCGATGTTGACAAGGACCTTGCAGTTGTCAGCATCGAGGCCTACGTCGTTGGAGATGAAACCTATGGACCTGCAGGTGTCGCGGATGATCTTTTCATAGTCAACGTTGGCCTTGGTGGTGATCTCACCAAAGACCATGACCATGTTGGTCTTGGTGCAGGTCTCGCATGCAACCTTGCTGTCGGTGTCCTGGGCCAGGCAGGCATCAAGCACTGCATCGGAGATCTGGTCACAGATCTTGTCGGGGTGCCCCTCGTTCACGGATTCAGAGGTGAATAGGAAGGTCTCCATTGTCTTCTAGTGCTGCGCAAAGTTAGAAAGCCATAGTTTAACATAGATTGCCAAATAGGCTACCAATTATTCTTATAGCACATAAAATCTAAACTACTGGCGAACAGAGCTATATGCAAACAGGCATCAAAAAATCATCGGATACAGCAAACTTGTAAAAAGAAATAGAAGAAGTGGTTGATATATAGTCGAACGAACTGAAGCTAAAATTATTGGCATGGCAGATCTAACATTCCTAAGGAGGGCCCGGGTATTGCTTGTGATTAATTGCAAGGGACAACCTATCAGAAAAAATAAGGGCAAGGTGAGTTTCGCAAGGAGTTCCCAAGATCTAGGTCAAGTTGTAATGGAAGAAAAAAAAAAAAAATCATATGATGAATTGAAAGAAAATAAAAACCAACTCTGTGTACTACTGTCGTCTCCCCAAAAGGGTAAGATCTAGTCCAAGTAGATGTGTCTTATTGCCTATTGTGACAGAAAAAGTGATGTTTCTTTCCGCTACATGAACGAAAGTGAACAAAAGAAGCACCTATCTTGTTCCATTTTGAAGTAGATAGATCCACAAGAAGAGGTGGTAGAGTGGCTAAACAAGTAAGCTACTAAATTCTAGATGATGCTCGTCTAATCTAAAAAATTGAGTGGGACAATTTCCACATGAAATGTGGAACTATCCTTAATAGGAGCAGACCTATGACAAACAACAGCAACTAAAAGAGAGCCCTAACTCTGCCATTGTCTAATTGGAATTCAAGGCCATACTTTTTCCTATGGGTAAAGATCAGAAGCTGCTTAACCTCCTGCAGTTTCTTGGGACGGATAGAGCAAGAAATGGAACCCTACGGCTGTCAGTTTACAGTTTCCTAAATAAAGGCATCAACTTTGTGTTACAACCACTATAATTGAAGAATATTCCCCTTCTATATGCCTGCAAAAATGCTTCTTTTCGTCATGGAAGACGCAAATAAAGACAACTACAAGAATAACCAATACCCCACCAAAGTACACAGATCCAGAAGACCTACGGACATTAAACTAGAGAACAGGTGGTATCACTTCAAAAAAGCTACCCTGTAATCAGAAAAACCCATCTTTGATAGAAGCACGAATACCCAACAACCCACCAAAGTACAGATCTACAAGCGACCCACTCGCACGAAGCTAAAGTGGTGGTGAGTTCACCTCACAAACTCTACCCTCTAATCAAAAACCCATCGTTTTATATATTCCCTTAGGTCAAATTGATCCAAACGGATCTACCATTTGCGACAAATACGCGAAACCCGCACCCCGACAAACTCGCCAAGACCAAATCTTTTGCACTGGGAAACGAAAACCCACATCAAGAAAAGATCACCCAACTCACCAAACGGATCAAGATCGCAAGCAAACCCCTTCCCAGACCAGATCCTACGAACACCCACCAATGGGAACACCGTCGTCACATACAAAGGAAAGAATTGGATCTTGCGATCTGAAACAGCACGGGGTAAGGATATGGGCAAACCTTCCAAAGGGGAGGAGCGAGGAAAGATTGGTTCTTGATGAGATCTGCGGCTCCGGATCGGGAGGGTTCCCCTTCAAATGGGAGAGATAAGTGATAGACCACCTTTCACGGCCTTCCACTCGAGCCTCCTCCTCCTCGTATTTGTAGGGTTTTCGAGTCCCTTAGCATCGGTGGCCCCACACACCACCAACCTTATCGTGCGGCGGGTGTCCGTTGATCGGGCGGATCCGAGATCTGGACCGTCGGATGGAAGCGGGTAGATCTGCTGAAGCAGGTTGGTGAGCGTTCCCGGGGAACCCGATTCCACCTTCTAGACGGTGTGGGTGTTGGTGCGGTGGACCCAACCGGCAATAGCCCGCTCCATACTCATTTAGGTTTTGTTTAGTAAAGAAATTAAATTTATATAATAAGTAGAGTAATAAGGAAAAAGTAAAATTAACAGTGAAATAAGTGAGTTAACTTGATCGAATGTTTTGGTGTATTAAAGTTATTCTACAGAGAAGGTAGAATAACTTTAATTCATATCAAACCTACTTAACCTATCATAAGTTCCAAGTATGATAAGTGATGTGTTAAATACTTAACATCCTAGACAAACACTACCTTATTGTTGGGGTTTGGGCTCATGGGGGGTGTTTAAGTGGGAAAGGGGTGGTCATTGGTTATCAGGATTGGGTTCAACTCAAGCAAGTTCATCCGATTAGATAGTTCAGCTTATGAGTAGCTTCATATCATTTTAGTGGAAATGACAGGTCTTCAATTCGAATCCTGACTAACCTGAGGGTATAGGTTTGTAGGTTATCTATCCTCTCACTAAGGACAAACGTTATCATCGAAGTTAATGTGATAATTAGCTCCAAATGGCATGCTTCTTATGAGTTTGTTGTCAAGGTTGATGAGTGTTCCAACCTAGTAAGCTATTCAGTTGATGTTCCAAATGACATGGATAAAGCCAAGCTCAAAATCTAGTTGTTTTGGCAATAAACATAAGCGATAGATTGAAAATCAAATGTCATTGTTGTTGTAACTAAGTTTGGGTGTGATGATGGTTTTTCGTCGAGATGAAGCCCATGTTGTGTGGTCGTCGCACGTGTGAGATGCCACATGTGACCTCTGATGTGTCGATGGAGAGGGTTCAAGGAAGGTTGGGCAGTGGTTGTGCATGGAGAGGTTCCACTAGTTACGCAAGAAAAGAATGGGGCAGAGGAGTATCGGAGATGAGGAGAAGAATGGTAAGCTAGAAGAAAGCACATGAGAGATTTAGTAAAGATGTCTCTTTCACATGAATGACTTGTATAGTGTGGGAAAAGAATGGGGTAGAGGAGTATTGGAGATGAGGAGACTAATGGTAAGCTAGAAGAAAGCACATGAGAGATTTAGTAAAGATGTCTCTTTGACATGAATGACTTGTATTGTGTGTGTGTGTGCACATGCGTGTGCGTGTGTGCGTGCGTGCGTGTGTGGGTGTGTGTGTGGGAGCACCACTATCATAATGTCACAAATCATGTCAATGGCCTCAAAGTCGAGCTATGGTGCAATTTGAAGGAGTGGTTGATGTATGATTCATCATTTAGGATTGAAAACATGCATGGTAGCACAATTGTTTTTTATATGAACACTTTGGCCTTTCCACTGTTTGGCATGCTCACGGATGCACGCAGCTAACTAAATGATTTTTCAATCAACCTAAATGCTTAGGATTGATGGTCTTGACACAATGTAAATGTCATAGATAGTTCGACGTTGGACAAACCATGCAATTATGATAGGAGGATGCTCTCGTATTTGATTAGAGTCTTTTAGAATGCTTAATATGTGGTTGACTCGGAACTAAACAAATTTACTAGACACTCAAACAAATGGGCTCTTTGTATTCCCTTTTGAAGCACATATTAATTTTTATTTTTCTTTTCAATAGTAGATCAATTGCTTCTTCACGAGATGGTTTAACCAGCTTATAATTCCATGTGGCAATAAATGATACGGAACTATCTCAGGGGTTAATATGAATATGATAAGAATCAGGATACATGATCAAATATTTGAGACTTTGTTATCAATCCGAACCTACCCTCTCAATGTACTTCCTATCTTTTTAAGTTATTCTCGGTAGCGTTTAGTACAAGAAAGAACTAAGTAGATTAGGTTGGTAGGTTAGCCCTCATAATGAAGAAAGTTGGTAGAGATTGGATAAGTAGAGAAAGGGTGTTAGGTTAAAAGGTGGAATAAGCAATATGCAAGGTATAAAAGTTGAGTAGATATGCTTTTAAGTCAATAGTATTTAATCTAAGTTGCATTAAGTAGAGTGTAAACATAAATATGTATTGCAAACAATAGCATGGATTTACTTCTTATCTATGTCCTGTTAATACTATAGTGGAAATCCCACTAAGGTAAGACAACCTAGAGTGTATCCTGTCACCGAGTGCCATACTTAATTAGGATTGATAGGAATGTACGTACCATGCAGTTACCTGAGGAATACCATACTTCTTAGTTATGAACAAATTCATATGGCAAATTAACTCTACGACTAATATTTTTGCTAGAAAAATTACGTTCTTAAGGTAGTTTTTTTCGTTCAAGTTAGATAACTTTTTCCACTCGAAGGGTTATTAGGTTAAATATGTGAAATGTATATGTAGCAAGAACACAAATAAATTTGAGAGCAAGATGTGATTTATTATTTACTCTCACTAAAAGCTACCATCATTTCTCTGAAAGAAGTAACATAATAACCTCATGCTACACAAGAGCATGTGGAATTAATTTCTGTGTTTTAGAATGGAAACACCTTCACCTGGCAATGAGAAAAGGTCAACGCGGAAACTTTGATATCTATTATAGTAGAAGGAATTAGGTTTGCGCATCATGGAAGAGTTCTTACTCTAACCAGGATCCTCTTAAATACATGAAGCATCTTGAATGGTTTGCATTGGATATGTTAGACTTTTACTTGGTAGGTTGAGAAGATCAGCTTTTTTCAATTAATCTCAACCTTAGATCTAGATTGTTATAAATGATATCAAAATCAAACCTCCTCGGAAAAGAGCTAAGTACGTTAGAACTAGAGCTACCACCAAGAAAGAAGACCATGCATACATAGGTGCATGCGTGCAAGTGAGAGGGACCACGAAGGGTGTTATTAAAGGTATGAGAAATCCCACATAACATCTTACAAAGTCTCCTTCAGTCGTTGAATGACTTATAGGTAATCAAATCTGCAACTTCTAACGGTGCATGTTTGTTGTTGAGCGTTATGGTTTCGATCGTTTCATTGGAAAATCAACCCATGCTGAAGATTAACCCTTGTTTGCTTGACAGGATAACATGGGAGGATGCGTATTTCAAGTTTTAAGATGACAACATGGATTATGCAAGCACTTGTTATAACTAATACCAAACCCTTCTATGGTGCATCCCCCTCTTTATGTACAGCCCAAACGCACTTTTCCAAATGCCTTCCAACGCCTCTCACCAAATAAACAACTTTAATCGTGTCATAATTTAACAATTGAAGTGTAGGTTAGCACCTCTCCAAATAAATATGAACTACAATGAAAAGAAGGGGTGTTACGCCACTGCTCCATTTAGAAACTCAGATTTTATAATATCCTAAGTAAACTAGGTACAAATGATGATAACATTTTATAATTCAGGGTTTTTAAGCTCATTAACCATTCAGTGAAAGATATCGGTAAATAGACATGAGTTAGAACAAGAGGGAGGGAGGCAAAAGGGGCAGAGCCATGGAGGAGTCTTAGGGTGGAGGCAGAAGGACGAGAGGGAGGATGAGGGAGTGAAGAGTGAGGAGGTGATAGGGTCCTCTAAGATTTGAGGAGAAGTGAAGTGGGCTGGGCATAGTTTGTTTGATTTGTTATTCTTTTAAAATGAGGTTAATTTAATTTGATTGTCAAGTTAGGTTCACTCAAATTACAAGAGGTTATATATACCATCAAAATAAAATAAGCTACAATTATACAAATGTACAAATAAGATAAATCTTTAGGGTTAATTTATTTTAGAGGTTAGAAAATTAGTATTAAGAAATGTAAAAATGATGTTAGCTTTCATTTATATTTATTTGTAAAGTGATGTTAATATTAGTTTTTATTTATTTAAATTGATGTTAATATGTGGTGTTGACTTTTGTGATGTTAACATCAAGTTCTGACCTTATTTTTGTTTATTTGGTTAGAAAATTGATGTTATGAAATGTAAAATTGATGTTAACTTTCATTTATGTTTATTTACAGAGTGGTGTTAATATTAGTTTCTGTTTATTTAAATTGATGTTAATCTGTGGTGTTGACCCTTATGATGTTAACATCAATTTCTGATCTTATTTTTATTTATCTGTAAAGTGATATTAATATTTATTTCTGTTTACCTAAATTGATGTTAAGTTACGATGTTAACTTTTGTATTGTTATTTATCTGTAGAGTGATGTTTACCTAAATGGTGTTAACAAAATATTTCCACTCCTGCATCTCTGCTTAACACGATTAGGGGACCATAAACTGCGTCTCACGATTCACTTCAACGAAAAGAATTCGAGACTTTTTTAAAATACATAGAATCCTTGCAAACAAGTGATGCGACACTACGTGTTTCCATACCATTTACCCTCTTCGTCTCTTCAGGTGATCTATTTACTCTTCAACCATCTTTTGTTCATCTCTATCAGCACCCAAGGGTTCTTGATTTCCTTTAGGGTTCATCTCCTTTGTCACGACAATTACCCTTTGACCTCTCTCAATACCACTAGTAGCTCACCATTGGGTGGAAACAATTTAACTTCTCATCCCTTCAAATGCTCCAAGTTTTGATTTTTTTTGTGTCTCATGAAAAACCAAGACCACCCTCTTTCTTATCTAGTTTCCAGGACAACATGGAACTTAGCACAAAATCGAACGAGGCATGCCAAATTGCGATCAAAAAATAAGAAGCAAAGTAGAAAAGAAAGCAAACTCTAGATCCACAATGACCGACAACTATCTCCCAACCTCTTTGTTAGAGAAATGAAGCACACCAAACCTCCTAAAGGCTGTTAGGGTGTGCTTAGTTGGTATTAAGCTTGATTTTTGCAACCATGCGACAGGTTCGAGCCTCCATTCTTCTTTGATCAGGGTGTGAGTGAAAGAGTAAGGAGGGAGATTGCAATCTTTAGGGTCAAAGGGAATGTCTAGAAATTGGAAGTATATGAATGATAAATTCTCATTGACCCCCTTTTTCCATGTACTTTTTCTTATAGTGGAAAACAAGGGAAAAAAAGGAAAATTTAAATAAAAACCAACTTTTCCTTTAATACTCTCCAAATTCCATCCAATATGGCATGGGAATTAAGTAACCTCTGAACAACCAATCAAAAAGGTAGCTTCTAGACAAGGGAGGTGGAGGGGGAGGCAAATTAAATTTGCCTTGTATTTTTTTCTCATTCGACCATTAGTTTGCAAGTAAGGTACAAAGTTAAGCTTTGAATGATGGAACAAGCAACCGATATGTGTGAAGCATAGAAAAACAAGGCTTTCCTATGACTGTAGAATGGTACAAGTGAAGTTCGTTTTATTCACATTTGACTTGCGAGCTCACTACCCATGCTTGATCTAGAAGAAGTCCAAATTGTGGAGAGAAGTGGTCCTCCTTTATATTCTTGTAGTAAGGACCCATTTGACACTTATGGAGATGTCAATATTGTAGAGCATGTGAAAGATCCACCTCAGCTCATTCTCTTGGTTTCCAATTGAAATCTTAGAAAAGGAAAGGAACAAACATAGATTCTTGGAAAATATTCATGAAATTTCCTTTATTGTGTAGGAATTTCTTAGGAAACAAGCCTTCTTGTCTTATTGATTGTGAAACGAAGCATCAAGCATGTGAGATAATTCATCAAGGATGGCGAAACTGAATTTCTATGAGCTAATCGATTCCTTCTTGTAGAAACATCAACTTGTGCCTCGCATTACACTTTCTTGAAGCATTGTTACTCTTGCTAATTGAGACACTACCACCATGCGTCTGATGAGTCCATTTTAATGGACTATTATTACGCTTAAGTTAACTCTATTATTACATTTTATGTTTGTTAATAACCACATTAAGTCATAAAATGATTGCATGCATCATTACCTAAGTTTACATCTATTCTATCGCATTCTATAACTTAGTATGTAATTATTTTATGTTTTATTATTGTAGGAACAATTTTGCAAGAGACCAAGGGGGTGAAATAAAATTTTCCCTCCCCCAACAGCCGCCGACCTCAACAACACCTCCCCCAACAGCCGCCGGCCTCAACAAATTCAACAGCCGCCGGCTAAGTTTAGTAAGGGATTTTCAAATCCCTTGACTTGCGAATTGGGGGGGGGAGGAGATAAAAAAAGGGTGCCCTTGGCGAGAGGCCAGGGGTTTTCCTTTCCCCCTACGGGGATCATCTCCACCTTCCCCACCGTGGAAAGGGCATGCACTGTGGAACAAAGCAAGCACCACGCATCGCCAACCTCTCCAACACTGCAGCGCCCTCGCTCGCAACCACCACCGCCAGTCCCTCTCTGTTGTAGCAAGCCACACCTACCTGCTCCTCACCGCAGCCACCTTCAGTCCACCACAACCTTCACGCAGCAGTGGCACTGCCTCATCCTCTCCCACCGCACGTGCACGCCCGCAGACACCGCCTCCACAACCAACGCGCGTCTGTCCGTCTTCTCCCCCTGGCGGGGATCATCTCTACCTTCCCCACCATGGAGAGAGCATGCACTGTGGAGAAGGCGTGCATGGTGAATCCAGCCTACTTGCAAGCGCGCTCCAACCTCTCCAACACCACAGCCACAGGCTCCTCGCACGTGCATCCTCCCACCACGCGCCCTACAGGCGCACCACCATCCTCCCGCAGTACTGCCTCACCGCGCCCTTGCAAGCGCAGGGCAGTCTCCCCTCACATGCACTGCAGCCGCACCTTGCAAGCGCCCCCACCGCGCGCCTGCAACCGTGCCCGTGCAAAGCAGTCACCGCGCGGCCCTTCCTTCCTCTCTAGCCCTGCTACCGCTCCACCGCATGCCCTTGCAAGCCTGCCCCCCCTCATAGTGCCATTTCCATAGCTTCCACCGCCTGCCCACCGCAGGCAAAGGACCCCCCACCACGTGCAAAGGACCCCCTCACCGCGCTGCCCTCACCTCACCTGCAGGCAACCAAGCATGCCCGCAGGCATCCAAGCACGCCCACAGGCAGTGCATCGCCCTCGCGCGCTCTTGTGCTGCCCTCGCGCCCTTGTGCGCGTGTCCATCGCGCAACCGCACGCCCACAGGCAGCAGCTCTTTATCTTCTCCGTCAACAAGCCAGCGCTCTCCTCCACCGTCCGACCACCGTGTCACCACCATCGCAAAGCACTCGTCGAGGTGCACCATCCAGTCGACTCTCGCCGCCAACCACGCACGGCCATTCAAGCGAGGAAGAGAGAGGAGAAATCCTCTCTTTTTGCCCCAATTAAAATTTACATTGCATGCCATTACCACTTTAATATTATTATTTTATTCAGGTCACATTGCATGGATGCACTTATAGTTTCATAAATTTACTTAACTTGTGTTATGTGCATCATTCAACATTGAAATTCAAATCAAATTTGCATGTAAGTCAAATTTACATGATATGCCACTACACCTGCATCATATACATACTTTAGGGAGCTTGATTTCTAACGTGAAAATTGAATAAATAGCCTTGAACTTTTAAGGAAATTGCAAGTTCCATTTAGAGTAGCACATTCCTCGAATTGAAGTCGCGAAGTTGTCTTCAAACAGTATAATACTCTACTCGTGAATTTATTGGTTCTATTCCTCCCTATGGATGCGACATTTTTATTGTGGTTCAATTTGATATTTATTTTAATCTTTAATTGAGAGATTTTCCACCATATAAAACATAACGACATATCAATTTATTGTTATCATCTTCATAAATAAGCGAGAATCTCTCCGTCAAATGGCACCATCGTCGAAGAATCTGATAGGGTGACAGGCGCAGTAGAGCGACGACATCGACCTTGAATGACAAACACGGCGAGTGCGCACGACGGAGGCGATCTTTTTGGTGGACCTTGACACACCTGGAGGCCAGCAATAGGAGCATGTGGGCCTTGATGCCACGCACGTAGGCTTACGAAGGAGCATGTTTCTGATTTAGTCATTAAATCTGTTTATACTTAGATTTAGTTTAGATAGACATTAGAACTTAATTTCTGTCTTTTGGACCCTTGTCGGGTATTTTTGGAACGTGTTCCCAATGTTTCTTTATTTCTTATCACTCTTATATGTGGGAGTGTATTTTCGAGAGCGTGTTCCCATTTATTTAGATTATAGGATTATTCGAATTGTTTGAACTGCATGTTGGTTAGTTAGTTAGATTAAGTTTGTTTGCTTATTATTATTTAAAAAAAATATATTCGAATTACCTGCTAGAAGCTGCATATCTATAGGACGACCATCTAGAACTGAATGAGCAACATCTAGCTTTTCTTTTCGCATTGAAAACATCCTACATTGAAGAAAGCTGGAGTAAGGCACGTCTTTTTCTTAAGCATCAATTACCTGTCATGCATCTGTATTAAACCTAAATCTAAGACCATTAAAGTGCTTGAATCGAATTAATTCAGTGGTCACTTTAAAAATTGGGACTGCTAAGAGGTTAAACCTTAAAATCTGTGACTTAAAATTGTGTACAAAAGGATCTTGTTTGCGAGATTTTAAAATTCAAAACGCGAATGTGTGTTGCACACATGAGACACGGTGCACATCACATATAAGGTCACTAGATAAATTTCTACCTCTCCTCTTTTGCACCACAAGGGAAGTTAGTCGGAAATCAACAAGCCTATCCACCAAGTTACTTTGGTTCCTCGTGTGTGGGCTCGATTCGAGACTTCCATCCCTTGCGAGTAGGTTATAGGCACCAATGAAGGTTGGCCTAGGAAGTGTAACTCTTGCAAAACTTGTTTGGCCACCAACTGAACATTTAATTCTAAGACCTACAATCTACTAAAAGCAAATCCCACTGGATTTGCGTTTGTTTTGACAGCGATAGAACTCTCTAGGAAGTTTCTGCTTGTGTTCTAAATTCTTTTAAATCTTAAGAGAGTTAAAATTGTTTAGCTTATAGAAATGGATCACACTTACTCCTATCATTTAGATTATCAGAGTTAATACTTCCCATCTTTTAACCAGGATCCCATGCCCCGAGCGTATCCATCCTTTGATAGGTACATTGACAATTCATGGGATCATTCATATTCTTATCCTGGGAGTACTGGCCCGATAACTCCCACTTTGGAGCAAAGCCTAGGAGCGGGATTTTCCAACCCTAGAATCCCTACTTCTATGCAAACACCCAACCCTCCCACCCTTCATGATTTTCCGTATCGAGGTTGGACCGATACCCTTTGGCAACCAGAGCCTCAGATTAACTATCCTCCCTAACCTGATAGTAGTAGCCTCTCCTCTTTTATGATAGAAATGCAAAAACAGCAAAAGGAAATGATGGAATCTATGGGAGAGATGTTGAGGAATAGTCAACAATTAAACAAAGAAATAAGACAGCTTAGCTACGCTCTTCCCAATAATTCTGATCCCTACCCATACGACCGTGATCATGAAAATAATTCTGAGGGAGCCAATGACAATAGGGATCCCATTTTACGTAGCTATTACTTAGACTCTCCCAATGAGACACGGCCACTAGAGGAGAACAATCCTAGTCATTATCCACCCGAGCTTTATTGGAGTCAACAGAAAGGGAAGATGATACCTCTTGATGACCTTGACCCTAATGACAGTATTTTCCTTACCCCTGATAACCCGGGTCAACGTTGTATTGTTCCTATCACTTCCCCTATTTACCATCTGGTGGAACCCCATTCTACCCTTAGTGAGCCTACTCCTGACCCTCCACTTAGGGAATCAACACCTATCATTCAGCATCCTGAGAATTTAAATGCACCTAATGAAGGTGGCCCTAAGAGAATGGAGGATGAATTAGATCAATTTTTGTCTCAGGGATATAAAGAGTCTATTTCAAAGGACGAGGATGACCCAATGGAGGAACCCGGATTGAAAATCTAGAGTGAATCATAGGGGGATTATGTGTTACTTGAGGACTTGCCCCCTGAGGATATAAATAATATGGTGAAATTTGGATTCCTCCCTTCTTTCGATTTTGAGAATCATCCTCTGCAAAATTAGGAGTTGATATTGGAGGAAGGCAAACACAATAGCAAGAAGCCTAAGGGAGACTCTCGAGGACAATATGCATCAATTGAGGATTTATACCCCGAGAAGAACAACGAATTCAGTGATATAGGATTTCTCTATAACATTAAAGATGATAATCCTCCTAAAGATATGAAGGATAATGAAGTAGCACACGAAGTCCCCAGCAAGGATGTAATTGACAAGAAAGAACCCAGGGATGGATTTGCTGCTAATTCTGATCTCGCTACTTCACAAGAAATCCAACTGTCGTCTAAGCATGTTGTTCATGAGTCTACTAATGAGATATTGAATTCTATTCATGACTCATCTATTGTAGAGGAGCAGTTGGAGATTCACAAAATAATGAAGCTAGGTAAGGATGTGAAATACAAATTCTTATTGGGAATGGAACCTAAACAACCTAAGCCCTCTTTGGACTTAATAATTACCACCCAATCACTCAAGCAACCAGTAGGTTCCTTACCTAATCCTTGGCTCAAATCTCTACTCATTTACATTCTTTCCGAAGAACATATCAGGCCAGTACATCCTCGGGTAGAATGGCAAGTGTGGATTGATGCTTGTATTTTTAGTCTCACTATTCAAGGATTTGAAATAATAATGTTTATATCTTTTAAAACCCCTCCTACTTTGGAGGATCTTTGTTATCCTCCACTTATTCCGTTTCGAGAGGTCCCTTTTCATATTCCTTTTGTTATTCCTAGACCTCCCCAGGTAGCCAGCGAGGTTTTCTACTTTCATACCTTCTGGCGAAAATTTGGGATTACGTTGCATCATCAACTCACCAACATCCGTGGCTACCTATTTTCTAGGCCCGCGCTGCTACACATATTTTTAAGGTCTAACTTTTTCTGTCTAGAACCAGAATTACAGGTTTCTTATAAGTCTGGCTGTTGACAGAAAATGAAACTCTTGTTGGGAGGCAACCCAACGTTCTGAATAACACCGTCTTCAAGTGATTTCCTTCCTTTCTCCCCCTGTTTTAATTTTACAATGAGGATATTGTAGGATTTAGGCATGGGGGGATGCATTTTGCATTTCAAAAAGTATTCATGCATTTAGGTTAGCATATAAAAAAAAAATCTTTTCTTGAGCTGAATTGATTAGTCTCTAGCAAAATATCTTTGTCATGGAGGGTCATTAAAGATTTTTCTTCTTAAATTATTTCTTAAGTTTAGAATCCAGTACATTTACTTTACTTGCACGTAGATTGGGTAATGGATCTTTGAAGAAAACCAATAAACACTTTTAGTCTACTGAACCCTTGGACAGTTAATAAGGAGTTAGGTATACTATCTTCTAGTAGATCCACCCCATATTTGTGAGAAGAAAGTAGAGAGATTACTGGTGTGCTAAGTCTAGTGCAAGGACTCTTAAGTTTTGGACAATTAGATGATGATACTTCAGAGTTAGGCATAGTTTTCGCTCTCTGTTCCTATGTGCGTACTTTGTGTGAATTCCTAAGAGTCACCAAATAAGGTAGATACACAGAGATTGAGTCTTAATAAAGCTATGACTATAGTGGATGGTTACGACCGTCCTTCATAAAGTCCTTGGCTGAAGGAGGGTAATAGTGTCAAAGGTCAGAAATACGCCTGTTTTATCCATTCCTTCCCAGTGCCGAGAATAGGCACTTCCACCAAATAAGCCACACAATATCCTCTTGACCATCATCATCCCTAATAGTGCCTCATAAATAAAAGTCTGTGTCGTGTTATGTTGATTTATAAAGAAAGAAAAAGAAAAAGAAAAAGAAAAGAAAAGAAAAGAAGAAACAATTATATTATAAAAAAGAGAGAGAGAGAGGGAGAAAAGAAAAAGAAAAGAGTCCAAGTTTATAATTTTATCTTTGTAACATTGTTTCTGAGGCAACAAAAACACTATCGCGATCCACCAAATATGACCCATACCTACCTTTCAGTATTTCTGATCATCCAAATACTGGCTGAGGACTCTAACTTAGTTGCAGAGTTATTAGGACTTCAATTGAAGTGTGAATGCCATGTGAGGCCACCAAACAGTAAGTACACTTACTAAATCTTGCGAGGTTTGGGATCTCAGAAAGAAAAGAAAGAAAAGAGTGAGCGCCAAGGAACATCAGGAAAGCACAGTTGTTTAGCCTCTCTCCGAGTTGACTTGTTTAATAGTCTAAAGATCTAAAGTCTGTAGTACTAGATTACATGTAGCACCAGATGAGTGTGTGTCACCAAATACAAATCCATTCAATTCGATATCTCCTACCTAAGCCAAAAGCCGGGGTCAAATTACAGATTATCTTCTACTTTATCCCCGAAGGAAATAGTTGTCTATCCCGACAGAAATATTTACCAAGGGTGAAGTACGAACTCCCAATGCGAATTGACTTTTTACTTGGATCTGTTACCTAAGCTATTATCACTTCACATTTGTCTGGATCTCTAAAGTTTTGAAATAAGAAAAGAAGAAATCTTCTAATTACTTCTATTATTTTTCATTTTTGCTAGGGACTAGCAAATCTTAGGCATGGGGGTATTTGATAAGTCCATTTTAATAGACTATTGTTACGCCTAAGTTAACTCTATTCTTACATTTTATGTTTGTTAATAACCACATTATGTCATAAAATGATTGCATGCATCATTACCTAAATTTACATCTATTATATCGCATTCTATAACTTAGTATGTAATTATTTTATGTTTTATTATTGTAGGAACAATTTTGCAAAAGACCAGGGGGGTGAAATAAATTTTCCCCTCCCCGAACAACTGTTGGCCTCAACAAATTCAACAGTTGCTGGTCAAGTTTAGTAAGGGATTTGAAAATCCCTTGACTTGCGAATGGGGGGGGAGAAGATAAAAAAGGGGTGCTCTTGGTGAGAGGCCAGGGGTTTTCCTTTCCTCCTGTGGGGATCATCTCCACCTTCCCCACCATGGAGAGGGCATGCACTGTGGAACAAGCAAGCACCATGCATCGCCAACCTCTCCAACACTGCAGTGCCCTCGCGCGCAACCACCACCGTCGGTCCCTCTGTATTGCAGCAAGCCACACCTGCCCGCTCCTCACTACAGCCACCTTTAGTCCACCACAACCTTCACGCAACAGCGGCACTGCCTCATCCTCTCCCACCGCACGCGTGTGCCTAGCAACCAATGCATGCCCATAGACACCGCCTCCACAACCAGCGCGAGCCTGTCCATCTTCTTCTCCCCCTTGCGGGGATCATATCCACCTTCCCCACCATGGAGAGAGCATGCACTGTGAAGAAGGCGTGCACGGTGAATCCAGCCTACCTACAAGTGCGCTCCAACCTCTCCAACACCACAGCCACAGGCTCCTCGCACGTGCATCCTCCCACCGCGCGCCCTGCAGGCACGCCACCATCCTCCCGCAATACTGCCTCATCGCGCCCTTGCAAGCGCAAGGCGGTCTCCCCTCACACGCACTACAGTCGCACCTTGCAAGCACCCTCACCATGCGCCTGCAGCTGCGCTCGTGCAAAGTAGTCACCGCGCGGCCCTTCCTTCCTCTCCAACCCTGTACCCTGCTATCGCTCCACCCCAACCTCCACCGCGCGCCCTTGCAAGCCTACCCCCCCTACAGCGCCACTACCACAGCTTCCACCACTTGCCCATCGTGCGCAAAGGACCCCCTCACCGCGCTGCCCTCACCGCACCTGTAGGCAGCCAAGCACTCCCGTAGGCAGTGCAGCGCCCTCGTGCGCTCTTATGCTGCCCTCACGCACCCTTGTGCGTGTGTCCATCGCGTAGCCGCACGGTCGCAGGTAGCAGCTCTTTATCTTCTCCGTTAATAGGCTAGCACTCTCCTCCACCGTCTGATCGCCGCCGGCCATCTTCAGCAGCCGCGTCACCACCATCGCGAAGCACTCATCGAGGTGCACCATCCCGTCGACTCTCGCTGCCAACCACGCACGGCCGTTCAAGCGAGGAAGAGGAGAAATCCTCTGTTTTTACCCCAATTAAAATTTACATTGCATGCCATTGCCACTTTAATATTATTATTTTATTCAGGTCATATTGCATGGATGCACTTATAGTTTCATGAATTTACTTAACTTATGTTATGTGCATCATTCAACATTGAAATTCAAATCAGATTTACATGCAAGTCAAATTTACATGATATGTCACTACACCTACATCATATACATACATTAGGGAACTTGATTTCTGACGTGAAAATTGCATAAATAGCCTTGCACTTTTAAGGAAATTGCAAGCTCCATTTAGAGTAGCATATTCCTCGAATTGAAGTCGCGAAGTTGTCTGCAAACATCATAATACTCTACTCGTGAATTTATTGGTTTTATTCCTTTCTGTGGATGCGACATTTTTATTATGGTTCAATTTGATATTTATTTTAATATTTGATTGAGAGATTTTCCATCATATAAAACACAGCGACATATCAATTTATTACTATCATCTTCATAAATAAGCAAGAATCTCTCTGTCAACGTTTACCCATAAAGATCTACTCAATTATCATAGGAAGCAACCCCATTTCTACATTCATATAGGTGGATGATCGTCAAGTGTATATTAAAGTTCTATTTGCCACCTAATATTAGGCTATGATATCCATTAAGACCTCACAAACCTCATAATTCTATTGCATTGTACACCATAAAGACAAGTGGATTTTTTCCATATATGAATCCTTTTTCTTATGCCTTAGTTCAAAGAAGGCTGAACTCCCTCAACTTTCAACAAAGGAGAGAAAATCAGAAAATCCAATGGATTGAAAACATGATCCACAATTTTGGATAACTCAAAATAATTTTTTATCAAAAAACTAACTTCAATACAGGACATAGAGGGGTTAGATATCATTAACCTTCCTAAATGACACACCCATTCCCAAGAGTCTTCCAAAAATTTGCATCTCTTTGAAAATTACAAGTACGAGTACAATAAGTAAAATATGATTACAAAGAAATGATAAACAATGTGCTTTTAAATCCATTCACACACTAACGTATTCGTTGTGATGGATAAGTTGAATACACCAATAAGGGTCATTTTTCTTGTGTTTCGTATTTGGGATTGAGTTGTATTCATGTCATTGTTTTATTTGAAAGTAGAGTGAGCAGTAGTTGCATATTATATATAGGTTAATCGATTTGTTTTAAGTAAGAATTTAAGATAACATCATAAATAAACTATCCCAACAATCTCCTCAGTTCACCGTAACCTATCCAACCCTTTAACCCAATTACAGACAAAGGCTAACAAGAAATTTTATACTCGCCATTATTTTATTTTGTTGCTTCATCTAATGTTATTCTCTGATCTTAATGGATAATGATGTATATGTATAAGCATCTCTCGTTCTTCTTGACGAGTACTATAATTTCACATATTTTACTGCTACTTGACTACGAATTCGCTCACATTTGTTTCCTATTTTAAAGTGTAATTGCACACACACACACATATATATATATATATACACACGTACAGACGTACATATGACACAAAGAAATTAACTGCTTCAATCAATTCCAAACACCTGAAGAAACGTCTTTTATATTTCTTCTGTGGTGCTTATGAACGCATCATACTTCAGCTTTTTGTGCCTTACCACCGTATATTTTTCTTTCATGAAATTATAGATTCTGCAGGACCTTACTTGAAATAAATGCATGTGATCAAATCGATCGCTTCCTCTTCTAACGTTTGTTTATTGTGGCAATGGTTGCAGATGCTGACGAATTTGCTGATCCACAAGAGCACATAATTCTACTGATCCACAAGATCACATATGATGTTTTAGCAGGCAGAACTTTAAGCATTGTCCTTTATCCAAAGATCCAAATTAATTAAGATGTCACCGGAAGCTTGTGACCATCCTTCAGAATCCAAATGGAGGAGAGTTGTCCATGGGGGAATGCAACCAGGATTTGATGACAACCACCATCAATGATTCTTTCCTCAAGATGCCGAAGTTATAAAAAAAAGAGCTGTGTGGAAGTTTATGCTAGAATGTGTCTCAATTTATTAATACCCTCTACGTTGTACAGAATCAATACTAGCTCTGGACATTTGGTCTTATAGTTTTAGACTTATTAATCAGTTCTTTTATATATAAAGAAAAAGTATCTTTTAAGTACGGTAGTTAAACGATTTAAAAAGAGTCTATAATTATATCTATTCGATGATATTCTACATCGATGAAAAGTTGAAAATTATTGCACAATTTAAACGATGGTTTAGAAAATCACTCGTCTTGTTTGGATTGTGTTCAATCAGTTATTATATTATTTCTGAAAAGTGTCTTTCCACGTAAATGACGAGTTGTATTAAAAATTTATTCATATACCATTTTTGTAATATAATTAACTAAGTTTGTATTACAAACAACTCTAAGTTATTACTTGTATTAGAATTACACATGTAGTTCTAATAAAAGTCAACTTTTACTTGTAATGTAAATTTTTTCACCTCTATTATAAAGAATACTTTTAATACAAGTTTGTATTATAAGTAATTTTGAGTTGTTACTTATATTACAACTATACGTGCAGTCGTAATACAAATCAGTTTCAGTTATAATAGAAATTTTAACACTTCTATTACAAAGAATACTTGTAATACAAGTTTGTATTACAAATAGTTTTGAGTTATTACTTGCATTACAACTACATGTATAATCGTAATACAAGTAAGTTTTCACTTGTAATACAAATTTTAACATTGTTATTATAAGAAATACTTGTAATACAAGTTTGAATTACAATCACTTTTGAGTAATTACAACTACACATGTGATTTCCTTTTGTGTAAGTAATTTAATATTTTGTCTCCGCATTTGAAATAATTCATAATTGATTCGTATATTTAGAAAGCATCATTAATGATGGAAAATTTTCAATTACAAAAAAGAAAGTTTGTTGTTAATATATAGTGTAAAATCACTATGTTATTTTTGGTGGTTTCTTTATGGAACATTGGATTTTAATCAAAAGGTGTAGATTTGATACTTTTTTTGCCTATTTTGAACATTGTGCTCATAGGATCTATCACCCCCCTCCCTCCCTCTCTCTCTCTCTCTCTCTATATATATATATATATATATACACACACTACTTTTAAGCTTCTTTTCAATCATGTCCTTGAGATTTTTCTTTTTGAGCAGTGGATTGTATGTATGTCTCGCATCCAATACACTACACATTGGCCATATTTCATGCCTTCTTCTTGTTTAGATGTGCATGGCACTTCATGCCATCTTCGAGCTGCACCTTTTGTTGTTTGTTTTGTTCTTTGGTCTCCTTGTTCACAACAAAGAGTTTTAACGACGTTTATTTGACTGTTAGGCAATGATAATTGTACACATGAATGTACATAGAAGTGTACACTCAGGTACTGAAAACATAACATCTTCCGTACCACATGACATGTTATGGGTCGTGTGATCCCTTTTTAATAAGGGGGGATGTCACTGCGTACACTTCCATGTCCATAAAGAGTTTTCCCTTCTTTTTCCGATACTGTAATCAAATATATGTTTGGATTGGAGAAAGAAAAGCTACTTGGCAGCCAAAGGTGAAGCAACATCATGGTAGACTCATGACCAGGGATGTTAGAAAAAAAAACCAAGATGTATATCGTTAATTTTAAGGATTTTTACATGGTTATCATTGAATTGCATATATTATTATTAATGTCACTGAAAAGTAGGACTCTTTTACAGAAATGTCACTTGGATTAAGTCCATTTAATTTGAATTAAAGAATGTTAAGCCCCCTTTCCCTCCTTCCTCCCCTACCATCCTCTCAACACTATGACCACCATCACTGCTAAAGCAACAACAGCAACACAACAAGCAACAACAACAATAGTAGCAACAACACAAGCAACACTACCACCACCACCACCAACAACAACACTGACAACTATAGCAACAACAACAACATCATCATCAACAATAGCAAAAAAAGCAACAACAGTAGCAACACCACCACCCATGGAGACACAGCAACAACAGCTGCAACAGAAGCTTGTGAGGACCTCCTCTCCCTCCTCCAAACCGCCACCGTCCACTCCTCCATCTAGAATTTCACACCTGTCGATGAGCTCGATCCCACACTAGTCGAGGTTGACAACAACATCAAGGCCCACAAGCCCCTCCCTTCCTTTAGACCCCTCTGCCACGCTTTCTCCTTCCCTTGCCTCCCTTCCTCCCCCTTGCCCTCTTCTCCATCTGTGCCTTCCTCTTCCTTTATTGCAAAGACATGGTACCCATCTTGGGAAACCTCCTTCTCTGCCTCCCCATCATCCCCCTCCTCGCTAGAAGGTGGTGCCTTTGCCACTCTTTCCTCTCTTCCCACCACCACAACAAGGGCTACCCCTCAAGGATGAAGCTCTCCCTCTCCTCAAGCCTTGCATTCTCCTTTCTCTCCATCCACATCATCCTTGCCCTTATCGCATAGGGGTCCAAGGGAAAAACCCTCAAGCAACTCACCTCCTTCCTTCGCTTCGACACCCCCTCCGACCTTGGCTCCCAGTTCGTCGTCATTGACCTCACTAACACCTCCCCCTTCAATGGACCTACACTCTTTCGCCAACAATGTGTGGATTGACTAGTCCTTATCCCTCAGACCCTCCTTCAAGGAGGCCACCTCTAGGAGCGTTAAGGTCTAGGGGAAGGAGGTGAAGGACAATGGTGGGGCGGGGTTCGAGGAGACGAGGTTGTCGAAGATGGTGGAGGTGGAGAAGTTGAAAGATGATATCCCTAATAAATCCCATCCATTTGATCTATCTTCAAAAATAAATTAAATCACCGCAATTCATTTTCCTTCATGATTAATATTTATAACTTAACTCAAGTTAATTTTTTTCTAACCTTAATTAGTGAACTAATGAAGAGACGGAATGACATTTACATTAACTACATAAATTTTACAATAACATTAACAGCAATATATGCAATTTAGTGATAAAAAAAATAATATGAATGATTTTTGATAACATCTATATAAAAATATATTTTTTAAATTATTTATTTCTCGTCCAAAAAGAAGTTTACTGCAACTTCTCACGAAGAAAGTCGACGCGTAAGGATTTAGCTGACCATTTTCTTCTCCCGAACTGTCCTGTAAAAAGACTGACATTCTCTCAATGCTGAGTATTGAATAAGAAAAGGGAAAAAACAAAGAGCCATTAGACCTTAACTACTTGTATTTGTTAGTTCTTTGCATAAAAAAAAAAAAAAAAAAGGTTGTATGTGTTGGTTGAATTTTCGGAGTGTTGGTATATCATATCGAAAGGTATGTGTTGAGTTAGTAGTATATTCCCTCCGTTAGTTAAGTGGGAAAAGGTATTTTGTTAAGAGGTAAGTAGAAGCGTAGATTTGATGACAGTAAGCGGAGAACCATGAAGTATAGATTATTTATTTTATATTAGATATTTGGTTGATTTTATTTTTTTGGTTGAGCAGTTGGAGAAATACTGATTTGATGTGCCGCGGTAAGTAGGTAAGTGGAACGTGTACTTAACTTGTTTTATATTTTATGTTGGCATGGATTTTTCTGGAACATCGTAATTTATTAGAAATCTCACGTACCATTTTTTTTTGTCTTTTTCTTAGAAATCCAAATAGATCAGGGAACGAAGAAATTACAAACACTGATGATTAAAAATCTGCCGGCAATATGATATTGTCGTTACAAATTCTGTCCAATTGCTTCGCGTATTGCCTTATTATCATCGATATTGCACACCGTCGGCGGTTAAAATAACTGCCGACAAAATGATATATCTCGACAGCTTTTTATAAATCGTCGACGATATGTACATCCTTGGCGGTTCTGATGCCTGCTAAGGAAGATATCATTGATGGCTTCTAACGTAATTGTCGACAAAATTTAACCTTGACAGGTTAAAACCGTCGGCATAACATCGAGTTCGTAGGAGAGGTGATCGTGATTTCGTTGATGGTTGATTTTTGAAAATCGTTAAAAAAATGTAACCGCGATATAATATTCTGCGACACTATTTGTCAACAGTCCTAAGCATATTGTCGACAATGTTTGCCCGTAACCAATGCCTAATATTCTTGTGATTTGATTGGGGTCCTGGTCCAATGGTTCCCAAATTTATTCTCAAGTAGGCAAGGAGGATCCATCGTGGTTGAAGAGAGAGGAGATAACGGGTATTGTAAGAAAATTTCTACACATAATTAAATTTTTATAGTGTTGCCGATATTTTCCGTATATAAATTAGTATTATAATAACATGACACATGATAAGAGATTGAGGAATGTGTCTCTTAAGATACAATAAGCCATTTGGAGCCCAAGTTTGTGAGTATTGGAGAAACCCATTGATAGGGGTAAATAAATGTATATGTGTTTCTTTATATTTCATAAAGACTATTGTAATTGATTACTAATTGAAATATTTCTTTCTTGTAGTCATGAAGAACAAATCTAATTATAAAGATTTGTTCTGTCCTGAACCTTTAAGATGTCTGGACTGTTGGTCAGATGTGTAGATCCCTTCCCAGACGTCTGAAAATTGAAAATTTTGGTACGAGCCTTCGCGTCTGCGTGCGGGCTGCGCGCAGACAGTACCTCTCTTCTCTCCTCCATCCGAACCCTAACACCCCTTTATAAAGCCCCTCACCCCCATCCTCTCTTCCCCACTTCACCCCAGCCACCTTCTTCCCTTCCTCTCCACCACAGTGAGAGGAGCGAGCTCGAGAGAGAGCGCAAAAGCGGCGACGAGGAGGAGAGGTGGCGTGAGGAGAGGAGTAATCGCTGAGCTACGACGAGATCGTGTTTTTTTAAAAGGATATTTGTTGCAGTATATTTGAAAATATCGTATAAATGATTATCAATTTTTATTACTTGAAATCCAAAAATATTCCGAGGTCGAACTCAGTGAGCAAATTGGTATTTAGAAGCCAAAAATCACAATCTCAAATTTCTACTTGAAAGATGTTCAGTAATAATGTAATGAAGATAAATGCTAGAGAGAAGAAATGTAAAAAGAAATAGATTTTCTCTTTTCTTTCTTCTTTTCTTCTCTCTTTCTTTTTCTTCTTTCTCTGTCTTTCCTTTCTCAGACGTCTGATTCTTTGAATCAGATGCCTTAACTGATGACTACTACAGTGCCGAGCCTTCTTCTTCTTCCTTCCTTCTCCTTGGCTTTTGCCTCTCTGTCTTTGGCCTTCTTCTCTTTTTTCTTCTGCTTTCTTCTCTTGGCTTTCCTCTTTTCTTCTTCTTCTGGCTTTCCTCCTTGGCTTCTTCTTCTTCTCTTCTTGAGCTGCTGCGCCTCCTTCTTCTTCTTCTTCGGCTCCTTCCTCTACCTTCTTCTTCTTCTTCTGCTTTCTGCGGCTAAGTCCTTCCTTCAGCTGCTCTCTGCTGCGCCTCCTCCTCTTCAGCAGCACCTTCTTCTCCCTTAGCTGCTCCTTCCTTCTTCTTTCCCTGCACACAGAGCGAAGCAAAACCTACCCCTACCCTCCCCGCGTCTCTCTCTCTCTCTCTGTTTCGCTCTCAGGACAGCTCTCCCAGAGCCTTCTCGGGTTATCGAGTCAGGTATGTGTGCCCAGGACCAGGCCCACCGGCGTGTAGTGGTGGGCGAGGAGTGCACAGGTAGTCGGGTCAGGCCAGGTCCGCGGAGGTGTGGGTCGCGGACGAGATCAGGTCGGGTGAATGGGACCTCACCCTGTGGATCTGAGGCGACAAGGCTAATTCACAAATTCAATTTAAGTGGCGCCTCCTGCTTATCAGCTTCCGAGGTGGGACTAAATGTCCCACCTTCATCTCGCGCACGCCCGCAGCAAATGTCATGCTCGATTGCAGCAGATGCAAGGGGCTTCAGCGCCAATCGCTTGGCTGGGGTTGTGCACGAAGGGCTTCCATGCGACCTGGGGCACTTCACCTGGAGCGGAGAGACTTGGAGGAGCTTCCCAAGCAAGCTCCTTGCTGCGTCAATGGAGGTGGAGAGGGTCGACACCTGTCAACACAAATACGGCCTCACGGCCCTATCAAAACACTCAGCAGGCTTCACCGTGACACAGCGAAGGTGGCCCGGTGGTCGACGTGGCACAGGGTGGCCTGGGCGTGCGTGCCTAGGTCACCCTGTGGTTGTGTAGGTGGGTGTGTTCGAGGGGCGTGTTGGGAGCGTGTGCGGTGAATGGAGAGGAGGGAAATGATCAGTGGACGGTGGCGGAGCTTCTGAGGGGCTTGGCGACGTGGATGGAGGTGTGGAGCGGCGGGCACACCTCGTCGGTGATCTAGTCGAAGGTGGAAACGATGGTGGTGGTAGTGGCAGTTGAGGGGTTGAAAATAGAAATTGATAAGGGGGAAATGAAGAGTAGAGGTAGAGGAGCTTAACTGAGGGACTTGGAGCGAAGGGGGGAGGCAGAGGGAGAGCGGAGGGTGTCTGCCGTCGCTGGAGACGAAAGCCCTGTGGTGAAGAAGTGGCGACGAGGAAGAGGGTCGAAAGGGTGTGCGCTGGTACGGCGCGGCGCGGAGGAGCACAGCAGAGACGACTTGGCCACTGGTATGGTGGCAGAGTGATGAAATGAGGGAGCGAGAGTCTCCGGAGCCTGCGGGCTGTTGGCCGGAGGAGGAGGAGATGAATTTGGGGGGATTTCTCTGGCCAAATTAGGCTTCTAGGAAGCGGAGGGACCTGGGCTTCCTTAAATAGGCACGGGTAGAGGGAAGAGTCACATGGAAGCGGCAGGAACACCATGCCGGAAGAGATCCATACCTCTCGAGCGTTCGCGTGAGAGGGATGAGACGATTCAGGGTATGGGGAGCTACTCATGCAGTAGGGGGCTTAACAGGGAGCTCCCCTTTCAAATCTAGGAGTAGCTCCCCATGAAAATGAGGAGAAAACCTCATCGCAAAGTCGTCGGCGGTATGGGTCCCTGCTGCGATGGTAGAGGGACCAAAATGAAGAAAGTGACGAAGAAGTTGAGGGGGTATTTGCAAGGATTTCCAAAAGTTAAGGGTCTTAATGTAATTTGGTGGATCAAATTGCAAAGTAGGTCAAGATGACCTTCCCTTAGGTCCAAATTTTGATATAAACCTAATTTGGACCTAAGGAATCCAATGGTAAAGTTGGATTTTATGTTTTACCACGTTTGACTGGATATTTTGCATAAAAATCTAAATTAGGTCAAATATTGGGCTTAGACCCCAATCTAGGTCAAAATAGGTTCCAAATGCCAAATTGAAGGTTATAAACCCTAGGGGATATTTTTCCATGAATTTTAGAGGGTTTAGTTGATTTTTATCTTACCTGGAACCTTGTGAATTTAAGTAGGTTTGTTTTAGGGTTACAGAATGTCATTTAATTCCTAAATTTCACAATAACCCTTTTCTGACAGAACTATCACACTTTTTCTCTTATTAAGTCCAATTAACCTATGTCTAGACCCTTAGAAATTTCGTTGATGCACTGTAATGGTAAAATTACAGTTTTACCCCTTGTTTCATGTTCCTTCCCAGATTAGTGATCCCTTGAATTAAGCCTTTCTCTTGGTTATGTAGAAGCTTTTGTTCACTTTGTTAGGTCAAAATATGATAGTTGGGGCTCATGATGAGGTTCTCATCAAGGAGGAAGATCTTGAGCTCGTGATCTCGTGGGGGCTCGCCGAAGGACACACAGCCGAAGCGGCACGTGTGGGAGGAGGAGCACGTCGGGGGAGACGTCCCCGACACTTGCTGCAGCCGGAGCTGCAGGCGAGGAGGCGAGGCCGCGGTGCACGCGGTGAGGGAGAACAGCAGGTCTCTCTGATTCTGGGATTTTTCCAGAATCAAACGTCTGGCATGACATCCAGACGATGGGGCAGACGTCTGGTGACTACACCGGACATCTGAAAGCAGCTTTTCGCGAAGGTACGTTCCTTTTGCGGATACGACCATGCAGGCCGTAGCGCAGCCTCGATCTGCATGGCTAAAAGCGGTTGATTTGCCTGTCACGTGCAGAGATAGCTTCGGGAAGGCGCGGGACACGCCCTCCCACACGTTTCGGATGTCTGGACAGCTTACCAGACGTCCGGAGGAGAGGTCGGACGTTTGGAGCTGGGTCTAGACGGTCAAGAAGAGGTTCTGGACGTCTGAGGTCAACGCAGAACCTGAGGTGAGTTTTTAGTTACTTTCAAGACGTCTGGACCTTATGCCAGACATCTGATTTAGGTCTGCAGTCTTGTTTTTGACCCATTTAGGATCTGTTTGAGGTCCATTTTACGCAAACAAGATATCGGTGTTTTCCTTGTGAGTTCCTCTACTTGTTAGAAATCCTCATATACTATTCTAAATGTTCCATTGTGGTACGTTCCTTAGTATATGATCGGTTTGGGATCGACCGGTTTGATTTTATTTTATTACTCGAATACAAAAATTCTCCGAAGTCAAACTCAGGGAGCAAGTTTGATTCTAGAAGCATAGAAAATCACAATTTACAATAATACACTGTTTCACAAAAGGAACTAGAGAGAAATAAAATATTTTTTCTCTTTTTCTTCTTCTCTCTTTCTCTTTGTTCTTCTTTCTGTTCTTCTTTCTGTCTTCAGATGTCTGATTCTAGGAATTAGATGCCTTAAGTAGCCACTTGCTATAGTGCACAGGTTCTTCTCCTTTCCTCCTGCTGCTCTTCTTCTCCTTGGCTTTTTCTTCTTCTCTTCTCTTCGGCTGCAGCTTCCTCCTTTGGCTTCAGCTCTTCTATTTCTTCTGCTTCTGCTCCTGCTCTTTCTTCGTTTCCTTTCTTCTTCTTCAGCTTTTCCTGCTTGGTCTTCTTGGCTTCTTCTTCTTCTTTCTTGAGTTGCGTCTCCTTCTTCTTCAGTTTGCTTCTCCTCTTCCTCTTCTCCTGCTTCAGCTCCTTGGTGCAGCTAAGTCCTCAGCCACTCCTTCCTTGCTTCTTCTGCTTCCTCTTCTTCCTTCTTCTTCTTTAGTTCCCTGCACAGGCATATGGTTAGGAAAAACCTAACCCCTACCCTCCCCGCGTCTCTCTCTCTCTATTTCACTCCAGGGTTCGCTCTCCCAGAGCCTACTCGGGTATGCAGGTCGGGTAACGTGCCTGGGACCAGCCCCACCGGCGTGCGGTGGTGGGCGAGGTGTGCGCAGCTTAGGCAAATGGGTCGGGCCAGGTCTGCGTGGGGTGGTCACAGACGAGGCCGGGCGAGTGGGTGAGAGGGATCTCACCCCGTGTGACTGAGGCGATAAGCCTTAGTAACTTTTTCCCTTTATGTGTCGCGGGGCGCTTGAAAATGCCCGAGGTGGGACTAAACGTCCCACCCTTCTGCCTGTGCGCCCGCAGCAGCAAACGCGAGCAAATTGCCACTCCAGCCGAGGTCTTCGCTGCCAATTGAAGACCTGGAGTTGTGTGTGGAAGTCTTCCGCGCAACCTGGGTGCGTCTCCTGGAGCTGGAAGGGCTTGGAGCTGCTTGTGAACTTGCTCCAAGCTCAGCGTCAATGGCGGCGGAGGTAGGAGACCTGAAATCAGTAAAACGGCCTCTCGGCCATGTCAGGACGCTCGGCAAGCTTCGCCAGAGCACGACGAAGTTACTGCGGGGGTCAGCGTGGCTCAGAACGGCCTAAGCGTGCATGCCCAGGTCGATCTAAGTCCGTGTGAGTGGGTTTGTTCGGGGAAGGGTTTCAGTGAGTGGTGCGGTCGGTGGAGGGTTGCGAGATGATTAGTGGGTGGAGGTGAAGCTCAGGGATCGGTTGGCGAGGGGTGGAATTGTCTGTGATGGTGAAATGGCCTCGCCGGAGTTGGTGGTCGGAGGTGGAGATGGCGATGGTGGATAGTGCTGTCGAGGAGTCGAAATAACCAATTGATAGAGGGAAATATAAAGGAGATTAAGGAGAGCTTAACTATAAGTCTAGAGTGAAGGGGGTGTGTGAAGGTGGTGAGCGGCCGGTGCTACCATCACCGGAGACGAAGGTGCCAGGGGGAGAGAACGGCAATGAGGAAGAGGGGCTGGAGGGCGCCTACTGGTACGGCATGGCGCGACGGAAGACGGCGGAGATAGGGCGACAAGAAAGCAGAGGGAGTGTCACCAGAAGCTCTGGCAGTTGGCTGGAGTTGGTGTGAGACGAATAGGAGGGGAGATCTCAGGCCAAATGAAGCTTGAGGGATGCGGCAGAGGGTGTCGCTCCTTATATAGGCGAGGGATGGCCTGGAGGTGCGCAAGAGCGGTGGGAAAAGTCTCGCCGGAGACATGGCAGACGGAGACCCATACCTCTCGCGCATTCACATGAGAGGTATGGCGGTCGACAGGGCATGGGAGCCGACCCATGCGGTAGGGGACATCGCAGAGAGTCTCCCTTTCAAATCTGGGGCCGGCTCCCCATGCATGCACGGCGCCATCCTCCGCGCAAAGTCACCGGAGGTATGGCCTGCGCAACGGTTGGCAGAGGGACCAGATTGAAGAAAACGACGGGAAAGATAGGAGGGTATTTGTAAGAGTTTCAAAAAGTTGAGGGTCTGAAAGTAATTTTGAGGACTAAATTGCAAGGTGGTTCAAGAAGACCTATCCTTAGGTCTAAATTTTGGTACTAACCTAATTTTAGCCTAAGTAATCTAATGGTGAAGTTGGATTTTAGGTTTGACCACGTTTGACTGAATATTTTGCATAAAAACCTAAATTAGGTCAAAAATTAGGTATGATCCTCAATCCAGGTCAAAATAGGTTCCAATGGCTAAATTGAAGGTTCTAAACCCTAGACGATATTTTTCCATGAATTTTAGAGGATTTAGTTGATTTTTATCTTACTTGGAACCTCGTGAATTAAAGTGGGTTTGTTTTAGGGTTACAGAATGTCATTTAATTCCCAGATTTTGTCATAACCCGTTTCTGACCAAACCATCCCACTTTTTCTCTTATTAAGTCCACTTGACCTGTGTCTAGACCCTTAGAATTCCCGTTCATGCACTGCAATGGTACAATTACAGTTTTACCCCTTATGTAATGTTTTATTCTCAGATTAACAATTTCCTGATTTAGGCCTTCCCTCAGGTTATGTAGGAGCTTTTGTTCAATTTATTAGGTCAAAATGTGCTAGTTAGGGTTCATGATGAGGTTCTCATCAGTATAGGACTTCGATCGATTGCGGGTTCAGGGCTTGCTGAGGCATGTGAGCCTGACGTTCGAGCCCCCAATACTCTCCGGTTGTCTAGTAGAGTGGTCTATCCCTAATTTAATTTTAAAATCAGAATGCATATGTGAATTAGATAACTAGAAACCTAAGATGTTGCATGAATCCTAGGACAAGAAGTACTTGCACTATTTGTATGCGTGTTTGAAATTGCAGTCTTAAATGAATGAATAGAAATGTGAACAACTGCCTGTTAATAAACAAGAGTTGCCTGTGAAATATAAAATGCCTGTGCTAGTTATACAGTTACCTGTGACATTACTTGTTGTATATGTTAAATGATGGAAATACGAGCTGCATGTGTATAATTTGAGAATGGGAATGCGAATGATGAAACCTAGTATGGAATGGCATGAGAAATACAAGCATGAACCCTACGGGGAATTAGGAGTTGAGCTCCTGTGAATAAATGCAATGGATCTGGAAATGTAGTGGGAAGTGTGCTGGCCCTTGAGTACGTGGTCCCAAGGAGAGCGACTGTCCCCTGTTTAGTGTAGAGCAGAGCTAGCCGCCTTTGGGTTGGGACCCGGGGTTAGGATTGGCCACTCTACACCGACTTCTTGGCCCTCGCGTACACTGTACCGGGGAGAGCTACTAGTGTAGGGAGAGAGCTAGCCACCCCACGGGACCCGGGGTTTAGCTAGCCACCCTACACCGACTTATTAGGCCCACTGGGCAAACTAGGGTAGTCAGACAAGGGTGTGCGGACTGTGGAGGGACAAAACCCTTATTTGGTTCTGAGGGGCTAGACCCCTGTTACTAAGAGGGCTAAGCCCTATACTGTTCCGTGCTGTACTTTGGGCGTACTTGTTAACGGAAACGACTGACCACGTGCCAGTGCAAGTTAGCTACCCGTGAGCTTATCGCGCGTGCCGTAGTCACTGCTACGTCTGTCCATGACCTTGGGGTGGTTGACTGGGTGTAGGATCACCACGGGAGACTCTCGGCTAAAAGAGCACTACGTGCGCCTTCTACTCTTCGGAAAAGACTGCAATCAAGATCGTTCCCACGATGAACATTCAAGATCAAGAAAGAGATCTGAAAATATAAACCAATGGGTGAAAATGAATAACTTGTAAAATAAAGTAATTGGAGTAGATAGCTACCTGTTAGCTTTTACTGCTTTAGTTAGTTGGTTACCACTCTACTTAGCGTTCGCTGACTTTGTTACTCATAACCCTTTTCAAGTCCAGGTGTTGAGCAGCCCGAGTCACCGGCTGGAGAGGGTGCTGGGACCAGTAGAGCCCAGTAGCAATAGTCTTCTTGTTGTTGTACTTTCTTTTGTTAGTGAGTTCAGACTCTTGTTACTGTTTACGTTCTGTACTATATTTTCGCTTTACTATTGTGGTGGTGATATGTACTGTTAGCAACTTTTACTTCCTTTACTACTGTACTTTTTTACTGTTAGTTACTTAGCATAGTGAATGTGGTTTACTTTCCTGCTTTTTGGTTATTTTTTGTTGGACAACTGGGTCTTGGGATTAGTTGAGTCGAGCCGATCTCGTGTCCTGTAGGGATTCAAAAATTGGGTCGTAACACCAATACAGCTCAAGCTCCACTACAGAGCCACTATTTGGGTTGATTGAGTATAAATGAAATGAAGATTAAATATGAGTACATGCACATTACCATCTACTTTGACAACATACATGTTAGAAGTTTTGATAACTTAAAACTTTTATCACATGTGATGAAAACCATTTAATTATAACTTTAGAATAATTTATGTATGATCATTCTTAGCATAATTTGAAATATACGTAGGATCATATGATGAATTTAATTCTTCTTCCTGATGTTACAGACAAGAACTTTGTGATCAGTCAGCTCTCTATGACACCAAAGGACGTATTAGGATCGTTACATCACTCGAGCATGGAGGTTTTATTCCTAGCATGAGAGGAAAGGATTGTTATCTTCAATTGTTGTTGACCAATTGAAGACACAAGTGGAGGTGCTAACTTATCGAGATGAGGAGATCAAACAAAAGTAGCTCGACAACGTAACCTCCCAATTGGAGCAAGCTACTAAGTTGGTTATGTTAGAGAGTTGCCAAATGAAGCAACAGAGTCAATAATGCGATAAGGTGGATTAGAGCGTCCTTTCTTTCACTTCACACCTAATTATCTAAATGATAAAGATATGAGTCGGTCTAGGATCGATGGCATATGTGTTATTACATAGTGTAATATACTTTATAGGTACATTTTAAGTTTATATATATATATATATATATATATATATATATATATATATGGTGATTATTTATAGTTTACATGTTCAATGTATATTTTTTTTGTTAATTAATGATTGTATGCTTGGTTTTAATTAATTTGTGTAATGGTAATTATATTTATACATATATTTGTTATACGGGTTTGTGAAAAATCACAAAAGTTAAATGCATATATAAAAATATGTATAAAATTTGTCACCAAAAACATATGACATGGGTTTAGAAACGTCACAAAAGGTTATTAAATCGTTGTCATGAGCATGTGAAAAAACTTGTAAATAGTTGTTAATGCTATATCGTTTGCGACGGTCACTACAAAATCATCGCATAAATAATTCGACGATGGCTGGTCAATCATCGCCAAAAGTTTAACTAATTTTATTCACGCTTTTTCAATCTTGTAGCGACGGTTATAGGACCGTCATCAATTCGCTTTGACGATAGTTTTAAATCGTCACCATAAACTTCTAGCTTTGATTAAGTACGTCAAAAGATCATTTATTGGGTGGTGGGTGGAGCGAACTATTGACGATGGTTTTCAGTAAAAAAAAATCGTCACCAAAAAGTCTTGGAGACAACTTTTGGTGAAACTCTAGCGATAGTGTTTGGCATTTTGGTAACGATTTAAACTCGTTGCAAAAAGTATCTCTTCTTGTAGTGGATAGTAATTTGATATATGAAGATTTTGAAATTTATGCAGGAGGATCCACACCTTCCTATCATGTATTTTAGGATTTTTAATTTATAGTGTACTCTCCATCTCTTGTTGATGTGCATGAACTAAAAGAGTAGTAAGGGGACATTTACGTGTCAATTTTTGCTTTCGAAGATAATAATTAAGATGATTTGTCGTTATAATTCTAAGTGGTGGAAAATTTACTAATCAAAGTATTGAATTAAAATTAAACTACTCGAGAAGAACGGGTTGTGTCTATAGGGAGGCAATGGTCTATTAAAACTCGTACAAGTCAAAAACATGTGCATGAACTAAAAGAGTAGTAAAGGGACATTGACGTGTCGATTTTCACTTTCGAAGATAATAATTAAGATGATTTGTCATTGTAGTTCTAAGTGATGGAAAATCGACTAATTAAAATATTGAATTAAAATTAAACCACTCGAAAAGAGTGGGTCGTGTCCATAGGGAGGCAATGGTCTATTAAAACTTGCACAAGTAAAAAACAGATGTTCACTATTGATTTTCCCCAAAAATCAATCCAAAATCCCCTTTAGATTATGCCATCAATTGCTAGATATGCTGAATGAGCTTTTACGTAAAGCATGAGGGTTTTCATCATAAAACTACCACAATTAAATATTCATAAATCAAAAAATCTTTTTGTGGCAATGGCACTTAAATTTAAAAAGAAATTAAAAAGGAAACAGCGGATTTCCTTTGTCGAGCTCGCGCGTGGAGGAGAGGTGAAGGTTGACGGTCAGGAGCTCACCAAAGGTTGTCTGATGATTGGCCCAAAAAGTTCTGACCGTTGATCTGATGATCAACGGCCATGGGGCCGCCACGTGTCAACCATGCCGCGCCCGCAATCGCCTTCAACGCATAGCGTCGTTTTAAGCCATCCGATCGCACATAGGACGGTTGAGAACCATGCATCCGCGCGCCTCTCAGCCGCAACAGCAGCAACCCCCGACCGTTGGATCTTCATCCAACGGCCATCCGCGCAGCAACCGCGCCTCGTCTTTGCGACAAAGCAGCGGGAGTGGCATAGCGGTCCGCCCCTCACCCTCGCACAGTAAGACGTGGGTTCGAGGCGCTGATCACAGCGTAAATTCGAGCGAGAACGCGCGCACATGATTTCAGTTGCTAACGTGTGATCGAACAGCAGGCAGCAAGCGACGCGGCGCAGTCACGCATGTCCATAGCCGATGTGCGCGATGACGCAGGGGTGAGGGCGCAATCTAGGCGCTCGCCTCGCGCGGGATCTCAGCGATCGGATGGCTTACAACATGCGCACATGGATCAGGCGCGAAGAAGCACAGCCACGGGAGAGCAACCGGTGGGCAGGGGCCTTCACCGACGTTTTGGGAAGGGTTTTAGTGACGTCCAGGACATCGCGCGGGATGTCACTTAAACCCCTTCTTCATTTGGAAAGCCCTTCGTCCTATTTAAACCCCTTCCAACCACCCATTCAAGGCATTTACTCCACTTGCAAGTGTTCTATCTCCATCCTAGCTACCTTTAAGCCCTTTTGTAATCGTCGGAGACGACAAGCCGCCGACGGAGCCCTCTCCACCACCGTGGCTACCTCACCATCCCCTCTCTCTCTCTCTCTCTTTCCTTCTTTAAGCTTTACTTTACTTATTTTCAAGCATGTATCTAGTGTTGCAACTATGAACTAAAGTTGCATGTTAAATGAAGTTATTTTCTATTCAATTGCTTGCTCTATTTTTTATTCAAGTTGCATGTTGCGAATGAAACAATTTTAACCATAATTTCTCTCTCTCTCGCTTTTCACCGGTGCCTTTTTGCAAGCAAAACCCCACGATTTTCGTAACAATAAGTGACAAGAAGAATCCAATTTTCACGCCTCCCTGAGACCGACACTCGGACTCACATCCGTTTATTTACTTTAAAACTGACGTCGCTAACGCAAGCTATAACGACACTTCCAAACACACACACGCGCACGTCATGGTGTCGACGGTGATGGTTGCGTGGTCGTCAAAGACGCACGTGCAAGGTGATGCGAGGCTCTACAAATGACGATGCGAGCTATCACCCCGCATGTCCACGATGGAGAAGCTCTCGCTGCAGTAGAGGCCAACAATGGTGAGATGGAGGAGCTTGAAGCTCTGCACAGTGATGGAGTGAGGGTGTGGCCTGCTGAGCTCTCGAGTCAAAGCTCATTTTATGTTGCAAGAGGATGTGTGCGGCCGTGCATTGGTTGAATAAGTGAAGCGATGAAAATCGTAGGGAACAGAGATCCACGATTGTCGCTTGTGCATCTCCTGCATTCATCCGTTGGAGAAGAAATAAATAAAATAAAGAAAAGAAATGAGGGGTTATTTATGTACAAACCCTTAACTTCTATGTTAAATCCAAAACACTATATATAATGCACCTAATTGATTAACTAATCAAATGCATGTCATTATAACTCAATTCTAAATGCATTTAATTATGAATGTAATGCATGAATTATGCAATCAAGTCAAAAATCTAAACTAACCTATTTACATCCTAATGCATGCTAAATAAATGTTAAAAATAACTTAATATCTAGGCATTGAAATACCTAAATAGCTCACAAATATGGGCTTATCAAATGCCCCCATGCCTAGTTTTTGCTAGTCCCTAGCAAATTAAAGCAATAACCTAACTCTCCAAGTGGACTAACCAACCCAATCAGTCTTCTTTTAGAAACATGTTAAGTTCAAACTTTAGACCTAAGGTTCCCAAGTAGTTGCTAAGTTACAAACTAGGTCGGCTAAGGATGAGTTGCAGGCGTAGGTTTCCTTGATTTCTAACTCTACACTAAGGTTTATTGGTCCCAAAGATTAAAGCATCTGTGCATGTGCAATGGTCTGATTTATTTGAGGTTGGTATTATTGCCAACCTAGAAAGAGGATTTTTTTTTTTTGCTCATATATATTTTTGTTTGATTCCTCTAAGTCTAACCTTGGATCAGCTATCAACATGGTTTGTGTCGAATTTATTGTCCCCATCACCGAACCTCAAAGGGTGCCTGGCTTTCGATGCTTTGAGATAACACTGCCCATAGTGACCCCAAGGACTCTTAGCAATCGACACTTCGAGATAGTATCGCCCATGGAATTCTTAAGCGAATTCAAGCCTGTGGCAATCAGCACTTCGAAATAGGGCCGCCCATGGTACCTAAACTGCACAATGCACTTACATGCCCCCAATAGGATGGATATCCTAAGAGACAAGAGCCAAGGAGTTGACATGTTATCATCGCATCCTCAAGATGAGTATCTACTCCATCTCTCCTACGGTAGGAACTCTTTCAATCAACCTGTATTTTCAAGCTTCTCCTAAGTCAGAACTAAGAGAACCAAATGTTTCTCCAAGAAAGGAATTAAGGTGATCATTATTTACACAAGACCAAGTGTGTGTGAAATGTGGATGATTAGGTTACGAGGACCCGTAAACCAAAAGGTAAAAAAAGACATCAAGTACTACCCAACCTTTAACTCAATTCCTAGCTTTCCTTCCTCAACCTCTTGAGGAATGGTCTGCAACTTTACTCCTACTTAAGTTTTTAAGTCCACAAAGGACCCTAAAGGTCTTCAACTTAGCTTCCAAAGTCAAACATTTAGAGTCAACATAGTCTAACCTAAAGTTCTGGTTTGCCTAAGAATGTAGGGCCCAATCAGTTAAGCTCAATAATGCAAATTTTTTTTTTTTTTTGAATGCAATATGAATGCATGAATGTTTTTTTTTTTCTTAAATGCACTATGAATGCAACATGCTATAAACAGATGCCTTAAGTCTTATCCCCCCATGCCTGGTTCAAACAATGTCCTCATTGAAAGTAAAATGGCCAAGGGAAGATGTTACCTAAGGCAGGCAAGAAAGGAGCTAAGGCTCCTCGAGAGAGACCTTGTCAACCAGATGGCCATCCATAGTAACATAAGGTTTTAATCGTTGGCCGTTGACGATAAAGGGTGGTGGTGAAGAGGAAGGGCTCTTGATCTCCACAGCCCCATGCAGAAACACTTTGGGGATAATGTAAGGCACATCCCAACTTGATTTCAATTTCCTTGGAAAAAGCTTTAGTCTGGAATTGAAAAGCCAGACTTGTTGGTTGGGCTCAAAGGTCTTTCTAAGGATATACTTATTATGCAAGACCTTAGTTTTCTCTTTATAAGCTTCAGAGGTGTCAGAAGCATCATTCCTCAGCTCCTTAAGCTCAGTCAACTCCAGTAAACGTGATTTACCTGCTTGCTCTAAATCCATGTTGACACTTCGGATAGCCCAAAGTGCCCTATGTTGAAGTTCAACGGGTAAGTGGCATGCTTTCCTGTATACTATCCGGAAGGGAGACATACCCAAAGGGGTTTTGTAGGCCATTCGATAAGCCCATAAAGCATCATCCAGCTTTTGGGACCAATCCTTCCTATTAGGCCTAATAATCTTTTGCAAAATGTTCTTAATCTCTCTATTTGACACTTCCACTTGGCCACTCGTCTGAGGATGGTAAGGGGTAGTAATCTTGTGAGTTACTCCTAGACTCCTGAGTAGCCGATTAAAGTGGTGGTTCCGAAAATGAGGTCTCCCATCACTTATAATCGTCTTGGGGCAGCCAAAGCGAAATATGATATTGGCCTTCACAAATTTCAAGACCACAGAGTGGTCATTTGTGCGCATAGGAATGACCTCTATCCACTTGAAGACGTAATCCACTGCCACCAAGATATACTCAAACCCATGGGACGAAGGGAAGGGACCCATGCAGTCTATCCCCTAAACATCAAAATTTTCCACAGGTTGGATAGGGTGTTGGGGCATCTCATTCCGCTTCTCGATCATTCAGTCTGTTGACAACGAATACAGGCCTTAACAAAGTTATGAGAATCCTTAAATAGAGTAGGCCACCAAAAATCGGACTGGAGAACCTTAAAAGTCATTTTCTTAGCGCCAAAGTGTCGTCCACAATGAAGTTCATGGCAAAATCTCAACACACTTTGGTGCTCCTCTTTAGGCACACAACGTCTTAATACTTAGTCTTGTCCAAGTCTAAATAATTCTGGCTCTTCCCAATGAAAGAATCTAACTTGGGAAATGAATCTCTTCTGTTTCTGCTCATCCCAAGAGCCAGGAGTTTCTCCAATGACCAAGTAATTAATAGTATCAGCATACCAGGGTGAAGTCGGTGTTACCGCCATAAGGGATTCATCAGGAAATGTCTTGCGAATGTCTCTAGATGGAGAGTCATCAAGTGGGAGGCAAGACAGGTGATCAGCCACTACATTTTCCACTCCTTTCTTTTCATGAATCTCCAAGTTAAACTCTTGAAGGAATAGAATCCACCTAATTAAACGTGGGTTAGAGTCCTTCTTGGCAATGGGATGTTTCACTGCCACATGATCAGTAAAAATGACCACCTTAGACCCAAGAAAATAAGACCTAAACTTCTCCAAAGCAAAAACTACATCAAGTAATTCCTTCTTAGTGACAGTGTAGTTTTGCTGTGATTCGATTAAAGTCTTGCTGGGATAGTGCAGCACATGTGGTCGTCCCTCAACCCTTTGTCCAAGGACTACTCCCACTGCATAATCCAAAGCATCACACATCAGCTCGAATGGGAGTGTCCAATCTGGAGCTGGGAGAATAGGCGTAGAGATCAAGGCCTCCTTCAGAGTTTGAAAGGCCTCGCACACTTTGAATTAAAATCGAAAGAACATTCCTTCGCCAATAAGTTGCAAAGTGGCTTAGAAATTTTGCTGAAAATCTTAATGAATCGCCTATAAAAGCCTGCATGGCCTAGAAAGGATCTAATATGTTTGACATTCATGGGCAATGGGAGTTTGGAAATAGAATCAACCTTAGCCTTATCTACTTCCAAGCCCCTTTCAGACACAACATGCTCAAGTAGAATGCCTTTCTGTACCATGAAATGACTCTTCTCCCAGGTAAGAACTAAACCAGTCTCCTTACATCTCTTCAGCACATTCTCTAGGTGTAGGAAACACTGGTCAAAATATGAGCCGTAAATGGAGAAGTCATCCATTAAAACCTCAACGCACTCGTCAATCATGTCCGAGAAAATGGACATCATACACCGCTAGAAGGTTACCGGTGCATTACATAATCCAAACGGCATACGCCTGAACGCAAAAGTGCCATAGGGACTAATGAAAGTTGTCTTATCCTGGTCATCAGGGAAGACTGCAACCTGGTTATACCTAGAATTCTGTTTAAAAAGTAGAAATACTCCATCTAAAAAGCAGAAATACTCGTTCCCTATCAATTTCTTGAGGATCTGATAAATAAAGGGCAAGGGAAAGTGATCCTTCTGGGTAGCGGTGTTCAGTTTGCAGTAGTCAATGCAGACCCTCCAGCCAGTTGAGGGTGTGGTCACCACTTATTCTTCCTAGTCATTTGTTTCTACAGTAAAGCCTACTGTGTTTGGCACCACATGGACTGGACTAACCCATTTGCTATCCGCAATGGGATATATGATCCCAACGTCCAACCAGTTCAGAATCTCCTTTTTAACCACCTCCCTCATGTTAGGGTTAAGACGTCGTTGCATGTCTCAAAATGGTTTGATGGAATCATTGGTATAAATGTGATGTATGTAGAGCGTAGAGTCTATACCCTTAATATCAACAATTGTCCAAGCTATGGCTTCCTTGTGCCTTGATAAGAATTCTACCAATGCTCCTTCTTGCACCTCAGATAGTGCAGATGAGATGATTACAAGGAGCGTATCATTTGGCCCAAGGAATACATACTTGAGAGAGTCTGGGAGGGGTTTCAGTTCAAGGTCGGGGGCTTGTATGGTTGAGGGTTTCATAATACAAGTCCCCATCTCAGGTAGCAGATCTACCTTAGGCAGGTATGATAGGGAGAGAGACTTAGTAGAAACTCTAAGTAATTCCTCCAAGAGATGAGAATGCTCATTTAGCATGACATGCTGAAGGGGGACGTCACATAAAATTGCAGGAGTTGTCTCTTCAATTAGGTCATCTACCACCTCAACTTGGGAACAATCCTCAAATCCAACTTGTTTATAAACAACAAACACATTAAGCTGAATTTTCCTGTTCCCGAAGCCCATTTTGAATGCCCCAGTGTGACAATTAGTTGAAGCACTAGAAGTCGCAAGAAAAGGGTGGCCCAAGATGATAGAGGGCTTAGTTGGTTTGTTGGTAGGGTCAGTGTCCAATACTAGAAAATTAATGGGGAGAAAGAAATCCTCCACTCTCACGAGGACATCTTCCAGCAGGCCCCATGGTGTCTTCAAGGATCGATCTGCAACTTGGAGGATTACAGGGGAAGGCCTCTGGTAATGGGTTTATGTATAAAACTGCACCGGTTTGATTATATTTTATTACTCGAATACACAAATCTCCAAGGTCTAACTCAGGGAGCAAACTTGATTCTAGAAGCATAGAAAATCACGATTTACAATATACTATTTTATAAAAAGATTAAAGAGAGGAAAATAAAAATGTCTCTTCTCTTTTCTTCTTTTGTCTTCCTTTCTCTCTCTTTTCAGACGTTTGACTCTAAGGGTCAGACGCCTTAAGTGCCACTTGCTACAATCTTGTTTTTTCCAGCTGCTGCCACTGCTTCTTCTTCTTCTTCTTGGCTTCTTCTTTTTCTCTTCTTCTTTGCTATCTCTGCCTTCTCTTCTGATTTCTTCTTCTTCTTTCTTCTCTGTTGCGCGCCTTTTGCTTTCTTCTCTCTTCTGCCTCAATTTCTCTACAGCTACAGTGCCATCTTCCTCCTTTGCCTCTCTGCTGCTCCAAGTCCTTCTTCTTCCTTTCTCTCTGGCCGCAGCTGCTCTCGCGGCTAAGTCCTCAGTCACTCCTCCTCCTTCCTTGCTTCCTCTTCTGTTCCCTACACAGGCATCCGATTAGGAAAAACCTAACCCCTACCCTCCCCGCATCTCTCTCTCTCTCTATTTCGCTCTCAGGACAGCTCTCCCAGAGCCTTCTCGGGTTATCGGGTCAGGTATGCGTGCCTGGGACCATGTGCACCGGAGTGGGTGGTGCGCGAGGAGTGCATGGGTAGTCGGGTAGGATACCAGGTCGGCGTAGGTGTGTGTCGCGGACGAGGTGTGGTGGGCGAGGGGACCTCACCCCGTGTCGGGAGGCGCTAAGCCCCTGACACTTTTGCAATTTATGTCGCCTCGCCTTCTCCTGATCTTCTGAGGTGGGACTAAAAGTCCCACTCGCTTCGCTCGCGCCCGCAGGGAGAATGCCTTCAATCACCGTGGCTGTGACACTCTCTCAAACCCACTCCCTGTCTGGAAGTACGCACGAGACAATCTCGCCCCTCCTGGACTTGTTCGCCTGGAGTGCAGCAGCCTGGAGCGAGCTTGCAAGCAAGCTTGCTCGTGCTTCAATGGCGGTAGGTGGGTGAATCTGAAACTCACAAATACGGCCTTGCGGCCCTGTCAAACCACATGGGGAGCTTCGCCGTGTCACGACGAAGGTGAGGCGGGGATTGGTGTGGCGCGGAACGGCCTAAGCGTGCATGCCTAGGTCGCTCTGTGTTTGGTGGGCACTTGGGGAGGTGTTGGTGGTCGATGGATGGGCGGACGGTGATCAGTGGACGATGGTGGAGGTAGTAAGGTGTCTGGTGAGGTGTGTGGAGGTGTGAAGCGATGGATGCGCCTCGCCAATGGGCTGCAGGAGATGGGGAAGATGGCGGAGGTCTGCGGTGTCGAGGGGTCGAAAATGCAAAATAAGAGAGGGGAAATGAAGAGGGGAGAGAGGAGAAGCGTTCTAACCTACTTAACTGACGAAAGGAGGGAGGAGGCGGTTGATGAGAATCTTATCATGAACCCTAATTAGCACATTTTGACCTAAATAAGTGTACAAAAGCTCCTACAAAATCGAAGGGAAAGTCTAGATCAGAGAATTATAAATTTGAGTATAAAACAATTCACAAGGGGTAAAACTGTAATTTTACCAATGCAGTACATCAACGGAAATTCTATGGGTCTAGACAAAGGTCAAGTAAACCTACTAAGAGAAAAACTGGGGTGATTTGATCTGAAAAGGATTATAGCGACATCTAGGAATTAAATGACATCCTGCAACCTTAAAACAAACCCACTTTAATTCACGAAGTTTCAAGAAATATAAAAATCAATTAAACCCTCTAAAATTCATGGAAAAACATCAACTAGGGTTTAGAATTTTCAATTTAGCCATTGGAACCTATCTTGACCTAGATTGATAACCATACCTAATTTTTGACCTAATTTGGGTTTTTATGCAAAATGTTCTATTAAACATGGTCAAACCTAAAATCAAACTTCACCATTGGATTCCTTAGGTCCAAATTAGGTTTGTACCAAAATTTGGACCTAAGAGAAGGCCATTTTGACCTACTTTACAAATTAGTCCACAACAATTACTTTCTGACCCTTAACTTTTTGAACTGTTACGTTTACTCCCTCAACTTTCCCTTCGTCTTCTGCAAACCGGTCCCTCTGCCACCTGCAGCAGCAGGCCATACCTCTGGCAACTTTGCGTGGAGGATGGCGCCACGCAGGGTATGGGAGCTAGCCCCAGAAACGAGAGGAGGGTCCCCTGCGTTGTCCTCTTCCGCATGGACCTCCTCCTATGTTCTGCCGACACCCATACTTTTTGTGCGAACGCGCGAGAAGTATGGGTCTCTTTTCTGACCACGTCTCCGGTGACCAGCCCATACCTCCTCCTCATGTTTCCCTCCCTGCCAGCACCTATTTAAGGGACACTAGGGGCTGCCGCTTCGGTCAAGCTCGACAGCAAAAGAATCCCCTCAATTTCGTCTCCTCCCCCTCCAGTCAAGAGTCCAGCGAGCTCCAGCGAACCCTCCTCTTCTTTTTCGTCGCTCTGCCACAATCCAGTGGCAGAGCCACCTTCACCACCTTCCTCTGCGTAGTGCAACACCCGCGCGCGCGCCTCTAGCCCCATCGTCGTCGCCGTCACCCCTCCCCTGGACATCTTCGTCTCCGACAATGGCAGGAACAAACCGTCCGCCTCCTACCCCCTTCGTCCGCATAGCTAGGTTAGAATTATTCCTTTTTCTCCCCTCTTTATTTCCCCTATCTTTATTGCGATTTTTATCCCCTCAACGCCGCAGTCCACCACCATCGTTCCCATCTCCGGCCGACCACCGGCGAAGACTCTCCCGTCGCTCCACGCATCCACACGCCTTGCCAACCACCTCACAAGCTCCGCCTCCGTCCACTGTCCACTTTCCGCCCACTCACTGCCCACCGCACACGCTCCATACCTCCACAGAACAACCCCACAAACACGGCCACAGAGCGACCTAGGCACGCACCCCTAAGCCGCCTCGCGGCCAGCCAACCACCGTCTCACCTTTGCCGTAACGCGGCGAAGCTCCCCAAGTGATTTGACAGGGCCGCGAGGCCGTATTCATGGAGTGCAGGTTCAACCCTCTTCCGCCATTGACGAAGGCGTGAAGGAGTTTGCTCGCGAGCTCCAGGTCGTGCGCTCCAGGCGTCAGAGTCCTAGGTGGACCGGATTGGTGTTGCGAGCTCACACAGCCAAGTAATTGGCTTAGCAGGCGACCGAGGCTGTGGCAATTGGAGCAGGTCTCCTGCGGACTCGAGCGCAGAAGCGGGTGGGACATTTAGTCCCACCTCGTAAACTCAGAAGCGTAGAGAGAGCCTTAAATTATTTTTGTGTTTTCTTTAGGTTGCCTTATAACACAGGGGTGAGGCCCCTCGCCCTCACTCGCTCATGCCTCGTTCGCGACCTGCCCTTGCGGATCTGGCACCCGACCTGATTACCTATCCCACGTACACCTCGCCCACCACACACGTCGATGGGCCTGGACCCAGGTGCGCATAACTCGACCCGATTACCCGGCTCTAGGAGAGCATTCCTAAGAGTGAAATAGAGAGAGAGAGATGCGAGGGAGGTTTGGGGATAGGTTTTGCTCTCTATGCTGTGCAGGGAAAGAAGGAGAAGGAAGAGGCAGCTGCTGAAGAAAGACTTGTGAAGGCTCAGAAGAAGAAGCTGCGATAGAAGCTAAGGCAGAGGCTGAAGAAAGAAGAAGGAAGAACTCAAGGCAGAAGAGTGGCAGAGGAGAAGCTGAAGACAGAGGAAGAAGACAGGAAGGAGGAAGCCGCAGATAAAGGAAGAAGAAGAGCAACTAAAGATAGAAGAAAGAAGAAGACAGGAGCCAAAGTTGAAGAAAGAGAAGCCGCAGAGAGGAAGAGAAGAAGAAGAAGCCAAGAGGAAGAAGAACCAGCAGAAGCACTGTAGCAAATGGTAGTTTAAGTTGTCTGACATTGGAGCCAGACGTCTGGAGAGAAAAAGACAGAGGAAGAAGAAAGAGAGAAGAAAAGAAGAACAAGTTTTCCTTTCTTTTAGTGTTTTTTGTAAAATAGTATATATCCATATTGTAAGTTGTGATTTTGTACGCTTCTAAAATCACATGTTGCTCCCTGAGTTCGACCTCGGAAAGTTTCTATTTTTTGAGAAATAAAAACTATACTTGCTGGTTGCCAACAACCGACCCAGCATTTTTGGTGTTGTTGCGGGGGAACAACGGGCATTCTAGAAGCTATTAAATCACAATTTCTAATTGGCTACTAACTTAATTTTTCTTTTGTTGTGCAGGCACAGGAAGGCAAAGAAGGAACAAGCAGCCGCACAACAATCACACCAAGGGACAGGTAATCTTCTATCCTCTCTTTTAAGCCCCTTAAAATTCTAAAGAGGAAAAAGAAAAAGAAAAGTAATCTAGGAAGTACCTGTCTTTTATACACAGTAAATCACAAGAGTTGTCTGTTTTTTTATTTCAACACATTCTATCTACATATCCACTAAAGGTAATTAGGGCTAAAACCTTCTTGCTTGAACCCTAGTTACCTAATCCTGAGGCAACTAACTAGACAAATTAGAGCCAACCTAGGATTCTAAGCTAGGGTTTTAGAGACACACCTTCTAATCAAGAACTGAAAATTCCAAAAAGAAGTGTGCCTAAGCCATTACTTGAAAAGACCTAATAAAAAAAAACCCTAAAGCAATCCTGCTCTTAAGTCACTTGAACCATAAAAGAAAGGACCTAATAAGCTCTCACAGGAACTAATAGGTGAAGTTGATCCCTTGGATCAACCAACCTTTAAATTAGGTTACTTTTTGCACACAAAAGGTTAAAGTTCAAGTGAAACCCTAAAGCACCTTGATCCTAATTAAAAGTGGTAGACTTAAGAGGTCAAGCTCCCCATTCTGGTCTACCTGGAATCTCAGTGATAAGAGAGGTCGGGTGGCGGAAACCCTGTAACCCGTGGGGGTACTCTACCGTGTAGGGGTCTTCGGGGGACTCACCCTCTCTGGCTGCCTAAGTAATTCTCAAGTGGACGACCTTCTGATTAAGGGGTATCATTCGCCCTGAACCTCTATAGTCACCCAACATTTTGGGTGTCTTGATCGGGTCCAGCAGCTTCTAACCTCGTCCTATCCATCAGTGTATGTTTGGTAGGAGGTCCTTGAAACCTCCTCTAGAAATTCACTCTCCTCGAGGCCACGCCTCGGTACCCTTGTTTGTGCAACAACCTCTGCACCTAGACCTCTCTTCTGACTCTGAACCTAATCCCCCTTCTTCTTCCACAATGGCTTAACCCGTTGAAGAAGAGAATAATCTTGAGCACTAGCTCCAACGACTCAATGATCTCTTCCAAAACTTCATGAACCCACCGCAGCGCCCCATGATGCGAGATCACTATAATCCCGCTGCGGTGGCAATTGAGACTCAAGTCAGAATCCCGAATGGAGGACCGGATTCTGAATTGAAGCCCAACATGATTCATGCCATACCTAAATTCTATGGGCTTAACTCTGAAGACCCCTTCCAGCACATCAAACATCTTAAGCATCTGGCTCAAACTTTCGGGTCAGATGCTCAGAATCAGGATATCTTACTCATGAAGATGTTCTCTTTCTCCCTTATGGACGAGGCAGCTCATTGGTATCAAACATAGACCCGCTCGATCAACACTTGGGAAGAACTTCAGTCCGAGTTTTTGAAGAAGTTCTTCCCTGTTGGTCGGACAAATGACTTGCGCCATCAAATTACTTACTTCACGCAGCAGACGGGAGAACCTCTTCATGAGGCGTGGGATCGTTTTCAGGATCTCATGAGAAAGTGCCCCCATCACGGAGTTCCTAAGTGGGAACAAGTCCAGTCTTTTTACCAGGGACTCCGTGAAGATATTAGACTGTTCGTCAATGCAACTTGCGGAGGAAATATCATGGGTCAACATGAGGACACCATGTGGGAGATTCTCGAGAATATGTGCGAAAACTCCATCAACAATGACTCCATGGGATTATTCGACCGGACGAATACCCGTGCAACGACGAACCTTAGAGGAGCACATGAGACGTAGGGCCTGTCCACAGCAGTCGACTTGGAATTAATGGCCAGTCGATTGGATAAGGTCTCAATCATTGAGAAGAAGGTGGATGAGCTGACTCAGCACTTGCAGCGAGCAACCTCTGCGCAGAACTCCTTCGCACAACCCCCTCCCAGACGGGAAACTGTGTAGAACATTTTCCACCGACCTTCTCCTGGGATGGACTCGTATCCACCCCCAAATGACTCCAGGACCGGAGGGACCTCCGATCCTTTCTACCCTTGCTAGGGGAGCCCTACTCCCCCCCGTTCTTCGACTTTTCTGAGACTCCTCAGACCAGCGAGGACCTCAACGCCATCCAGAATGACCCATTTTCCAACACCTACAATCCTGGATGGTGAAACCATCCCAATTTCTAGTGGGCAGGAAATTCCCAGAATCCAAGACCACCCTTTCAGCCCCGTCCACAAGCACCTCGTCCTTATTAGCCGCCTTAGCCTCGGCCCAACCCCACTTATCCATCCGGGCCAAACCAAGATCAAATGTCCCTTATCCTCCAGACTCTGGTTGACATTCAAAGAACGAATGCGGCTATCCAGAAGCAACATAAGGATGAAATCACAGAGGTCCGAAATCAACTTGCCCAGTTGGAAAATTCTCGCCAACCTGGCACTCTTCCTTCTCAGCCTCTATTCTGAAGAGGGAGCACGACCTTCACGCGAAATGCAGAGACGTCTGAATCCTAATTTGCAGGAGGTCGTGAAGAAGGAGATCATTAAGTGGTTAGATGCAGGGATCATCTACCCGATCTCCGACAGTCGTTGGGTGAGCCCCATCCAGGTTGTGACTAAGAAGGCAGGGCTCACCACCATCACGACTGAAACCGAAGAGGTCATACCTACCCATATAGCCAACTCGTGGAGAGTCTGCATAGATTATTGAAGACTCAATTCCTCCACGAAGAAGGATCATTTCCCACTACCATTTATTGATCAGATTCTCAAGAAGTTAGCGGGAAATAGATTCTTCTGCTTTCTTGACGGGTACTCCAGTTACAACCAAGTGGTGATTCATCTAGAGGACCAAGAGAAGACCACATTTACCTGCCCCTTCGGAACGTACGCGTTCCGAAGGATGCCTTTCGGTCTCTGCAATGCACCCGTGACTTTTCAGCGGTGCATGCTTGCCATATTCTCTGATATGGTAGGTGATTATCTGGAAGTCTTCATGGATGACTTCTCAGTTTTTGGGGCATCATTTGATGATTGCCTCCAGCACTTGGTTCACATACTCAGGCGTCGCATTGACGTAAATCTGGTTCTTTCCTGGGAAAAGAGCCACTTTATGGTGCCTGAGGGGATCGTCCTGGGACATTTAATTTCTGAGAGAGGCATCCAGGTGGATCGAGCCAAGGTTAATCTGATTTCTGGACTTCCTATGCCCAGCTCGATCAGGGACATCCGATCTTTTCTGGGGCACGTCGATTTTTACCGTCGTTTCATTCCTGATTTCTGGAAAATTGCACGACCCTTGACTACTCTTCTCTCCAAGGATGTACCCCATGAGATTTCCAAGGAATGCACTCAAGCTTTTGAGATCCTTCGTGACCGAGTCACCCAAGCCCTGATCCTACAGTCCCCTGATTGGTCTCAACCCTTTGAGATCATGTGCGATGCATCTGACTTCGCTGTAGGAGCGGTTCTGGGGCAGAAGATTGACGGGAAACCCGTGGTCATTTACTACGCTAGCAAAACACTTGACGAGGCTCAGCGTAACTACACGGATACGGAGAAAGAGCTGCTAGCCGTAGTATTTTCCCTCGAAAAATTCAGATCTTATCTCCTGGGTTCCCACGTCATAATCTACTCGGATCACACAGCTGTGAGGCATCTCCTTGTTAAGAAGGATGCGAAGCCTTGATTAATCCGATGGATCTTGCTATTGCAAGAATTCGACCTCGAGATTCGTGACAAGGTGGGAAGACAGAACGTGGTAGCTGACCACTTGTCTCACCTTCCTTCTGAGATCATCGACCCTTCTGGACCCATCATAGAGCATTTTCCTGATGGGCACCTCTTGACTATTGGTACCAGGTTTCCATGGTTTGCTGATATAGTAAACTACTTGGCATCACACCAGATCCCGTCAGATTGGCCGAAGGCCAAGAAAGACAAGTTGCACTCCGATGCTAAGTACTACATCTGGGAAGACCCATACCTTTTCCGCATAGGTGCTGACCAAATCATCCTGCGATGAGTCCCGGAGGGCAAAATCAATGACATTCTCTCTTTCTGCCATGACCAGGCATGCGGTGGCCATTTTTCTGGCCACAAAACCGTATCAAAAATCCTCCAGCGTGGCTTTTACTGGCCCACCATCTTCAAGGATGCATACAGTCATTGTAAGGCATGCAATCGTTGCCAAACTTTGGGCAATATGAGCCATCGCGACATGATGCCTTTACAGTCGATTCTCGTATGCGAGATATTCGATATTTGGGGGATTGATTTTATGGGCCCCTTTCCTATTTCGGACGGCTTCGAGTACATTTTACTCGCTGTGGATTACGTGTCCAAATGGATCGAAGCCATTCCGACCCAAACCTGTGATCACAAGATCGTCATCAAATTCATTCATCAGAATATCTTCTCACGGTTTAAGATTCCTCGTGCAATCATCTCTGATGGAGGGACCCATTTTACCAACGCTCAGTTCAGGTCACTGATGACCAAATACGTGGTGTCTCACCGAATCTCTACTCCTTACCACCCCCAAACTAATGGTCTAACTAAGCTATCAAATCGGGAGATCAAGAAAATCCTGCAAGTTACTATTCGACCTGACAGGAAGGACTGGTCATCTCGACTTCCGGAAGCTTTGTGGGCTTATAGGACCGCCCACAAGATCCAATTAAGCATGTCTCCTTTTAGACCGATGTACGGGAAGGCATGTCACCTTCCCGTCAAACTGGAGCACAAAGCCTATTAAGCAGTATGAAACTGCAACCTAGATCTTTCTAAGGCTGGAACCCACAGAAAGCCTCAGATAAGCGAGATTAATGAATTACACCTTAATGCGTATGAGAACTCGCGAATCTACAAAGAGCGGGTTAAAGCTTTTCATAACAAGCACATATCTAGAAAGATCTTCCACCCTGGTCAAAAGGTTCTACTCTTTGATGCCCGACTCAAACTCTTCCCTGGGAAATTGTGATCCAAGTGGGTTAGACCATATCTTGTCCGACAGATCTTTGGAAATGGAGCCGTCGAGATCAGTCCACTCAGCCACGATTCCGAACCTTTCATCGTGAACGGTCAGTGACTCAAACCATTCATTGACGTAACTATTACAGATTTGGCTGAGTCATCATTTATCCTCCATTCTCCCTGAGCTTATTGTGCTCAGCCGATGGCGTAAAACTCAACGCTTAACGGGAGGCAGCCCGTCATTCTTTTTAAAAAATCCGAAACCTTTTCTGACATTTCTTTGCACTCTAGGTTCATCCTTTAGGAGAGAGGAGGCGGTCGGCGCGTATCTGCCGACGCTAGAGACGAAGATGTCCAGGGGAGGGGTAACGGCGACGACGACGGGGCTAGAGGCGCGTGCGCGGGTGTTGCACGACTCGAAGGAAGGTGGTGAAGGCGGCTCTGCCACTGGTATTGTGGCAGAGCGACGAAAAAGAGGAGGAGGGCTCGCTGGAGCTCGCTGGACTTCTTGACCGGAGGAGGAGAAGAAATTGGGGGAATTCTTCGGCCAAGTCGAGCTTTAAGGATACGGCAGAGGGTGCCACTCCTTAAATAAGTGTTGGCCGAGAGAGAGTCGCAAGGAGGAGACGGGAATACCTCGCCGGAGGTATGCCTGGAATGAGACCCATACCTCTCGAGTGTTCGCACGAGAGATATGGCGGCCAACAGGGCATGGGAGCCGACCCATGTTGCAAGGGACAACGTAGGGAGTCTCCCTTTCAAATCTGGGGCCAGCTCCCCATGCATGCGCAGCGCCATCCTCCGCGCAAAGTCGCCGGAGGTATGGCCTGTGCAGGCAGGTGGAAGAGGGACCCGATTAAAGAAGATGACGAGAAAGGTAGGGGGGTCCTTGCAAGGTTTCAAAAAGCTAAGGGTCGAAAAGTAATTGTTGAGAACCATTTTGTAAAGTGGGTCAAGGAGACCTTCCCTTAGGTCCAAATTTTGGTATAAACCTAATTTGGACCTAAGGAATCCAATGGTGAGGTTGGATTTTAGGTTTGACCATATTTGACTGGACATTTTGCATAAAAATTCAAATTAGGTCAAAAATTAGGTATGGTTCTCAATCTAGGTCAAGATAGGTTCCAATGGCCAAATTGAAGGATCTAAACTCTAGGGGATATTTTTTCATGAATTTTAGAGGGTTTAATTGATTTTTACCCTACCTGAAACTTCGTGAATTAAAGTAGGTTTGCTTTAGGGTTACAGAATGTCATTTATTTCCCAGATTTTGTCATAACCCTTTTTTGACCAAACCATTCCACTTTTTCTCTTATTAAGTCCATTTGACTTGTGTCTAGACCCTTAGAAATCCATTTTATGCACTGCAATGGTAAAATTACAATTTTACCCCTTGTGTAATGTTTTATTCTGTACTCAATAATTTCCTGATTTAGGCCTTCCCTTAGGTTATGTAGGAGCTTTTGTTCAATTTATTATGTCAAATTATGCTAGTTAGGGTTCATGATGAGGTTCTCATCATAACCCCATGCCTAGCTTTTGCTAGTCCCTTAGCAAAATTTTAAGGTTTTAACCTCTGTTCTAGACCATGAATTTCATTCACTGATTTTGATAAGTGTTTTTCTTTGTCTCTTTGATTTGGTCAGAATGCCAATTATAGGCCTAGAAGGTACTCTAGTACCAACCAAGATCCAGATCTGTCTAGCTTTAGCCTCAGTCTTTAGCAAAGGTTTTTAAGGCCCATAGGAACTACCCTAAAGTTTATTGGACTCCATGGTTAAAGCACCTGTGCTTGAGACATTTTTAGCCTTGGTACAGTTTACAAAGCATTTTGTAAGAGAGAGACAGAGGGTTTATTTGTTTGGAGAGTTTTCTCACTCTTTTCTTTTTAATTCTAGCTTAGGATTGGCTTCACAACACAGTCTGTATCGGATTCCTCGTCCCCATCATCAATCCTCAAAGGTCCCTAGCAATCGATGCTTCGAGGTAGCACTGCCCATGGTAACCCCCAGAACCCTGGCTTTCAAGATTTCAAGATAATCCCGCCCATGGTGTTCTGTGGTCGAATTCTGACCCTGGCAATTGACATTTCGTGATAATGCCATCCATGGAATCTGAACCAGCAGAGTACTTACATGCCCCCAGTAGGATATGTAAATACCCTAAGATACAAGCACCGAGGAGATGATATGTTATTATGCATCTTCGAGGGGAATTTCCCACCTCTCCGCGTCGGGAACTTGTCTAAATCAACTTGTATTAATTGGCCGCTCCTAATCTAGATGATATTTTCAGAACTTTTTGAAATGCTTCTGCGTGATTTTGATATTTATGCTCACTGAACCAGACTGTGTGAGTGAATTTGGGTGCTTAGGTTACCGAGTCCCATAAACCGAAGGTCAATTAATGAGGCCGAATACTCCCTAAGCCTTAGACCTAATACTTAAGCTTTTCATTTTCCTTAACCTCTTGAGAAATGTCTAAATCTTAATGGGTACTAAGAGTCTAGCCAAGAATGCCTAAGGTTAGCGTTCTTACTAATCTTGTTGTGCACTTTCATTTTACTTTTCTTTAATGTGGTCTAGAACTTTGGTTAATTCCTTAATTTTTTACTAATGACTATCCCTTTTCTTTTCGTTTTGTGCTCCTTTTTAATATTTTGCTCTTTTCATCCTTTTGTGAAGCTTACCAGCACTTTCTTCCCTCCTCCCAAATTTTTTTTTTTTTTTGTATATGTGAATTTTCTGTTGAAACCTTTTCTTGTTATGACTTTTTATTGCACTTTCATACCCCCATGCCTAAGGTTTACAATGTCCTCATTGTACATTAGGTGGGTTTTTATTTGGCTTAGTTCATGCATTATGACAGATATTAGGTGAGTGGATGGGTTGAGGTGACTGTTGCAGACGATTTCTAATTTCAGGTACGGGTACATGAGGTGAAGTCGGTTGTCTTAAGGAATGAACCTAAAGTGCAAAGAAATGTTAGAAAAAGGTTTCAAATTTTCAAAAAGAATGACTGGCCGCCTCCCGTAAAGCGCTGAGTTTTACGCCATCAGATTGGCGCAATTAGCTCAGGGAGAATGGAGGATAAATGATGACTCAGCCAAATCTGTATTGGTTACATCAATGAACGGTTTGAGTCTCTGGCTATTCACGAAGAAAGGTTTGGAATCGTGGCTGAGCGGACTGATCTCGACGGCTCCATTTCCAAAAATCTGCCGGACAAGATATGGTCCGAACCACTTGGATCGCAGTTTTCCAGGGAACAATTTAAGTTGGGCATCGAAGAGTAGGACCTTCTGACCAGGCTGGAAGATCTTTCTAGATATGTGCTTGTCATGAAAGGCTTTAACCCGCTCTTTGTAGATTTGCAAGTTTTCATACGCATCAAGGCGTAATTCATCAATCTCGCTTATTTGAAGCTTTCTGTGGGTTCCAGCCTTAGAAAGATCTAGGTTGCAGTTCCATACTGCCTAATAGGCTTTGTGCTCCAGTTTGACGGGAAGGTGACATGCCTTCCCGTACACCAGTCTAAAAGGAGACATGCCTAATTGGGTCTTGTGGGCGGTCCTATAAGCCCACAAAGATTCCGGAAGTTGGGATGACCAGTCCTTCCTGTCAGGTCGAACAGTAACTTGAAGGATTTTCTTGATCTCCCGATTTGATAGCTCAGCTAGAACATTAGTCTGGGGGTGGTAAGGAGTAGAGATTCGGTGAGACACCCCGTATTTGGTCATCAGTGACCTAAACTGAGCGTTGGTAAAATGGATCCCTCCATCAGAGATGATTGCACGAGGAAGCTCGAACCGTGAGAAGATATTCTGATGAATGAATTTGATGACGATCTTGTGATCACAGGTTCGGGTCGGAATGGCTTCGATCCATTTGGACACGTAATCCACAGCGAGTAAAATGTACTCGAAGCCGTCCGAAATAGGAAAGGGGCCTAAAAAATCAATCCCCCAAATATCAAAAATCTCGCATACGAGAATCGGCTGTAAAGGCATCATGTCGGATGGCTCATGTTGCCCAAAGTTTAGCAAGGACTGCATGCCTTATAGTGACTCTATGCATCCTTAAAGATAGTGGGCCAATAAAAGCCACACTGGAGTATTTTTGATGCGGTTTTGTGCCAAGAAAAATGGCCACCACATGCCTGGTCATGGTAGAAAGAGATTATGTCATTGATTTCGACCTCCGGGACACATCGCCGGATAATTTGGTCAGCACCTATGCGGAATAAGTATGGGTCTTCCTAGATGTAGTACTTGGCATCGGAGCGCAACTTGTCTTTTTTGGCCTTCGGCCAATCAGATGGGATCTGGTGTGATGCCAGGTAGTTTACTAAATCAGCAAACCATGGAAGCTTGGTACCAATAGTCAAGAGGTGCTCATCAGGAAAATGCTCCGTGATGGGTCCAGAAGGGTCGATGATCTCAGAAGGAAGGCGAAACAAGTGGTCAGCTATCACGTTCTGTCTTCCCACCTTGTCGCGAATCTCGAGGTCGAATTCTTCCAGCAGCAAGATCCATCGGATTAATCGAGGCTTCGCGTCCTTCGCAAGGAGATGTCTCACAGCTGTGTGATTCGAGTAGATTATAATATGAGAACCCAGGAGATAAGATCTGAAATTTTCAATGGCAAATACTACAGCTAGCAGGTCTTTCTCCGTAACCGTGTAGTTACGCTGAGCCTTGTAAGTGTCTTGCTAGCGTAGTAGATGACCACGGGTTTCCCGTTAATCTTCTGCCCCAGAACCACTCTTACAGCGAACTCAGATGCATCGCACATGATCTCAAAGGGTTGAGACCAATCAGGGGACTGTAGGATCGGGGCTTGGGTGACTCGGTCAAGAAGGATCTTAAAAGCTTAAGTGAATTCCTTGAAAATCTCAAAGGGTACATCCTTGGAGAGAAGAGTGGTCAGGGGACGCACGATTTTTGAGAACTCAGGGATGAAATGATGGTAAAAATCGACGTGCCCCAGAAAAGATCGGATGTCCCGGATCGAGCGAGTCATAGGAAGTTTAGAAATCAGATTAACCTTGGCTCGATCCACTTGGATGCCTCCATTAGAAATTAAGTGTCCTACGACGATCCCCTCAGGCACCATAAAGTGGCTCTTTTCCCAGGAAAGAACCAGATTTACGTCAATGCAACGCCTGAGTATGTGAACCAAGTGCCAGAGGAAATCATCAAATGATGCCCAAAAAACTAAGAAGTCATCCATGAAGACTTCCAGATAATCACCTACCATATCAGAGAATATAACAAGCATGCACCGCTAAAAAGTCGCAGGTGCATTGCAGAGACCGAAAGGCATTCTTTGGAACGCGTATGTTCCGAAGGGGCAGGTGAACGTGGTCTTCTCTTGGTCCTCTGGATGAATCACCACTTGGTTGTAACCGGAGTACCCATCAAGAAAGTAGAAGAATCTATTTCCGGCTAGTTTTTCAAAAATCTGATCAATAAACGGTAGTGGGAAATGATCCTTCTTCGTGGAGGCATTGAGTCTTCAGTAATCTATGTAGACTCTCCATGAGTTGGCTATATGGGTAGGTATGATCTCTCCAATTTTAGTCGTAATAGTGGTGAGCCCTGCCTTCTTAGGCACAACCTGGATTGGGCTCACCTAGTGACTATCGGAGATCGGGTAGATGATCCCTGCATCTAACCACTTAATGATCTCCTTTTTCACGACCTCCTGCAGATTGAGATTCAGACATCTCTGCATTTCATGTGAAGGTCGTGCGCCCTCTTCAGAATAGATGCAGTGTGTGCAATAAGAGGGACTTATTCCAGTCAAACCATCGAGAGTCCAACCAATGGCTCTGCAATGTTGCTGGAGAACAGCAATCAGACGGGATTCCTGATCAGGTGTGAGTTTGGAGTTTATAATCACCAGAAGTGTCTGATTGGAACCCAAAAAGACATATTTCAAATGATCGGGAAAGGGTTTGAGTTCTAGAACGGGGTTATCAGCAGCAGCAGGAGGGTCAGAGTGGGTGTGGGGTACAAGGGTAGGAGTTATGGGTTTATTCAGATCAGTTTCAAATTCTCCTAATTGCGATTTTAGATCTTGTGGTTGATGAGGGATAATCATATTGTCCTCGAGTTGTGGTTCATCAGCCACGGCTCTGATGTCACAAATTTGCTCTACCAAACCATAATTAATCCCTTGTTGGGCCTTAAAGATATCAATCTTGAGAGTCTAATTCCCAAATTTCAGCTCTATTTGGCCCTCTTCACAACTTATGTTGGCCCTTGCAATGGCCAGAAAAGGTCTCCCTAGTATGATTGGTGTATCTCTTGGATTCTCAGGTGCGTCCATGTCTAGTACTATGAAATCTACAGTGAAGTAGAAATCCTGCACCTTAACAATAACATCCTCAAGAATTCCCTTAGGTGACTTGATAGATTGATCGGCAAACTACAATGTCACCTCAGTTAGTTTCAATTCAGATTCTTCTAGGTGGTTAAGCAGGGATGTGGGTATCAGGTTGATAGAGGCAACTAGGTCTAATAATGCTCTATCGAACTGGATTTCACCAATCTTACATGAAATCGGGGGAGTGCCTAGGTCTTTTGCCTTGGGTGGGAGTTTACTCAGGATCACAGAGCTGGCTTGCTCTGATAGTACAATCGGACTCCCACGGATCACGGCTTACGCTGAGGTGTACACATGCTTTTCAAGAATTGTGCGTAAGCCGGTATGTAGTGGATTGCATCCATCAAGGGGATGTTTATTTGGACCTACTCAAAGAGCTTGATCAGGTCCTCCTCAAGAGCCACGGGTTTAGCTATCCTCTTTCCCTTGGTCAAGGCCTCGGGAAATGGAACCTTGGTTGGTTCCTCTAGGATAGGTCCAGGTTTTTGATCTGGGTCAGGGATAGGAACATCCTAGATAACTATCCAAGGGTTTGGGTCACTACCAGGCTTGGAGTGGTCTGGATAAGGTGGATCTTGGGTTGCTTTACCACTATAGGTTGTTACAGAATTTAGTCATGCCTGGTTCTGGTTAGGGGTTGGTAAGATGGGCTGCTACTGTTGATAACCTGCATAAGAGGTTGATGCTTCCATCCCGTCAAGTGATGGAACAGAAGGGGCCTGATAGATCAAGTGTGCTTGGCCTGGGTTTAGGTTCATAACGCACCGCTAGGTCGGCATGTTATTCGGGTTAGGCAGAGGTTCAGAAGGAAGTGTGCCTAGTTGGCAAGAATTTGCCAACTGGGCGAGTTGGTTGCGGACCTCTGTGATTTCATTTTTGTGTTGCTTCTGGATAGCCGCATTTGTTCTTTGAATGTCAGCCAAAGTTTGGAGGATAAGGGACATTTGGTCTTGGTTGGGCCCAGATGGATAAGTGGGGTTGGGCTGAGGCTAAGGTGGCTGATAAGGACGAGGGGCTTGTGGACGGGGCTGAAAAGGTGGTCTTGGGTTCTGAGAATTTCCAGCCCATTGGAAATTGGGATGGTTTCGCCATCTAGGGTTGTAGGTGTTGGAAAATGGGTCATTCTGGATGGCGTTGAGGTCCTTGCAAGTCCGAGGAACCTCAGGAAAGTCAAAGAATGGGGGAGTAGAGTTCCCCTGACAAGAATAGAAAGGATCGGAGGTCCCTCCGGTCCTAGAGTCAGATAGGGGTGGATACGGGTCCATCCCAGGAGAAGGTCGGTGGAAAATGTTCTGCACAGTTTCCCTTGCGGGAGGTGGTTGTGTGAAGGAATTCTGCGTAGAGGTGGCTCGCTGCAAGTGCTGAGTCAGCTCGTCCACCTTCTTCTCAATAATTGAGACCTTGTCCAATAGACTGGTCATTAATTCCAAGTCGACTGATGCAGACAGGCCCTACGTCTCATGTGCTCCCCTAAGGTTCACCGTTGCGCAAGTATTCATCCGGTCGAATAATCCCATGGAGTTATTGTTGATGGAGTTCTCGCACATATTCTCGAGAATCTCCCACACGGTGTCCTCATGTTGACCCATGATATTCCCTCGGCAAGTTGCATTGACGAACAATCAAATATCTTCACGAAGTCCCTGGTAAAAAGACTGGACTTGTTCCCAGTTAAGAACTCCGTGATGGAGAAACTTTTTCATGAGATCCTGGAATCGATCCCATGCCTCATGAAGATGTTCTCCAGTCTGCTGTGTGAGTGAGTAATCTGATGGCGCAAGGCGTTTGTCCGACTAACAAGAAAGAACTTCTTCAAAAACTCGGACTGGAGTTCTTCCCAAGTGTTGATCGGGAGGGTCTGTGTCTGATACCAATGAGCTGCCTTGTCCATAAGGGAGAAAGAGAACATCTTCATGAGTAAGATATCCCGATTCTACGCATTTGACCCGAAGGTCTGGGCCAGATGCTTAAGCTGTTTGATATGCGGGAAGGGATCTTCAGAGTTAAGCCCATAGAATTTAGGTATGACATGAATCATATTGGGCTTCAATTAGGAATCAAGTCTTCCAGTCGGGATTCTGACTCGAGGCTCAATTGCAACCACAGCGGGATTATAGTGATCTCGCATCATAGGGCGTTGTGGCGGGTTCATAAAGTTTTGGAAGAGATCATTAAGACGCTGGAGCTGGTGCTCAAAATTATTCTCTTCTTCAATAGGCTGAGCCATGGTGGAAGAAGAAGGGGAACTAGGTTCAGAGTTAGAAGAGGGGTCTATGTGGATTGGTTGTCGCACAAACAAGGGTACCGAGGCTTAGCCTCGGGGAGAGTGGATTTCTAGAGGAGGTTTCAAGGACCTCCTACCGAACATGCACCGATGGATTGGATGAGGTTAGAAGGTGTTAGACCCAATCAAGACACCCAAAATATGTTGGGTGACTATAGAGGTTCGGGGCGGATGATACCCCTTGATCAGAAGGTCGCCCACCTAAGAATTACCTGGGCAGCCAGAGAGGGTGAGTCCCTCGAAAACCCCTACACGGTAGAGCGCCCCCACGGGTTACAGGATTTCCCCCACCTGACCTCTCTTGTCACTGAGATTCCAGGTAGACCAGAATGGGGACCTTGACCTCTTAAGTCTACCACTTTTAATTAAGATCAAGGTGCTTAGGGTGTCACTTGAACTTTAAGCCTTTTGCATGCAAAAAGTGACCTAATTTAAAGGTTGGTTAATCCAAGGGATCAACCTCACCTGTTTGTTCCTGTGAGAGCTTATTAGGTCCTTTCTTTTAGTGTTCAAGTGAATTAAGAGCTTGATTGCTTAGGGTTTCTCTTAATAGATCTTTTCAAGCAATGGTTTAGGCACACCTCTTTTTGGAATTTTCAGTTCTTGATTAGAAGATGTGTTTCTAAAACCCTAGCTTAGAATCCTAGGTTGGCTCTAGTTGGTCCAATTAGTTGCCTCAGAATTGGGTAACTAGGGCTCAAGCAAGAAGGTTTTATCCCTAGTTACCTTAAGTGGATATGCAGATAAAATGTGTTGAAATTTGAAAACAGGCAACTCTGTTAATTACAATGTATAGAAGACAGGTAAACTTAGATTGATTTTTCATTTCTTTTTCCTCTTTAGAATTTGGGGGCGCCTAAGAGAGAGGGTAGAAGGTTATCTGTCCCTTGGTGTAGTTGTTGTGCGGCTGCTTGTTCCTTATTGCCTTCCTTTCCTGCACAACAGAAGAGAGATCAAGTCAGTATACAATCAGAAATTATGATTTTGTAACTTCTAAAATGCCCGTTGCTTCTCGGCAACGGCGCCAAAAACTGGTAACGGGTTTATGTATAAAACCGCACCGGTTTGATTATATTTTGTTATTCGAATACAAAAATCTCCGATGTCAAACTCAGGGAGCAAACTTGATTCTAGAAGCGTAGAAAATCACGATTTACAATATACTGTTTTACAAAAAGATTAAATAGAGGAAAATAAAAATGACTCTTCTCTTTTCTTCTTTTGTCTTCCTTTCTCTCTCTTTTCAAATGTCTGACTCCAAGGGTCAGACGCCTTAAGTGCCACTTGCTACAGTGCTTGTGCTTTCCAGCTGCTGCTACTGCTTCTTCTTCTTCTTCTTCTTGGCTTCTTCTTTTTCTCTTTTTCTTTGCTGTCTCTGCCTTCTCTTCTGATTTCTTCTTCTTCTTTCTTCTCTACTGCGCGCCTTTTGCTTTCTTCTCTCTTTTGCCTCAATTTCTCTGCGGCTACAGTGCCATCTTCCTCCTTTGCTTCTCTGCTGCTCCAGGTCCTTCTTCCTTTCTCTCTGGCCATAGCTGCTCTCACGGCTAAGTCCTCAATCACTCCTCCTCCTTCCTTGCTTCCTCTTCTGTTCCCTGCACAGGCATCTGGTTAGGCAAAACCTAACCCCTACCCTCCCCGCGTCCCTCTCTCTCTATTTCTCTTTTAGGACAGCTCTCCCAGAGCCTTCTCAGGTTATCGGGTCGAGTATGCGTGCCCAGGACCAGGCGCACTGGCGTGGGTGGTGCGCGAAGAGTGCACGGGTAGTCGAGTAGGATACCAGGTCCGCGTAGGTGTGTGCCGCGAACGAGGCGTGGTGGGCGAGGGGACCTCACCTCGTGTTAGGAGGCTCTAAGCCCTTGGCACTTTTGCAATTTATGCCGCCTCGCCTTCTCCTGATCTTCCGAGGTGAGACTAAAAGTCCCACTCGCTTTACTTGCGCCCGCAAGGAGAATGCCTTTAATCACCGCAGCTGTGACACTCTCTCAAAGCCACTCCCTGTCTGGAAGTACGTGCGAGACAATCCCGCACCTCCTGGACTTGTTCGCCTGGAGTGCAGCAGCCTGGAGCAAGCTTGCAAGCAAGCTTGCTCGTGCTTCAATGGCGGCAGGTGGGTGAATCTGAAACTCACAAATACGGCCTTGCGGCCCTGTCAAACCACATGGGGAGCTTCGCCGTGTCACGGTGAAGGTGAGGCGGGGATTGGTGTGGTGCGGAACGGCCTAGGCGTGTGTGCCTAGGTCACTCTGTGGCCGTGGAAGTGCGTGTGTTTGGTGGGCATTTGGGGAGGTGTTGGTGGTCGATGGATAGGCGGACGGTGATCAGTGGACGATGGTGGAGGTAGTGAGGTGTCTGGCGAGGCGTGTGGAGGTGTGATGCAGTGGATGCGCCTCGCCTGTGGGCTGCCGGAGATGGGGAAGATGGCGGTGGTCTACGGTGTCGAGGGGTCGAAAATGCAAAATAAGAGAGGGGAAATGAAGCGGGGAGAGAGGAGAAGTGTTCTAACCTACTTAACAGATGAAATGAGGGAGGAAGTGGTCGACGCATATATGCCGATGCCGGAGACGAAGATGTCTAGGGGAGGGGTGACGGCAACGATGACGGGGCTAGAGGTGCGTGCGCGGGTGTTGCACGACGCAGAGGAAGGTGGTGAAGGCGGCTCTACTGCTGGTATTGTGGCAGAGCGACGAAAAAGAGGAGGGCTCACCGGAGCTCGCTGGACTTCCTGACCGGAGGAGGAGGAGACGAAATTGGGGGAATTCTTCGGCCAAGTCGAGCTTTAAGGATGCGACAGAGGGTGCCGCTCCTTAAATAGGCGTTGGCCAAGAGAGAGTCGCAAGGAGGAGACGGGAATACCTCGCCGGAGGTATGGCCGGAACGTGACCCATACCTCTCGAGCGTTCGCACGAGAGGTATGGCGGCCAACAGGGCATGGGAGCTGACCCATGCTGCAGGGGACAACGCAAGGAATCTCCCTTTCAAATCTGAGGCCGACTCTCCATGCATGCACGGCGCCATCCTCCGCGCAAAGTCGCCGGAGGTATGGCCTGCGTAGGCAGGTGGCAAAGGGACCCGATTGAAGAAGATGATGAGAAAGGTATGGGGTCCTTGCAAGGTTTCAAAAAGCTAAGGGTGGAAAAGTAATTGTTGAGAACCATTTTGTAAAGTGGGTCAAGGCGACCTTCCCTTAGGTCCAAATTTTGGTATAAACCTAATTTGGACCTAAGGAATCCAATGGTGAGGTTGAATTTTAGGTTTGACTATGTTTGACCGGACATTTTGCACAAAAATCCAAATTAGGTCAAAAATTGGGTATGGTTCTCAATCTAGGTCAAGATAGGTTCCAATGGCCAAATTGAAGGTTCTAAACTCTAGGGGATATTTTTTTCATGAATTTTAGAGGGTTTAATTAATTTTTATCCTACCTGAAACTTCGTGAATTAAAGTAGGTTTGTTTTAGGGTTACAGAATGTCATTTATTTCCCATATTTTGTCATAACCCTTTTTTGACCAAACCATTCCACTTTTTCTCTTATTAAATCCATTTGACCTGTTTCTAGACCTTTAGAAATCCAGTTTATGCATTGCAATGGTAAAATTGTAATTTTACCCCTTGTGTAATGTTTTATTCTCTGCTCAACAATTTCCTGATTTAGACCTTCCCTTAGGCTATGTAGGAGCTTTTGTTCAATTTATTATGTCAAAATGTGCTAGTTAGGATTCATGATGAGGTACTCATCAGCTTCATATTGCCTCCTTCAAGTTTTCATATACGTAGCTCGGAAGTATGTTTACCCCCGCACCTAGATCAAGCAAAGCCTCATCTATATGTAGTTGCCAACGACCACTGAGATGAATGGGGCTCCTAGGTCTTTAAGTTTCAGGGTTGTCCCATGTTGTATAATTGAGCTAACAGAATCAAATAGGACAACCTTTGACTGGACTTGTTTCCTTCATTGCCGTTGTTCGTGCACAAGTCCTTTAGAAAGCGGGCAAAGGACGGAATCTGCCTGATAGCCTCAAGCAAAGGCAGATTAATCTGCACCTGCTTGAAAGTCTCCATGATTTCGTTCGTCCTATCTTTGGCTCCAAATGAGCCAATAGAAGTCTGCCCAGAGTCAGATAAGCGCTCTGGAAAGGGCACTCTCGGTCTCTGGGTGGAAGGGTTGTCATGTTGGGTAAGTTGGGGGAATGGGGACAACCTCTTCTGGTGAGGTGATTTCAAGTGAAGAAGAGTTGGGCGGCTCTTCTCCTGTGGGAATGAAAGTTGGGGTGGATGGGTTTTTAGAAGGTGGGACTATCGGAGCATCAGGTTTGGAAATTTCTTTCCTACTCCTCAGAATAGTCGTCGCCTGGGCATACTCCCTAGAAACAATCCCTTTCCCTTTAGGGTTCTCAGATGAACTGGGAAGCTTCCCAGTCTCCCTTTGCTCATGGCCTCAACAAGGTGTCTAATTTGGGATTTCATCTCATTGATTGCCTTGTCATGAGATTGGATGATCATGCTTTGATTCTCCTGCATGTCATTAAGCTCATCCATCTCAAAAGTCTTGGGTGGTTGGGAGGGGATAAGAGGTTGATTATACTGTTGAGTCTAAAAGGGTTAGGGTCTATAATTCCCTGAATTGGAGACATTCCCCTATCTCCATGAAAAATTGGGGTGGTTCCTCCAACCCTCATTATAAGTGTTGGAAAAAGGGTCATTACGAGGTCTAGGATGGAACCCTTAGGTGGCATTTAGGTCCGCCTGTACAAGGTCAGGGAATTGGGAGTCCAAGTGGCAATCTACAGTAGCATGCGCATTGCCTTGGCAAATAGAACATTCAGAAACTTGTGGAGTGGAGGCATTTGGCATGAGTTGATTAGGGTTTGACATAAGCCTTTTCATATTTTGGTTCAACAATTGAATCTGGAAGGCTAAATTCTAGGTATCCCTAGCCTCATTTGCCTTCATCTTTCATTGCATAAGAGTGGGTTTCCTATCCAAATAGGCAGAATTTAGGTGGATAGAATTTTCACTAAAGGTCTCAAAAAGCTCTCAAGCCTCATCATCAGTTTTTGTAAGAAAGGTTCCTACACAGGCACCATCCACGGTTTGCCTGTGCTTGTCATTTAATCCAGTGTAGAACCTTTCTACAAGTTGCCATCTTGGCACTTGATGATGGGGACATAAGCGTAACAAATCTTTGAAGCGCTCCCATGTATCATGAAATTGTTCTCCATCTTGTTGAGCAAAACCTATGATTTCCCTCCTATAGTGATTAGTTTTTCTCATGGGGAAGTATTTTTTCAAAAACTCTCCCTTTAAGGCATCCCAAGTATCCACTCTACCATCTAGAGTGTGATACCAATGCTTCGCCTTATCCTTGAGGGAGAAAGGAAAGAGGGTTCACATTTGCGCGTCATCATTAACACCCTACAATCTCACTGTGGAACAGACCTCGGTGAATTCCTCCAAATGCCTATAGGGGTCCTCCCTAGAAGTACCATAGAATGAGGGCAATAGAGATATGGTACTACTCTTGATTTCATATGGATTGTTCCCCCCAGGTCTTCTCAGTATATGGCCAAGTTGGTTGGGAGGGATAAAATATTCTCTTAAAGATCATTAGTTCTCCACAATTCTATTTTCTCCTTCCTCGGCCATCTCTCTTCTCTCTTGGTTGGCTTTCCTAAGGATTCTTTCAGGTTCTGAATAAAACACAAGTTGTCTCTTCAAAGATCGCCTACCAAGCATACACCACAAGCACAATTCAAGAGAACTTTTATGTCTTTAATCAATTAAGGCCTTTGAGATTTTAGTCTAGTTGTAGGTGACAATACAAATTGCCCAATCAATTATGTGCCTATTGTTGACCTATGAAATTTCTTAAATAAAGAACTAATTGAAACTTAGGTGCTCTACCTTAAAGTTCAAATGGTAAAGTACTCTAAGGATAGAAGATCAAGGGATGCAAGTAGGCCTAAGCCTTCCTTTAAAGCTGTGCTTTCGCGGTGCTTCTTAACTACCCTCAAAAATCCGTGATAGGGTATCACCCTCCTTGGAGTTACAAAACTTTTGAACTTAAGTTTCAAGCACTTTGGTATCCAATGGTAGGAGAGTTCTTTCCTAGTAGCTCAAAAACCTAGGAGTGTCTAAATGAGTGCTTTAGTGCGCAGTCATGCACTTGTGCATTCACCGTAAAATTGAGTTTGAATTTATAAACTTCAGCACAATATCTTAAATCAACTCCTTGGTTTTTATTGTATTCCTCCTTTACTTAGTCCTTTTCAGAAATTTGATGTAACGACCCGGTTCCCGAGTCCCTACGAGACACGAGAACCGGACCGACTCGACTAATCCCAAGACCTAGTCGTCCAACGAGGAAGTAACCAAAAGAGTAGTAAAATAAACCACATTCAGCATGAATATAACTAACAGTAAGAAAGTACAGCAGTAAGGAAAGAACTACTACAGTATATACCACCACAACAGTAGAACAACATTTATCATATAACATGAACTGCAGGTAAAGAAAAGTACAGCGGAAACAAGAACTACTCACTATAATGGAAACAAAGAGGTACAAAAGACAGTGGTAACTCTACTGGACCCTACTCGGCCCAGCGTCCTCTGCAGCCGCTGGCCCTGGCTGCTCAACACCTGGTCCTGAAAAAGGTAACGAGTGTAACACGTCAGCAAAACGCTGAGTAGAGTGGCAACTAAAACTAAAGACAACAGTAGAGTGTACAGTAGCTGTTATGTTCTATTACTTTCTTTATTCACATCTTTCAATTGTCTCACTATTTCATTTATTCCCCAGATCTTTTTCTTGATCTTGAATGTTCCTCGTGGGAACGATATTGATTGCAGTTTTTTTTCCAAAAAGTAGAAGTAGCATGTGGTGCTCTCTTGGCCGGGAGAGTCCCCCGTGGTGATCCTACCCTCAGTCAACCACCCCAAGGTCACTGACAGACGTAACGGTGACTACGGCACGCGCGATAAATGCACAGGTAGCTAACTCGTACTGGCACACGGTCAGTCGTTTCTGTTAACGGGTGTGCCCAAAGCACAGCACGGAACCAGTCCAGGGCAAAGCCCTCTCAGTAACAGGGGTCCAACCCCTCCACAGTAACCAAACTGGGGCCTTGCCCCTCCACAGTCCGCGCACCCTCGCCTGACTACCCTGATTTGCCCCAGCGAGCCTAACAAGTCGGTGTGGGAGGCTAGCAGAACCCCGGGGCCCGTGGGGTAGCTAGTACCTCCCTACACTAGTAGCTCTCCTCGGTACTACGTACGCAAGGGAAAGCAAGTCGGTACAGAGTGGCCAGTCCTAACCCCGGGTCCTTGGGGCGGCTGGCTCCGCTCTGTAGTAAACAGGGGGACAGTCGCTCTCCTTGGTACTCCGTACTCAAGGGCCAGCTCACTTCCCCAATACTATTCCATTCACTTTCCAGGAGTTCTACTCCTACTTCCCCGTAGGGTTCCATCCTTTTTATTCAAGCATCCAGGTTTCACTTTCCAGTTTCACATTCTTACAATCCATGTTCTCAACCACGTCATTTATTCACAACAGGCAGCTGTTAATTCAAATTACAGGCAGCTTTATATCTCTTCCCATTTTCCAAGACTACAGTATTATACATTCCACTAGTTTTTCCCATCCTAGGATTCATGCCATATCCTAGGATCTATCATACAATCTAGTTTTCCAGCCCTAGGATTCATGCAACACCTAGGAGCTATCATATATTTCTCATTCCTAGGATTCATGCAACGTCCTAGGTTCTAGTTATGGTTCCATACTTTAACAGATTTTATTAATAACTTAAAGCCACTCTACCAGGTACAACGGGAGTAATGGGGGCGTGATGGGGAATCCCGCGTGCCTCCGCGACTCCCAAGACTGCAACTGAAGGAGGTCCTATCACAAAGATCATACACAAGGAGTGTCTTAAAACAGTGTATAGCTACTGTAGACGGGTAGAGGAATTAATTCTGAAAAGAACACAACTCGAATCGCGGAAAACGGAACCCGAACGGGCCCTAAACGGGTCAAAAACGACGACACTGTACAAAATCAGACATCTGGAACTTCTTCCAGATGTCTTAAAAAGTGGATCAGAGAATTACCTGTTCAGCGTGGTTTCCCAGACGTCCAGAAGTCTGCGGGGACGTCTGTCCTATATCCCAGACGTCCGATGGTCACCCCGGACGTCTGGAGGTCACTTCCGTCGTCTGGTAAAACAGTCAAACGTCTGATTCGCGTTGGATGGTGAATCACCGAGCCTGCGCACACCCATCTCCCTCCCTCAGTACGGTCAGTCGACAGGAAGGAAGAAGAAGACGGAAAACCCACCTTTCAGACGACTGTAAGATCTACCAGACGTCGCCCTCACCGTCTGTCTATCAACCCAAACGTTCGATTCTGGAAATTTTTCCAGAACAGGGCACCACCCGGCTTCCGCTCGCGACGCCGCCCGCGTCGCACCTCGCGCGCCTGCTGCTCAGACCGTAGCAGTCCCTCCTGCGCCCTCCGCCGGTCGGCCCTAGCAGCCCCGGCGAGCTCGCCCTCACGGCAGAGCTCCGCTCTCGCACGCAGCACCCCCTCCGCGCTCACTGCGGCCGTCGCCGCCCAGCAACCTCGCACTCGCTCGCTCTCGGGCACAGGAAGGAGAAGAGGAAGGGGTGGAGATGACGGAGGGAGCACGTGGCCTTTTAAGGCCGCGCGAGGAGGAGAGAGAGGACGTGGCAGGCGTCTGCAGCCGCAGGGAATAACGAATAAGCGAATATCCGGTCTGCGCGCTCAGGCGCGCATACGACTCGCGCGTGTCGAAATTAACGGATTTCCAAACGTCTGGAAACGATCCCAGACATCTGGTCAGACGTCTGGGGCACGTGTTCGTTACATTTGATGTGACCACTTATTAGATCATTTCAAGACAAATTATGTGGTCTAGGAATTTACTCCAAATGCAAATGCGTGATCAAGATATGGATGCAAAGTAAGAGGATGCGTACCTTGCTTCCAGCAATCAGTGATGCGAGAATGCATTCAATGCAGAAAATAAATCTAGAGGCTACTCATACGCACCTAAATGGTTCATCCTAAGGAAGGCAGCTCGTGTTTTATTTTTTTTATTTTTTTTACCTACTTATGCACAAATAAAATCAATCCACGAAAGAGAAGAAAAACCTAAGTCTAAAGAAATGGGAATAGACTCCTGAAAAATTACCCAACACGGGCCTAAAAGAAAGTCGAGGAACAAACCCCTAAAATGAACCCCAGAACAAGTGCCTCAAACCAAATGAGTGTGAAGTCTAAACTAAATCTAAGCTAATCTAATATACTAGCTATTCTATCTATTCAGAATGGAGGAGTTGATGCTTGCAGCTTCCTCAAAATCTTCTCCTCCGAATTGTGGCTCAAGGTCCACCTCAACTATGCACATGGCGGCTATGTTGCTCCTAATGTGTGGAAAACGGATGATGTTGAGGGTCTCCTAATCTCTAAGGCTGGTGCAACAAGATGTAGAAGATAGGTGTTACCTCGCACCAAAAAGATCGAAGTTAAATATGCCTGAAAAATAATGTGTGAACAAATAAATAGATAAATGCGAATTTAACAAGCCTGTTGCCTCCCTGGCAACGACGCCATTTGACATGTCGATTTTCGCTTTCGAAGATGATAATTAAGATGATTTGTCGTTATAGTTCTAAGTGGTGGAAAATCGACTAATCAAAGTATTGAATTAAAATTAACCCACTCGAGAACAGCGGGTCGTATCCACAGGAAGGCAATGGTTTATTAAAACTTGCACAAGTCAAAAACAGATGTTCATTACTGATTTCCCCCAAAAATCAATCCAAAATCCCCTTTAGATTAAGCGATCAATTGCTAAATATGCTGAATAAGCTTTTACGTAAAACATGAAGGTTTTCATCATAAAACTACCACAATTAAATATTGATAAATCAAAAATCCTTTTTGTGGCAATGGCACTTAAATGTAAAAAGACATTAAGAACGAAATAGGGGATTTCCTTGTCGAGCTCGCACGTGGAGGAGAGGCGAAGGCTGACGATGAGGAGCTCACCGAAGGTGGCTGCTGTCGGGCTGCTTCTTTTGGTGGTGGTGGCGAGGCACAACGTGGCCAGAGGTGGCCGGTCGGAGGAGAGGAGCAGCGGTAGTGGTTGTCGTTGTTGCTATTAAGGTCAAGGACAGGCACGTGCCCGCGGCTGCTTCACGCTAAAGTGTAGCGCGCGTGCGCAACTAGGGCTCGGGCTGTTGATGGTGCGTGTGGCCGTGCGCGGGGTCGAGGAGAAGGTGCGACTGCTGCTATGCACACACTACAATGCTGCGCGGAGGTGGAACGAGGTGGGATAATGTTGCTGTGAACTTGAGGCGCTGCTAACCGCGAGCAAGGGCTGTGGAAGATGCACGGGCAGTGGTCGAGCATCAAGGAGAGGGTGTGCCGAGGGGTGATGGTCGTGCAGGCGTGGTTGTGGCAGGAGTCGCATACTAGAGAGGTGAAGAGCGGGTTGCGCTGCTGGTGGACTACTCGGACGAAGGTGGTGGTGCACTGCTGTTGGAGATGCGTGGGGGTTAGCTGCTGGTGCGTGGCTGCGATGGTGTTGACGGTGATGGTTGCGTGGTCGTCAGAGACGCACGCGCACGGTGATGCGAGGCTCTGCAGATGATGGTGTGGGTTGTCACCCCGCACGTCCACGGTGGCGAAGCTCTCGCCGCGATAGAGGCCGGCAGTGGTGAGACGGAGGAGCTTGAAGCTCTGCACAGTGATGGAGTGAGGGTGGTGGCTTGCTAAGCTCTCGGGTGAAAGCTCATTTTATGCAGCAGGAGGATGCGTGCGGCCATGCATTGGTTGAAGAGGAAGTGAAGCGACGAAGATCGTGGGGAATAGAGATCCACGATTGTCGCTTGTGCATTTCCTGCATGCATCAGTTGGAGAAGAAATAAATAAAATAAAGAAAAGAAATAAGGGGTTATTTATGTGCAAACGCTTAACTTCTATGTTAAATCCAAAACACTATATATAATGCACCTAATTGATTAACTAATCAAATGCATGCTATTCTAAATTCTAAATGCATTTAATTATGAATGCAATGCATGAATTATGTAATCAAGTCAAAAATCTAAACTAACCTATTTACATCCTAATACATGCTAAATAAATGTTAAAAATAACTTAACATCTAGGCATTGAAATACCTAAATAGTCCACAAATATGGATTCATTAGACATCAATTAAATGATCATGTAAGGGCAAGAAGAAAAAGAACCATTAGATAGAAGGCAGTTGCATCAAGTTTCTTCTAAATTGAGTGGTGAAATGGACAATGACCACCATCTCTAGATATATTTAATAACATCACGCTTTAATCTCTTCTCTATTGAGTAGCGAAATGGGAACAAACTTATATTCCAACTATAGATAGTCTTTTTTGCAATCGAAGTATGAAGCTTTTTATACAAGAACCTCAAAGAGAATGGGGTGACCATGGCCTTTACTTAAGATTCTCCGAGGGCAACATACCTTAGGGCCAAAATCTACAAAGTAATTCTTGTAGTATGTTTGATACTGGAATATTATTTATGAGCTCCTACCGTGTTTTAAAATTCGTTCGCGTTGTAGTATAGTCAATAGAAGCGCATTTACATTTAAATTTATAACTCGAATTAAAAAAGAAAATCCAAGATCGTCTCTGAGAGTAATCGAATGCGCGAATATCACTATTTGAATTTAATTTGATTTCTTATGCATTTAGTTCAAAAATATGTATGTAAATCTCTTAATAATGCAGACGAAGAAATCTTGTTTACTTAATGCTCAACTTAAGAATAATCAGGAAATAGTATGGCTAAGCATATCAAATCAATGATAATATTTCATTGAATCAGCCAAACATCTAAGAATTGGAACGAATATTTAACAAAATAAATGAGAAATGCAAATTAGTCCCTACAAATATTATTTCCTTGCTTTCAAACCCCTAGATGTTTGCATAATGGTCCCTAGAAATTAAAAACATTGACTATCATGATTTTTAGTCCCTGCAAATTTACAATTGGGTCCCTGAGTAGGTCCCTATGATTTTCTTTTCTTCTCAATCCAACCCTTGCTCCTCTTCTTTTCTTGTTGCCGTGGACACACCTGTAGGGTCTTCTCGATGGAGGTCGATTGCCGGCAGGAGATGCAAGGAAGCTTTAGGAGAAGGCCATAGCGTGTCTCGTGAGGTTCTACGAAGCTTCATGTGAGGATGACGAGCTCAAAGTGGCCGGAGGAGGTGTGGCGGACGTGGAGAGGGAGGCGTCAACGGCAGAGATTGGTGGTGGTCGACGAAGCTCCTCAAGGCATGAAAATCCTCGATGAGGGTGTCAATGGGTTCCACATGCCCTCCAGAAGCTTCTTGTGAAGCTTGGAAGCTCGCGGGTGACCGAAGCGTGACCGGCGTCGGACGTGGAGGTGGGTGCGGCCGGCAATGGTGGTTTGTCACGAAAGGCGTCGAAACTCGGATCCAAGGAGTCAAGAAGCTCCGCCGTGGTTCACTGAAGGTGGTGGCGTAGTTGGATTGGCAGTTTGAAGCCAGAGTTGGGCCACTGGACGCAAAGAAGATGCCAGCGGATGTGGGTGTTCGATGGCTATCCACGGCGAGCAATCGACCCAATAAACTTTGGGCTTTTGCTTGTCGTGCCCAGATGAAGCTTTGGGGGTGGTTGCCGATGCGAGAGGCAGCATGGACTAACCTGGCTAGTTCACCAGAGTGGTGGCTAGCAGGGTCGCCGCCAGCGAAGAAGATGACGAGAATAAGGGAGAAGTTTGGGTTGAATCTAACTCTATGGAGGTCTAAACTAGTCTATGGGGGAAGGAGAAGAAAAGAGAGTACCTGAGAGGAGGAGAGGAGGCCAAAGCGTGAGGGAGGAGGTCGTCGACGTGATGGCCGGACTTGAAGAAGGAGATGACGTGGAGTTTTAGAGCGAAGAAGAGGTGGATGAACCACCTCCTTTGATGGGGAGAACGGTGACGACGAGGGGAGATGAAGCCCTCAACCAATTTCAGCGGAGGAGCGGCGGAGGAAGGAGATTGAGAAGCTCCAAGGTTGGCGTTAATGGCAACGCTTCAGGAGGAAGGAGAGGAGTGATGCTCGCTAAAACTCAACGAAACGAAACGGCGTGAGGTGGAAAGGTTTATAGTTTGTTGGTGCTCGAGGAGAGGGATGAAAGTTGCAAGAATGGCTCACCGGAGTTGCGTGGCTGGCGGAGTCGGAGGTGGAAGCTGGAGAAGGTGCTGGAGGGGGCATAAATGTAAAGAAATTGAAAGTTAAGGAGGCATTTGTAAGGAAATCAAGAATTGAGGGCTAAATTGCAAAGTTGACCAAGATGAAGTCCAAATGAGCCCAAATTTTTATAATGACCTCATTTGGATATGAGGAATTTAATGGCAACTTCAATTTGAGTTTTGATGTCGTTTAGATGGTCAATTTACGTTTAGACCCAAATTATACCAAATACCCGTCTATGATTCTGTTTTAGGTCGAAACGAGTTACGATTGTCAAATTAACTATGCCAAACCTTATAAAATATTTTTAATTTATTTTTATAAGGTTTAGATCACATTTATTTTCATTTAAACTATTTTAATTAAAGCAGGTTAGAAATTTGCCAATTTGATTAAGGATTATCATTCAAATTGAATGTAAATATTGAATTATTTAGTACCAACCCACTTTTTGGATAATTAAGCTCAATTGACCTATAATTAATCATAAGTTCAACCTCCAGCTATTCTGCATTTATAATTGTTCGTGAAAATTACAGAATTAACCCCTTTTTCTATTACTTCCTCTCTCATCAACCCTGATTGAGTTATACCCTTTTAATGGGTTAATTAGGTGAATTTAACCTTAGAACTTAGCCAAATTAAGTTAGTTATAGAAGATGATGGTGATGCCATCAAATATGTTGGTGTGTGGGATAAGTGGGGTAAAGGTGTTTAATTATATGGTAGGGTAAATGATATCCCTCACTAAAATAGGTTGAAATGCTTGTACTTGTAATCTATGTAAGGTAGGTGTTGTATGCTGCATCAAAAAAAAGCAGGGTATGTTCTCTATTGAGAGTTACAACAATGAAAGATATTACAATAGTTTTTATAATGAACATAGAAAAACTTGTGTGATCCTCATCTACAACTTACTAATAAGCAACCACCCCCAATCAATTATAGCTAACTCAGAATTATGATGTTGATACCAATGTGATCATTATTTTTTCAATGAGCACTAATGTCAATTCCTCCTTATCTGAAACTTCCTTTTTGAAAACTATTTCCCTAAAAATGACATCCAGAGAGCAAATCATTAAAGGAAATGCCCCTTTCACTCTATGAAAGGTTTTGTGTGTTTCTTTCTTATTGGTAGTGTTGAACAGTCGAATTACTGCGCTAACATGTTTGGTTTTAGAAAACCTCTCGTTGTGGCTTGAAAGCGAAGAATTGGTGTTCAACAAATAAAATTTATACCGAAATGAAAATTCCGGGTCGAACCCAAGGAGGCGGACGTTTGATTTAAAAACTATACGTTTCTTTTTATTTGTCACGAAATAATTCAATTTAAAACTATCTAATTATTTACAATAAATAGAAGAGAGAGAGGGGGGGTAAGAGAGAGAGAGAGAATATTACACATAGAACTCAAAATGAGATGTAGAATAAATAAAGAATTTATCATTAAGGAGATTGTTCATTACAGCTAGAAAGCATAAAACAATTACACTAGAAAGCGATAAATTTACTCTAGAAAGCATTAAAAGAATGGAGGGAGAAATGTCCTGCTCGACGATCGCTTAGAGGACGAGCAGAACTACTCTAGAAAGCAGTAAATCTATACTAGAAAGCAGTAAAAAGAATAGGGAGAGAGAAATCCTCCTCAACGGTCGCTTGGAGGACGAGCCGGACGGGACGATGCTTGGACGAAGGAGGACAGAGCAAGACGAAGGAGGACGAAGCAGAAGAACGGGAACGGAGCAACACGCCGTCATTGTCGCGGGATCCACTTTCGAAGGGGGACGAAAATTTGGACTTTATCTCGCGAGAAGCATCCCGGGTGTGGGACAAGCTTCTCTTGAGCTTTGGAGAGGTAGAGAAGAGAAGGAAGGGATGAGAATTTCGTATGGAGGGGGTCTCCTTTTATAGTTGCAAGGAGTGTGGGCAAATGGGTCATTACATCTTTAAAACAATAAATGAGGGGTCTTTAGTGACGGATAAAACCGTCACTAAAGCCCCAACGTGGGTGTAGCACCCGCGCCCACGCGCGCCTCCTCAGCTGCCCTCTTTCTCAACGTCTGCGCACGTTCTTTAATTCTCAGCCGTCCAATCGCGATCGGACGGCTTAAGATGCGTGATCGCCCGCTGCCGCGCGTACGATCGCGCGTCCTTGCCGCGCGTGCAATAGCGCGTGATCTCTATTGAGCGCAGACGACCGTCCGATGACGATCCAACGCCTGCCCGCGCTCGCTCGCCCGTGCCTTCCTCCCCTTCGCTGCGGCTCGAACCCGTGGCTGCAGCTCGCGCAAGTGCTCTCGACTGCTGCGCTACGAGGCGCAGATGGTCGAGCAGGCATTTTTAGGTGCGGCTGTCCACAGCCATTGGATCGAGATCCAACGGCGGAGAGGGAGCGGGTGCAGGGTCTTCAGAGAATGTATGCGGCCATTTGGGCGGCCGAGATGGCACCACGTGGCGCCATCTTGGCCGTCCATCTTCTGAATGTTGTAGATGGTGCCACGGATGTCGAATTGACTCGATTTTTGTGTCGTTGGGCTGCGATCGTCGATTCGAATTCATCTGTGCGGTTGGATTTGTCATTAGAAGTGAGGATTTACACCATCTTGACCCTTGATCTTCTAGGGTTCCCCGGTCACTATCTGATGCTACAGATGCCTGATTAGGGTGATCTTGGAATCGTTGAAATCGTCACCCTGATCACATCCATACGGTTGGATCTTCGATCCGAGGCCCCGATAAAATGTTTTCCCTGTCCAAGCACATAAAAGGAGACAATTAACCTCCATTTTATTCAAACTATTCTAAATGCAAGATGATGCAAGTTATGCAATATTTATATCATGAAATGCAATCCTATGCTTAAGAACATGCATAAATAGATATCTTAAGTAGTGTAAATGTGTTTACATCATACTCCCATGCCTATCTTTTGCTAGTCCCTAGCAAAAACTATATGCTATTTATAAAAGAATTAGGTTGAACTATTCGGACCTGAGTTATTTTCAATCATTAAGAAATTATCTACTTAGGAACTGAACTTTCAAAAACACAACAGTGCCCAGGTATCAGCTAAAATGTAGACCGCCTCAAGCCCTTGCCTTATTCAAAGAAAAATTTCTTTCTCTTTTTACTCTTTTCTAATTTTTTTGGATTTTCAAATTTTAGGGTTTAAGAGTGGCTTTCTAAGGCCATTCAACTCACCCAAGATTTGATGAAAACCCTAAGTTTTAAGCATCTTAATGTGATTGTGATAGACTCGTTGACCGACAATTAAAGCGGACTTCGGATTTCTATGCCTCTAGGTGACCTCAAAAAGAATTCTGCCTAAAGGTGTATCTTTACAACCGGTAGCTTTCTCCCTACTTTTATTTTTTTACGGGGTTAACACAAGGGTGAATCCAGTGTATATCTCCCCGATTTATTCTACTGCTCTGTTTCTTCCTAAGTGTTTTGGGAATTTTTAGTGCATTTACTGAGCTGGGTTTTGGACAACCGGTCGATGAGCTATTACCACCGACAACTTGCCAGCCATACTTGTGCGGTGAAGTATGGCTTATTTCTTTTTTTCTTTTCTCCTTTTCTTTTTGATTGATTGATTTTTTTTTCTTTTCTTTTTTTTAAGTAGGTGGCTTCCCTGATCTAAGATTTACCTAAAGACAGCAAAAAGAGAAAGGTCCAGTGACTAGGCTTTGGACAACCTACCTATGGGCTGTTACCCACGATAACTTGCCAGCCATATCGCCCTAGAAGGTTCATTAGCTACCCAATTTTCGTTAAAATCGTCGAATAACGAGTCAGTGACAAGATAGTGTGTACATGCTAGAAACTCAAAATTCCCTCAAATCAGAGGGCGGGTTGATAAGTCGTGTACTTATCACCCAAACTTATTTACTCCAATTAAAATAAAATTCAGGTTGGCGAGAACTCGAAAAATAAATCCACATTTTAGTGGATACACGGGCTGATTAAGTCCAAAGACCTGAAGGGTCTTTGTGTGCAAATCATAATGTAGTATTTCCTAAGATTGAAAATTTTTTTAAACCCAAATTCTCTTTCATAATTCCAATTTTTTTTTATAAAAGAAAATAAAACAAATCTACGAAACTGATGAATGAATTCAGAGATAAATATCCACCCCCCCATGCCTATCTAATGCAATGTCCTCATTGTATTAAAAAGACATAAAACAAAGTAGAAAAGCGTAGAAAGCACCTGAATTGTGTGAATGTCAGGTCTGCTCCGAGATGAAAACTAAAAAGAACTGTATATGTGCTGAGTTTAGTGCCTTCAGCTAGGCACACTATACAAAGAAAAGAATGAAAAATTCATAAGTGCAGATCAGAATCAGAATAAACAGAAGAATCCTCTGACCTATCAAAAGAGGTCCACAGATGTGGACCAGATTGTGGTGCAAACCCATTCCCCATAATCGAGAATATCTTAGGTTCTGGATAAAAATTACCCAAAACCTAAAATGAGAATGCAAGAGAGGTCGGGCCTGCGATTTATGAGGATGCAACTCAAGACCAAAAAGTCAGGTTACAGAGAATTGAAGCTCAAAAGGATAATCGTTGAATGTGTGCTTGAGTTTGACATCCTCAAAACAAATGTCATAAGGGTTCTGATTTGATGGTTTCAGCTTAAAAGGAACCCTTCGACTCAATCTTCCATTTCCTCCAAAATTAACTTTCCAAATCAGAACTTCCCAGCTCCTATCCTCCTGATTCAGCATATTAAATTCCAGGACCTCTTGTATATTAATCACCCCGTCTGAAATCTCCAAGTCTAAATGATGTGGCAGAATCAGAATTGACTTGGGTCTAATTATCTCAGAAACAAAATTATCGATAAGCTCAACAGGGTGTAACTGATAATCAGGGCATTAAATTGATTCCTCCAGAAAATGCGATTCTGGATCCATAATGTGTGCCCTAATAAGATCAGTTTCCTCAGTTATTGGGCTATCAAATGATTTATCAGATTCCTCAGGCCCAATCGTCTCACATAAATCGTGTTCGGAAAACTCGCGTGAGACTTCGCAACTTGAATCTTCACCATCAAAGAAATCAGGATCCGTATCAATGTATGTCCCAAAATCATTTGTCACTTTTTGTTCCAAGGAGACATACGTTTCCTCGTAACCCGGCTCAGGGATCTTATGTGAAGAAATCAGATCATTCTTAATTAGTTGCCTTAATTCAATCTGGTCAGCCTCGTAACACGTGTCCTCCCCAACAGTTGCTTGAGTGGGTTCTGTCATTGGCTTTCCTGAAGAGGGTTCATCCTGGGAATCATCCCATGATTGAATCAAAGCAACCACGAATCTCATCCTCAATTTCGTTAATTTCCCAAGTAGAAACTCACCCGGGTTCTTATCCTTAACATCCTGGAGCCAATCCAATAAAGACTTGTTTAAATCATCAATCATTTCAATCAGAGGATCCAATCTCTCAATGCAAGGTATTGGCTGAACTTCTAAAGATTGAATGATATTCCTCAAGTTAGCCAGAACCTTATCTTGAACCTGATTAACCGGAACCAAATGAGTTGGTTCAGGATTTGGCGGGTTTGACATCAAAGCAGAGGAATTAACGAATTGAGATTCGTTATACCCTTCTTGATAACAGGTCATTTCAGATTGTTCAAAAGCTGGTGGTGACCTAAAGGCAGTGAAATCAGAGGATGAGTAAGGATCGGTGTATCCTTCTTGATTGTAGATCGTATTAGGTTGTTCATGAAAGGAAGACGATCTATAATCAATGTGGCTCTGAGAAGGATAGAAATCAGAATCAAAGTGTTCAGGGTTAGACACTAAATACGGGGGTCCGGAATTGTATCCCCAATCCGAATTATCCCAACTGACCGATGGTTGATTACAATACGAGTCGGGATAATCATCATGTTGAGGATAATTCACAACAGGAGGGAAAGAGCAGAAATGCGTGAAATATGTGGAATGATTCATGAGACACAGGAGGAAGAAAGGCACCCTGCAATACAAACAATCAAACTCTCAAGTGATTAGGGTGATCTTGGAATCGTTGAAATCGTCACCCTGATCACATCCATACGGTTGGATCTTCGATCCGAGGCCCCGATAAAATGTTTTCCCTGTCCAAGCACATAAAAGGAGACAATTAACCTCCATTTTATTCAAACTATTCTAAATGCAAGATGATGCATGTTATGCAATATTTATATCATGAAATGCAATCCTATGCTTAAGAACATGCATAAATAGACATCTTAAGTAGTGTAAATGTGTTTACATCGGGTAGTATTAAGATCCTTAAGTAGTCATTAATCAAAAACAAAATAGAAGTGATTGATTGATGACAACCAAGAGATAGGCTTGGAAGTAGCCATCTTTTGAAAAAAGTGTAATAGCTCCACTCCACCAAAAATGCATCAACTCTCAAGTGATTTATCGAAACCCAAAATTGTCATAGTGCCCATCCATTGCATATTCTTCTCGACGATTGACTCGTTTGGACTCTGCTTCTTTCATTCATCATATTAGAAGTCCTCATAGGAATAAAGGTGGTCAGACCTGCAAGAAGTATACCAATGGTGATCTTGTGCTTTTCAATTGTCTACAAAAAGAATATATTACAATGAAATTGTTGCACTTCGAAAGCCTAATGTGAAAAGGCTCAGACTTAGATACCTGTTCAGCCAAATGACCAATTATATGTTTTTGTTTTATAAGGAAATTTACATGTAAACTCTCATAAAATGTTATTATTGTGCACAACCTTTGGGTTATTTATGTTTATGTATGCAGTCCTACGAAGGTGATAACCTTTACATAAATAATTTAAAGTTTATCTCAACATTAAATCCACTATCATCGATGGAAAACGTTAAAAAGGTAGAAACCTTTTCACTCCTCATCATAATATTCAAATGAATGTGAATTCGACCATTTCTCATCTCAAATTCATTAAAATTTCAAGCACGTGCAATGTCAAGATTTCACCAGCAAAATTATCACTTTCATGTTGGTTTTCTTAGTTGTTGAAAAGTGATTCTCTTAGTCTTGATTAGTTAACCTAGCTTTTGTCTTAGCTATATTAGTTCACATACAGTTGTCCGTTCGTTTCAAGAAGATTGAGGGGTATAAGTTTGAAATCAAGCTTACTTTGGAAGGCACGGGGAGTACATGTGATAAATCTAGAGACATAAATGTGTAGCATTAATTAAATATTGGAATTTTTATATAGATGTCACTGAAAATTATCGAAATTATTATTTTATCACTGAGTTGCAAATATTACTATTAATGTCACTGAAAACTTGACCCTTTTGCAGAAATATCACTTGGGTTAACATCTGTCTAATTTGAGTTAATAGACGTTAGGTTCCTCTTTTCCTCGTTCCTCCCCATGCTCCTCTTCCTCAACCCTCCTCTCGGCACCATGACCATCATTGCTACCAAAGCAGGAAACGCAACGGCAACAACAACACCAATAGCATCAACAACAACATCAATAGCAATGACAACATTAGCATCAACAACAACACTAGCAACACAACAACAACAATAAGAGCAACAATAACAACAACAATGACAACATCTATAGCAAAAATAACAACAGCAACAGCAGCAATGGCAACAACAACAAGCAAGAACAAAAAAACCACCGTTTCCCCCCTCCCCAACTCTAGTGGTTCGCTAAACCACCTCCTCCTCCTTTACCCCCACCCCCCACTCTCTCTCGTTGTGGTGCAAAGTCAAAGCAAAATCAGAAGAAGGTGATGGCACCCAACAAAAAGAAGGTGTAGTCGATGCTAAACCATTCCATAGTAATGAAGTAGGAGAAGCGAAAGTCAAAGGAGCGGTGGCCCTACCTCACCTCCAAGTGCCATGACCTTGTTGAGCTACCGCGACAACGCGAACAACATCCGCAAGCTCCTTGATGGCCTTGCCTTGCGTGAGATGTGCATGAGGTTCAAGGCGAACTGGCAAAGGATGGAGGAGATCAAGAAGGAGACCAAGAAGGCCATGAGGAGTGGGGAGGTCGTGAGCGTAGGGCAAACCCCAACAGCCAAGATCCGATCTTGGGGCAACCTGTAGGGATTTGAGATTAAAGTATGAGAACCCAAATCGAATTTGGGATAAGAGAAAGAGTCGGGTAATGGGGCAAAGCAGAGAGAGAGAGTGCGTGTGGGGGAGGAGGAGGAGCTTGACCTCGTCATCGAGAACCTAACCGATGTCGCCAATGGAGAGGTCGAGACGAGGGAAGAGGAATGAGGAAGATAAACGAGAAGGAGGTTCACATCCCTAAAAAATCTTAACTACCTGATTCATACCCACAGAAGGATTAAACAACCACTGTCCATTTCCCTTCAAAATTAACATTTTTAATATAACTCGAGTTAACTTTTCATGACCTTAATTAATTATTAATAAAGAGATAATGGGATGGTATTTACGACATAAGTTTAATATTTACAATTAAATATTAAAAAAAATAATTTCAATTATTTTTAATGGCATCTATTAGATCAATTGCGTGCAACCGACAGATAAGACGGGATGCGTGTAACTGATACGTTTTTCTTATAAGATCAATTGCGTCTTGTGCAAAAACGCGAAGTAGTCAAAGGCCACATCACGTCAAGATCCAAAGAACCTAGACTTCCCAACCACCACAGCTGTGTCTCTCTCTCTGCCCCCAATTCCCAGATCGATCGCAATCGCTAATCCTACTTCGTCGGTCTGGTCCACCATGGGGAAGATCAAGGCCTTCAAGGACGAATTCTCCTTTGGTTTGTGCCACCGATCCCTTTCTCCTTCTTCCAATTCGCTCTTCATCGTCTCCAATCTTTCTGAAGACCTCTTTCTGTTCTTTTTTTGGTTCTCGGCAGAGGAGAGGCTCGAGGAATCGAGAGACATCATCGCAAAATACCCAGATCGGGTTCCGGTGAGCACCTGATCTCAATGTCCATTCCCGAAAGATTGGATCTTTCTTTGATAGCTTCAAGAAATCGCATCGAATTATTTGGATTTTGGATAAGCTCATTGGTTTCGGGGGGATGTTATGAATTCATAGTGATGTGTGATAGATCTATACATGTACTTCGTTATATGACGTTGTGATGCACTGTGTGATATGAATAAAGCAATAAAAATCAGTGTATTTTACACTAAATTCCCTGAAATTTCATCTCGATTTTGTATGGTCCTCGAAAGCATTGACCTAAAATACCCAGTCATTGATGGAGGGATTAGGAAGAAAGAGGATATGTTTGCATGGAAGGATTTGGAGGTCAAGGGAAGTGAAGGAAAGGAGGGAAAGGAATGAGAAGGGAAGGGGAGGAGTGATGTAATGTTGTTGTTTGGATACAAGGGGGAGGGAAGGGAACCCGTCCCTTCCATCCAATGGCAACCATCTTTGAACTCTGTCTCTAGTGGCCACTCGACCCCTCCTGAATAGCCATAGGAACATTTTAACTTTCAGTGGGACCTTCATCTTCCAAAAAATGGAACAGTCAACCCCCAGACAAGGATCATTCCTGACCACTGGTTCTCTGAGCATTTTATACACCTTCTTTGTGGAGAAATTTCCATGCGCCCACATCAGCTTGTCAAGCGTACTTGGCATTGGATGAAAAGCCTCTAACATGCTAAGAAGCTCCTGAAGGTCAACCATTAGAGAGTGCTCCTCCAAACTTGGGTGCCCATGCACCCCCAGCACCGGGCAAGTGTCCATCCTAGACCATCCTTAACGAGAAACTGTTTATTCATGGCCAGGCTATACAGCCTATGGAACCTGGAGCAAAATCTGCCTGATTCAGTTGTCTCCCAGATTCTGAAGGTTTCCCCTTCCCCTAGAACAAGCTCTAGAAATGGTGCAATGCATCTGAGGGCCTTCGAGACTTCACGCCAAAAGCCTGAAGCACCACGCAGGATAGGACATCTCTTGTCAAGATTCAGCAAACAACCATTGGAGCCCTGAGCACACAATCCCATAAGTTGTCCTCATATAGCAACAACTTAACTTCCCATTTCGACAACAGGGAATCTCCAAAGTCGGAAAGTTGCAGAACCCCTAGACACCCTGCGCAACGGGCCTACAAATATCATCCCAGCTGACCAGGCTGAGGAACTTGCCCTCATGCCCCACCCCCTTCCAAACGAACCTTCTTCTGATGCAATTAATCATCTTGATCACCTTCCTCGATGGGTTAAGCACCGAGAGCTGGAAAGCAGGGGCAGCTGATGGGACAGATGTCAACAGCGCCAACCTCCATCCCCTCGACAAAACCTGCATTCTCCAACTTGTCAGTCTCTTCTCCAACCTCTCAATCAGTGGAAGCCAATCACCTATAGACAGTTGTTTATCCTTCAAAGGGAGCCCCAAATGCATAACTGGCAAGCTAGTAGGTTGAATCTTTAGGTGTCATGTTCCAAGGCACAAAGACTGATTTGCTGTGATTTATCGAGAGCTGGAAAATCTCACCAAAAATATGAAGCGAGGACTCAAGGCGCTCAATTTCTCTTTCCCACCTCCACAAAGAAGAGCGTGCCATCAGTGTATTGAAGCATAGGTGTGACAGGGGCCTCATTGTGCACCGTGTGGAAATCCCTCAGTAGCCCCATTGAAGTTGCCTTAAAAGGCATTGGTGCTAAGGTATGAGTATCTGTAGCAAGAAGTTAGAGTGGTGCCGGTGGACAATCCCTGTCGGACTCCTTTTTGTGGTTGAATCCAACTACCTAAGGGCCTACCATTAAGTAGCATTGAGAAGGAGGTTGTAGTGATGCCTCATTCATCCATGTCAACCACTCCTAGGGGATGTCTCCATCTAAGTTATTTATTAGAGGTAGGACCAAGAGATCGAGTCGTAGGCCTTGGAAAAGTCAACTTTCCACAGGAAGCTTTTGGTTTTCCTTCTCCACCAGGAAGCCAACATCTCCTTCGCCAGGATGAAAGAGTCCTGTAAACGTCTCCCTTGCAAGAAAGCCATTTGTACCAGGCCGATGAGTGCTAGGAGAGCCTCACGTAGCCGGTTGGCTAAGATCTTTGCCAAGATGAGATACAGGGAGTTTGATAGGCCAATAGGATGATAATGTTCCACTGTCTCATGCTAGTAAATAAGACCTGCTCAACCTCTCAAACCCATAGTTTCTGCTGAGGAGCTCTACTACCATGGCCATGAAGTTCTCACGACCACCTCCCAAAACTCCCTAAAATATAGAACTAGGAACCCATTAAGTCCAGGGGAGCCTTTTGCCTTCAAGTCTCACATAGTTGCAACCACCTTAGGTTTAGATACTTGATGTGTTAGACTCGCCACATTGCGTGCCTTAAGCATTAGGATGTCCACATCTAACCATTGCCAATTGCTCGATCGCCTTTGCCTCGTGAAGTCGTAGAAGTATGAATCCAAGGCCTGAGCAACCTGGTCCCTACGAGAGATCACCTCCTCTCCCACCCTCAAGGAGCTAATGAGGTTTGTTGTCCTCCTAAAATTGGTAGCCGAGTAGAAGAATTGAGCATTAGAGGTCTCTTCCTTCAACCACAACTATCTAGAGAAGGGGGTGATCTCGCGCTAATCCATCTCCCTTTTGTGATCTTTCTGATAGACTATCCCTTGTAGCTTTTTTCTATCTTTCGCTTGCTAAGTTGAAAGCCCTTTGGTGTCCTCTACCTTGTCAAGGTTGACAATCCCCTGCAAGGCCTCAATCCGAGCCTTCTCCCTTGTCTCCTTTTTGAATTCGATGAGTTTCGATCAAAACTTCCCTAGCTTATTAGCCAATGCCCTAGTCGCAAAGGATGAGGAAGGAACCCCCTCTCATGTATCATAGACCAAATCTCTGAAACCATGCTCCAACAACTAGGATTTGTTGAACTTGAAGTAGGAGGCCACATGCAGATCGTCGTTTGAGGTCTAGAGAAGGGGGGTGTGGTTTGAAAAAGGTCTAGGTTTTGCTACAACCTCAGCCATCTGAAATCTCTCTATAAGCTCATCTGAGCAAAGAAAACGATTAATTTGAACCTGTAGAAGTTCTCCAAATATATACACCTTGCGCCTGCTATGGGTACGTTACATGGCTTCAACTTAGCCACAAGGTTAGTGAAGTCCCCTGCAAATTATCTCTCCTACCATCCGGTCTATCATCAGCTAACAATGTTGCATTACAATCTCCTCCCACCAACTAGGGCCCACCCTTTGTAAATTTGGATGCTTGTTGAAGTTCCTCCCATAACTTTGCTCTCGTCGTTTCATCGCATGGCCCATGTATGGTTGTAAACACAAAGGTAGCTCTGTCTACAACCCTATTGAAACACCTAGAAAGACACCATTTTCCAGATGATTGCGCCACCAGTTCAAAGTCAAACCCTTGCAAGCCATCAGCATACCTCTAGATCAATCTAGTCCACCGCCATAAAGGAGTCAAAGATGTTTCTCCCCATCTATCTCTTCATAGTAGGGTTTAGAGCTTAAAGTTTTGTCTCCTAAAGCAGCATTATGTTCTTATCCCATTCCAATGCATATCTAAGGGTCTCCCTTTGATTTGAACTTCTACGGCCCCTGATGTTCATGAAAGGACTTTAACCATTGTTTACTTCATCATCCACCCCCCCAGCCTCGATTGTGTGCTTGGCCCCAATAACCAGAGCCACCACAAGATCATTCGATGTAGCATCCAATCTCTCCACTTGGACGAGACGTTTGTAGCTTGATGTGTTCATCATAGAGTGTTTTCTCTTGTAAATTAAAGCGAGGCTTAGCCATTAGGACCTTCATGTAGCGTTTACTCTTGTGACAACATTGGTTCCTTGCAATTTGCACGAGGACAGTTGTTCTCAAAGGAGGCAACCCTAGAGCCTCCAGTCATCAACAAATCCCCAAAGTCTATCAGGCCAACCATTGGTTAGGAGAGGGCCCTATGCCTAATGGAAAGGTCCCAACCTTACTCGTGGTCATTGCTTTGCTCCCTGCGCTAAGGGTGGCGGGGGGTGCTCTGATCAGATGTGATCGCGAGTCCGCAGGAGGAATCCATTATAACATCTTCACTTCTACAACATACAACATAGGACCTCATTGGTATATCTTAAAAATTCAGTGACCAAATTGGAAATATTGCAGTTCAGGGGCAACAATCAATAAGGGATAGATGTTGAGGTTAGAAAATACATATCATGTCGGTCGGGTACCTTGTCATGTTAAACACGATCACTCATTGCATGTAGTTTCTAACACATCATTTAACATTATGGTAGCCATGGATAGGATTAGTAATGTGTAATGAAGAGTGATTTTTTTTTTTTTGAAGAATGTGACTTCTGCTGGTTCTAATTTTTTTGATTGGTTCAGATTCATCCTCTTGTAAATTATAACAATGTGGTGATAAATTAATTTATAGTGAATATTCTAACTTCATTGCAGGTAATTGTTGAGAGATATGCGAAATGTGATCTTCTAGAGATGGAGAAAAAGAAGTAAGACCCATATGTGATCAATATTAGAACAATGATGCTGGTCATACTTGTTTAAAGATAATTACTTTGGAAATAATGACTAGCATATCTACATTTGATGGTTTGAAATGTGCTCTCTTTTCCTTCACAAGGTCCATTATGGTATCAACCTTCTAATGGGTTTGTGAAATCAGAATATATTCTTTCACTCCCTTATATAAGTTTCAGTCCATTTATTTTTTTCAGGAACTGGAACATTAGGGCCTATCCTGCCCTGCCCTTAGCTACTTTACAACTGGAGCCCTATGAGGAGAATTATAAAGCAAAAACTAGATAAGAAAACCCATGCCAGCCCCCCAAGATGTTCTGTACATCTGTGACAACTTTAAAACTCTAAAATATCCTTAATTAAGCTCTCAAATCTCAAATTATGAAAATAGAAAATCTCAACGCATTTCAAAGAAAATATAAGTTCTCAACAGCCACCAAGGAATCAATAGAGTGGTAAAGCTACCCCGTGGCATCTAGAGGTCATGGGATTTCCATGGCCATCATTTTTACCCTTCTAGAATTAAGAAAAAGAAAAAAGGGAGAGTTATTCCTTGGTGTACCCACCACCATACCCATACTACATGACATGGATGAGGTGGATGTCATGTGGATGTTGGTAGGTGGAGTCACATGGAGTGATACTTTGTAGCCTTTTTTGCTTGGATTGCTCACTTTTGCAAAAGTTAAAAGTACTTTTCCTCTTTTTATTTAAGAGAGGCTCGTGTGGGCTAACTTTTTGTCCTTTATCACTTTTTGTTTACTTTGTGATTGGTGTCGAGATTAGCATATTTTCTCTATTTTATGTTGTTATTTATCTTACTTGTTTGATTTATGGGGGCTCCATTTGTATTTTTTCCTTTTTAATCCTCTATATAATGAGGATTAGGGTTTGTAATAGATTAAGCTAGTCATTTCTCCCAACTTAGTATCAGAGCAACAATCTTAGGCTGATGCGTGATACCCTCCTTGATTCCTATACCTTTTCTCTTCACCAAACGAAAAAAATCATCAAAAAAATAAAAAAACCTAACTTTCTCTTGCTCTACAAGCAAGAAAACTAGGTTTTTGATCTTGAATGGCCACCTACTTGCTGAATCGCCGCCCATCCGGGCACTCTACTGTTGTCGTTGACCCTCATCGACCACCAACAACCACCGCCAACCAACTGACAGCCCCCAGCGGTAGCAACAACTGCTAGGAAGGGCTTTTTTGACCACCCTAGGCCGGAGTGCCACCTGGCACTGGATCCTCGATTTTCACCAGACATCGCCTAGCTCCAGCGACCCTTGCCAGACCCAGGTGACTAGCCGAAGCGGCACTGGCAGGTCGAAATAGGCATCTGGGGCTTGTTTCGAGTGGTCTTTTGGGCATATTTGATGGGTTATTTGATGTCCTACAGATATCTCCTTCCATCTTGGTAATTTTACGCCTTTATTTAATATTGTTTATGGAGTCTTTATAAGCTTTGAAGGAGACATCGATGCATGTCACTAAAATGAGGAGTCAAGAACCCATTCTTCGGTCCTATGGAGAGGTTAGGTGGGACCAACTATGCTCAATGGTCACAAATGCTTCTCATGACTATAGAGGGTCATGACAAAGACCATGTTCTGTTTGAGTCAGAACCTGAGAAAATGGATGGCAAGCACACAACTTGGAAGAGGGATAATGCTATAAGCCGTATTTGGATCACAAATAGTATTTCCCCAAGAATTGGAGATGAGGTTATGTACTGTCGAAGCACAAAGGAGATTTGGGATTGTATCCAAGAATTGGCTTCCACCGCTATCTCTTCACCAAATTTCCTTATTGCTTTGTTTGCTTGGAACCTTAGTTGTAATCCTAATTGGTTAGTAGATTTTGGGGCATCTCGGCAGTTGTGTGGGGGATTGAAGTAAATTCTCCACCCTTAGATCTGTTGCACTAGGACAAACAATTCGGGTAGCCAATGGGAGGCACTCATTGATTATTAGCCAGGGAGACATTCATATTTCCCCGAACATGCGACTGACAGATGCCTTCTTAGTTCCAGACTTTCTTGTCAATTCGCTCTTGGTTTAGTAGGATAACCAAAGAACTTAATTGTAGGGTTGTATTTGATGCAGTCTCATGTGTCTTTGAAGACATCTTGATTGGGAAGATGAGGGGTGAAGGTTGTGAAGAAGGGGAAGTATACAGGTTATTTCAATTCCCATTAGCTGCCCATGTCATTGTTCCAACGTCTTCTACCGTGTCTTTTACCTTTGCTTTTCAGTGGCACCTACACTTAGGTCATCTTCCTCTTTACAAGCTCTGTCGTGTTATTCCCCATATTTCTTCTGGCGCCAAAATTGAGTGTGAGGCATGTCAATTGGGAAGCATTACCAGAGCAGATTTCCCACCAGTCAGACTTTGAGATTTGGGTCTCTATCTGAGCTCCTTTACATGCATGTTTGAGGTCCTAGTTGTGTTCCTAATAGACTGACACATCGCTACTATGTGGTAATTGTTGATGATTATTCTCTCTTGAGTATTTTTGTGGAAGCAAAAATCACATGTGAGAATGATTATTCGAAATTTCATCTCAGATGTGGGAATGATTATTCTCGTTTGAGTTGGGAATTTCATTTCAACTTGGAGGGACAATCACTGTCCCTCCAAACCTTGGGCTCATCGAGCTACAGGAGATCTCTAGTCGTGTTCCTTCAACTTCTGAACCTACACATCCATCAACCACAAACGATGTGTTGGTGAATGACAAGCTTGATTCCTAAGTAAGAGATACTTTAGCCGTAGATGAGTAGATAAATGTTAGTGATAGTCGTGATGATGCAGCAGACTGGGAATGGCCAATAGTTTTTTGAAAGGCACGTCATAATTGCACCATGCATTCCATTTCCAAGCAGTCTCTATGGCATGCCTTGGGTCCTCTTTCAGGTAGTTCTCTTTGGCACTATTTGCAACGTTGATTCCTACATCTCATTATCAGGTCATCCACAATGGAGACAGGTTAGGTTATGGAGGAGGAAATGTTTTCTCTTATGCCCCATGGTACTTTGGGAGCTTTTTGACCTGCTGTTTGGTGCCACAATACTAGGGTCCAAATGGGTTTTCACCGTGAAGTACAACATAGATGGATTAGTTGCACAATACAAAGCCAGACTTGTAGTGAAGGGCTTCACTCAAACTTATAGTGTAGATTTTTTTGATACATTCTTACATCAGCTGAATGTGAAAAATACTTTCTTGTATAGAGATTTACAAGATCTAGTTTGCATTCAACAACCACCTGGATTTATCTCCATTTCCATCCCCAAGAAACCCCATCCCATCTCCATCTCCATCTCAGATTGGGGTTGATGTTGAGAGCTATCTGTCTGCCTCTCCTCACCCTTGATGCCAGATTGGATTTGAAGACCACCTTCTGTTTTCTGTGCATGAGGTGGCACTATTTTGGGTGGTGTTGCATGGATTTGAGGTGGTGGCAGTAGATTCGGGTGGTAAGAGAGAAGGAGGCAGTGAAGGAGCTTGGTGGCACTTGGGATGGTGCTTTGAGATTGAAGGCAGTGCTTGGATCTGTGGGCTTGATCAGATCCACGCCATCAGTGTTAAGAACAAAGGGGGGCAACGTGGCGGTGTCCTGTGATCGAGAGCTCTGATCTGATAGCGGCGGTGGCGATTTGTGATGGATCCGTTGAGGGGTGGTCTTGAATTAAGATCCACACTATTGCTGCTGCCATCAAGAGTTGTAGCATGTTCGGCGGTGCTTTGGAAGGGGTGGCGGCGCATTGGTTGAATATGCAGCAGCGCTTTGCTCAGTTCTATCTGCTTGGACTGGGCAAAGACACCTTCGAGGTTTCTTGGTGGTTGCAGATCTGAAGATCTTTGATGCTGTGGCAGTGCTCAGGAACGAAGATCTTGGGGGTTAGCTCAGATCTGGCGTCTGAGGACGTGGCTGCAGTGTTCTGATCTGAAGCCGAGGAGTTTATTCATGTTTCTGTTGCTGATTGATTGACGCTGCAGCGGAGGCACTCGTTCTGGAAGCATAGGTCTGAAGCAGGGAGTTTGGCACAGCACTCAGTTGTTCTAGATCTGTGTGGTGGCACAAGGGATTTCCAGAATTCAAGGGGAGGCTGGTGTTGCTGGTTTGAAGCAGGAGCAGAGGTGCTTGTTCTGGAAGCAAACAGAGCTGAAGTGTAGGTGTGGTGGCGCTTTGGAAGGGGTGGCGCCGTTCCTGATTGAACAAATACGAAGTGCTCTGCTGCTGTGGGTGTTTGAAGCAGCAGCAGGGACATTTGCTCTGAAGGCAAAGGTAATTTCATTGCATTCCACATTTTGTAGCAACAGTGTGCTGTTTGGTTTCTTAGTTGTTTGAAAGGAAGAAGAACAGAGTTTGTGGTCAATGGCAAGGGCAGGAATATCGTTTGATTCTGTTATTAAGGGTGATTTATTGCCAATTGATTTAGGGCCTGATGTTAACATCAGAAGTGCTATTCTTAAGGATGCGGTACCTTGCATTGAATTCATAGGTGAAGAGATTAAAATGATGAAGAAGCCATTTGAAAACTGTTTGGTTGCCTATTTTTCTAATGTCAGGCCTGATATGGACAGATTATAGAATGAAATAAGGTCTGAATGGGGGTTAAAAGGTCCTTTCTCTTTGGGATCTATTGATTCAAGAAATGTGCTGATTAGATTGATGAATGATAGTGGTTTTGTTGAGGCTTTTGTTAAGGATGGCCGCATGATTGATCAAAAAATGGTTTCAATTGCTAAATGGACACCATGTTTCAGACCTAATAAGAGATCCACCATCTGCCCAATTTGGATTGGTTTGCCATATCTTAATTTGCATTTTTGCAATAAGGGGGCAATGATGTCGATTGCCAATGTCATTGGCAGTTTGATAGGCCTTGACAGTGATATTTTTGATCTTGTAAGGCCTGGGTATCCGAGAATGCTGGTGGAGATTGATCTCACTGAGTTTGGATTAAAAATGGTGAGAATGAAGTTTTTGAGCAGAAGATTATTTATGAGAGGCTGCCTAAATTGTGCTCTAAATGTTCTGTGATCGGTCGTTCTTTTCAAAATTGTAGAAATAGGGGAAATGATGGGCAACAGCAACAACTTCAACATGGTGACAAATATGACAATGAGCAGGTTAGCCATAAAAATGGGATGGATGGGCAGGTTGGGAAGCATGTTACTGAGAAGGGCAATGGGCAGCAATATAAATCGCAGCGTAAGGGAGTTGGACAGCAGCAAGAGCATGTGAACATTTGTGGGCAACAGTCTGAAATTGGGCAACAGAAACAGCATGGGCAGCAAATTGTTCAGAATGTGTAGCAACAGGGGCTGACACATGACGTATTTGAAAACCAAGGACAACAACATGACAAGGTTGATGCTGAATATTTAAAGGAAAATGAGCAGCAGTAGCAGCAGCAGAAACATGCCAAGTTTGACGCTGAATGTTTGAAGAAAAATGAGCAGCAGCTAGAGTTATGTTGGCAGCCGGTTAAAAATGGAAGGAGGGCTGTCCATGTACCTATGCAAAGCCCAGTTTCAGTTCAAAACTCTGAGATTTTACCAGATATGGGCCAAAATCAGAATCTTCAGTGGCGGCCACCTCACCAGCAGCAACATAAAGATGAAGACAATGAACTATGCATAGATCAAATTGAAACTGAATAAGCAACAAGATTATATAGTAAGTGTGGAGAATAAAGGCCATGTGGCACTAAGTGCACCCAAGGGGCACCGGCCCTAAGAGGCTTAGTTGGGTTTGCTTAGAGTCTAAGTTTTCTATTTTTAGTATGATTAAGTGTCATTTAGTCAAGTTGTTAAGAGGGTATGTTATTTCTTGATTTTAGAAGATTTGATTGGTCTTGTTTCCTTATTTAGAGATTAGGAATAACTCTCTATATAAAGAGAGACTATGTAATTCCTATTGAGTTGAATGCATTATTCTTTCTACCAAATAAACAACTCCCTCTCTCTCTTTCTTCTTTATCATCTCTTCTAGAAGCATGGATCTAATCTTCTCGAGGTTCACAGGAGTAAGAGAATCCATGCATGAGGTGCTAGTAGCCCCACATGTAGGTCTTCCAAATTTGTCTCAACAATGATCTTGTGGATGATTAGTGCATCCGCAATGTTGACATGATAAATAGACTCAACCTGAGCCTCGACCACGTCCTCTTCCATGCCCTGCACCTCCGTCGAATGTAGCCATAGCGGTGTTTTTAGACACAACTTTACTGGATTCTGTATCACGTGCTAGTTGATATCGGAGATTTAACCCCGACAAGAATCTCCTTGCTTGCCATCTTTCACATATAGTAGTCTATTTGTCACAGCAGACAGGTTTGTAGATCTCCAGTCCTTCAAATATTGCCTCCATCTTCAAGTAGTATTTATCAAGGGGAAGATCCCCTTGACTCACCGTCCAGATGCGAGTATATATGTCGGTGATGCGGGCATTGCTGGACTTTTTGGAGTATCTCTTCTCTAAGGAATCCCACATCTCAAATGTTGACTTTTTGTAGAACATGTTCGAGGCGATGGATGGATCGACTGAGTTCATCAACCAATTCATCACTATGTAGTTCTGTTTCTTTATGAAGGCAACCTTTGAAACACTGCGAAAAGAGCTATGGGTTGGGAATGATGATATTGTTAGATGGAAAGATGATGTGGATGCAAATGAAGATGTGCCAGGTAACTTCAAGATAAAACATCCTAGTTGGTCCAAGGATGTGATGGATGAATATAAGGAGAAATTTCAAATACTGAAATTCTTTTAGGTTCTTTTTTAGGGAGGGGAGTGAAGGAAGTCAAAAAGCAGTTCATTAAAAATTTGGATTTTGTATTAAGATTTGCTTCATTAAGATGGGGATCCAAGAGATTGGAAGGGAAGGCAAGGCCAAACTATCAAGAATTAGATTGATTGATATTTTGTTGATGATAGGCCATTATGGTGTTTAGGCTTATGCTTTTGGGTTGTAGGCCATGTGGGCCATTTTTGCTTGTAGGCCATGTTTGGTCATTGTGGAGTTAGTTCTTGGCCATGTGGGCCATGCGAGGTGAAGTGACCATAGGCTCTTGGAGCCTTGGAGTATTGTAATTAAATAATTTTAGTCAAGGAAAAATGGGGTAACTCGAGCCCCTATAATGTTTTGGGTCGGTCCAAAAAAAAAAAAAAAGAACCACCTGGATCTGAGGTTCAGGGAGATTGATCCACGGTATGCAAATTGAGGAAGGTAATATATGGGCTTAAGGAAAGTCTTCGAGCTTAGTTCTAGAAGCTCTCTGAGGTTGTTCAAACCTTTGGATTCTGTAGGTCCTTAGTCGATCATTCCTTATTTGTGTAGCAGACTTCTCGAGGGATTGTGGTGATGCTTGTTTACGTTAATGAAATCATTCTTACTGGGGATGATGCTCAAGGAATTTGTGCTTGAAAAATGCCTAGCAGAGAACTTTGTAATCAAACATTTAGGTCCTCTTTGATTTTTTCTTCTGACCGAGGTTGCTCGAAGCAAATGAGGTGCTGTGTTATCCAAAAAGAAATATGCGATGGACTTGTTGCAGGAAATTGGTATGTTGGGGCCAAAACCTGCGTATATTTCCATGGATCCAAAGGGCCATCTATATAACGAGAGTGCAACTCCAGTTGACGCTCACTAGTTTAGGGCCTCGGTGGGAAAGCTCTCATATTTAACTATTACTTGTCGTGACATCTCTTTGGTTGTTGGAAAGCCAAGTCAATTCATGCACAAGCCAACTAAGGTGCATTGGGATGTGGCTATGATGGTACTCAGGTACCTAAAGTCTTCACCAGGAAAGGGGCTCTTGTTCACAAAAGGCTCATCCTGTGGTAGCGTAGCTTACACAGATGCATATTATCTGGGGTGTCTTGAGGATAGAAAGTCTACAAGTTTCTGTACTTATGTAGCAAGGAACCTTGTGACCTGGAGAAGCAAGAAGCAAGAAGCAAGTTGTCTCCAGGTTGAATACTGAGTTAGAATGTTGAGCCATGGCACAAATTGCGATAAAGATGATATAGATACGTTCTGTGTTGAGTGATCTGCATATTTCTATTGACACCCCTATGGAGATGCAATGTGACAACAAGTTACCAACCTTCATTGCCAATAATCCAATGTTTCACAAACGAACAAAACATATGGAAGTGGATTGCCATTATACCAGAGATCTCATTCAGAAGAGACTTATCAGAACCACACATGTTTCTTCTGAGGATCAGACAATAGCCATCTTCACCAAGGCTCTCCCAAAGTCTCATTTTTACAAATGTTCCAAACTAAGCATGATGGACATCTATGCTCCAGCTTGAGGAGGAGTGCTGAGATTAACACATTTTCTCAATTCTATGTTATTGTCTATCTTTTTTGTTTGATTTATGAGGACTCCATTTATAATTTTCCCTTTTTAATCCTCTGTATAATGAGGATTAGGGTTTCAAATAGATTAAGCTACACCTTTCTCTCAACTATTGGTTCATTGCTATATGTCCGGTCAACTTTAAATTTTGAATTTCAATGAAAGGAAGGAAAACTAATAAGAAGGCAAGTCATTTTTTTGTTCATTAAGACAATGCCAGCAACACCTGAATGTGGCAAATGAACATAGCATCACGACCATAAAAGTAGATGCTAAAATCATCACATACGTTATCATAAGCTTTTGCCTACGTAAGAAAGCCATCATCACTGGATGACCAATGACATTTGCATGACATCACTACGTACATTATTATGACTTTCGTCCATACGAGGAAGGCATCATCACTTGCCAGCCAACAACACTTTCATATGCATCATTTTTAGTTGTAAATGGCAACTGCATTGTTCATACGACGACACTTGCAATTGAAACAAACTTTACCCACGATGACAGCAATGGCATCTCATGACCAAAAAGATAGGGATGAATCAACACAACTTGAGATGCCACTGGTAGGTCAAGTAAAAATAATAGGGATGAATGAGCATAATTTGAAATGCCAATGTCACCTCAATGGCACCTCAAGCACAAAAGATAGAGATGAATTAATATAAATTGAAATGCCAATATCAAGCCAAGTGAAAAGGATAAGGATGAATGAACATAATTTAAGATGCCAATGGTATCTTAAGTAAAGAAGACATGGATGAATAAACTTAATTTGAGATACCAATGGCATTTTCAAGTAAAGAAGATAAGGGTGAATTAACTTAACTTGAGATGCCAATGACACCTCAACAAAAGTCTTTAAGGATGAATCAACTTAAATTGAGATACTAATGACAACTTAAGGTTAAATGAAACCATTGTCACTAGGTGCCAATGGCACCTCAACTAATGAAGATAGGGATGAATGAACCTAAATTGAGATGCCAATGACAACTCAAGCAAAAATGACAACTCAAGCAAAAATGACAAGGTTGTATCAACATAAATTGAGATGCCAATGTCAACTCAAGTCAAAAGGATAGAGGTAAATTGGCATAAGTTAAGATACCAATGGCATCTCAAGTAAAGAAGACATGAATGAATAAACCTAAATTGAGATGCTAATAGCACCTTCAAGTAAAGAACATAGTGATGAATCAACCTAAGTTGAGATACCAATGACACTAACAAGCATAACTCAACCTTAGTTGAGATGTCCATGGCAATTCAAGTTAAAACGATGTTGATAAATCAATTTAAGTTTGAGATGCCATGACACCTCAAGTAAAAAACATATGGAGGAATCAACGAAAGTTGAAATATCAACGACATCTCAAGTAAAAAAGGCAAGGATGAAAGAACCTAAGTTGAGTGCCAATGGCATCACAAATAGAAAAGATAAGGATGAACAACCAAGGATAAATGAAGATAAGTTGATATGTTAATGGCACCTCAATAAAGAAGACATAGATGAATAAATATAAATTGAATGACAATGGCATCTCAATAAAAAAAGATGAGGATGAATAAACCTAAATTGAGATGCCAATGACACCTCAAATAAAAAGACAATGATGAATAACCTAAGTTGATATGTCCATGGCACATCAAGCTACAAAGACAAGGATGAATCAACCTATACAACAACAACCAAGTCCTTTCCCACACTAAGTGGGGTCGGCTATATAGATTCTTTGCCTCCACACATATCGATTTTGAGCCATTTCAAGACTTAAATTAAAGTAATTGAAGTCATACTTAATAATTTCCTTCCAACACTTGTGTTACGACCTGATTTCCGAATCCCTACGAGACACGAGAATCGGACCGACTCGACTAATCCCAAGACCCAGTCGTCCAACGAGAAAGTAACCAAAAGAGCAGTAAAATAAATCGCATTCATCATGCATGTAACTAACAGCAACAAAAGTACAGCAGTAAAGAAAGAACTACTACAGTACATACCACCACAACAGTAGAGAATTAAACAGGTACATAAACATGATGCTTACAATAAAAGAGTACAATTGTAACAGAAAATACTCACTACAACAGAAGAAACAATACAGTAGGTACAACACAAGTAAAACTACTGTGCTCTACTAGACCCAGCACCCTCTGCAGCCGCAGGCTCTGGCTGCTCAACACCTGGTCCTGAAAAGGTGACAAAGGTGACACGTCAGCGAAACGCTGAGTAAAGTGGCAACCAACTAGCTAAGAAAAATAATAAGGTGGACAAGTAGCTGTTATTTTTAATTTCTTTCTTTATTTTCTATTTACTCATTCTTGAATTATTCCTCAGATCTTTCACTTGATCTCGAATGTTCCTCGTGGGAACGATCTTGATTGCAGTCTTTTCCGAAAAGTAGAAGTAGCACGTGGTGCTCTCCTGACCGGGAGAGTCCCCCGTGGTGGTCCTACCCTCAATCAACCACCCTAAGGTCACTGACAGATGTAACGGTGACTACGGCACGCGCGATAAACGCACAGGTAGCTATCCCACACTGGCACGCGGTCAGTCGTTTCTGTTAACGGGTGCACCCCAAAGCACAGCACGGAACCAGTATAGGGCAGAGCCCTCTCAGTAACAGGGGTCCAGTCCCTCCATAGTAACCAAACAGGGGTCTTGCCCCTCCACAATCCGCACACCCTCACCTGACTACCCTGGTTTGCCCAGTGGGCCTAATAAGTCGGTGTAGGACGGCTAGCAGAACCCCGGGACCCATGGGGTGGCTAGCGCTCTCCCTACACTAGTAGCTCCTCCCGGTACCGTATACGCGAGGGCCAAAAGTTGGTACAAAGTGGCCAGACCTAACCCCGGGTCCCTAGGGCAGCTAGCTCCGCTTTGCACTAAACAAGGGGAAACAGTCGCTTTCCTTGGTACTCCGTACTCAGGGGTCAGCTCACTTCCCCAATTCCATTCCATTTACCTCTCAAGAGCTCTACTCCTAATTCCCCGTAGGGTTCATGTTCATATTTCTTTAACCAAGCCAGTTTAGATTTCATCATTTCAGCTTTATTTTCATATAGCTTATGTTCCTAACAGTTAATATTCATTCATATACAAGCAACTGTTATCCAATTTCAGGCAATTATCATTATTCTATCTATTTTTCCAAGACTGCAATTCATGCATTCACGACATTAGTTTCAGTGTTTCTGTTCCTAGGATTCATGCCACACCCTAGGATCTATCATTCAATCTAGTTTTTCAGCTCTAGGATTCATGCCATACCCTAGGATCTATCATTCAATCTAGTTTTCTAGTCTTAGGATTCATGCGATACCCTAAGATCTATTATTCAATCTAGTTTTCAGATCCTAAGATTCATGCCATACCCTAGAATCTATTGTTTATCTCAAAGGTGCATTAATGTTGGTAAACAACCAAGGGAAACCACTCTACCCGCAAAATCGGAAGTGATGGAGGTGTGATCGGCAGGTCCACGTGCCTCCGCGACCCTTAGATCCACAACAGAACGAGGTCCTAACATAAGGATCAAACACAAGGAACTACTTAGAATAGGATACAAGTACTTTAAACAAGTAGAGGAACTAATTCTGAGAAGAACGAAATTTTAAACATGGAAATCGGACTTTGAACGGACCCTAAACGGGTCAAAAATGACAACTCTACCCCAAATCAGACGTTTGGAACACCTTCCAGACGTCTTAAACGATGGTTCAGATCATACCTCACTTCTGCGCTGTTCTTCAGACGTCCAGGATCCCGCTGAACCGTCTGGACCTAGTTCCAGATGCCCGACTGTCACTCCGGACGTCTGGAGACTCTCTCCGCCGTCTGGTGCTATGCCCAGATGTCTGATCTGTGTGGGAGGGTGTGTCCTCGCGCCTTCCCGAACATAACCAGCATGCATACGTAAACGATCTCAGCACAGCAATGAGGCAGAACCCTCAGCGGAACGGCCTGCATGGCCGTACCCGCGAAAGGAAGAAGAAAAGAAATATTGTACCTTTCAGACGTCTGGATCTCACTACAGACGTCTCCCGCGTCGTCTGGACATAGGTCCAGACGTCTGATTCTGGGAAAGTTTCCCAGAATCAAAACCTCCACACCTTCCGCCTGCTGCGCACGGCCGTGCCGCGCCCGCCTGCTGCCTGAGCTACAGCAGCACCGGGGTAACCTCCCCGGTACCACGCTCCCGTTGCACGCCCGCCGACCGGCCCTGGTTGCTCCGGCAAGCTCGCTCTCTCTTCCTCACGCGCTCCGCCTCTTCTCCCTATTGCTGCACCTCCCCGCGCGCACGCGGCAGCAGCTGCTGCCCGCTCTCTCTCTCACTCACGCTCAAGCTGGAAGGAGGGGACGGTGGGGGGAAAAGGGGTGAGGGAGAGGGAAGGGTATTTGAAGGCCTGGCGGGGTGAGGAAAGGTGTATGCAAGACGGTGCGGGAAGAGAGGGAGGAAAATAGGGCGGCGAGTTCAGTCTGCGCACGCACGCGCGCAGACTCGCAATCGTACGTCGCAAAAATTAAATTCCAGACGTCTGGGAAGGCGTCCAGATGTCTGACCAGACTTCTGGGCCAACTCCCAGACGTCTTAAAGACATTTTTTGTCATGGGTCTTAACTTGTTTGGTCTTTTTCGCTCCCTCTTAGCAGGTTTAGCCTCCAACTTCTCACATCTTCTGATTGAAGCATCTAGTGGCCTTCTTTGCAGATGTCAAAATCATCTTAGGCGTCTCTCTCATTTTATCCTCTATTGGTGCTACCCTAACCTTTTCTTAAATAATCTTATTTAAAATATGGTCCTTTCTTGTATGACCACACATCAATCTTAACATCTTCATTTCTGTCACAGACATTTTCTGCACATGCCTATAGTTGATAGCCCAACATTCAAAACCATACAGCATGGTTAGTCTTATCGCAGCTCAATAGTACTTTCTTTTGACTTTTAAAGGAACCCTCTTATCACAGAGAACAACAGATGCACCCCTCCATTTCAACCACCTTGCATTAATTCTATGTGTAACATCTCCATCAATTCCACCATCTTGTTGGAAAATGGATCTCAAGTACTTAAAAGTATCTTTCATTGGAATGCACTCTTCTCCAATTTTTACATCAATCCCTTCATTGTTTCCTCTACTACTAAACTTGCATTCCGTATACTCAATCCTTGTCCTTAGGCGTAGTCCTTTAGCTTCCAGGGCTTCTCTCCAAAGTTCAAGTTTTCTGTTTACTCTACCTCGTCTCATCAACCAACACAATGTCATCAGCAAAAAGTATACACCATGGCACCTCAGCTTGGATATGCTTCGTCAACTCATTCATGACCAAGGGAAAGAGATAAGGGCTTAAAATCGATTCTTGATGCAGACCAATGGTGATATCAAAATAGTCTGTCAAATCATCCTTAGTCTTTATACAAGCTGCAGCTTCATAATACATATCCTTTATGAGGTTGATATATAAAAATGATACATGTCTCTTCTCCAAAATTCCCACAAGATATCCCTTGGGACAGAATCATAGGCCTTCTTCAAATCAATAAAAATCATGTGTAAATCCTTCTTATTGACTTTGTAGGTTTCCATCATACGTATCAAGAGATGTATTGATTCAGTAGTAGATCGGCCTGGCACAAAGACAAACCGATTTTCAGTTACTACAGAGACTTACTTCACCCTTCTTTCAATTATTTTCTCTCAAAGTTTCATTGTATGACTCATCAATTTAATACTTCTATAGTTGGAACAATTTTATATCTCCTTTGTTCTTGTATAAAGGTATCATAAAACTTTTCCTCCATTCTTCTGGCATCTCCTTGCCTCTTCAAATAGTATTAAATAATTTTGTGAGCTAAGTTATACCCCTTTCTCCCATCACTCTCCAAACGTCTAGACGGATATCATCAGGTCCAACAACCCTCTTATTTTTTATCATCTTCAAAGCCTCCACTACTTTCTTTTGTATCCTTCGATAGCTTGTCACATTCAAAAAATCTTCTGAGTTAGCTAACTCCCCTAAGATGATATCATTCTTTTATTTTTCGTTAAAAAGCTTATGAAAATATCTTTTTTATCTTATATTTATATCATCACTAGCTATAAGCACCATTTCTTCTTCATCCTTGATGCAACTTACATGTGTAAGGTCCTCTGCTTTCCGCTCTCTTACTTTAGTTAACTTGAAGATATCTTTTTCACCTTCTTTAAAATCAAGTTTCTTATAAAAATGCTTCCAAGCTTTTACTTTTGCTTCACTAACCACTTTCTTTACTTCTTTCTTTGTTCTTTTGTAATTTTTCATGTTTTCATCGGTCTTATCTCGATATAAGGTTTTGAAGCAAGCTCTTTTAATTTAAAGCTTCTCCTGCACATCCTCACTCCACCAAGCCTCCTTTTGTCTTGGAACTCCTCCTTTAGACATGCCTAACACCTCATTTGCCACCTTCCTAATACAGTTTACCATATTTAACTACAATTCATCAGCATTTCCATCAAGATCCCAAGTCTTTTCTTACATCATTTTCTCTTTGAATCTCTCATGCTCTTTCTTAAGATTCCACCATTCAATTCTTAAATTCTTAAACACCAATTTTCTCTTCTTTGCCTTCTTCATATGAACACCCATCACCAAAAGACAATGTTGAGCAGTTAAACTCTCTCCTGGAATAATCTTGCAAACTTTACAAGATAAGTGATCTCTTCTTCTCAAAGCAAAGTAATCAATCTATGTTCTTATTAAGCCACTTTTATTGGTGATCAAATGTGCTTCTCGTTTTTTGAAGAAGGTATTTGCTATGAAAGATCATAAGTCATTGCAAAATTGAGGAAAGTCTTCAATTCTTCATTCCTAACACCAAAATCATGATTTCCATGCACTCCTGCATACTCTAAAGCATCTTTTCCCACATACCCATTTAAATCTCCACCCGAGAAAATCATCTCTCTATGGGATTCCTTGAATTATCATATCAAGCTTCCTCCAAAATTTATTCTTTATTCTTTCCTTTAGACCAACTTGAGGTGCATAAACTGAAATGACATTCAAAATCTCTTCTTCTAAGACTAATTTTTTCAAAATAATTCAATCACCTAATCTCTTAACCTCAACTACACTTTCCTTCAAATTCTTATGAATAATAACGCCTACGCTGTTTCTACCATTGTCCCTTCTTGAATACCACAATTTGAAACATGTTCTTTCGATTTCTTTTGCTTTTTCTCCACCCCATTTAGTCTCTTGAAGGCAAAGAATTTGAATCCTTCTCCTTACCATTGTATCTACAATCTCCATGAGCTTGCTGGTTAAAGTACCAATATTCCAACTGCTGAATCTCAACTTCTTTTGTGACACACTTCGATGACGAAGTTATGGAACTAGCTTTTTTGCTCCCATCCATTCCTCATGTGAGAATCCTTGCTCATTTTAGACTACATCCGGCGATGTAGTGGAACTAACTTCTTTACTCACATGTGTTCCTCATGTAAGAACCCTTGCTCATTTTGTACATCCAGGCGGTGATGTAGTGGAACTAACTTTTTTAATCACATGCGTTCCTCATGCAAGAATCCTTGCTCATTTTTCACTACACCTGGGCGTCAATGCAACAAGTTGCAAGTAGGGAACACCCTAACGAAATCCGAGTGTTTGCTAGAATCCACCTATGTTGTGGATAAATTGACCTAAGTTGGGATGCCAATGATGTCTCAAGTTACAAAGATAGGGATGAATCAACTTAATGGCACTCCAATTAAAAAAGATTGGGATAAATGAATATAACTTAAGATGTCAATGGCACCTAAAATAAAAAAGATTGAGATCAATCAACTTAAAGTGGGATGCTAATAACTCCTCAAGTAAAGAAGGTAGGGATGGATTAACCTATGTTGAGATGCCACTGACATCTCAAATAAAGAAGACATTGATGAATAACTTATGTCGAGACACCTCAATTACAAAAGGTTGGGACGAATGAACATAAGTTGAGTTGCCAATGACACCTTAAGTAAAGAAGCTAAGAATGAATTAACCTAAGTTGAGATGCCGATGACATTACAAGCAAAAAAACATAAGATTAACAAGTTGAGATGCCCATGACACCTCGAGTAAAAAACACGGGATCAATGTAAGTTGAGATGTTAACAATAGCTAAGTAAAAAGGATAGTGATAAATTACATTAATTCAAAATTCAATGGCACGGCAAGTAAAAGAAGACAAGGATGAACAAAGTAAGTTCAGGTGGCAATTGCACCTCAAGCAAAAACAAAGTTTGTTCCATGATGATGGCATGGCACATAAAGCAAAAAAGGCAAACATGAATTAAAGTTAATTGAGATGTTAGTGGCTGAAAATCAATCTGTGTGGAGGCAAATAATCCATATAGTAGACCCCACTTAGTGTGGAAAAAGGTTTGGTTGTTGTTGTTGTTGTTGAGATGATAGTGGTAGTTGCATCGTCACATGCAAGTGCTTGTGGCACCAAACATGTACAAGCATTTTTTCTCGTGATGTCCATGGCACCTCAAGTAAAAATAAGACAAGGATGAATCAACCTAAGTTGAGATACCAATGGTAGCTCAGGTCAAAAGGATGGGGGTGAATGAACATAAGTTGGGATGCCAATAGCACCCCAAGCAAAGAAGACAAAGATGAGTGAACCTAAGTTAAGATGCGAATGGCTTCTGAAATAAGAAAGAGACAAAGCTAAGAACCTAAGTGGAGATGCCAATGGCAACTCAAGTTATAAGGACAGGGATGAATTAGCTTAAGTTATAGATGCCAATGACACCTCAAATTTAAAAAAATGGGGAATGCTAACGGTACCTCACTTGAAAAGGGAGTTACCCAAGGATGTTGCGATGCTAAGGCACTTTAAGTGAAGATCAGGATGCATCAACCTAACTTGAGATGCATTGGCGCCTCAAGTAAAAAAAAATGGAAATGCAAACAACACCTCATTTAAAAAAGAATTACACAATCAAGTTCTATAAAACATACTTTAAGATGTTCATGGCTTCTGGTTGCAATATGCCAACTGTTTCAAGAAGATTATTACATGGAACCATCAATAAGCTACAATGAAAGCCATGAGGCAAGTGGCCTAGAATATCGAGGTTGAGGAAACCCATTTCATGGCATAAACAAAGAACCTATGAGGCCATTTCATGATGGAAATAGAGAACTCATGAATTCAACATGAAAATTGATTCTTGAACCATTATGTTGGAGATGATGTCCAATGTGTCAATGCAACCGACACGAGCGAGGAGGTTGACAATATAACCGTAGTGGTGTACTAGAAGATCATCAAGTTCCAAGAGCGATGTCATGTAGTGGCATTTCATCGAACAAGCCCTCGTTGTGGAGCATCTAGTGGGAGCACCCTCAGGCAATGGAGGTCAAGGATGGGTAGTAGTGGCCGTGGTGGGTTGGGGGTGGTGAGCTAGAGGTCATTGCGAGGTGATGGGTGTAGGAGGGTGGGTTGGGGGCGAGAAGGTTGGGGGCGAGAAGGTTGGTGGACGTCGTGGATGCATGGTGGGTTGGGGGATGATGGGGTAGGGTGGGTTGGGACAATGGAGGTTTGGGTGGGGTGGTGGAGGTCGAGTCGATGGAGCTCGAGGTGGTGGAAGTTGAGTTTATGGAGCCTGGGTGGTGGAGATCGAACCAAAGCTTGGAGTGGTCAAGTTGGTTGAGTCGGAGGGAGAGGAAGGAGCTTAGGGTGGTGGATGGAGGGAGGAGTAGACCTCCTTCGTCGATCGGAGGGAGGTGGTCGCTTGCCACAGCTTGGCCCAAAGGGTGGTGGTTGCTCTCAAGGTGGTCTCACTCGATGCAACTTAGCTTAGAAGTGGTGATCAAGCTCAACTCGTCACTTGTGCTTGTCGTAGCTTGCTACAACTTGACACAGACGCTCATTGTTCAATGCAACTCATCTTAGAGGTGGGGGTCGAGCTCAACCCGTCACACTCCCAATGCAACTCAACCTAGAGGTGGGGTTGCTATTCAATGCAACTTGACCCATCACTCATGCTTCCATTCGATGGAGCTCACTATTTGACGTTGCTTGGCCCAAAGGTGGGGGTTGAGCTCGACTTGATGCACCCCCCCATTTGATGCAACTTGATCAAGAGGTGGAGTTCGATCTTGACCCATCACTTGTGCTTGCCGTAGCTCATCACGGTCGCTGGTTGGAGCTAGAAGCGACAATGGTGATAAGCGATGGCTTGCAGGTGGGGGTGCAAGGGTGGGGAGCTCAATTGTGGTGGGATAGGTTGAATAGGGTGGGGTGCCTTTTTATAGGGGTGATTTGAATTTTGAATTCCTCTGTCCAACCAAGGGTGGGGGGTACATGTGGGATATTGAATATGATTGGGTATATTGGTGGGCTTAATGTAGAGCATATTATAGTACTCTAATAAAATGGAAGTTCTCCACTGTGCATGACCTGCCATATATAGGAAGCTGGCACAAAAATTAAAACCTAAGTGAAGAACTTATCCGCAGCTCTGTGAATCAGCATTTGTTTCTCTTTGGGCCAGTCAGCAGCTTCAGGTACCTTTTGTGCTCTGTTGGTTCATTTTGCCTCCACATCTTCTTCTGACCATTATTTTGAGAATGAGCCAATAGCCTTACCATCAGATGAGGCATTTTATGATGTAAAAATGCCAATTTGTCAAAAAAAAGGAAGTGGTTGATGGAATTTTAGCAAACATGCTCCAGAAATAGGGTTTTCACACTAATTGTAGGAACATCCTGATTAAAGGTTATTGCACTATCGAAAGAGCTGTTATTGTTAAGCTACTTTTCCAACAGCACACTGGAGATGGAACCTAATTGTCGTCACAAACTGAGGATACCGAATGGCAGATGTGCATTTATCATGCTTTTAGAGGATGAAATGAGATGACTACAGACCAGTTAAATGGGTTTACAAGGGATATTGGTTGGACCATCTGGTTTGTGAAAGGTGACGACAAAGTGGTCAAAATAGGTTCCAAACCCTGTTTGACCTGTTGATAATCTAAACACGGTTCTAGCAGTGCTTTTGAGAAAATATTTCATGAAGAAATAAACAAGTATCATGACATGCCCCATTACATTACACAAGTTCATCCTCCCATCCACTCCCCGGCTACAAGCAACTCCAAACGCCCTTGCCCCAGTCTGAGCATACCCTCTTGGCAATATCACTGGAGGCAGTCCCTCCCCTATGCTTTTCAGATCTTTTTTTTTTTTTGAAAAGTTAAGCTTTTCGGATCTTATTAGTTGAAATGCTAAAAGTGGACCTGAATGTTGTTGTCAAGGTTACGTATTTCACTTTGTTTATACTAATATATTCAATTTGCTCTAAATCATTTATTCTAGTGTTGAATTGAAGCATAGTAAACAGGAATATTGTAACATGCGTGCATGTGCACACATATTTGGAAGGAAACAGTTTTCCAACCCAGTTTAGCCCGATTGGATAGGGAAAAATCAAAACATCATGATTTCGTTTTTTCCATTTTATTTGAATGATGATGTCATGCCAGAGCCATCACCAGGCTGATTCATTCCAAATTTAACCACTATAATCAAAACCGACGTGTATCTGATTTGTTGGTGTGTCTGATTTGTTGGTGAATCTGGTTTTCAAAACCTTGATATGTATGTGTTCCTGTCGATTCTCTTAATCTTCACTTCAGCGATGGAATCATCTGGAGAGCTCCTATAAGATGGTAAAATGAAAGCAGAAACTACACCAAGATTGTAGCAAGCAGGTATTCTAATTAAAGGATATGTGTTGTCCGGATGTTTTGAGTATTTGCTATTAAGAAGTTATCCTCATGAAATTTAGTGAGACCATTTCAAAAGGAAGATATTCAATCCCCATTCAATATGGCCAAGCGACACTACAGTTCCAGAAATATTTCTTTGGTGCAATGTTGTACTTGTTTTGGTGGAAATAATTTTGCATATAAAACAATACGTTAAGCCTGCTGGGTTACCTATAGTTATGTTGTAAGAAAGGTTTTGTGTTTGATGTTCGTTTGCATCTGGCCTCATGTTAAGAAAGATTCCTCTTTTATGAGGCATCAAAATTCATTTCCTCGTGGACAAATTTTTTCATTAGCTTAACCTTTATCCTCCTCTATCCTCATACTCACCTGTAAGCAGATGAGTTGGAGGAAAACAATCAAGATAACAACTGCAAACGTATCCTTTTCAGACAAGGTCTCTTTAAAACGATTCTTTTCAAAAAGAAAAGATCCCTTTAAAAAAATCAAGCTGACAATTGTCATGTCATTAGGTCCGTCAATTCTTTGTCAACTGTTGAGAACAGGATGCTTCTTCTTGTACTAACCTGGATCTATGCAGATACTTGGTTCCAAGAGACATGTCCATTGGGCAGTTCATTCACATCTTGAGCAGTAGGCTTCGACTTGCACCTGGCAAGGCTCTTTTTGTGTTTGTGAACAATAGCTTGCCTCAAACAGGTATCCTCTGGCTACTGCTGATAATTTGATTGTTTCCTAGTTCTCATCTTGAGATGAAAAAAGTTCCCTTTGTTATGTTAGATGCATGGCCAGTATAAATGAAGTGTCTTGCATTTCTTGCACCTTTTTATGTACCTCCAGGAAGCCTCCTGGACTCAGTTTACAGGTCCTACAAGGACGAAGATGGGTTCTTGTACATGTGCTACAGCAGTGAGAAAACATTCGGCTGAGCAAGTTGTATCTTCTACCACTGGAGAAGAATGAAGAGTCCATTTTATCTTTTCCAGAAAGTCTCAAAGATCTCATGCCAAATGGCTTTATGTATATATTGTACATATATGGACAATATATTGTACAAGTCAAATAGCCCTTATCTGTCACCATCTGTGTTCGGTCTCAACCATGAAATCTGCTCATTGGCTATTCTAAGGGTGTGGATTTGTCAACATTACTAAAATAAAATGTCTCTAGTTGTAATGTTGGACACAGGCTTTCTGTCTGAGCTATTATGTAGGAAGGTGCAGTTAACAGGCTTTCTGTCTGAGCTACTATGAAGGAAGATGAAGTTATGGCAGAACTGTATAAAGCTGCATTTGAATCGACAAGGAGAATATAACCTCACAAATTGAAACAGTGTTTGTTGACTTTAACCCATCCTTTGTGATCAAAGAGTATTCGCAGAGGTTTTTCTCACTTTCAAATACTGAATTGATTCCAACTTTGCCCAAGGTAGTTGTCCAATCAAGGTGGCAAATTGCATAGGCCACAATGAAACCAATCTGGCCTGAGGAGATGCCATGGATCATTATGCAATCTTGGCTTTGTAATTATAGAGAATGCAATGGTAGACACTATGGAGAGAGTCCACATCTTTTGCAGCTCGTTCCACATGGGATCAGATCCTTTTGGAGTTCTTCCCTGTAAATGGCTCAAAATCCTCCATCTTTTAGGGCTAGTTTACTTGAGCCTGTTTACTTGGGAGTTAACTCTAGCTGCAAAACCTGGATTTTGGGGGTCCAAAGACATGTTATGGTGGCACTGGGTAGGAGGGGTGTTAGCATGGTTTCACAAATCCTTTGACAGGCCTCTGAAACAGGGTTAAACCCTATGCTAACAACTGGTTTGGCGGGGTGTTAGCATAACACAGGCTTTGTAAACCCCTTAACATGCATCTAAACAAAAACTGGTGTTAAACCCCATCCGCAAAGTAAATGAAAATAAGTGTTGTTCCAAGTTTCACCGTACAAAATTCAATTTCCTAACTCCTCAAGTAAACTAGTGTCAAGGCTTTGTGTGTGCTAACAGGAACACCATTTCATATACCATAGGACAGTAGGAAAAGTTCCAGTATGATACTAGGGAACAATATGGCCAAGGGTGTAGGATGAAGGAGGGAATTGGTGTCTTTGGTATAAAGTTAACAGTGTCCCAAATATCATATACAAACAAACTTTTCACCCATTTTAAAGAATTAACTAGTCTTTAACCCATGGCTTGCCATGGGAGTGAAAAGGAAAGTTGACAATGTCGGAAGAAGAGGGTGCAATGTGCACACACAAGGAATGTTAAAGAAATCATTAAAGTAACAAATTAAAGAAAATTCGGTAGAGTAACTTTTATTTTGTTGAAGTTTTATTTATATAATTTTGGAAAATATATAGAAAATAAATTTGAAAAATCTAAAATATAAGCAATAAAATGCAATGATGATCCGATAAATTTAACATATATGTTTAGAAGCTGCACATCACATGAAAAAAAAAAAGGGTAAAAAATTTTCTTCGAGGAATATCACATTTCATTATCTCCAAAAGCATTTTGATTGGACCACATAAACTAATTGTTGTTGTTTGTTGAAACATGTTTAATGTTTCCATTACATTTAAATAGGTGCAAGTATGATACATTTCATCACGTGCTATTGCAAAATATAGTTAGATGGTAGCATTCATATGTTTAGTATATGGATAAGGCAACATAATTTAAGTGTCATGTAGTTTATGTCACACCTATGAACTCCATCAAAGTTATTTCTAAAAGAGAACAAAGTTGTTCTTCCAAAAAGCAATCTCCATTCAATAGCAAACATAACTTCTATAGGTTGTGTGGATCATGAAGAGACCAAAATTACTTGCAAAGAAACAAAAAAATTAATAAAACATGTAAAGAATATCATCTCATTGCAAAAATGAGATCCTAACCGTACATAAAAGATTATTACGATTAGAAGAATGTAAATATTTCTATGGCTGTTGTGAATTGTGTAGACCTTGAGGTATGCTTTAAATTAGTCAAAAAATTACAAAGGTCTATGATCTTCCCCATCCCAATATTATTCAATCTATTCTAAGGATAAATTGAGATATAGTAGAGTTTTTTTGCCATAAATTCCTACTATCAAAATTTGGCATCGTCATTTCGTCATGTATTTCAACATTTCCTTACAAATATTCTCCATGAAAGCTGTTACATCTTTCTATTTCAGAAGAAAAAATATACATAAATGCTAGAATTAGAAACGTTGATTACATTCCAAAATGTAATGGAAAAAGAACTTTAGTAATATCACTAATCTGATTGCTCTTGTAGGTTTTATGTTCTTGTAGATACTTGGTGATTTTGTTGTCTATTATGCATTTTGGTTTCAACTTGTTTAGAAGAATTAGTCGTGTTTTTTGGTTACATTGGTTGCACTTTAATTTCTGATTTGTATCTTCTTTCTCTCTCCTTTTTTATGGCAATAAGGAGGCTATATGTATATGTACATGTTACCTCCTTGCCATGTTTCTATAAGAAAACTTTGCAATCTATTTGTGCTTTCTATGTTATGGAAATCCAAGAAAGTTAGCTATTGCATTGTTGTTATTAGTACGACTTGTCGTACACCTCTGAGAATTATGAAGAATCTTTTAATATGCAGTGATTACCATGTAGGCATTAAGCTTCTATCAAAGATCTATGGTAGAACAATAATTGTAAGAGACAGACATCACTCACATTGCTTCAAAGATGGAAAATGTTCTTTTGGTGACTATTGGTAGGTTGGTAGGCAAGATACTTCCCTTGAAAGTCAAAATTTCTGGGCAATAGGTGTTCATCTATAGGATTACAATGTTTATGGTTTTGAACTTGATCTTGCTCATCAAAAGTAAATTGGAAAATGCACTTGATTACATCTTTCAAACATATCTTTTTGGAACTATGTTAGGGGCTATAATTTCTTCATTCCTTCTACGTATTGAAATAAAGGAAGTTGATGTGTGTGAACTTTCAAAATCCAATTACCATGCTAGAGACCTTTGTTAGTTATGATGATTAGTCTTTGTTACCAGGGTGATCGAAATGTGGGAAGTGTTAAGCTAGGTTGTGTGAAAGGTCTTAAGGGACCTTCTGCCTTTGAATCTGACTAACTTTATTTGTAAGCATCATTCTTCATTGTAAGCCAATATGTAGGGCCTTTTTTAGTTTAGTATATGTTTTACTAATGGACTGACAGTAAAAATGATAAAAGGCCCACAAACCTCCAAATCTCTGTGTCAGGGTTAGCAATAAGCAATCTTTGAAAGCAGATTGGAATGCTATCCACATTGCTTATCACTACTAATTTGCAATTGGCACTATGGCACCAAGTGAAAATAGATGTTACAGAGGACTGCTGTTCTCCATAGGGATAGCTTTTCCATACCAAGCATGAAGATATCTCTCTAACTTCGAAAGCTTCTTGTGAGGATGGTTTTCGTTTTTTCATTCATGTATATGATTATTTTATACTTCTTGGGCTATTGCAGCATCTTATTGTTCTTTCATAAAAATAGAAAAAGCTACCCTCTCAAAAACATTCTCAAGAAGCTTTTCATGGCAGATAATACGTTGTTTTTTTTTGAATTGTGTGCCAGATAATATCTTCGTTTATAGAATCTGCAAACTCTATTATGTCATCAAATTTGACAACTCTACATGTGAGATCTATGGTTTACCATGTAGGTATTCCTCTCAACCATGTCCAACAAATAAAAAGATAATGGAAAAAAGAAAAGTGGAGTATTCATTATATTGTTGGATTTGAGAGTTTAATTGTATTAATTGGGATGCAATTGTTATATGATGATATGAGAATTTATGTTAAAATCAATGAAATTTGAGAGAAGTTTTTAGTCTCCTACTGAAAGTGGACAAACCTCTTGGTAGGTGTAAAAGGCTCCTACCTCCGATGGCTTATGTAGCAAAGAATAAGAAGTGGGGCTGGGGACCACGCACGCACGCGTGCATGCCCCACCCCGCCCCGGCTCCGATACGACTCGGGCTCGGATGAGAATCAATTTGGAACTTAGACTCTTTTTGCTACGGATTTTTAATTTCACGATTTTGACTTGGATTGGTCGATCAAAATGTAAAATCAGTCGACTAATTGTTTTGGTCGATCAATGAATTTAGTTTGGTCAATCAATTGATTTGATCGACCATTTAGTGAAGTTTGATCGACCAATTGTTATGGTCGATCAATGAACTCAATTGGTCGACCAATTGTCGTGTTTCCATAAAATGAAAATTTCCTTAAACGTCTGGTCGTGGGCTCTATATAAGGGTCACGAGGGAGCTCTCATTTGAGACACAACAAGTGCAGAAAAGCTCTCTCAACTCTCTTCCTCTCTCTCTCGTTCTTGTCTTTCTTTCTTGGTGCGTTCATTCGACGTGAGATTGGTAGAAAAATCTCCAATCACTTTTGTCGATCTTACACAAGGAGATTAAGAGATCTACGAGAAGTTTTTGGTTAATCAAACCATTCAATTAGTAGATCAATCAAATTTTGGTTGAAAATCAAATTGCCTCGGCTTCGTTCTCCTGAGGTGATTTTTGAGGATGTCCAAGATCGGAGTGCGTAGGATCTTAGAGGTAGATCATCGTATCCTGAGAGGAGTTCGTTAGATCTCGACACACCGGTATTGTGTGGGGCGATACCTTCTCTAAGAGAAGTCCTTAATGGGCGCTTCAATCAAAGTAAAATCTAATCCCTTCTCATTTTGTTTAATTGTGCTATTGCATATTATTTATTTTTAATTTTATTCTAGATCTTACCAAATCATATTTGACATGCTTAATTTAATATTTTTGATCTATACGAAAACATTGGAAATGCATATATTTTTATTTATTTATTTCCTATATACATCAATTTCAACATATATATCATTCAAAAATGAATTTAAAATGTGAAGAAAGATAGTAGAAGGATATAACTAACAATAGATAACAATCAGGTTAAAGATGGCAAAGGCATATTGCTTTGATTTGAATTGTCTACGTCCAAAATTATACTTGCTATAAATTTCTTGAGCAGAGCAAAATAGTAATTTTTCTAGGTGAATTAAATGAAAAATGTATTTCTTCCATAAGTGATTTGTGATTAATTGTCCAAGTCCATCGGGTGCATCATCCGATGTTAAAAGTATCTTGATAAGAAAAAGATGGTGCAAACAAAATAATTATATATTAAAAAATTATAGAGTACATGTTCAAGTAAACTTAAAAGTTCATATATTATTATTTCTAAACTTTTCTCTACATAAACTTTAAAGTAATTGATTGTCATAGCAACATATAAAGGGCTAAAATATGGAATCAAATGACTATTTTAGCAAAGAAAAAAAGGGAGATGTGCTTTATTTTATACCTACCATTATCCTCATCTCACATGACATGTTGAGGTGGAGCCACATATGAAAGTCACCTGTGTTCATACATGTAAAAGGTTATACTACCTTTTTAGATCCTAAAAGTACTATTATCATTTTCAGCTAAGAGAAATGTGAGTCACGTGAAGTCACATATATCCCTCACATTCAAATTTAAATTTCGATGGAGGAAGAGAAAACTATCTCCAATAGGTACCGCTGACACTATAATAGATGCTAACGGCACTACAATCTCAAATTTTGATGAAACAAGTAAATGTTGACGGCACTACCGTAGATGCTAATGACATCACCATTGGTGTTACTGACATCACCACCAGTCTCATAAATTTAAATTACTTATCACTTATCTTGTTAAAGTAGATGAGGCGTAGCCACATAAGAGAGTCATATGTGCTCATGGATATAAAAAGTTAAACACCTTTTTAAACCCTAAAAGTACTATTACCATTTTTAATTAAGAGAAAGGAGAGTCAAATGCAGTCACATATGCCCCTTACATTCGAATTCAAATTTCAATGGAGGAAAAGGGAAATTCTGTCTTCAATAGGTACTGTCGGCACTACAATAGATGCTAATGGCACCACCATCTCAAATTTCTGTGAAAACAAGTAAATGCTGATGGCACCACAGTAGATGCTGACGGCATCACCACAAATCGCGTAAGTTTAAATACAACTGTCACCACGTACAATTTCATGTTGTTGTTGGTATCAATTACTTATCACTTATCTTATTGAGATGGATGCTATGTGGATGAAGTGGAACTACATAGGAGAGTCACATGTGCTCATGGATATAAAAGGTTAAATAACATTTTTAAACCATAAAAGTACTATTACCATTTTTAACTAAGAGAAAGGAGAGTCGCATAGAGTCACATGTGCCCCTTACATTTGAATTGAAATTTCGGTGGAGGGAGAGGGAAACTCTGTCTCCAATAGGTGTCGTCGACACTACAATAGATTCTAGTAGCACCATTAGTTCAAATTTCGGTGAAAACAATTAGGTGTTGACGGCACTACCATTGGTGCTGACGGCATTAATGTTACCATAGTTATTCAGGTTGACAATTCAAACTAAGATCACTGGACGCACACATTGATTCCTATGCATGGATCACAATCACATAAGAGAATTCAAATGATAAATTCCATTTTAGGTAGATCAGTAAATCAGAAAGCTTAGTTCAAACAAGCATAACAACCACATTTCACAGTTGCAACACTTACTTAAACAACCATAAAAAGAAAAAAAAATCCTACAGAGCATCAAGAGCACCAATTGCAAGTTCAGAAATACACACTCCGCTTCCAATTAAGAACTAACTGAGCAAGAACTCTACAAAGGCAAAAATATCATCTCGCATCAAAAGCATTGTCAAGGGAGAGGCAGGACCGGAGGGGGGCATCGCAGACTCAGCCGGAGAGGCTGAGGTGGCTGACGATGAGATGGTCCCTGGAGATAGTTGTGAAGACGAGAGTGGAGGAGAAGGCAAGGATGAAACTGGGTTGCGCAGCGAGGAGGGCCTCGTCTTTGAGGTCGCCAATGAGGAAGAGGAGGTGGTTGGTAGTGTGCATGCGGGAGAGGTGGTCCTCGAGGTGGAGGGTGCAGATCGGGGAATCGAATGGGGAGGAGCAACGACTCTACTTCTTGATGAGGCGTTGCTTGGCGTGGAGCTCCTCGTCGCGTTAGCAAACGGCGAAGGCGCGGTGGCGGCGACTCTGCTCCTCGACGAGGCGTTGCTTGGTGCGGAGCTCCTCGTCGCACTGGTAGGCGGTAGAGGTGCGGTGGCGCGATAGTGAAGACAGAGCTCCTTGTCGCGCTAGCGGGTGGTGGAGGTGACGACGGTGGTGACTGGAGGAGGTTGTGGGTGGGTGGGTGGTGTGGCAAGGAGGGGGGGTTGTAGCTAGGATGATCTTTTATAGCCAAAGTTTAGGGGAGGGGGTAGGGGTGGAGGGGTTACACATGGAATCCTAGTAGGATTCCACCTAGGATTGGAGTATATTTTAGGGTATGTAATAGAGTATATATAATACTACCCATTAGCAAATATGTTGCTAAAATTGCTTGACTCTTCTATTAAATTGAAGAGATGCAAGCAAAAAAAAAAGATAAGAATATTTATCATAAAAGTGTCAACCACCTGTTGCTATATTTTCAGCTAAGGTGTTGCTATAATTATCCAATTCCCTTACTAAAAGAAGATACGATAGAAAGGATAAGATTAAAAAAAAGCCTAATCAAATAATAAAATAATTATTATCAACAATTTGTAGAATGTTGACAATGGAATGTTCGAAAGAAGAATTTGTTTGAACCTGATCTAAGATAACTTCTCAATGTCTTCCTACCAAAAAGACCTAAAAATATGAAAATAAACTCCAAAATGAAGTTTTGACAATATCTTAAAAATGAGATAGACTGTACTCAAAGGAGAAATATAACTACAAATTAAGAATACCAGTTCAAAAGTAAAATTTAACTTGTTTGTTTATATCTTCATAATATAATGTGAAGATTTAAATTATTTATTCATTTTTTGTATAGGATAGAAAGTAATAATTAATTGTATCTTTAACCTAGAAGCATAATGAGACAGACTGTACTCAAATAAATATTCATCCTCAAAGTAAATCATAAGTAAATAATTAGAAATAGAGAGCTGCGGAATTCTGTACAGTATAAAATTAAAAAACTCAAATATGAGGCAACTTATTATGCTGACGGATACTTGATCCATTCAGAAAGATTCCATTTCAACCATCATTTGTTAAGCAAATATATTTAAAACAAATGATGTCACATATCTAATATCCACACATCAAATAAAATACTAAGAATGACAGATTGATAAGTAATCGATTTCACAGATCTCATTTGCATTATGCAAATAAGAGTATTGTATTAATCTATCAAATATTAAGAAAATGTTATACATTACAATGTTGTGTTTATCCGAAGAAGTCCTTTGGTCTTGTTCTTCATTAATTCAGGAGATTCTATTGCAATAGAGTCATCTATGAAGAGAATGAAAAATTTCTTAGAAATCATATTACGAAGACATGTTTCTATAACAAATATAGAAGGAAAAGTAAAAACTTATATGAAATATGAATTAAATTGAATCATCAAAATAGTAGATGCTACATTAAAAGTAAAATAAAATGACCATGAATTTGTTCTCAATTATTTTTTGAGAAAAGTATAACCTAAAATCAAGGTTGCCACAAATACATATTATCATTTCCAAATTCAATATCTAAAGTTAAATCAATCAAGACACCAGCAAGATGTACATTGCAAAATTCATATATCATAAATTTAGCAAGGATCAAAAAAGATAAAATTAAACTCAAACAAATCTTCATCCTTAAAGAAAATCACAAGTAAACAAAGGCATATGAGATTAAGAGTGGACGAAGTCACCATCAACCTCGTGGAAGCCAAAGTGCCAGGAGATGAGTAATTAAAGAAAAGTTTAATTCAAACATCAAATAGAACCCTAATAATGGTGGGTTAAGAAATGGTAGATTTTATAATAGACTTTCATTTAATCATGTAACACTCTACCCATTAATACCAAGATATCATTTTCAATAAATAATAAGAGAATCGTATTGATTAATTACAAATCAAGAAAATGCTATATATTATAGTATTTTACTTACCAGAAGAAGTCTCTTGATTTTGTTCTTTATCCATCGCGTGAGATTCAATTGCAATAGATTCGCTTATCAAAAGAAAATATGAAAATTCTTAGAAATCATGTTACGATTACATGTTTGTATATACAATGTGAAAGCAAAAGTAAAAAATTAAATGAAATATCAATTACTAAAGTCGCTAAGAAACCTTAATGAGTTAAATGACAAATTTTTCTAACATTATTCATTGACATGTAATTAATGAACTTAATTACCTTTAATTCAATGATTGGATTACCTCATAAAAGTTTTGTTGAGTTTAATGGAGTTGTCAATAGAGAGATGCAAAGGTGCCCATAGAGGGACAAAGTTACTGTTATCCACCTTTTTTTGCCAATGAAAAAAGAGATGTTCCAGTTAATAACAATATACCAATGTCGTGAATCTTATTTAATTTGTAAGCTTTTTAGTGGAAGATGATCGAGCACTTGTGTGCTTTGTATAGACATTTTTTTATCCAAGTAAAGAAATAAAAGGCATAACTTTAGTTCGTAGGTTCCTAAGATAACAAGAGAAACTTTATATTTGAAAATCAATAATAGAAAATGCGAAGGTGTTCTCCAATTACAACATTTCAAAGCAGTTATTTCATAGATAGTCACAAGTAAAAAGCATATATCCAATTTATATATGCGAAAATTGGCAGGAACCTTTTTAGTGAAGCAAATGACTAACCTTTGATGGATTTATCTTTGTTTAATAATTAGACCTACTCATACCATTTTCAATGAGTTTTAAGCAATATATGTCTGACAAAGTTGTCGTAATAGAAATATGAAGATGACTTGAGAGTATAGAAACGCAGTGAAGGAGTAAAATAGTTATTGCATGATAGTTATAATAAAAAGTGCATGCCTCAAAACCATACATGTAAAACTTGGTAGGAAAGCTTTATCAAATCCAATGACAAACTCTTTCAATATCATTTACAATTGTTAAAATCAACATGAAAGGTTTAATGAATCAAATGGGTAACTTTTTTTGACAATTCATTGAAATGGAATTTATCAACTTATCTTTAATGCAATGATTGGATTACTTTGCGGCAATAGTAATAAAATTAACATGTGGAAGACGATTCACGTGGTCATTATGTCACATAGCTTGGCCACATGGTCATCTTCCTCATAGATTCTCTGCTCTCTTTCGTTGAAATACATAATCTGAATTAATTCGGAAAAGATTGAATCGAATGACCAAGTCTTTTAATATCATTTATGGAAATCATACTTTAGTAAATTATACAAGTCTGTACATGGCTGACGGATTTGTTGTAGAAACACATGAAAAAAAAAGTTAGCATACATCAAATTTATAGATGTTAAAGTCAGGAAAGGTTTAATGAATGAAATGATTAACTTTTTTGATATCATTCATTGAAATGTAATTGATCAACTTACATTTAATGCAATGGTTAGCTTGCCTCATGACAATTTTGTTGAGTTTGATGGAGGAGTTGTTAGATCAATGCAAAAATACGTTTCACAATTACTTTCGTATTCCTCTAGCAACAATTCCATCAAATGTGGCCATCTTCTTCCTCACAACTTCTTTACTCTCTTTTGTTGAAATACATAATCTGAATTAATCACGAAAAGATTGGTAATGGAGAAAATGTTAATGGTCTATTGCTATCCCTTGTTGGGATAAAAATATGAACTTGTCTAGCTCATGATTGGTGTAATTAAATTTTATAATACCTCATTTATAATGATGTTTTTTCAAGATGTTGAAACCACAATTAATAAGTCCCAACTTGGGTCATACTTAACAAAGGGAAATGAGTCATTTATAACTATAAATGGGTTTTAGAAAGCAAAATCTCATGCATGGTACATAAAATACATGATAAAGCATTGAAAATGAGGAAAATGTCATGATCCATTGCTATGCCTTGCTGGGATAAAAATATGAACCTTGATTGAAACCACACTTATTAAGTTACAACTTGGGCCTCAGCCAACAAGAGCACTTTAGCACTCACAGTCATAGAAGTTTGTTATTTTCATGGTTCGACCCTTTTGAAAGTCGTAGAAAGTTACATTAAAATTAATTCAAAACATCTTTTAATGCATACTCATATGAAGCAAAGAAAGAGTTTTCCGTGGCAAAAAATAGGTTTTAAAAATCACAATCCCATGTCTCGTATGAAAGTCGAATATACCCTGATCTGGTCATAAAATTAACATCCTTATCAACCGTCAGCAACTCCCCCCAAGGCTTGATTTAAGAATACCAGGATTTAAAAAATGAAAAGGCAAACATGGAAGGCCAATCCACACAGCAACTTTAGAAGAAGTTTCAGAGGATTAAAATGAGGATTCCAACGCATCATCCTCATTTTAGTATTCCCCAAAAAAAATTGAATTCTTCGACTATAAAGCCACAAAATCTTCCAAAGTGTAAGGCCTGACAAAAATATTATAAGTATCAATCGCAGCAACCTGAACATAATCCTGAAATTTAAAATTCTGCTTCAATTCCTTATCTATCTCTTCCAGCTTTGGATGCTTGTCTTGAAATTGTCCAATCAGCAGCAAATCAAAAGATTTCCCCAACAGATTAATTTCGCACCTCTGTAAAAATAAACATGCGTTTCCCATCCACAATCTGAGGGGATTTAATAGGCGTCGGTTCCCCAAAATACATGGGTTTGATAAACTCCTTTACAGTAGCAGCATAAGATTTAAACTGTTCCTTAGGACCAGCAGACCTTTTTACTACCTCAGCATATGACCCACCTGCCCTCACCTGAGCCATAACCGAGTAACAGCAGAAGGAAAATCCAGAAACGTGACACTCACAACCGCAAACCAAAAAATATGCTATGTGATATCCAAAATCGATCAAAAGGATACCTGAACCCTCTTCCAGCCCAGAACATATAATATTCAGCAGATATCCAAAACCGATAATAAGAGCACCTGAAAAACAAATACCACCTCGCCCAGAGCTAAAAGGATTAGCAGTTGAATAACACCTATACAGAAAGGAGGCGGGAGGAATGCATCTACATCCACTTATTACTGACAATATTAGTAGTTTCTTTCTTAGAGAACATTTATAAAGAATAGTTTTTTTTTCATATTTTCTTCTTTTTCTTCTTCCATGCTACTGAAAGTTACGTACAAGCTTTGCTTTGCAGCAACCTGGTATTGTAGGAGAGGTAGTTCCACACCAGGACAACTCCTTTTTATGCACGGATCCTCCCTCATGCACTGGCTTGTGGTTAGCACTTGAAGATGCAACAATCACCAATGGTTGTCTTTGGGCTATCCCTGGCTCCCACAAGAGTACTCCTTTAGTTCCCCATCATCTATTATGGTTTGATTTAGTAATTACCACTCTTCTGAAATGCATTTTTCTGACAACTCTTTCTGATATGTTTGGTACTTAGATGGGCTTGTAAGGAGATTCATCCAAGCTATACTTTTGATAGGTTTTGATATTGTTTAAAACTTCCAGGCTATATTTCTGCGATCTTATTAAGATAAGATGACTTTTGCAATCGCTTACTGATACCAGGAGGGATTGTAGGTGGATGATCTGTAGAACAAATAGCTCCGAAAATTCTTAGGTGTATCGCATGTGTTTTCTCTTATGGTACCAATTATCATAACATGACCCTAAGAACAAGGGTACATGTTCTGTGAATATGTTTCGAGTAAGCTTATGGAAAGGGGTGTGAGTAATGGAAATGATATGCTGTTTCTTCTATTGTTTCCATCCCATCATTTTGTGAAAGATGACAGGGATTGCTACGAGGAAACTTACCTAAGTTAGAATTTGAGTTTGTTGCCAATAATTTTAGTTGAATAATTGCCAAGAAATCCACTAGTTCCCTTTCTTTTTCAAAGGAAAAAAACTGAGATAAAAATGATATGTTAAAAATTTGATGATAAAAATATATTGAAATTACTCACGCATCAAGGTTATCTGCTGGTAGAAGTTATATTTTCCATGTTTTTATCCGGTGTACAAGCTTATCGTAACAGCTTTTTTCTTTTAGATTGGGAAGCAGCTCAAGACTCATCTAAGAAAGGGAGAACATCCAGCTAAGTAATCTTCATATTAGCTGATTCGTTAATTTGTTGGGAAGGAAAAGGGACAACATAATTTCCACCTCCCATTGTGGTTGCATTCCTTTTGAATACCATCTGAGTTATAGAAGAAGCAATTACATCGCACCTCACCAGCAAATCCACGTGCAGCTGTTAAGGAAGATGAAGATGTAGCTGGAATTCTACTACAGCTGTAACAGCCATTGTAGCATAGTGCACCATATAAACTTCTCTCAAGTTTGGTTATTACCTATGCAAGAGTGGGTGTGATTTTGAGGAGCACTGGTGCTGACCCAGATGAAAGAAAATCCATCTGAATGTGAATTTGTTTAATTAGGGGCAGGAAAACTTTTTTCTAGTTTATGTACATCTTTGCTCCAACAAAGGTAGATGAGTTTGTTCGCAGTGTATGCTGCAACTTTCTTCCCAGCTGTACCATATGTTATAGTGTAATAAAGATGTTCCTTGTTTTCAAATTAGAACCATGTAAATTGGTGTGCTGTATGTCATCGTTCTCCCTTGGTAGAATAGTGAACAGTGCAATGGATTTAGCACCAGGCTCCACGATTGTGATAAATGGATTTAAGTGTCCTCCACTTGACCATTCTTTTGCCTATAGATCATTTATAAATGCGTTATTATATATATATATATATATATCAATGTTTCTTTTACTAAAAAAAAATAGTGATGAATAAGATGATACCGGTAGAAAAAATTTCTATAATGAGTCAATTTTGATTTATTTTGACCATCCAACCTTTCACATTATCCTCTTTGTCAAGTCTTTTGTCACCCTATTCCTCATTTTAACCCCCAATGTCAAGTAAACACCTCCTTTTCACATCATAAGTTAACCCTTATTCAGTAAATACAAATAAGGGTTAACCACCATTTGCAAGTAAACAGAAACAAGGGTTGCCCCTGTTGTAACTTTACTATCTCAGGTTAGCTAACTCACACCCTAAACTAACCCTAGAAGTTCGACACACTTAAGGTTAGTTTAATTGAAGGGTTAAGAAAGTAGTGTTAAAAAATGTGAAACTAATGTTAACCCTCAATTATGTTTACTTGCAGAATGGTGCTAATACCAATTTGTATTTACTTAAATTGGTGTTAAGTTGAAGTATTAACCCTTATGATATTTACTTGTTAATAGTGTTAAGAATTTAAATCAAAGACCACGAGAGCACAACAAAATCATGAGACTTAAACAAAGATTTACCTAACACCAGTAACAATTGATGTTAGACAAACCAGTGTTAAGAACTCTTAACCAATGTTAACCAAAAGGAAGTTAACCCTCAAAGTAAACAAAAGTTAACTCCTCAAGTAAACTAACCCTTAAGATTCATCTACCACAACTATTCTCTTTCCTTTTTCTTCATAGATCTTTTATTGTATATGGGGCTATGCAGAGACCGTTCTACACACATCTAAGATCAATATTGGATTCTTACTTGATTTCTTGCCAAGCATAAATCAATGGATCATTGTGTCTTGTATGTAGTTTATGCTTGTCATCATTCCTAGAATGAAGCAATTATGATGAAGACACAATTCACCTACTACCTGGAATTCTCTTTTTTTCATGGATTCTCATCTCTCCATGAAATGCGATTGATCTTTTTAAATAAGCACACTTATTATTTCTTCTTTATATCGACAATTCTCGTAACATAAACTCCTAATTATTTCAATTACCATCCGTCACGCATTTTTAAATAAAAGTACGGTGGACTTGCTCTTCTAGCCAAAAAAATCTCCTTACCAAGGATATTAACATATGGAGTTCGTACAATTATGCGATCATATTATTTTCTTGTTGGGATTGTATAGATGTTTAAGATTTCAAAACTAAGAATGAACTTGAAGATCCTCAAAAGTGACGCATTTCATTTTGTTGATAATATAAAGCTCATTTTACGTGTTTAACGGAAGATTTGCCCCTTCATTTGGAACATCCCAAAATCATCGAACCACACTCTACTATATTTCCACTTGCCAAAAAATAAACGAAAGAAGAGAACGAAACGAAAAAAAGAACTTCGTATTTTATACTAGTAGTCTTGTTTAACCTTAAATGTAATTTATGGATTCTTCAGTAGTAGTTCCTCAGACTCGGAAAGTAATACCGAAAATGACTGACTCAATAGCAGATTCTGCAGGCCCCACTGTTGGAACTAATGAAGCAAATGATTGACCCTACTTTAACCTAAGACGCCCTTGTCCTTTATCTTGTCTGGCATGGAGGTTCTTTAAACAATGTCCCACGATGCAAAAAGTGAAAAATTAAAAGGCGTACATGTGCTGTATGAAAAAGGTCCTTGCATGAAATCTTTATAATTGGAAAATGATGAGACAATTAGAAAGCAACATCCAAAATACATTGCCATCAAAATTCGGACAGAATCTCCAGAAATAGATAAGAGAGAAGAAATAAGGCTTTGCCGGGGTTCAAGATTATAGAGCTTATTACTGACGCCAAGCAGATCATCAGAGACAAGAAGGGGAGCATTATGCAGCAGACATGATGCAATCAATCGCCCCTTTGCAGATTCCGGTCATTGTTGCCTCAGGTCCATAAACCTTAAAAAGAGGGGAAAAAAAAAAACTAGTCCGTTAGCTCAACACTAAAGCGAAAGCAACGCATTACTGCATTTTCTTACATTCGTACTACAACTACACAAACAGATCAACCCACTTGAATGGTTTGGTGGTTGAGAAGGTGATCTCTAGTCGAAAAGACCACGTACAAATCTTACCCTCCTCAAAAACAACTACACAATCCAACCACCATCAACACACAACAAAAATTCATTATCAAACTTATTTCATTTTTCCTCCAATTACGACAGAGACAACATAATGCAGCAGAGATGAAAGAGAGGATGCAAGATTTCAAGGAGAGAAAAGTAGATCAATGATGAGGTTTAATTTGTGGCCGGGCCCAACCTGACATGATGTCCCTTTAGGACCAACCAACCACAACAAGCTCACAACTCGGAGATCAATTAAGGCACTCTCTTTGCTCTATTAGCCGTGTGGAAGCCATACTAATCCTTTTCCCCCACCCTACCCACCCACTCACCCAGACAACTAAAAAACCACGGAAAAAGATCTTGAATTAACTCACAAACTCAGTTCGTTTCTCACAAAACATTATGAAGAAGACAGCAAAAAGGGACAGACACAGAAAGGAGGGGATGCAAGGGAACAGTAGAGAAATTGCTAGATTTTGAATGTGAATCTTAGAGATCCATGTCGAAGAGGTAAATAATAATCACCACAGCAGGAACGGAATCATCGGCCACAGTCATCTAGGTTTTACCACTTGTGTGCTTGGGGACATTCCTATATATTTTACTAGTATCCCCTTTTGACATGTTCCAGTTTGGTCTCTTTGGCTGAATTTACAGCACAACTTCAGTTCGCTTTACAATCTTTAAACGTAGTAACGTGCTTGAGTACCACCATGCCTTGATCCTTGAAGCAGGTACAAAGGAACAAGTGCGTGGAGTTTCTACTATTATCTCGTATGTGTTGGTGCCAGGATCAATTAGAGATTAGTGAATGGGGAGAAACACCAAGATATGCAAAAGATCAGCACTCCAGATAATCATTGTGCTTCTTACCTCAAGGGGGAGGCCCAACTCCTTCCCTACAGCTCGCATTTTAGCCAAACCGGTTTGATAGTTTGGACCACCTCTACGGACATATATGTGCATCCTTGCAGCTTTTAGCTTGGATTCCTGAAACTCAATGCAAGAATAACATGTCAGGTTAAAAGAAGGAGAAAGGGCAGCAATAGAAGTGGATGCAGATTACAGAAAGCAACCTTCTCCCTAAGTGCACGAATGATGCCGCTGAAAGTAGCAGCAACATCCGTAAAGTTTGCTATGCCACCACCAATAAGAAGAGCTCGCTTTTGTCCATCTGGATCAGCAGTGGCGCACTGCAAGAAGAAAAGGGAAAATCTGCCCATTACCAGCAGAAAATGGTATATTTTTCTCCAGTAAAATCCAAGAGATGGACAAGGGAAACAAACGGATGAATCTAGGTCTTACATCAATGACAACTCTAGCATACTGAAGAACCTCTTCCTCGTTTGGGGCACCACTATACTCTGCATAGTTTCCAAGCTCAGAAGCATAGCCCAAATCCCCAACCTAGTGATAATTCAGATATTCATCATTGAGCAAGAACACCAACAATAAGGACCAAAAATTCACTAAAACTCTTGCAAAGAGAGACAGGGAATAGCGTATCAGAAAAAGCTCAAATAGAGGAATGCAAAAACTATCTTACTGTATCGGCATAGATAACACTAGCTCCACCTCCAGCAACCATGGTCCAAATTCGACCTTTTGGATTTAAGATAGTGAACTTCAATGAAGCACTTGTCTGCAAGAAACCATCAGAAAGTATTAAATGGCTTTTCTTTATACTTTGAAATGCAAATCTGCACTAATTAATCATGTGAAGTAGACTTCATATATACTGTGATGTCTAGCATTTTCAGTTCAACAAACAGTGCTTAAGAGCCTTGACTAGGAAAACCAATCAATTCAACAAGTTCAGATTGGAAGACCTTAAACCTAGCTTTACATCTAAAATCTAGGTTTACTTGTTCATCATTGGAAGCTAATATTACCACCTAAAACCACCCGAATTAATTCAGAATGTCAGCAGGTCATATCACCAGAGAATTGATTTCTGTTTAATTGAGAAATTCAAGACATGATAGACGTAGTTGGCATTGGAAGGAGTCATCTGGGGCTGCAAAAAGAATCACGTTTACCTTTTCATCCAATCCGTGAATAAAGCTTTCTGAAGGGCTCAACACTCTTCCAAAAGGAAGAGGAAACACAATGTCTCCCCACCTAAAATTTTAAAAGCAAATAATAATGAATGGTTTTGTTATCACAGAAAAATCTCACCTTTGATTAATCAGATATGGAAGCAAAAGAGAGTACTTCTTAAAGTTCTTGAAGGCAGCTGTGTCATCCAATTCTCCACGCATATCCAGTGGGTATGGTTGCCCATTTACCAGTGTGAAAGGGTTCATCTCAATAAAACTGAAATCTAGGTCTGCATAGGACATAGGCAAATGAAGCTACTGTCCGAATACTTGTTATCCATAAAACAAACAGAAAAGCCTGCATGGGGGAACAAATCAAGATGTGTGCAACAGTGCATATTCATTGCAAAAGTATCCGTGAACTGAGGTTGGGTCAGATCCATTCTGGTAGAAAGCAAGGATTCCAGAAATTTCACCAGACTGTTGGTAAATAGTAAGATTGTTACAATTTAGAGTTCAGAAAAAAAATCAACAAGAACTTCAGTACATATACTAATGGTTTGTGAGGATCCATCTAGTAAGAACAATTAAGATATTTAATGTCACCCTAGGAGATAGGGGCTATGCTGTAACCAGAGGATGTTGGGAAGACACTTTTTACACAAGCCATATAATTTTCCCTTTCTCAACTGAAATCTTGTTTTTCCTACAACCACTAATGCTCAAGATAAATAGACAAAAAATAAGATTATTCACCCTTCACAATGGAATTTGCTTCTATAGTTCTTCCTTATCAGTAAATTATTTTTGAAAAGACTTGTCAATAAATTATGATCCTTCATTTTCTTTTCTTTTCTTTTTTTTTCCTGAACTGAGAGTACAGACAGTATGACCTCAAAACTAAGAATCGATCATGTTTGCCTTGTAAATTTCTTTCTCATCAGTTAAGATGCAACACCTCCTGCCATTCCGATAATCCTTAATTCCTTTAGACCCTTCTTTAAGAAAAATTAATTTGTACGGTAGCCCATATTTTAAACAAACAACACAGGTTGACTTAGGATGAAAGATAAAACAACAGTAACATCAGTAAAACATTCAATAGAGTGCACACCTTGGAAAACAGCAAAGACACCCTTGATGAAATCCCCAATTTTTCCTCGTATCTGTCACTCAAAACAAGCATAAATAATGCAATTTAGAAAGCCATATTTCTATATTGAACATATTAAAAATAAGCAACTTAACCATTATGATGGACCAACTAGAACAAATATAATGGCCTTCACCCTAGTAAACATTCAATAAACATAAGATTGTTTGTATTTTCTCTACAAATCATCTATTAGTTCCGAGATGCAACCATTGGCGACTGCATGACAATATATTGTTTACCAGCAGTGCCAGAACATGTAGATAAATAAATTCAGGAAAACAATTATAGGAGACCTCACCTCTAAAGGAAGGGTGGCAATCAATGGTGCACATGCTTCAGATGTCATGGGCTTCTCAGTGGGAATAAAGATTGTCTTTACCTGCATAATCAGAAAAAGACATAGAAGCCAATGAGGAGAACAAAATTTAGTACAGATGAAAACTGACTTTAATGAGTCTGACTAGATCTGAACTGCAATTCAGTTGCGGTAAAGTACCTTGTCCCAGTTCTCTTCAATTTCAATGCCACCGCATTCTGAAAAGCTGATGGTTGCACCAAGCCTTTCAGAAACAATTGAGAGGTAAAACTCCTGCTCATGTGGGATGAAAGGCTCCACAATGAATGTAGTAATAGGTGCCTTGCAACCACCCATTTCAACCTGCAGGACAAAGAAAAAAGCAATGTAGAAAACCATCAATGATTAAAGAAAAATGAATAACAAAACCGCAAAGTCACCTCTACTCCAAGGCGCTGCTTCACAAACTCTGCAACAGCTGCCATATCCAAGTTTAGGGCAACAAGGCCACTCTTTCCACGCTTCCCAAACAGCATATCTGGTTTTACAACCAGCTTTGTAGAGGAAAGCCATGGCTCGTTATTCACCAGCTCATTGAAGTCTGTTGATTCATTGATCTTGTAATGCCCAAAAAAAAAAAAAGATTCATTAGAAACAGGATAAACCTGTTGTAATATTGTGTAAAATGTCTTATTGAAGCATTGTAATAGTCTGAGGGTATGTACTGTAATTTGTACAGCAGGTATAGTTGTATATAAAAAGGGGCTGAATGCTGTTGGAGATGGATATAACAAACCATCGACCACTTTGTTTCTTCCACCTTCACTTTTCCAACATGGTATCAAAGCAAACTAAAGCCACACAAACTAAAGCAAAAGCATTCCAATACAAATCAGAGTTAAGTTCCTAGCAAAAAAGGTGATATGTCAGTATCTGATTTTGTCGCAAAGCCTAAGTCCTTAGCGGTTCATCTTGCTGCATCTGTGAAGCCTCTTGAGTCTGATGGCTTGCTTCTTGCCATCCTAAATGGTCTCAGACCTGATTTTGATTCAGTTGTTAGTCTGTTAGTCAGCAAGGCTGATAATATTTCCTATGAAGAGGCCGTTGGCATGCTTTTATCACATGAACAACGCTTGGCTCGTCATCAACCAAAATTAGATGCTTCAGCAAATATAGCTTCTGCCTCTCCATCTCAAATGCCTGCAAAGTCCAGTAGAGTGGGTAAATGAGGAAATAAATCAAGGGTAGGAAATTTTGGAGGCCGTCATGCTTATTCTGGGGGTCGCTTCTATGGTAGAGGGAATTTTAACAACTTTTCTGGGGGTCGCTCCAATAATATTCAATCCTCAGTATCAGGTATCCAATGTCAGATTTGTGGAAAATTAAATCACTCGGCCTTATCTTGCTATCAACAATTCAATCTCACCATCACTCCTCAAGTTCAATTCATTGATTCCTCTCATGTTAACCTTCAACCACGGTACACTGACAGCGGTGCAACCCATCATGTCACCAACTCATTGAACAACCTTGATTTGTCTTCTGAATACACTGGAGCTGAAGGGGTCAAGTTTAGCAATGGTGAAGGTGAGAAAATCTCTCATGTTGGTATTAAGAATTTTTCCGTCAACAATAGGCAATTTGCTCTCAAGAATGTTTTGCGAATACCTCAACTTCATAAAAATCTTTTGTCTGTGAGGAAGTTTGCTAAGGATAATCACTGCTTTTTTGAAATGCATGCTGATTATTTTGTTGTTAAGGATGAACTTCACAAAACCCCTCTATTTCAAGGCAAAGTCAGTAGAGGCTTATACAAGTTGTGGCTTCCTTGTAGCTTCAGCTCTTCATCAATTACAGCGATCTTCCTCTGTTCCAGTTGTTACTGCTGCCAAATGTCTATCTTCCAAAGCATCCTTGTCGCTATGGCATTCATGGCTTGGTCACACCAATTTACAAACAGTACGCAAAATTCTGTATTCCTGTGGCTTCAAGGTTACTGATGATTTTCAGCATAAACTTTGTGATGCTTGTATGTGTGGCAAGCAACATAAACTTTCGTTGTCTACTTCAAATTCCATAAGCAATAAAGCTTTTGATTTGGTGTTCTCTAATGTTTGCACATCACCTGTTGTCTCTTCGGAAGGTTACAAATATGTCATCACATTTATAGATGATTGCACTCGGTTTATGAGGGTTTTTCCTCTTAAACAAAAGTCTGATGCCTATTCTATCTGTACTCAATTCTTTAAGTACATTCAAACACAATTTAATGTGACCATTAAGGCCTTGCATTCAGATTTTGGAGGAGAATATCAAAAATCCTCTCAGTGGCTCCAAGCTCATGGCTGTTTGCATAGAATTTCAGCCCCACATACACCTGAACAGAATGGTTGTGCAGAAAGAAAATTGAGATGGCAAGGTCTTTACTTTATCATGCCTCTTTACCTCTTAGATTTTGGCTGCATGCAGTTCAAACTACTGTCTAAATTATAAATATGTTGCCTTCTTTAGTTCTACAAGGCAATAATCCATACCAATTACTTTTTGGAAGCCAGCCTGATTATGGTTTGCTTAAAACTTTTGGTTGTGGGTGTTATCCCCTAATGAAGCCATATGTCAAGCATAAATTGGAGCCCCATTCAACCTGGCATGTATTTGTGGAGTATAGTCAACACCACAAGGCCTACAAATATTATAACATGCACACTGATAAGTATGTCCTTGCTAGACATATTTATTTTGATAAGACTTTCTTTCCTTACAAACAATTAGCAGCTCCTATATCCACAACTGTTCAATCAACCTCTCCAATTTATATGCCTATTCCACCACTTATAAGGAGTCACTCCATTAATGTTCCTAACCTACAGCATCAGACTTCCTATACTGACAATGGTTCCACTGAAATACCATCTACTTCTTCAGTTCCACCTACTTCAAATATTCCTGTCAATACCTCCAATGTTTCTGAAGTTGCGGCTGCATCAACTCCTAACACTAATTCTGTGGCAGCACCATCTAATTCCACTGATCACCTGCCTCATTCTGATCAGCTGATTTCTGAAAGTCTCCCAGTTGGCACTATACCAAGACAACATTCTATGGTTACATGTTCAATGAGAGGAATTTATAAAAAGAAGGTTTATATGAGTACTCTTCATCCTCTTCCGCCAGTATTACTCAATGCTACCTCTCAAATTGAACCTACTTGTTATACTGAACCTAAGAAATCTTCTCACTGGATTGCAGCCATGACTGATGAACTAAATGCTTTGATGTGCAATAATACCTGGACTTTAGTTCCAAGGACACCACAAATGATTGTTTTGGGTAACAAATGGGTCTATAGAATAAAAAGAAAACAAGATGGGTCTTTTGACCGCTATAAAGCAAGGTTTGTGGCTAAGGGGTTTTATCAACATGAGGGTGTTGATTTCAATAAGACCTTCAGTCCAATTGTAAAAGCAATGACAGTACGATTATTACTTGCTTTGGCTGCTATTAATGGATGGCGTATGAGGCAATTAGATATCCAAAATGCATTTTTGCATAGTAATTTGGAAGAGCAAGTATATATGCATCAGCCCCAAGATTTTCTTCATCAAGATTTTCCAGATTATGTATGTGCACTTAAAAAATCCCTATATGGTCTAAAACAAGCACCAAGAGCCTGGTTCAATATATTAAGCACTTTTCTTACAAAGTATGGATTCATTGGATCAAGAACATATTCATCCTTATTCATTTTTTCAGACGGATCTACATGCATCTACTTTCTAGTTTATGTGGATCATATTCTCATTTTTAGTTCTTCATCAGCCTCTTTACTTGCTCTTGTCAGTAAACTAAGTGCTGAATTCCCAGTTTGGGATTTGGGTATACCAAAATATTTTCTTGGTATTGAATTAGGCCATACTTCTGATGGTGTTTTTCTGTCACAACAAAGATATCTTGTTGATCTTTTGATAAAATATCAGTTTGGTGGGGCTAAGCCAATTAAAACACCCATGGCTACAGAACAGTTATTAAAAAATGACTCATCTTTCCTGCCTGATGCAACATTATACAGAAAATTCATTGGCAGTCTACAATATTTATCATTTACCAGGCCAGACATACAATTTGTTACCAACAAACTTTTACAATACATGCATCAACCAACAGAAAAACACTTTGCAGCAGCTAAGCGTGTGCTCAGATATCTTAGGGGCACTGCAAGCTATGCTCTTTTTTATTCTAAGCATTCAGCTGTTACCTTAGAGGCATTTTCTGATGCTGATTGGGCCACGAGTCCAGATGATTGTTGTTCTACTACTGGCTACATAGCATATTTAGGTGCGAGTCCCATTTTTTGGTCGAGTAAAAAGCAATCAACAGTTGCTAGATCAAGCACGGAAGCAGAATACAGGGCGTTAGCAAATACCACAGCAGAAATTACTTGGTTACACACAGGTTCAGACAGGTCTTGACTTTTATTGCCCGAACTGGTTGGTCCGGCCGATAAGGCATCGGTTTTTGGTTGACCCGGCCGGTTTGGTACGATTTTTAAAACATTGCAACCACCAACAACCAGTTCGAAGACCTCTCCTTCTAGCACGACCCCTGGCCTCCTCTCATTGGATCAAGATCCAAATGCGGAATCTCAAAACAAAGCAACCTCATCGCTCTAGACATCCTCTCCTATACCCCCAACAAACCAAACTAAGGCATAGTAAATCACGAATTCACCCGTCCACGTCGCATTCCTTCCTCCGAACTCTGAAGGAATAGTGAATCCGAGCGATCAACCGATATCAAAACGATCCACATCGTAGGTAGGAAGCACGCAATTCAAGCAAGCAAAGTCAACATCTCATTTATCATTTTACAAATCTATACCATAGGTGCAGTAAAGAGCAGATCGGATCCGGTAGGGTATTGGAGGAGGGGATTGCATGTAAACCTGAGCGGAGAAGATCTGGAGGTCGATGCCGGCGAGCCTCTTGAGGTGCTCCTTGAGGAGGCGCTTCGAGTCGTACTCACGGATCTTCTTCCTCGCCATTCCGGGGATATGATCCGATCCGATCCGATCCGATCAACAGCAGCAACAACAAATGCAGAGGGAGGAGGAGGAGGAGGAGGAGGAGAGGAGGAGGATTAATTGGAGATGGATGGAAAGAAGTAGGTGGGGTTTGACGAGAGGATTTGGTTGGTGGTGATGTTGAGGGAGTGGGGAGGGGGTGTTTGGTGGGTGGCGGAATAGGTGGGATGGTGGATGGGGTAGTTGAGGAAGGGGGTTGAGAGTCTTCAGACGGGGAGGGAACCTCGGTCGGATCTCTCCGCCGTCGGATCTCTCCGCCGTCGGATCTGCCTACGCCCACCCCGAATGCCCATCTCTGACAGATCGGGCGGGCGGCACGTGCGTTCTGAGGGCGGGTGGATCCCTATTTTTCGATTTATTTTTGTAAAAAATAAAAAAAAATCAGATGCGATTCCGTTCTCACATCTCTCTTTCACACTTTTTCCGTTGGAATGGATGAGTAACTCCGCATATTCATATATGATGTAGAGTATTGAGTTAGATCGATTTAAATTTGAAAAGATTTATTTTATTTTTTAAGTTTTGATTGAATCTGAGGTTTAAAATTTTTGTCAAACTAAGATTTTAGCTAACTTTGTTTAAGATTTTTATTTTAGGGAGGGTTGATCTTAACTTTAATGTTTAAACCAAATGTTTAAATTGGGTTCACAAACGTTCGTTAAAATCTATGATAGCTTATTTTAATGAATTTTTAAATGTAACCTACCTAAATCCGGTAAAGCCATTTTTTTATTATTATCTAAGTAAAAACTAATCAAACTGGTTAAGACTTAATTTAAAGTTGGAATTTGATGGTTATAACTATAATAATTCTTTTAATTGAATGAAGTATACTAGTATTTCTATGATAATCTTACAACTTGATAGATATTACCATGAACGGATTCGAGTCTAATGAGCCTCTTCAAACTTTTTTGGGGTTAGATCAGATCGGGTCCAAACCTGATTTTTCTTAAAACTCAAGGCTCGGGCCTAGATCATATAAAATTTGGGCTCAAGTTAGACTAGGTTTTTTCGAGTTGAGTTTGGGTCGGGTTCAGATTGGTCCAACCTAATGTTCCACCCTACCTGTACTAGTGAGTTTGCTGGTGGATAAATTTATTGGTATTAGGTGTGCAGTCATTAGGTATGATAAATCTAACTATGTCACTGTGATAATATTGCTCTCTTGTTTCTTTGAATGACACCCATCCTGGGTGGGGGGGATAAATAGCCCGTAAACCTATCCTCCTAGGTTAGTTGGGACTTGAACTGAGGATCTACCATTCTCACTTAAGTGGTATGAGTCTGCTCACCAGCTAAGCTATCCGACGAGCTCATTTTCTAATAAAAACTGATTCTTATGTGGAAAGGTGTTAATGCACTATGTTTGACGCTTTCTTTGGATTACATGCTCCTTATTAAAAGCCTAAAAGTTGGAAATGTTGATGATAAGACTCGGATAGAGAGAAATACCCAAGTCAAGCATCATGTGTACATATATTTAAAGTTTTAAGAATTGAATTAGTTAGATAGATCGTGAAATAGTAATGATGTTCATCTTTACCTACAAAGTTAAGGGGGGTCTTGATGAGGATTAGGATTCCTTTGCTATGCATATCCCTATCTTCTAAATGGAAGTGCTGCAACTCTTCTCGACGACCTCGCCTCGCACCCCTAGAGTTTTTGCAAGCCTGATCTAATCCCTTAGGCCAGTTCATATTCGCTTTGTTGCCTTAATTGTGCTAGTTGTCACCTATTTAGGTAACCTAATGACCTACCTTATTTGAATGGCGTCATGTTGCTTGATTGTATTGCCCAATAAATTACTCCAATTACTTTGCTAGATTTCTCTTTACACACCTACATAATTAGACCAACTAGGCATTTTTTATTTAGACACCTATTTCATTTCCTTCTTTCTACCAAAATACAAGAAGTCCTTAATTCCTTTTCCAATTTCATATTTTCCTAATTTCTCTTACAATTTCTTTCTACCTAAAAGTTTGGGTTTATTGTGGTCAATGTCTATTTCAAAATCGATATAGACATTGTTGACTGAGATTGCCAAATAAATGGTTCCATCAATCCTGGAACCAACTCATCCTCCAAAGTCAAAGGAGAAGTATTAAAAAAGGTTCGAATGATTTTAATGAATTAAACCAAGTTGCGTGGCACCTATTGTAGTATTACTTCAACCACATGATTAACCTTCACTCGTTACATATGCTCCAAGATGAATGGCATAGACATCATATGCAAAAACACTAAAAAAGCCACAAGAAAAAAGCATGCTCAGTTTGAGAGGATAGTATTTTGATATTCTCCCATGTTCAATTAACGATCTTTGACTAAAGATTGTTATGATGGTTATGTGATTTCGATTTGACGGATTAAATTACGTCAAAATTTTCCATGAGGTTTTTAAAAGGGTGTAAATCCAAAGTTTGATTCTTGGTCCTTCTAGAAATTTGATCCAAATTCTTATAATAACCCCTCTCTTATTAATTGACCATCACTGCTACGATACAAATTTAGACATCATACTACCCATCTAGCAAATAAAATGTTGGATATGAAATAATTTGATTATCAAAGTTGGATTATCAAATGGATTCAAATTCATATAAAGAGGAGTTAGAAGTCCACTCCAGCATTGAGGGTTCTGCGGGTTCCAGTGAAACTAATGGATACACAAGAGATGAAATTAATGCAAGAAAAAAAAACTACCATACATGTAATTTGTTCAATCTCGAAGATGCTATTGTCTTCATTTCTTGAGTATTTACTCTAGAGATGAATCGCTGATTCCTCATCTTGATGCTCCTTGCTATTTTTGATGCATAGGAGTCCATGTTGCCTACTCCTCTATTGCAACATATATCGATGGAGAGAAGATTGACTTACAAATTTTTCAAACTAAGGCCGTGCTTAATAGAGGGATAACTCTTATAGTGTGATAAAGTACCATAGGGATAAGTGGAGAGGGATAAGTGGTGGGATAAAATAATTTGTATTATGATATGATATTAATGGATATTTATTTAATATCAAAATATGTGTGTGAGTGAGTTGATGTCATATAGTAAATATATTTGAATAAGTATATTACAATGGAATAGGTATATTCCTTGAGGAAGAGTTCATAAAGATTGTGTGAAGAAAAATTAAAATTTATAATATAACATAATCAAGTAGGAAGATGTAACACACTAAAAGCAAGGTTTGGTGGTTGAGATCACATGTATTGCTTCACAGAACATGTGTACCCTTTCTCAATCCTTAGAACAGTAGTTACAACACTCTAAATTCGTCCCCGTAATCAACCTACAAATCCCATCAATTGATGCCCCATTAGTAGAGAAAAGCTCTAATGAGAACTAAGAGTGAATGTTTCTCGGAGGGTTTTCTGAGTATCCTATAGCACCCTACAAAGAAACAAATTATCCTACTCCTCATTTCATCAGGTAGGAAGATACAACTATCATAACCATGCCAGTGTAGAAAATTAGTGTCAAACGCATCATCGATGATCAAACATTATCACTCGTTAAGTTCCTCATCCATAAAAAAATTTATGGATACCTCACTGATCCAAAATTTTTTCACTTTACTATTCAAAATTTTTCACTTGATCCGACGATGCTGTCGCTCCCTTGTGTTGTTAGGCATGTGAAGATTGCTCTGCCTCGATTCTATTCCCTCCTGTCACCTTTCTGTATGACCCTACTCACCTCTCATCCCCTTCACTCCCTCCGCTTAGCCTCCTCACCTCTCCTCCCTCTCAGCCCCTCCGCTTAGTGTCTCACCTCTCCTCCCTCTCGCCCTCACCCCTTCATCGCCTGTAGCGCCTCCTCTATCTCACTTTCTCACCTGCAGCAGCAAGATGCAGTGGTAGCAGCAGCCGCAAGCGACGGTGGTTAGTCGACACAGTGTGCAGCGGTGACCAAATCTAAGAAGAGGCACCGACGTTGGCACCCTCGAGGGGTGGGTGACTCGAGGAGAGGATCTGACCTCCCTCGCCTCCCTCGGCTGTGTTTCCTCTCGCTTGCTTGCTGATGTATGATTTTGAGAGCAGGTTAATTATGGTTAATTAATGTGTTGTAGTATAATGTTGCAATCCAGACGAATGTCATTTTATTTATATATTACTGGTTTTATTCTAACCAAACAAAATATCAATCTCAAAATCAAGTGAGACAAAGGTCATGATTTTTTCCTAACAGTCTACTGCGAAAAATAGATTGCGCAAACAGATGTATTAGTACAATCGTATGAGTCCTAAGAAAAACCTAGCAATGTGCAGACCTCTAAATCTACCTAAAACTTGTATAAGACTGGCATACAAATCCAAGCTCCTGTGGGTGCTCGAGAGATGAGATAGGAAATTATGTTTGTGTACCTTATGTGATCGTGTAGTGTATACGCGATAATCAAGCAACATAATGTAGTGATAAAAGCCACACAAAGTTTTAGAGAATTTAATTATGTCACACTTTGAATTAGGTTCTTCTCTTTAAGAATGTTTTTCAGGTAGCTAGGTCTCACTTGTTAATCAATTTCAAACAACGTATGGTCATGCTTACTTATGTCCAATGCAAGGATGCCAGGAGCTAAAGAGGGATAGAAGTCATACCTAGTTCCAGCACTCCATAGTTGATGCAAATTAACAGAAAGCAAATCTAGCAGGAAGAATGCAAACCTAAGTATGGAATGCCTAAGGATATGCTGCTACTAGATAAGTAGAGATGAAATAGTTTTGATTTTTTTTTTGCATATTTTTTTGGCTTTTTAAATGCAAGAAATCAAATCAAAAATTAAAGCAAGAAACCTAAAGTGATAAAGGAAAACAAAATAGTAAGTGTCTAAAGATAAAATTATTACAACAAATGTATGAAAATAAGCTCTCACAACTTATGCCTATAAAAATAAACTAAGAATGGAAATGAAATCTAAACCTAAATCCTAATGTCTAAACTAATCTAAAAATGGTAACAAAGCTCCATCGAAGAAGCCCTAGAGTCGAAGAGACACCGGAAAGCAAGGCCACTGGAAAGTAGAGTAATCCTCCTCCAACTCCTCCTCAGGTGCCATGAAAACAAAAGAAAAGTAATTAGTAAAACAATTATATGCAAATGAATCAAAGAATGTATATACAAGAAATAATTTGAATAAAAGAATCAATATGTACAAAGAAATAAAAAATATATACAGAAGAAAGAATAAAAGACAAATTTTGGCATATAGAGAGTTGCCTCCCCAGCAACGACGTCAAAAATGATCAACGATCTGGATCGCCTGTTAATTAGGGTTAATTAATGTGTTGTAGTATAATATCTCAATCCAGACGAATGTTATTTTATTTATATACAATTTTTATTAGTTTTATTTCAGTTCATTCACTGGGAGATAATTATTGACATACATTACTCTCTATTATCCAAAAATCATCTTTTATTCCAAAAATGTTAAGTTACTTACAAATGAATGAAAAAATCAAAGAATGAACCAATCGAACTCAATTATGTACAAGAATGAATGGATTAATGTTAATGATAATGCCTCAAACATATAAACAGGTACAAAGGTATTAAAAACTAATCTAAACTAATTTAGGTTAATTATGTATAATTCAATCTAAGTACTACCTTAATATAGGCACAAAAAGACTATCTATACAATACTAACATATAAAACCATGTACACTAACAGTTATAAACATCACTAAAGAGGCCTTCTATATATATTCTAGCTATTTATTATACCTACATACATATAACACACACACAACACATTTACACTCAACTCTACACAAAGTACACACAAAAAAACACAAACAACACACTAGACACTACTCACATCTTAGGATCGGATCGACTGCTACTAATTTTGAGCCCATGGTTTTTATTAGGTGATTTTGTGCATAATTTTAGGCCAATTCAGGTCCATACCGAATCAACCAGGTTTAACCGGACCATAAGGGCTTGCAGCCCACTCTCTTCTCATAATGGTATAGATTACTAATGGCTATGAGATCCAACCCCTATTCTTAGGACGAAGAGCCTACGAGCGCCAATCCTTATATAGCGCTGCAGATGCTTATTCACACATGAGGTGAGACAAAAGAAAATGTCCAAATGTGACTCTAAATCATGGATTGGTTGATTTTAGGCCTTAATTTAGGTGCTAAATACTTAATTATTTTAAAATTAAATCATATATACAAGTAGCCTATACATAGGGCTACTTATTGGTATAGTTTATTTATAATAATTAAATATATAAATATATTAAAAATTCCTTAAAGTTAGTAAAAAATACACATTGATTTTAAGTTTAATTCATTAATTAAAGTATAAATTAATTGTTCAATTGACTTCTAAATTAATTAATATACATTATTAAATTGTTATTATAGATTTTTAATTTATTTTTATTGATTTATTTTGATTTATGTACATTTAAATACACGATTCACATAGATATATATATATACAGTATAAATACTATTCTACAGTATAAATAAGCTATAAATACATTGAAAATACTTTAAACTACAGTATACAAGTATGCAACATAATTTATTTCATTAGTTTGTTAAATTACTAATTTAAATTATATTAACTTACCAATATACCTAATTGACTTATAAAAATAATTATGTACAATATATAGATAAATAAATAAATATAAAGGAACATTACTGTACAATATAATTACTTTAAGTTATAGATGCAGTTGCAATTGTGTTTGTAAATATATATATAGCTATTTACAATTACATAAGGAATATGTACATATATTATAAATAAATAAATATATATATATAATTATATTATTATAATACATTATGTATAAGTCAATATAAATACCTACCTAAGTAAATAAAATAAGTTTATGAGTTATTTACGTACTTTATGTAGATATAAGTTATTATATACACTTAATTTAAGCTTATATACAAGTATAAATACTATATACATATGTACCTTTATGGATTTTTTGGAATTTTTCAAATTTTTATTTTGTTTTTATGATTTATAGAGATAACGGAAGAGGGGAGAAATGTGAGAAGAGGAGAGGACTCTTTTGGTGTTTTTGCATTAGTTCTTTTATCTTAAAACCAAAGAAGACCTAAGCTTCTAATGATATGTTCTCCTAACTACAGGACTCAAAACCTAACCTAAACTCACACACACCTAAAACTAAACCTAATCTAACTCAAGATAACTTTATTTCATTTATTTCCATTTTTTTTTTCTATATTTACAATTTAGGCAAAGACAAGGCTTAAAGGATGTTGAACACGAACCCAATGCCTTAGAAATCAGTCAAAAGATCTAGAATAAAAGATGTACACATCATATGCATCCAAATAACATTTTAAACTAGAATTAAATGCAAAAATAGATTCTATTCATTGAATTACATTAGCATACACTTTGGACAGTTAACAGTTATTCAAGTACTGACAAACGAATTCCTAAAATCATTTACAAGCTCTTCAATCCAAATTAAAGTCAATCCCAGTACATGAATGCTTCTTGAGTCTTTATCTAACATCAAAACAATATAGATAATTCAACTAAGCTATAAACTTCATCAAAATTCTTCAACAGTAGATTTAGCATAAATGAGCAACGCGGTAGATGATTTACTGATTAGAACTAATCCTTAAGACTCAATAATGCAATTTACATCTCTTAAACATTAGGGAATTACTCGTCCGTCAGTTCCAATCTCAAATTATACTAGAAACAATTAAACTTATTAACCCAAACTTTTCCCAGTCCTATTAGAAAGAATAACCTTAGTTGCTATCAAAGGCCATTCAAATCAACAAAGGTCTAAAATATGTACTTCAAAATAGTATCTAGCATCTAAGAAGTGCACCTATATAAGATCTATACTAAAGAATTTATTTCAAACCCTAAATCATTCAAAAACCATTGAAATTCCAAGATGAAAGCTTGTTTAAAACTCATCCAGAAATGCAACAATTACCGTTGTTTCAAGTATAATGTTTTGGAGAAAAAATTCCAAATTAGTGTTGCAGCTTAAAACCAAGAGGTAAAACAATCACACACATTTGTATTTATAACTTGAATCTTTTCAAACTCTCTTTGAGGTTCTAAAATTTTATTTTCTGGAAGAATTAGACTCAAGTTCAAGAATGAATTGAGCTCAGAAGTTAAAGATCCCAGGTACTTTTAGATCAATAAAACACCATTTTATTATATCGCATTCATTCTCTGAAAGATCTGAGATTCCAATAAATCTGAGAAACCCTAATTGATCCCTCTCTTACGCCATACACAACATGAAGAGAAGAAATCAAAGTTTGCATTAAACTCAATTGAAACAAAGTCTCATACCTTCATTCAAACATCTAACACATCATGCATATCTCAAATAGCAGATTAAATCAAGCTAAATCAGAAATATATTGTAGCACACTTGGGCGCTTGTAGCCTAAAGTAATTTGATCACTTAGAATCCCTACACACTATTAATTAGTGTTCAAAGATTCACGGCGATCCTAAGAAATCATTTAAGCCATTGTGAGCACCTCAAATCCATGCATCGGATTTTCCCTGATCCTTAATACCGAGAAAATAGTATCAATATCTAAACTTGGGTATAAACACAATTTTCAATCAAAATTCATCCACTGTAGTTCATACCTGTCGCCATCAATTAAAATCAACAAATATAAATTTAATTTGACCAATTAAAATTGATTGAAACTCAATTACTCCAGAAATTACTCAATCATTCATGGACTTTGACAAGTGCTTCATTGAAGTTCACTATCTTAAACCCAAAAGGTCGAATTTGGACCATGGTTGCTGGAGGTGGAGCTAGTGTTATCTATGCCGATACAGTAAGATAGTTTTTGCGTTCCTCTATTTGAGCTTTTTCTGATACTCTTTTTCCCTGTCTCTCTTTGCAAGAGTTTTAGTGAATTTCTGGTCCTTATTGCTGGTGTTCTTGCTCAATGATGAACATCTGAATTATCACTAGGTTGGGGATTTGGGCTAATGCTTCTGAGCTTGGAAACTAGGCAGAGTATAGTGGTGCCCCAAACGAGGAAGAGGTTCTTCGGTATGCTAGAGTTGTCATTGATGTAAGACCAAGATTCATCCGTTTGTTTCCCTTGTCCATCTCTTGGATTTTACTGGAGAAAAAATATACCAGTTTCTGCTGGTAATGGGCAGATTTTCCCTTTTCTTCTTGCAGTGCGCCACTGCTGTGATCCAGATGGACAAAAGCGAGCACTTCTTATTGGTGGTGGCATAGCAAACTTTACGGATATTGCTGCTACTTTCAGCGCCATCATTCGTGCACTCATGGAGAAGGTTGCTTTCTGTAATCTGCATCCACTTCCATTGCTGCCATTTCTCCTTCTTTTGACCCGACATGTTATTCTTGCATTGAGTTTCAGGAATCCAAGCTAAAAGCTGCAAGGATGCACATATGTGTCCGTAGAGGTGGTCCAAACTACCAAACCGGTTTGGCTAAAATGCGAGCTGTAGGGAAGGAGTTGGGCCTCCCCCTTAAGCTAAGAAGCACCATGATTATCTGGAGTGCTGATCTTTTGCATATCTTGGTGTTTCTCCCCATTCACTGATCTCTAATTGATCCTGGCACCAACACATGCGAAATAATAGTAGAAACTCCACGCAAATATATAGGAATGTTCCCAAACACACAAGTGGTAAAGACTAGATGATTGTGGCTGATGATTCAGTTCCTGCTGTGGTGATTATTATTTACCTCTCCGACATGGATCGCTAAGATTCACATTCAAGATCTAGCAATTTCTCTATAGTTCCCTTGCATCCCCTCCTTTCTGTGTCTGTCCCTTTTTGCTGTCTTCTTCATGATGTTTTGTGAGTAACGAAATGTGTTCGTGAGTTAATTCAAGGTCTTTTTCCGTGGTTTTTTAGTTGTCTGGGTGAGCGGGTGGGGGAAAAGGATTAGTATGGCTTCTACACAACTAATAGAGCAAAGAGAGTACCTTAGTTGATCTCCGAGTCGGGTGCTTGTTGTGGTTGGTTGGCCCTAAAGGGACATCATGTCAGGTTGGGCCCGGCCACAAATTAAGCCTCATCATTTATCTACTTTTCTCTCCTTGAAATCTTGCGTCCCCTCTTTCATCTCTGCTGCATTATGTTGTCTCTGTCGTAATTGGAGGAAACATGAAATAAGTTTGATAATGAATTTTTGTTGTGTGTTGATGGTGGTTGGATTGTGTAGTTGTCTTTGAGGAGGGTAAGATTTGTACCTGGTCTTTTCGAGCAGAGATCACCTTCTCAACCACCAAACCATTCAAGTGGGTTGATCTGTTTGTGTAGTTGTTGTAGTAGCTGTAGTACGAATGCAAGAAAATGCAGTTATGCGTTGCTTTCGCTTTAGTGCTGAGCTAACAGTCTAGTTTCTTTTTTTTCACCTCTTTTTAAGGTTTATGGACCTGAGGCAACAATGACCGGAATCTGCAAAAGGGCGATTGATTGCATTATGTCTGCTGCATAATCCTCCCCTTCTTGTCTCTGATGATCTGTTTGGCATCAGTAATAAGCTCTATAACCTTGAACCTCGGCAAAGCCTTATTTCTTCTCTCTTATCTATTTCTGGAGATTCTGTACGAATTTTGATGGCTATGTATCTTGGATGTTGCTTTCTAATTGTCTCATCATTTTCCAATTGTAAAGATTTGATGCAATGACCTTTTTCATACATCACATGTACGCCTTTTTCGTTTTCCCTTTTTGCATTGTGGAATATTGTTTCAAGAACCTCCGTGCCGGACTAGATAGAGGACAAGCGCATCTTAGGTTAAACTAGGGTCAATCATTTGCTTCATTAGTTTCATTGCGGAATCTACTATTGGGTCAGCCATTTTTGTTATTACTTTCTGATTCTGCGGGACCATTGTTATAGAATCCATAAATTGCATTCAAGGTTAAACAAGACTACTAATGCAAAGTACGAAGTTCTTTTTTCCATTTTATTCTCTTTTTTCTTTTCTTTTTTGGCGAGTGGAAATATAGTAGAGTGCGATTCAATAATTGTGGGATGTTCCAAATGAAGGGTTAGGTCTTACTGTTAAACACATAAGATGAGCTTATATTATCAACAAAATTAAATGCATCACTTTTGAGGATCTTAAAGTTCATTCTTAGTTTTGAAATCTTAAACATCTATCCAATCCCAATATCGCACAATTATATGAACTCCATATGTTAATATCCTTGGTAAGGAGATTTTTTTGGCTAGAAGAACAAGTCCACCTTACTTTTATTTGAAAATGCACAACGGATGGTAATTGAAACAATTAGGAGTTTATGTTATGAGAATTGTCGATGTAAGGAAGAAATTCTTATTATTGCTGGATAAGTTAATCGTGAAAGTGTGCACTTTCTTATTTGAAAAGATCAATCTCATATCATGGAGAGATGAGAGAGATGAGAATCCACGAAAAAAAAGAGAACTCCAAGTAGTAGGTGAATTGTGTCTTCATCATAATTTCTTCATTCTAGGAATGATGACAAGCATAAACTGCATACAAGACACAATGATCCATTGATCTATGCTTGGCAAGAAATCAAGTAAGAATCCAATATTGATCTCAGATGTGTTTAGAACGGTCTTCGCATAGCCCCATATACAATAAAAGACCTATGGAGAAAAAGGAAAAAGAATGATTGTGGTAAATGAATCTTAAGTGTGTCAAACCTATAGGACTAGTTTACAGTATGAGTTAGCTAATTCGTGATAGCAAAGTTATAACAGAGGTTAACTCCTATTTCTGTTTACTTGAAAATGATAGTTAACTCCTATTTGTACTTACTGAATACAGGTTATGAATATGGGTTAACATGTGATGTGAAAGAGAGGTGTTTACTTGATATCGGGGGTTAGAATAAGGAATAAGGTAATAAAAGACTTATTTGCCCTTATATGGTAGCTAAGTTAGTTGTTTTTTTGTTTAAATTAAATTATGGTAATGTGAAAAGTTGAATGGCCAAAATAAATCAAAATTGACTTGAATTGTAGAAATTTTTTCTCCGATTCGTCACTACTTTTTTTTTTAGTAAAATACCAGAAGAAATATGGACATGTATATGATAACCCATTTATAAATGACCCATAGGCAAAAGAATGGCCAAGCGGAGGATACTTAAATCCATTTATCACAATCGTGGAGCCTGGTGGTAAATCAATTGCACTGTTCACTATTCTACCATGGGAGAACGATAACATACAGCACACCAATTTACATGGTTCTAATCTGAAAACAAGGAACATCTTTATTACACTGTAGCATATCTATGCAGGGAACATATAGTCCAGCTGGGAAAAAAGTTGTAGCATACACTCAGAACAAACTCATCTACCTTTGTTGGAGCAAAGATGTACATAAACTAGAAAAAAGTTTTCCTGCCCCTAATTAAACAAATTTACATTAAGATGGATTTTCTTTCGTCTGGGTCAGCACCATTCCTCAAAATCACATCCACTCTTGCATAGGTAATAACCAAACTTGAGAGAAGTACATATGGTGCACTATGCTGCATTGGCTGTTACAGCTGTAGTAGAATTCCAGCTACGGCTTCATCTTCCCTAACAGCTGCACGTGGATTTGCTGGTGAAGTGCAATGTAATTGCTTCTTCTATAACTCAGATGGTATTCAAAAGGAATGCAGCCACAATGGGTGGTGGAAATTATGCTGTCCCTTTTCCTTCCCAACAAATTAACGAATCAGCTAATATGAAGATTACTCAGCTGGATGTGCTTCCTTTGTGAGATGAGTCTTGAGCTGCTTCCCAACCTAAAAGAAAAAAGCTGTTACGATAAGCTTGTACACCGGATAAAAACATGGAAAATATAACTTCTACCGGCAGATAACCTTGATGCGCAAGTAACTTCAATATATTTCTATCATCAAATTTTTAACATGTCATTTTTATCTCAGATTTTTTTCCTTCGCAAAAGAAAGGAAACTAGTGGATTTCTTGGCAATTATTCAACTAAAATTATTGACAACAAACTCAAATTCTAACTTTGGTAAGTTTCCTAAGTTACTTTCACAAAAAGATGGGACGGAAACAATGGAAGAAACGGCATATCATTTCCATTACTCACACCCCTTTCCATAAGCTTACTCGAAACATATTTACAGAAGATGTACCCTTGTTCTTGGTGTCATGTTATGATAATTTGTACCATAAGAGAAAACACATGCAATACACCTAAGAATTTTCCGAGCTATTTGTTCTACCGATCATCCACCTACAATCCCTCCTGGTATCAGTAAGCAACTGCAAAAGTCATCTTATCTTAATAAGATCGCAGAAATATAGCCTGGAAGTTTTAAACAATATCGAAACCTATCAAAAATATAGCCTGGATGAATCTCCTTACACGCCCATCTAAGTACCAAACATGTCAGAAAGAGTTATCAGAAAATGCATTTCAGAAGAGTGGTAATTACTAAATCAAACCATAATAGATGATGCGGGACTAGAGTACTCTTGTGGGAGCCAGGGATAGCCCTAAGACAACCATTGGTGATTGTTGCATCTTCAAGTGCTAACCACAAGCCAGTGCATGAGGGGGGATCCGTGTATAAAAAGGAGTTGTCCTGGTGTGGAACTACCTCTCCTCCAATACCAGGTTGCTGCCAAGCAAAGCTTGTACGTAACTTTCAGTAGCATGGAAGAAGAAAAAGAAGAAAACATGAAAAAAAGCTATTCTTTATAAATGTTCTCTAAGAAAGAAACTACTAATATTGTCAGTAATAAGTGGTTGTAGATGCATTCCGCCCACCTCCTTTCTGTATAGATGTTATTCAACTGCTAATCCTTTTAGCTCTGGGCAAGGTGCTATTTGTTTTCAGGTGCTCTTATTATCATTTTTGGATATCTGCTGAATATTATATGTTCTGGGCTGGAAGAGGGTTCAGGTATCCTTTTGATCGATTTTGGATATCACATAGCATAATTTTTGGTTTGCGGTTGTGAGTGTCACGTTTCTGGATTTTCCTTCTGCTGTTATTCGGTTATGGCTCAGGTGAGGGCAGGTGGGTCATATGCTGAGGTAGTAAAAAGGTCTGCTGGTCCTAAGGAACAGTTTAAATCTTATGCTGCTACTGTAAAGGAGTTTATCAAGCCCATGTATTTTGGGGAACGGATTCCTATTAAATCCCCTCAGATTGTGGATGGGAAACACATGTTTATTTTTACAGAAGACAAAATTAACCTGTTGCGGAAATCTTTTGATTTGCTGCTGATTGGTCAATTTCAAGACAAGCATCCAAAGCTGGAAGAGATAGATAAGGAATTGAAGCAGAAGTTTAAATTTCAGGATTATGTTCAGATTGCTGCGATTGATACTTATAGTATTTTTATCAGGCCTTACACTTTGGAAGATTTTGTGGCTTTATATTCGAAGAATTCAATTTTTTTGGGGAATACTAAAATGGGGGTGATGCGTTGGAATCCTTATTTTAATCCTCTGAAAACTTCTTCTAAAGTTGCTGTGTGGATTGGCCTTCCAGGTTTGCCTTTTCATTTTTTAAATCCTGGTATTCTTAAATCCATTTTGAAGCCTTGGGGGGAGTTGCTGGTGGTTGATAAGGATGTTAATTTTATGAAGAGACCAGGGTATATTTGACTTTGTGTGGAAATTGATTTTGATGGAACCTTTGGTGGATTGTATTTGGCTTAAAAATAATGATGAAGTTATAAACAATCTGTTGTGTTTGAATATTGCCTACGGTTTTGTAACAGATGTTGGCTATTAGGGCACGAAGCAGTGTATTGTAGGAGCTTCTGAAGGATTCCTATTGAGAAAAAGAAGTCACCTGCTGATGGTGATGGATGGAAACAAGTACAAAGGAAAGGAAATCAAATTTGGTGTGTTAAATCTGATTCAAGTAAACAAAGGGGGCATGGTATGCCTAATATTGATAAAGGTGGAGAACAACAATATGTAGAGATATCTGATTTACAGAAGTCATCACATGTTATTGACAACGTTCTAGTTTCCCAGAAGAAAGAAAATTCAGAGTACATTCAACATAATCCTGATGATGAAGCAACTAAATCAGGGATTGTTATAAATGTGAATTTCGATAAAGGGAAGGGAATTGTTTCAAGTGATACTAAAGAATTTTTTGATAAAGAACTTTTGAAGAAACTGCATTAGAATAAGGGGTTAAAGATTTATGATGTTGTGACAGGTAAGGAGGTACATTCTAGTGATGGGGAGCACTACTCTACTGACTGTGGGGAGGAATCATTAGATCTTACAAGGATTAAAAAAGGTCCAAGTCTGGATGATGTGGTCTGGTATTCTTCAGAATCTATGGTGTACCTTGTGAGCAGAAATTACAGAATTTGGCACTTCCTAGTAGCATTATAACAGATATTTTACATAAGGGCCTGTATTTAAATGATGAGAAACCTACAAGAATGAGGAATTTTCAAAATGATGGAAGACTTACCGTGAAAACTGCTTGGTCTGCTATCAGAAAAAAGAGTGGTTTTCTAGAATGGGGCAGAGGTGTTTGGGATGTTGCTATCCCTTCAAAAATTTCTATTTTTCTATGGAGATTATGGTTACACAAAATGCCCTTTGATTGTGATCTTCAAAAGATGAATTTCTCTTTAGCTTCTAAATGCAATTGTTGTGTTTCTTCTCACATTGAACATGAGCAACATCTGTTCTTTGATGGTGAATTTGCAAGTTGTTTATGGAATTGGTTTTTGTCTGTTACTCACTTGGGTGAGAAAGAAAAGAGGAGTTGGAATGGATGGTGCCATCATCTTTTGAAAAAGTCCTCTAAGGAAACTTTTCTTCATAAGATTAGAAGAATTTACTTTGTTTGGATGTTATGGCATATTTGGAAAGAAAGGAACAAACGAAGGATGGCTGGGGAATATACCCTTGATTGGACTCTTTTAAGGAAGCTTAAATCTGATGTTGCTACTTTAAACCATCTAATTCATGGCAAATATGTCAAGAATAGAATAGAAAAAAGTATTTTTAATAGTATAGGTTTTCAGGTTGATGAGGTTGAAAAAAGTTGGAAATTTGTGATTTGGGAGAAACCTTTGCAAGGGTTTTTAAAGCTTAATGTTGATGGAGCATCAAAATGAAATCCTGGGCCAGCTGTTGGTTGTGGAATCTTGAGAGATTTTAAAGGCAAATTTCAATTTGGATTTTCTCACTTTTATGGCTGGGGTTCTAACATGGAAGCTGAAATGAGAGCCCTAAGGGATGGTCTTCTTTATTGCAAGGATAGAGGTTATGATCAGATTTGGGTGGAGTCTGATTCTAAAGTTCTTGTTGATATGATTAAGATGAAGAAATGTAAGATTTGGAAGCTGCGACATTGGTGGAAAGAAATTTTAGCTATGTCTGGCCTTATTATTAAAATTTCCCGTCAACACAGGGAAGCTAATTGTATTGCAGATTTTATGGCAAATGAAGCCATCAAAAAAAGAAAAAATATTTTTTACTCTAAACTTTGTGATATGCCTAGGGAGGCTATTGGTTTCTACAATTTGGAGAGATTGAATCTGCCCTATTTCAGGCTGCACTGATTGTTCTGGTTGATTCTCTTCTCTGTTAGAAGAATGGATGATCTGTGTAGGAGGGGCTTTGCTGAATATACTTCTATCTAGTGATGGGATATATCACTCATGGTGGTTTGGGCACTTGGATAAGTTTTCTTGCTATCTTTGGAAGTGTATATACTTTTGTGATGCTGCTTCTTTTTATGAGGACTGATGTATGGGTTATGCCCTTGGCAAGAGACCTGGGAAGTACACACACCATATATTGGTGTGTGCACAAAAGACAAGTCCTTTTATTTGTCTAATCTTGTTAATTTGGGTTCTATTTTATCTATTATATTTGAAGATTCCTTCAATTCTTTCTGATTGGAAATGCTGCTGCTGTCATCCTTCAAATTATCGCATGGGAAATAAGGGGATGCTGCTGTGTTGTAGGAGCAAACTTGAAGTTGCAGATGCATGGTTTTTGCTGCAAAAACAAAAAAAAAACAAAAAACAAAAAATGTACCCACAGTTCGAACAGCCTACTTGACTAGTAATATGACAATCATTCTATCATTAGGTGTATCACATAAAGCTAACAATGAAAGAAAAGTGAAGATCACATGAAAGTTGGCATGCCACGATAAATTTGTTGAATGAATCAAGAGAGAAATGACAGAATGCATAGGAACATGAATAGCTTAATGAATTGGAACTTGGTGGAACATATATGGCCAATATTAAAAGAGAAGACAAAGCAAGATCCAAAAGCACCCCTTTGATTTGGATACGCTTTATCATCTTTACGGACAACTTAGTCAAGAGAGAATCCTCCAACATAAGTATGTATGCCAAGATAAAAGGTTCTGTAGAAGCATGATCATCTAAAAGAATCAAGTTCTTAAACCTCAAAACTATAATCACTGACACAGGAAAAATGATCAAAAGGCACATGAGCTTACCAATTGTCACTAGCCCATTTGCACCCTTCACTATCCACCACATGCACACTGTATGCATGTCTTGACTTGGGGGATTGATTCTCAAAGCTGCAAAAAGTAGCAAAATGCCAATGGCCTCAACTCTCACATATATAACATTTTTCCCCTTGAGAGAGGGCAGAGGTCATTCTGCCATTCATTCGTTAAAATAAAAACACCACCCCCCCACCACCCCCAACAACACCAACCAACCCACCACCCAGAGTTCTTCCCCATCAATCCGCCAATCTCCCCGCAAAGATCACACCTTTCCTCCTCGCAACCCCTGATCGACCTCATCCTCAAACACACCAAGCAAACCAGACACATCCCAATCCACATAAACAGGTGATCTCCAAAAGGGAGAAGCGGGAAAAGATCGATCTTTTTTAGGGGATGCCCACATATTATCGCACCTGGGTGTCAACGAGGACCTTGACGGTGATGGGCATCTCCCTGGGTCACATGAGGGCGTCGGAAAAAAATTCATACGGCCTGCTAATTAAAAGCATAATGGTAAAAAATGTAATTCGTTATTTAAGGTGAAGTCATGCTCTCGGGACATGACTTCATTGTTAATAACAAAGTCGTGTCCTCGACTTTGATATTAATATCAAAGTCATGTCTTGAGAACATGATTTTGTTATTAATAGCAAAAAGGGCATGACTTCGATAGGGCTAACTTCACCTCCGCCATTCTCTCCTCCTCGAGCTGCTGCTGCTGCTGCTGCTGCTCCATTCCTTTGTATCGACGCTACTACTGCCCTCACCTCCGCCAGCATTAGCGTTCCCGCCCGCCGCTGTTGTTGTTGTCGGTCGTCGCCGTCAGTTGCCCTCCGTTCATCCTTGCTACCCCCACGCCACTGTGTCCAATGATGCCTGAGGGTTTATCTTCGCCATTCTCTTTCCTGAAACCGCAATGCTTTTCATTTGTGTAAGGGTTGCTGATGTTGGGCCGCCGCCGCCGTGCCCAATCATTGCCGCCACCACTGTTCCTCCTCGCCATTGTTGGTAACCCTACGTCCCCACCTCTGTTAACATTAACCATTGTTCTTCTTTGAAATTTTTTATCACTTGATATTGTTGAAGAGATAGGTACATAGAATATATTTAGTCAAGAAAATGATCTTTGAAGATGGGTAAGACCAATGAAAATCACAATTGAAAATAAATTAGTAGTAAGTAGTATATAATTATTACATATGTGAGGCTACGATAAGTCTCAATGGGAAAGAAAGTCATAAATTATAGTTATGACATAACGAGTAGTTAATAGAAAAATTAAAGTATTTTTAAAAATATGCTTATTGAAGAAGCCAAAGGTAAAATAATGTAAATAATTATCTACATTAAATTACGCTGCAGTTGATGAGGTTCATAAATTAGGTAGGTTTTTAGTGAGATACGATTGTTAAAGTTCATTATTGGCATATAGGTCATATAAATAATGACCGTGACATTGGTTAGTCATCCTCGCTTACAATTATTTTGTGAGTTGGAATTAACTAGTTCTTGAAAAAAATATTTTGTCAATGTTGGTAGTTGCATATAGAGAAAATGAATATCTTGTTATTGCTGTAGTTGATTAAGGTAGAATGAATGAATCAAATAAAATAATTTTTTATTCATTTAGAAGTCTTTGTACCTAATTTGAGAATGATTTGTTGTAATTGATTTGAATAATGATGTTTTAAGTTAGTTGTTGAAATGGCACCAAGCTTTGTGTGCTTATTATTTGCACATGGGAATATTATTGATGAAGAAGATGGAGTTGGATATGATAGAACATTTTGTAAGGATATTAGGCTTTTTAGAGATGAAAGAGACTTTGACAAGTTCAAGGAGAAGATAATTAGGAGGTTACAAATTGATCCTTTAACACATGATATCGAGATAGTGCATAGATTTCCAATGATTGTAAGTGGAGATCACAGGCGAACAACTTATATCTCGTCACCGATTATGGATGACGATGATCTTGATTCAATTGTTGGGATCGTGGATACCATGGGCATGTAAAAAAATTTTTTCAAACATAACGAAAGTGGACTCCTGGTATCACATATGCCAAGAGCTACTTAAAGTTAGACCTCCCAACTTGAATGGGGCACACATGAGTTGCACATGGCTCGCGCAGACATTTTGAGACTTGACAGAGGGGGCACCAGATGTTGTTCAGAAATACACCCAGGCCTATATTCTGCAGTTGATGGGAGGGGTGTTATTCCCAGACAAGTCAAGATGTTTAGTATCGTTGATTTTCTTGCCCTTGTTGAGGGACCTCAGAGTTACGGCGAGATATAGCTAGAGATCTGCATGCCTTGCCTATCTATATCGACGCTTGTGTTTGGCCACACGTAATATCACGGGACAGATCAGGGGTTCATTGATATTGCTGCAGATTTGGGTATGGAAGCGATTTCCACACATCGCTCCTGTTGTGCACCACCCACCTGATTGGCATGATAGACCTCTCGCATGTAGGTAGGGGGCCAACTTCGATGTGACAAACCATCCCTCACATCTTCTATGACCTTACCGTGATTCATTTGATTTACAGTTTGCGGATTACGTGCACGATCTTCCGTTCAATTTTTGTGAAATTCAATTAGTACATCTCCTCATCAAATTTAATCGTTCTTCTTTCATGTAGGTCGTATGGAAGTTATACACTGAGGCAGTATTGGTAGAAGTACCAGCATCATGCCTCGTTGGCTGAAATTTTTGGCATGCTTGAGTACCACTCATTATGTTCTACATAGTGGAACATTGTTTTACATATCGTGTCATGCATCAGTTTGGAGGATGTCAAGGAGTACCTGATATATGTGACACAGATTCAAATCTTCATGGGATGAACCTGAGGGGCAAAAATGACACTGACTGGGTGGAGTGGCATGCACCGCATATATAGATATGGGATGCTTGTTGTCAGCAAGGAGTATAGAAAGAGCCCATAAGTGATGAGCAGCAAAGAGTGACACAAGACTATGCTACGTGGTACCATGGTATTACTTGAAGATGCATAGGTCATCGTGGGGAAGTTTTGTGGAGCGAGGTATGTAGTTCAGAATTAATTAAATTAAAACTTGTTAGTACTTATTATTTATTTTAACTTGTTCATTTATGTTGAATTTTCAATTAGATAAGTGAGATAAAGCTACTAACCTATTGCCAGAAGAAATGCCTGATCTCGATGAGCTATGGAAACTTATCGAAGGCGCAAGGCAAGACTTGCGTGATGAGATTGTCCGACATTTTGTTGAGGTTTAGCCTCCCAGATTTAATGATGACGACGACAAGATCATTCATCCCCCAGTGGGACGAGGTTGAGGATGAGATCGACGACTACGACAAGGTCAAGGATGACCAAGAGGTCATGGAGATCTATTGATATGTATGGATGATGACCAGTAGGATGAGGACTAGAATGACCCAGCGATGGAGGTGCACGACCAACCATTGATAGAGCATGGGCATGAGTAGTCAATGATGGAGGTACACAACCAACAATAAATACAACACGAGCAGTCAACGATGGAGATGCATGAGTTGTACCAGGAGCAATAGGGAGCATCATCATTGAATGTTGCAAGTGTTATTGGTTTTGTCACTCCATTGGTTACCACAACTAATGCGCCACCTGTCACTCAAGGTGCACCTCTAAAGATCCATGCACAAATGATCAGTTGTGGGAGACGATTACATAAGATACATCGCATATTACACTTTCACTATTGCGATCCCCATATTTAGGGTAGGCTCACTTATTGACAAGATTGACTTACAATCTCGCATTGAGCAGATATCACATACGAAGCCTACCAGGATTTACAAGAGAAAAAGAGAAAAGCATTAGTTTCTTTTTGTTCCTTTCTATTTATATTTGACTATATAAATGTAATGGGAGTGTCCACATTTTTAATGTCAATCTCATGTTATATTATACTATACTCTTAACTTTGGTTTGCATATATATATATATATATATATTAGTCTCAATTTGTGTTTTCATTAAATAAAGGGGTATCACATGCTCTCTAGTTGAATGTTTTAATTTGCCTATTGGCAATCATTGTGGAATTGATATCGTTTTTTTTTTTTAAATGTGTGCAATTGATATCATGCAAATAAAATTTGGTAAAGTGGTTAGCCCTTCCTTCAATATCAGCTCCTCTTGTTGATTGATCAAATCCATTGCCACCTTATTTTTAAAGTTGTGAGGATTACTAGCATTTAGGGAGCTTTTGTCTCTCTTTCGACCTCATAAGCCTTCATACTCGATAATGTTTGTGAAGATTATTTTTGCATTTAGCAGTAGGACCATTAGTAGCATACAACAACAGGAGCAGCTTCAACAGCAGGAGGTGCTTCAGCAACAGCAACAATAGACGTCCCTACCAAAGTCGTGTCTGATGGCGCAATAATTCACGTCTCTAATTAAGCCATCTTATGCTATTTTCTAACATTAAACATTTATATTAGATAGCAATGCATCCATCATATAAATATTCGCATTGGTACATTTTATGGAAAGAAAGATAGAGAGAGAGATTGAGCATCCATGTCATTCATTTCATCCCTCGCATTTCCACCTTATTTCCATTTAAATTCCACCACTTATTCCATCTAATAAACAACCTAACACAATCTCCATTCATTTTCCAACAACCTAAGTGTCTACCCATAATTTACCTATATATTTCCCTCTAAACAATATCCTAAAGGCCTATGACCACCTGCCACCCTCACCCATCATCTATATAATCATCATCACCCTCCCCTGCACAAGGGTCGACACCACCCCTCCCCTCACCTCACCCTCATCCATTCCCCACCATCAACAGCACACTCACCTCCCTCACATCCCTCCAGCCGACCACACCATTCACTGAGCTCTCCTCTCTCCCTCTCTTCCCCCCCTCATCCTCAGTATCCTATCGCAAGTTGAGAGGAACATTGAGAGCAGAGGAGCTTCCTTACTGTGGTTGCAACCTCCACGGTAGGTAGCATCACCACCTAGCTCTATAAGAGCAGGTGGACGTGGCGCCCTTCTTTGCTTTTATACTGTTTTTGCATTTCCTTTTATTTTATTTTCCTTCAGTTTTGTTCCATCGCCATTGCCAGAGCTTGAAGCTCTGAAGCTTCATCACAATGACCTCTGCACACGCCAGCCACATCCCTCGCGCAACTTTGCCGGTCATTTCGCACGCCACCATGCACTTTCCAACCAATTCGCACTCTCCCTCAGCACCTTCACCGCTTCCCTGCGCGCGGACCAGCCGGCTGCATCTTTGCCCTTGGCACTATAGCTATAACCTCACGCAGCTACAGTGCCATGACCGGGGGCTTCTCACTTAGCTAGTGACACCTGTGCTCTCTCCTCGTCGTGACCGCTTCTAGCCGGTTGCTGCTCCACCAAGAACTCTTCACTCACCTCTCGTGCCCCTCTTAGCGCTTGTGCACTGCACTCACACATCCCTCGCACGCTTATGCATGCTGTAGCACGCATCACAGCACCTACGTGTTGCGCTACACTCATCTCGTCTGCGCCAGTGCACTACACTCCCACACTCATCTTGCCCTTCACACACAACCACTCTCTCACACACACATTTTTTACACACACACCTATACATACATAAATATCCATATTCACACACATTCTCACACATATACATATATATATTCACCCTTTCCCATCATACACACACACACACCATATTTCTTCCTTCACACACTCACCCATATTTATCATTCACAATACTGTGCAGATACCCATTTACCGCGCATCATATCGTCGATATATTTGCACCAATTGCGAATATTCCCTAATATCCGCGCATATAAAGCTTTCTACCCACACTCACACACGTCTGCTCCACATTGCACGCGGCACGTAGCTAGGTTAATCCCATTTTTCTATACGACAATTAACCTAGCATTATGCTAATATGTATTGAATCCTAGATTCAATATTCACTATTCTATTTTATAGTTGTATATATACTTATACTTATATGCATATATATATAAGCTAAGTATTTCAATTCATTTTAATTTTTGCATTTCAATTCTACATTTTTATTTTCTTTTATATTTTTGCTTTTATTTCATTGCTTAAGAAAAGACAAAAAAAAGTTTAAAATAGGAAAAATAACTCTTGATTTGCAGGCACACAATCTCACGTATGGTGAGACCGAATTTTATTATTTTAGCGTGTAGCCAAGAACTATTTTGAGGGTGTACCTCAAGGACAAGATTATCTCCAAAAAAATCTAAAAATCAAGAAAACCAAAAATACAATAAGTGAAAGGAATTGATGCGAGTCTAGCAAGCATGTAGAAATTGATTAATTCCAAACCTGCCTCCCTGAGTTCGACCTTAGCCTAATAGCGACAATCTTAAAATATGATTTAGCTAGGTTAATAATTTTTTGATAAACGAGTGTAGATTCACTTGTAGGTTAACCACTTCCACTATATACAATTTGACGCTAATTTCACCTAATTAAATAACCCTATTCATGTTCTATCACATGTTTTTCTGGCGTCATTGCCGGAGATGTGCTATCTGGAGTTAGTGTTACGACCTAGTTCCCGAATCCCTACAGGACCCGAGACCGGCTCGACTCGACTAATCCCAAGATCCAGTCGTCCAACAAGAAATAACCGAAAAGCAGGAAAGTAAACCACATTCACTATGCAAAGTAGCTAACAGTAACAGCGTACAAGTAGTAAATGAAGTAAAAGCTGCTAATCAATACATACCACCACAACAACAGGAAAGTAGAACAAAAGTACAGTAACAGGAATAGTAACAAAGTTTGAAACTCACTAACAGAAAGGAAATATAACAACAGTAAGAACTACTGCTAGGCTCGACTGGGCCCAGCACCCTCTGCAGCTAGTAACTCGGGCTGCTCAACTCCTCGACCTATAAAGGGTTATGAGAAAATGGAGTTAGCGAACGCTGAGTAGAGTGGTAACCAGATTATCTAAAGCAGTAAAAGCTAACAAGTAAATTTATCTTTTCCAATTATTTTATTTTACAAGTAATTCCTTTTCATCCATTGGTTTACTTTCAGATTTTTTTCTTGATCTCACATGTTCCTCTTGGGAACAATCTTGATTACAGTCTTTTCCGAAGAGTAAAAGGCACACGTGGTGCTATCCTGGTCGGGAGAGTCTCCCGTGGTAATCCTACACCTAATCAACCACCCCGAGGTCACAGACAGACGTAGCGATGATTACAGCACGCGCAATAAGCACACGTGTAGCTACCCTGCACTAGCACGCGGTCAGTCGTTTCCGCTAGCGGGTACGCCCAAAGTACAGCACGGAACAGTATAGGGCCTAACCCTCTTAGAAACAAGGGTTTAGCCCCTCAGAACCAAACAGGGGTCTTACCCCTCCACAGTCCATGCATCCTCGTCTGACTACCCCGGTTTGCCCAGTGGGCCTAACAAGTCGGTGTAGGGTGGCTAGCTGAACCCCGCGCCCTGTGGGATGGCTAGCTCCCTCCCTACACTAGTAGCTCTCCCCGGTACTGTGTACGCGAGGGCCAATAGAAGTCGGTGTAGAGTGGCCAATCCTAACCCCGGGTCCCAACCCAAGGGCAACTAGCTTCGCTCTACACTAAAAAGGGGGCAGTTGCTCTCCTTGGTACCACGTACTCAAGGGCCAGCACACTTCCCACTCACATTTCCAGACCTTTCCATTCATCCACGGGAGCTCTACTCCTAACTCCTTGTAAGGACCCGTTCTGTTTGAGCCTTTTAAGACGTCTAGACTGTCAGTCAGACGTCTGGACCCCTTCCCAGACGTCTGGAAATTGAAAAATCTGTACGCGAAGTTGGTTCTGCACACTGGACGCGTGCAGACGCCTTTTCTTCTCTCTCCTTCTCTTTCTCCCCCCTCACCAAACCCTAATTCCTTATTTATATAAGATCTCTCTCCCCCTTCCTCTCCTCTCCACTCCACCCCCACCACCTTCCTTCCTCTCCACTGCCGTGAGAGAGACGAGCAAGAGAGAGGGAGCAAGAGCGAGGAGGAGGAGCGGCGTGAAGAGGAGGAGGTTGTGCTCGCGAGCTCGGAGAGGCTCGTTGGAGTGCGCACGGCCGCCACGGTGCGTGCGAGAGGAGGAGAGTGTCGGAGAGCTTTCCTCGACTTCCTGCAGCAGCCGAAGTTGCAGCCGAGAGGGAGAAGCCGCGGTGAAGGGCGGCGAGAGGAGCGAGAGCTCGTTCTGATACTGGAATTTTTCCAGTATCAGACGTCCGGAGTGCCTTCCAGACGATGGGCTGGACGTCTGGTGATGACATCGGATGTCTGAAAGCAAATACTCGCGCTGGTACGACTTTCCCACGATTGTGGCCATGCAGACCGCACCGCAGATACGATTTGTTGGGCTAAAAGTGGATCTGCTGCTCTGTAGTGCACAAGAGCAGCTTTGGGAAGGCGCGCGACACGCCCTCCCACACGTTTCGGACGTCTAGACAGCTTACTAGACGACCAGAGGCATTCCCAGATGACTGGAGGATAGGTTGGACGTCTGGAGCTAAGTCCAGACGATCAAATAGGAGTCCTGGACGTCTGAGATCAACACAGGGACTTAAGGTGAGACTCTGGTGACTTTTAAGACATCTGGACTTTGTTCCAGACGTCTGATTTGGTTCTACAGTTTTATTTTTGACTCGTTTAGGGTCCGATCGGGGTCGATTTTATGCAAACGAGATATCTTTGGTTTCCTTGTGAGTTCCTTTACATGTTAGAAATCCTTATATACTGTTCTAAACGTTTCGTTGTGATATGTTCCTTGATATAGGACTTCGACCTGTTGTGTGTCGGGGGCTTGCAGAGGCACGTGAGCCTGCCGTTCGAACCCCCAGTACTCCCGGATTGTCTGGTAGAGTAGTTTCCCCCTGTTCTACTTATAAAATATGAATGCATCTATGAAATTTCGATAACTAGAACCCTAGGATGTGGCATGAATCCTAGGATAAGAAATAGTTGCACTATTTGTATGCGTGATTGAGATTGCAGTCATAAATAAATGAGCTGAATTGTAAACAACTGTCTGTTAATAAATACAAGCAGCCTGTTAGAATATGAAATGTCTAAGATAACTGAAAAGTTACCTGTGATATCACTTATTGCATATGTTAATTTGTGAAAATGCGAGCTGTATGTGTATAATACGAGAATGGAAATTGTGAATGATGAAACCTGGTATGGAATAATATGGTGAATATGAGCATGAACCCTATGGGGAGTTAGGAGTAGAGCTCCTGTGGATGAATGGAAAGATCTGGAAATGTGAGTGGGAAGTGTGCTGGCCCTTGAGTACGTGGTACTAAGGAGAGTGACTGTCCCATTTTTAGTGTAGAGTGGAGCTAGCCACCCTTAGGTTGGGACCTGGGGTTAGAATTGGCCACTCTACACCGACTTCTGTTGGCCCTCGCGTACACTGTACCGAGGAGAGCTATTAGTGTAGAGAGGGAGCTAACCACCCCACGAGACCCAGGGTTCATCTAACTGTCTTATACCGACTTGTTAGGCCCACTAGGTAAACTGGGGTAGTCAGACGAGGGTGCGCGGACTGTGGAGGGGCGAGACCCCTTGTAACAACCTGATTCCCGAGTCCCTACGAGACACGAGAATCGGACCGACTCGACTAATCCCAAGACCTAGTCGTCCAACGAGGAAGTAACCAGAAGAGCAGTAAAATAAACCACATTCAGCATGAAAATAACTAGCAGTAACAAAATGCAGCAGTAAGAAAAGGAACTACTACAGTATACACCACCACAACAGTAGAATAACAAATATGCACATAACATGAAGTTTACAATAAAGAAGTACAAGGAGTAACAAGGAAACTACTCACTACAGTGGCAGAAAGTACAAAAAGAACTGCGGGTAACGCTACTGGACCCTATTCGGCCCAGCGTCCTCTGCAGCCGCTGACCCTGGCTGCTCAACACCTGATTCTGAAAAGTAACGAGTGTAACACGTCAGCGAAACGCTGAGTAGAGTGGCAACTAAAAAATAAAGAAGCAGTAGAGTGTACAGTAGCTGTTATTTTTACTTTCTTTATTTACGTCCTTCTATTATTTCACGATTTATTTATTTCTCAGATCCTTCACTTGATCTCAAATGTTCCTCGTGGGAACGATCTTGATTGCAGTCTTTTCCGAAAAGTAGAAGTAACACGTGGTGCTCTCCTGGCCGGGAGAGTCCACCGTGGTGGTCCTACCCTCAGTCAACCACCCCAAGGTCGCTGACAAACGTAACGGTGACTACGGCACGCGCGATAAGCACACGGGTAGCTACCCCGCACTGACACGCGGTTAGTCGTTTCCGTTAACGGATGCACTCAAAACACAGCACGGAACCAGTATAGGGCAGAGCCCTCTCAGTAACAGGGGTCAAACCCCTCCACAGTCCGCGCACCCTCACCTGACTACCCTAGTTTGCCCAGTGGGCCTAACAAGTCTGTGTAGGAGGCTAGCAGAACCCCGGGGCCCGTGGGGTAGCTAGTGCTCTCCCTACACTAGTAGCTCTCCTCGGTACTGCGTACGCGAGGGCCAGCAAGTCGGTGTACAGTGGCCAAACCCACCCCGGTCTCAACCTGAGGGTGATAAGCTCCCCTCTACACTAAGATGTAATGTGTGCTCTCTTTGGTACCACGTACCCAAGAGACAACACACTTCCACGTTTCACTTTCTCAGTTCCATTCTATTCTCTTTTCAGGAGTTCTACTCCTAATTCCCTGTAGGGTTCGTATTCTTTTTGTTTGGCCATTGTAGGTTTCACTGTTCCAGTCTTACGTTCATGCAACCCATACTCTTAATCATATTTATTCATTCATAACAGGCAACTATTAATTTACAGGCAGCTATTAATTCCTTTCCACTTTTCCGAGACTGCAATATGTATATTCCACTAGTTTTCCAGTCCTAGGATTCATGCCGTACCCTAGGATCTATCATTCAATCTAATTTTCCAGTCCTAGGATTCATGCAATACCCTAGGATCTATCATTCAATCTAGTTTCTCAGTCCTAGGGTTCATGCAATACCCTAGACTTTATTAATTGTTCTACAATTGTAACAAATTATGCTAAATAAATTAAAAGCCACTCTACCAGCTACAACGGGAGTACTGGGGGCGTGGTCTGAAATCCCGCGTGCCTCCGCAACCCCCAAGACTGCAATGGAATGAGGTCCTAACACAAGGATCAAACACAAGGAGTTTCTCATAACGGTATATAATTACTGTAAACGAGTAGAGGATTTTATTCTGGAAAGAACGCAACTCGAAATGCGGAAAACGGACTCCGAACGGGTCCTAAACGAGTCGAAAACGACGAAACTGCCCAAAATCAGACGTCTGGAACCTCTTCCAGACATCTTAAAATGTGGGTCAGAGCGTACCTTCATTCTGTGTAGTCCCTCAGACGTCCAGAAGCCTGCGGGGGCATCTGGCTTAGTTCCCAGACGTCCGATGGTCACCCCGGACGTCTGGAAGTCCTTCCCGTCGTCTGGCATTGCGGCCAGACGTCCAATTCACGTGGGATGGCGAGCCCTTGCTCCATCCCGAGCAGAACCTGCACGCACCCATACCTGCTCTCAGTACGACGGGTCGCAGACAAAGGCGCGGCGGATGGCTGCATGGCCGTACGCGCGAAAAGGAAGAAGACCGAAATATCTTACCTGAGAGACGTCTGGACAGTCCTCCAGACGTCTTCACCGTCGTCTGGTCGTAAGCCCAGATGTCTGATTCTGGAAAAATTTCCAGAACCAGAGCTCAACTCGCTCTCCGCCCGCGACGCACGGCCGTGCCGCACCCCGTCCGCCTGTTGCTCGAGCTGCAGCAGTCCCTCTGTGACACTCCACGCCTGCTGCTCCCCCCCGCCGGCCGGCTCTAGCTGCCCCGGCAAGCTCGAGCCCTCACGGTCAAGCGTCTCCTCCCTCGTGCAACACCTCCTCCCGCACACTCGCTGCGGCCGCTCGCTCGCGCTCTCACACCGACTGGGAGAAGAAGATGAAGGACGCGGAGGAGATGAGGGTGAGGGAGAGGGCGAGGGGCCTTATAAGGTCGTGCGGGGAGAGAGAGAGAGAGAAGCGCTGCGCCCTGCAGGAGGAGAGAGGGAAAAAGAGGGAAGAGAGCGGCGAGTGCAGGTCTGCGCGCGCATGCACGCAGATGCAACCCGTACGCCGCAAAAAAATTAATACCAGACATCTGGAAAGGGTTCCAGACGTCTGGTCAGACGTCTGGGCCACTTTCCAGACGTCTTAAAAACCCGTCTTGAGGCTGCGTTCGTAACACCCCTGTTTGGTTCCGAGGGGCGAGACCCTGGTTACTAAGAGGGCTAGGCCCTATACTATTCCATGCTGTACTTTGAGCGTACCCGCTTAATGAGAACCTCATCATGAGCCATAACTAGCTCTTTTTGACCTAAGAAAGTGAACAAAAGCTCCTGCATAACCTAAAGGAAGGCCTAACTCAAGAGACCATTGATATGGAAAGAAAACATGAAACAGAGGGTAAAACTGCAATTTTACTAGTGCAGTTCATCAACGGGATTTTCTAAGGGCTAAACATAGGTCAATTGGGCTTAATAAGAGGAAAAGTGAGATGGTTCAGTCAGAAAAGGGTTTTGGTGAGATTTAAGAACTAAATGACATTATGTAACCCTAAGACAAACCTACTTAATTTCACAAAGTTTCAGTCATGATAAAAATCAACTAAACCCTCTAAAATTCATGAAAAAATATCTCTTAGGGTTTAGAACCTTCAATTTGGCCTTTGGAACCTATTTTGACCTAGATTGGGGTCCTAACTCAACATTTGACCTAATTTGGGTTTTTGTGCAAAATGTCCAATCAAACGTGGTCAAACCTAAAATCCAACTTCACCATTGGATTCTTTAGGTCCAAATTAGGTTTGTACCAAAATTTGGACCTAAGGTAAGATCATCTTGATCTACTTTGCAAGAAAAGTCCACCCATTACATTTTAGCCCCTAACTTTTGAAAACCCTTGCGAAAACCCCCTCAACTTCTTCGTCACTTTTTGCATTCCGATCCCTATGCCATTGCAGCAGAAGACCCATACCTCTGCCTGAGCAGCTCTCAGATTTCTCCTCATTTCCCCAGGGAGCTACTCTCAGATTTGAAAGGGGGGTTCTCTGAGAAGTCCCCTACCGCCTGAGCAGCTCCCCATGCCCCGATTCGCCCCATGCCTCTCGTGCGAACACTCGAGAGGTATGGGTATCGTTTCCGAGCCATACCTCCGGCGAGAGTCTTGTGCTTGGAAGCTCACCTTCCAAGCACAAGGCCCTCTGCCTATGCCTTTAAAAGAAGCCTCAGGTCCAGCCGCATCTTCGAAGCTTGTCCTGGACTAAGATACCCTCTCAATCCCCTCCTTCCTCATCTCCGGTCAGACGCCCGCAAGCTCTGGCGACCTCCTCTCCCTCATCTCGTCACTCTGCCACCATACCAGTGGCAGGGTTCGCTTTGCCTCGTTCCTCTGCGTTGCACCGCACCAGTGCACATCTCTCTGACCTCCTCGTCGTCACCGCCACTCCATCTCAGGGTCTTCGTCTCCAACGATGGCAAATACGCACCGTCTACCCCTCTGCCTCCCCTTTCGTCCAGACACTCTCAGATAAGACCCCTTGCTCTCCTCTTCATTTTCCCTCCTTTTATTCCATAAATCACCCCTCGACTGCCACTGTCCACCCTCATCTTCCTCATCTCCAGCTGAACTCCGGCGAGACGCACCCATCACTCCGCACCTCCACACATCTCGCCACTAACTTCTTCACCTCCGCAATCACCCACTGAGCATCATCCGCCCCTCCATTACTCGCCAACACCTCCATAAACGCCCCCCGATCAAACCCATCTTCACGGCCACAGAGCGACCTAAGCACGCACGCTTAGGCTGCCCCGCAGCCAGCCACCCACCTAGGCACATTCGTCGTGCCACGGTGAAATTCCCCATCTGGTTTAATGAGGTCGCGAGGCCGTATTGAGTGGCTTCAGGTTTGAGCCCCTACCACCATTAAAGCACGGAGCAAGGAGGTCGCAAGCAGCGCTCCAGGCTGCATCCACCCAGGTGTTGTGCTCCAGGTGACGCGCGTTGAGTGCGCCAACGCATCCAGCCAGAGAGTAGGCTTCGCGAGTCACCCAGCTGCGACAATTGAACGAAAGACCTCACTTGCGAGCGCGAAGAAGCGGGTGGGACTTTAGTCCCGCCTCGGAAGTGGTAGGCGCAGAGGAGTCATATAAGTTATTTTTGTGTTTCCCTCTTATCACCTCAGAACATGGCGTGAGGTCCCCTCGCTCACGCCCCCGCCTCGTCCGCAACGCACACCCACGCGAACCTGGTACCCAACCCGTATACCCTGCACTCCTCGCGCACCACCCACGTCGGTGCGCCTGGACGCGGGGGCATGTAACCCGACCCGTTTACCCAGCTAGCTCTAAGAGAGTGAAGATAGAAATAGATAGAGAGAGATGCGAGGGAGGGTAGGGGATAGGTTTTGCACTCTCACGTGTGCAGGGAAAAGAAGAAATCAAAGAAGAAGGAAGAGGAAGGAGCAGCTAAGGAGGAGAAGGAAGATGGCACTGTAGCCGTAGAGAAGCTGAGGCAGAAGAAGAAGGAAGGAGAAGGTGCGGCTGAAGAAGAAAAGAGAAGGAAGGAGAACTCAAGGTAGAAGCCAAAGCTAAGGAAGGAAGAAGAAAGGCTTGAAAGCAGAAGAAGAGAAAGAAGGAAGAAGACAGACAGAGGCAAAAAAGAACGAGAAGGAGAAGGAGATGAAGGCACTGTAGCAATCGCAAGTTAAGATGTCTGATTCACAAAATCAAACGTCTGATTCACAAGGAAAGAGGAAAGTCAAAGAAAGAAGGCCAAGCAGAGAACCAAGGGCAGAGAAGTCAAGGAAAAGAAAGAGAGGAAAAAAAAAGAAAGAAAGAAGAAGGAAGAGAAAAGAGAAGAAGAAAGAAGAGAGACATTCTATTTCTTTTTGCATTTTCTCTCTCTTTCATATACGTGAATTGCATTGATATCATCTTTGGAGTAAATTTGGAAATTGTGATTTTAGTTTCTAAAATACCAATTTGCTCCCTGAGTTCGACCTCAGAAATTTTGATTTTCGAGTAAAATAAAATTCTTATTTGTTTATACGACGATTTCATTTATACTGCAATGAACGTCTTTTTAAAACCACGATCTCGTCACATAAGCAATCATCGTTAGCAGAAACGACTGACCGCGTGCCAGTGCAAGGTAGCTACCAATGCGCTTATCGCGCGTGCCATAGTCACCGCTACGTCTGTCCGTGACCTCGGGGTGGTTGACTAGGTGTAGGATCACCACGGGGGACTCTCTCGGCCAAGACTGCAATCAAGATCGTTCCCACGAGGAACATGAGAGATTAAGAAAGAAATCTGAAAGTAAACCAATGGATGAAAAGGAATTACTTGTAAAATAAAATAATTGGAAAAGATAAATTTACCTGTTAGCTTTTACTGCTTTAGATAGTCTGGTTATACTCAGCGTTCGCTGACTCCGTTTTCTCATAACCCTTTACAGGTCCAAGAGTTGAGCAACCGAGTTACCGGCTGCAGAGGGTGCTGGGCCCATTCGAGCCCAGTAGTAGTTTCCTATTGTTGTTGTACTCTCTTTTCTACTAGCAAGTTTTAGACTGTTGTTACCATTTCTGTTATTGTACTTTTGTTCTACTTTCCTGTTGTTGTGGTGGTATGTACTGTTTAGCAGCTTTTACTTCCTTTACTGCTTATACTCTTTTACTGTTAGTTACCCTGCATAGTGAGTGCGGTTTATTTTCCTACTTTTTGGTTATTTCTTGTTGGACGATTGGGTTTTAGGATTAGTGATGAGAACCTCATCATGAACCCTAATTAGCACAATCTAACCTAGGTATGTAAGAAAAAGCTCCTACATAACTCAAAGAAAGGCTTAACCCAAAGAATTCTGAGTTTAAGAAGAAAATAAGTCATAAGGGGTAAAAATGCAATTTCACCAACACAATCTGCAATCAGGGTAACTCAGGGTCCAAACACAAGTCAAACTAACCTAATAAGAAGGAAAGTGGGATGATCTGATCCAACAAGAGCTACAGCAACTCCAGGGAATTAAATGACATTCTGTAACCCTAAAACAAATCCACTTCAATTCATGAGGTTCGAGGCAAGGTAAAAATCGACTAAACCCTCTAAAATTCATAGAAAAATAATATCTAGGGTTTAGAACCTTAAATTTAGCCTTAGAAACCCATTTTGACCTACATTGAGAACCATGCCCAATTAATGATTTAATTTAGATTTTACGTAAATTGGCCGATCAAACATGGTCTGACCTAGAAACAAAATTCACCATTAAAATCCTTAGGTCCAACTTAGTCATGTATAAAAACTTGAGCCTAAGAAGAGACCTCCTTGACCGACTTTGCAATTTGGTCCTCACCATTTACTTTTTGACCCTCAACTTTCGAAACCCTTACATTTTGGCCCATAATTTCCTCTTCGTTCTTTGCATTTTGGTCCCTCCTGCAAGTTTTTGCGCAGCACCATGCTTCGGCGACTTTGCGCGGAGCATGGCGCCGCGCAGGTTGAGGGGGGTGTCCTGCAATGAGAACGTCGAGTTCCCTGTGATGTCTGCTACCGTAGGGACTCGACCATGCCACTTGACGACGCCCACACCTTCCGTGCGAACGCACGGAAGGTATGAGTCTCGTCTCCGACCATACACCGGCGAGGGACGCACGTCGCCTCCCTGTGTCCGCCCCTCCGCCACCGCCTTTATAAAGACCAGCATCGCCAGCCGTTTCTCCCAGCTCGATCTTGACGGAGAATCCCTCAACCCTTCCTCTCTCTCCACTCCGACAGGAACCCACCAGCTCCGGGAGCTCCTCCTCCTCCTTCTCGTCGCTCTACTGCAATACCAGCAGCAGAGCCACCTTCGCCTGATCTCCCCGCGTCGCGCGGCACCAAGCGCGCGCCTCCCTGCCCTCTTCCTCGCCACCGTTCTCTCCCTCTGGGTGTTTCTTCTCCGGTGACAGTCGGTACGGCTGCCCGCCGCTCCGGCCCCCCTTCATCCCTGTAGGTAGGTTACAGTTACTTCCCTTCCTCCCCTCTTTCTTTTCCCCAACTTAATTTGCTTGATCGCCCTACGACCACACTTGACCACCCTCATCTTCCCCACCTCCGGTCACTCTCCGGCGAGTCGTCCCCGTCATCCCACAACCCCATACGACTTGCCAACTGTCCCAAAAGCTCTGCCTCACTTCACCAAACACCCTCCGCCCCTCCACTGCCACTCCACACCTCCACAGCACACCCATGATCAAACCCACTTTTCCGGTTGCAGTCCGACCTAGGGCTGCCGCCATACACCGCCCCGCGACCTGCTGCACCCCGCACTACCTTCGCCGTGCCACGGTGAAGGTTCCCCTGTGGTCTGATTAGGCTGAGAGGCCCTATTTGCGTTAGACAGACTTTCAGCTCTCGCCGCCATTGGTGACGATGCAAGGAGCTTCCAAGCGAGCTCCAGGCCTCGAAGCGTCAGGACTCCAACTGAGGCGAATTAGGAAGACTCGGGTGAAGGCAGGCAGCTGGTTTGCGAAGGGAAACGAGGGCGCAGCTGCTGAGGCGAGGTCGCGACCTTCCTGCAGGCGCGCGCGAGAAGGGACAAAGTTTAGTCCCACATCGTGCATCTTCAAATCGCCGCACCACTTTAAATTGTTTTTGTGTATACGACTGGTTGCCTCCGAACACACCTAAGGTGAGGTCCCTCGCCCATCACCCGCCTCGTCCACGGATTCATCTCGCGGACCTGGCGGATCAGACCCGACACTACCCTGCACTCCTCGCGCACCACCCACGCCGGTGCGCCTGGTCCCGGTTACACAACCCGACCCGTTAACCCAGCTCTGGGAGAGCTTCCTGTGAGCGGTTTACAGAGAGAGAGAGACGTGCGGGTAGAGGGAAGGGCTAGGTTTTGCTGTGCCCTGTGCAGGAACAGGGCACGAAGGAGGCAGACTCAACACTTAGCCGCAGGAAGGAGAAGAAGAGGAGCAGAAGAAGAAGAAGAAACCCTGAAGAAGCCTTGCAGCTGAGCAAGGCAGGAGACCAAAGAAGGAAGGAAGCAGAGGAAGAAGAAGGCTCACCAAAGAAGAGAAGAAGAAGAAGCAGTGAAGGAAGAAAAGGAAGCATTGTAGCAGACCGTCGTTTAAGTTGTCTGACTGCGGTATCAGACGACGGATGAAGCTTCAGAGGAGATAAAGCAGAGAGGAAGAAGAAGAAAAGAGAAGGCTCCGCAACTGAAGAGAAAGAAAAGAGAAGGAAGAAAGAAGCAGAAGAAGACTTCGCGCAGGAAAAGAGAAAGAAGAAGAACTGAAGAAGAAAAGAAATAGAAGACAAGCAAAAGAAGAATTGAAGGCAACAGGAAGAAGAAGACCCGTAGAGACACTGCAGCTGAAGAAAAGCCAAAGAAGAGAAGAAGAAGACAAGCAAAGAGAGAAAGAAGAGAAGAAGAAGCCAAAAATCGAAATCTATCTCTCCCTCTCTCTCTCTTATTTTTGTAATAAAGAAAACTCTATACTTCTAGAATTCTAGTAGCTCCTTGAGTTCGACCTCGGGAAACCAAACTATTTCCGAGTAAATTTTGATAGTAACGACAACTGTAGCTGTCTTATTTTACACTATAACGACATTACTATAATAAGCACTAAAACGAACAAAGATTAGCCACGGTTGAAAAACCTGTTATTATTCTTGGCGCCGTTGCCGGGGAGCAACGGCTATTCTAGAAGCTTTAAAATTCTTTTAAACAATTGCTAATCTTTTTCTCTCTCTTGTGTGCAGGTACAGGGAAAGAATTGGAAGAGCAGCCGCACAACAAACACTCCAACAAATAGGTAATCTTCATCAGCCCTCTCTTAAACTCCCTTGAAATCTGAAAAGAAACAAAAAGAAGAATCAACTTAGAGCTACCTGTGTTATACTTAGTAATTCCTCAAAGTTGCCTAAATTTTTCATTTCAACACATTTTAATTGTCCATCCAACTAAGGCAACTAGGGCTAAAACCTTCTTGATTGAGCCCTAGATACTAAATTTTGAGGCAACTGAAATGGACCAACTAGAGCCAACTCAGGGATTGAAAAGCTAGGGTCTTTAGAGACACACCTTCTATTAACAAAGAAAAGATCTTCCCAAAAAGAGGTGTACCTAAATCTTGTTTGAAAAGATCTATACAAGAGGAACCCTAAGCAAATCAGGCTTTTAAATCCATTTGAACCTTAAAAGAAAGGGCCTAAAAGCTCTCAAAGGAACAAGAGGTGAAGTTGACCCCCTTGGGTCAACCAAGTTTAAAATTGGGTCACTTTCTCACTCAAAATACCTAAGAGTTCAAGTGGAACCTTAAGCACCCTGATCTTAAAGTAAAAGAGGTAGACTTAAGAGGTCAAGGTCCACATTCTGGTCTACCTGGAACCGTAGTGACAAGAGAGGTTGGGTGGGGGAAACCCTGTAACCCGTGGGGACGCTCTATCGTGTAGGGGTCTTTGTGGGACTCACCCTCTCTGGCTGCCCAGGTAATTCTCAGGTGGATGATCTTTTTGATCAAGGGGTCCATCTGCCCCACACCTCTATAATCACCCAACAATTTTTGGGTGTCTCGATTGGGTCCAGCACCTTCTAAACTCATCTATTCCAACAGTGCATGTATGGTAAGAGGTCCTTAAGACCTCCTTTAGAAATTCACTCTCGTCAAGGCCAAGCCTCGACGCCCGTGTTTGTGCAGCAACCCCACCACATTATTCTCTCATCTGATTCAGAACCAAGCTCTTCTTCTTCCCCCATCATGGCTCAGCCAGTTGAGGAAGAAAACAATCTGGAGCACCAACTCCAGCGACTCAATGACCTCTTCCGAAACTTTGTGCACCCACTGCAGCATCCTATGATGCGGGACCATTATAACCCTGCTGCGGTGGCCATTGAGTCTCGAGTCAGAATCCCGATTGGAGGACCTGATTCCGAATTAAAGCCCAATATGATTCATGCTATACCTAAATTCCATGGGCTTAATTCCGAAGATCCCTTCCAGCACATCAAACAGTTGAAGCATCTGGCCCAAACTTTTGGGTCTGATGCACAAAATCGGGACATTCTTCTCATGAAGATGTTCTCCTTCTCTCTTATGGACAAGGCCGCTCATTGGTATTAAACTCAGACCTGGCCGATCAACACTTGGGAAGAACTTCAGTCCGAATTTTTGAAGTTCTTTCCCGTTGGTCGAACCAATGCCTTACGCCATCAGATTACTCACTTTACTCAGCAAACGGGTGAACCTCTCCATGAGGCATGGGATCGCTTTCAGGATCTCATGAGAAAGTTCCCCCATCACGGAGTTCCAAAATGGGAACAAGTCCAGTCTTTTTACCAGGGACTCCGTGAAGACATCCGTCTTTTCGTCAATGCAACCTGCGGAGGAAATATCATGGGTCAACATGAGGACACCGTGTGGGAGATTCTCGAAAACATGTGCGAGAACTCCATCAACAATGACTCCATGGGATTATTTGACAGGACGAATTCCCACGCATCGACGAACCTCAGGGGAGCACATGAGACGCAGGGCCTGTCCGCATCAGTCGACCTGGAATTAATGGTCAGTCGATTGGACAAGGTCTCAATCATTGAGAAGAAGGTGGATGAGCTGACTCAGCACTTGCAGTGAGCCACCTTTGCGCGTAACTCCTTTGCACAGCCTCCTTCCACACAGGAGACTGTGCAAAACATTCTCCACCGATCTTCCCCTGAGATGGATCCATATCCATCCCCATCTGATTCTCGGATTGGAGGGTCATTCGATCCTTTTTATACCAGCCCGGGGAATTCCATTCCCCCTTTCTCTGATTCTCTGGAGGTTCCTCAGACCTGCGAGGACCTCAACGCCATCCAGAAGGACCCATTCTCCAATACCTACAACCCTGGATGGCGAAACCATCCCAATTTTCAGTGGGCAGGAAATTCCCAAACCCAAAGACCACCCTTTCAGCCCCGCCCACAACCCCCTCGTCCTTACCAGCCGCCTCAGCCTCGGCCCAACCCTACTTATCCATCAGGGCCAAATCAGGATCAAATGTCCCTTATCCTTCAGACTCTGGCTGACATTCAAAGAACGAATGCGACTATCTAAAAACAACACAAGGACGAACTTACAGAGGTCCGAAATCAACTGGCCCAGTTGGCAAATTCTCGCCAGCCAGGCACACTTCCTTCCCAACCTCTTCCTAACCCGAATAACGTGCCAACTCAGCGGCGCGTTATGAACCCAAACCCGGGCCAAGCCCACATGATTTACCAGGCCCCCTCTATTCCTTCACCCGACGGGATGGAGGCTTCCACTTCTTTTGCGGGCTATCAGCAGCAACCCATCTTACCGAATCCCAACCAAAACCAGGTAGGACTTAATTCCGTGACAACCCGTAGTGGTAAGGAAACCCAAGATCCACTTTATCCAAACCACTCCAAGCCTGGTAGTGATCCCAAGCCTAGGACAGTAATCCAGGACGTTCCTACCCCTGTCCCAGATCAAAGACCTGGACGTATCCTAGAAGAACCAACCAAGGTTCCGTTTCCTGAGGCCTTGACCAAGGGAAAGAAGACTACTAAGCACGTGGCACCTGAGGAGGACCTGGTCAAGCTCTTTGAGCAGGTCCACATAAACATCCCCTTGATGGATGCAATCCGCCACGTACCGGCTTACGCACGATTCTTAAAGAATATGTGTACACCCCAGCGTAAGCCGCGAACCAAGAGTGGGAGTCCAATTATACTATCAGAGCAAGCTAGCTCTGTAATCCTAAGCAGACTCCCACCCAAGGCTAAAGATCCTGGTACTCCCCTGATTTCCTGCAAGATAGGTGATACCCAATTTGATAGAGCATTGCTAGACTTGGGTGCTTCCATAAATCTGATACCCACATCCTTACTTAACCATCTAAAAGAATCTGAGCTAAAATCAACTGAGGTGACATTACAATTAGCTGATCGATCTATAAAGTCACCAAAAGGGATTCTCGAGGATGTTATTATAAGAGTGCGGGATTTCTATTTTCCTGTAGACTTTATAGTCTTAGACATGGACGCACCTGAAAACCCTAGGGATACACTGATCATTCTAGGGAGACATTTCTTAGCTACTGCTAGAGCCAACATCAGCCGTGAGGAGGGCCAAATAGAGCTCAAATTTGGAAATCAAACCCTGAAAATTGATATATTTAAGGCCCAACAAGGAATCAATTGCGGTGTCATCAAATAAATTTGTGACATTAGGGCTTTGGTTGATGAAACACACTTTCAGAATGACCTGATTATACCTCATCAACCACAGAAAGATCTTGACCCGCAAACAGAGGAGTCGAATCCAGATTTAGACAAACCAATAACTCCTACCCTTAAACCTCACATCTATTCTGAACCACCCGCTGCTACTGATAACCCCATCCTCGAACTAAAGCCCCTTCCTGATCACTTGAAATACATCTTTCTGGGTTCTAATCAGACTCTTCCTGTGATTACCAATTCCAAGCTCAAACCCGAACAGGAATCCCGTCTGATTACTGTTCTCCAGCAACATCGCAAAGCCATCGGATGGACTCTCGATGATCCGACTGGAATAAGTCCCTCTTATTGTACTTATCATATCTATTCAGAAGAGGGCGCATGACCTTCTCATGAAATGCAGAGACGCTTGAACCCCAATCTACAGGAGGTCGTGAAAAAGGAGATCATCAAGTGGTTAGATGCCGGGATCATCTACCCGATCTCCGATAGTCGTTGGCTGAGCCCAATTCAAGTCGTGCCTAAAAAGGAAGGACTCACCACTATAACGACTGAAATCGGAGAAGTCATTCCTACCAGATTAGCCAACTCGTGGAGAGTCTGTATAGATTACCGACGACTCAATTCATCCATGAAGAAGGATCACTTCCCACTACCTTTCATTGATCAGATTCTCAAAAAATTAGCAGGAAATCGATTCTTCTGCTTTCTTGACGGGTACTCCGGTTACAACTAGGTGGCAATCCATCCAGAGACCAAGAAAAGACCACGTTCACCTGCCCCTTTGGAACATATGCATTCCGAAGGATGCCTTTCGGTCTTTGCAATGCACCCACGACTTTTCAGCGGTGCATGCTTGCCATATTCTCAGATATGGTAGGTGACTATCTGGAAGTCTTCATGGATGACTTTTCAGTTTTTGAAGCATCATTTGACGATTGCCTCCAACACTTGGTCCAAATACTCAGGCGGTGCATCGATGTGAATTTGGTTCTTCCCTGGGAAAAGAGCCATTTCATGGTGCCTGAGGGAATTGTCCTGGGACACTTAATCTTGGAGAAAGGCATCCAAGTGGATCGAGCTAAGGTTGATCTAATCTCTCGCCTTCCTATGCCTAGCTCAATTAGGGACATCCGTTCTTTTCTGGGGCACGTCGGTTTTTACCGTCGTTTCATTCCTGATTTCTCGAAAATCGCGTGCCCCTTGACTACTCTTCTCTCTAAGGATGTACCCTTTGAAATCTCCAAGGAATGCACACTAGCCTTTGAAAACCTTCGTGACCGAGTCACCCAGGCACCTATCCTACAATCTCCTGACTGGTCTCAACCCTTTGAGATCATGTGCGATGAGTCTGATTTCGCTGTAGGAGCGGTCCTGGGGCAGAAAGCTGACGGGAAACCCGTGGTCATCTACTACGCTAGCAAGACACTTGACGAGGCTCAGTGTAACTACATGGTTACGGAGAAAGAGCTGCTAGCTATAGTATTTGCCCTTGAAAAATTCTGATCGTACCTCCTGGGTTCCCACGTCATCATCTACTCGGATCACACGGCTGTGAGGCATCTCCTTGCCAAGAAGGACGCGAAGCCACGACTAATCCGATGGATCTTGCTGTTGCAAGAATTCGATCTCGCAATTAGCGACAAGGCAGGAAGACATAATGTGGTAGCCGACCATTTGTCCCGCCTTCCTTCTAAGATTATCAACCTTTCCGGACCCATCACGGAACATTTTCCTGATGTGCACCTGCTGACTATTAGTACTAGCCTTCTATGGTTTGCTGATATAGTAAACTACTTGGCATCTCATCAGATCCTGTCTGATAGGCCGAAGGCCAAGAAAGACAAATTGTGCTCTGATGCCAAGTATTACATTTGGGAAAACCCATGCCTCTTCCGCATAGGTGCTGATCAAATCATCTGGAGATGTGTTCCGGAAGAGGAAGTCAATAATATTCTCTCTTTCTACCATGACCAGGCATGCAGTGGCCATTTCTCTGGAATAAAATCGCATCAAAAGTCCTCCAGTGCGACTTTTACTGGCCCACACTGTTCAAAGACGCATACAGTCACTGCAAGGCATGCAGTTGTTACCAAACTTTGGGCAACATGAGCCATCGCGACATGATGCCTTTGCAACCGATTCTCGTATGCGAAATTTTTGATGTTTAGGGGATTGATTTTATGGGCCCTTTTTCTATTTCGGATGGTTTCGAATACATTCTGCTGGCTGTGGACTACGTATCCAAATGGATCGAAGCCATAACAACCCGAACCTGCGATCACAAAATCGTTCTCAAATTCATTCATCAAAACATTTTCTCAAGGTTCGGGATTCCTCTAGCCCTCCCTGCCTAGAGGTGTGCCCGTTCCCCCACTGCAGCTGCACTACGAGCTTTTCGGACAGTTCCAGAAGCTGAAGCCCCCTCTTTCAAGGGGGATGAGGACCCATCTGTGGCAGAGGACTGGCTGAAGCAGATTGAGAAGGTGTTTGACACCCTTCGCCCCCTGCAGGGTGTTGCGTAGCCTTTGCCATGTAACAGCTGGAGAGTGTGGCACACAGGTGGTGGAGGGCAGTCAGGGGCCAGGAGAGGGGAGAGCCGATGTGGGACCTGTTTGTGACCCTCTTCTGCAAGCAGTACTTCCCGCAGACTTGGAAGGATCAGAGGACGTGGGAGTTCCACACTCTTCGCAAGGGGACGATGACTATTAGCGCGTATCGCACACGCTTCCTGGAGCTGTCACGTTTTGCTGCGACAGCCGTAGCAACGGAGGAGGCATGCCTGTGGAGGTTCACTGAGGGGCTCCGGCCTGCTATTCGGGGATATGTCAAGCCCCTGAAGCTGCCCACCTTTTTGAGAGTGGTGGAGGCAACTATGACGTACGAGGAGACCAACCTAGCCACACGAGACACCGACAGCGGACGGAAGAGGCCCTACTAGCCAGACTACTCACAGGGCCGATGAGAGAGGAGGGATGCGGCACTCGCGGGAGAGCCGTCTCGTTTTGCGGGGCCGTCAGTGAACTTTGGGGGCCCCCGACAGGGGCCAACTGTCAGCACTGGACCCCCCGCCTAGCCGTCAGCAGGGACCTATCGAGGGAGGGAGTCAAGTCCCCCTCTACTACCAGTGTGGCCAGCCGGGCCACATCAGGAGAGACTGCCCGTCTAGGGTTGCAGTGCAGCAGATGCTCCCAGCACTGAGCGCTGGAGGCCGAGCAGGTGGTCGTGGTTCCCAGGCACGTGGGGGAGGGTAGCAGTCACGGGGAGGGTACCGACCAGTAGCTACTCTCCCGACTCAGAGTGTGGCTGCTTCTTTTGCACCGAGAGCTGAGGGGCGTATCAACGCCCTGACACACAGAGATGCCAGGGCATCCGGTTCAGTGGTGACAGGTATGGTTACCGTTTCTGGCAGATTAGTTTATGTACTTTTTTATTTCGGTCCCACACACTCTTTTGTCGCTGCGAGTTTTAATGTCAGTTTGGGACCGGATTGCGTGTTGTTAGATGATCTGTTTGTGATCAGAGGTTCAGGTGGTCAGCTGTTTGTAGCTGAGGAAGTCTACACAGACTGTGAGGTCAGTATTGGGGGACACAGCCTTCCCGCTGACCTGATCGTGATACCGATGGAGGATTTTGGCATGATTCTGGGGATGAATTGGTTATCCACTTACCATGAATTGGTGGACTATTTCGGGAGGAATATCTTCTTCTCCATACTGGAGATGCCTTCCTTTGAGTTTCACGGACAGCCGGTGAACAGAGGTTTCAGGTGCATATCTGCGCTTCGGGCAGCGAGACTTTTGAGACAGGGGTGTGAGGGCTTTCTAGCCTGTATGGTGGCAGAGCCCAGCCCCGTGGCAGACTTTCAGAGCCTCCTGGTGGTTAGAGAGCACCCTGACATGTTTCCAGAGGAGTCGCTAGGACTACCACATGAGTGTGAGATCGAGTTTGAGATCTCACTGGTACTGGGGACCAGCCCCATTTCTACTACTTTAGATAGTCTGGTTACCACTCTACTCAGTGGTCGCTGACTTCGTTTTCTCATAACCCTTTACAGGTCCAGGAGTTGAGCAGCCCGAGTTACCAGCTACAAAGGGTGCTGGGCCCAGTCGAGCCCAGTAGTAGTTTCCTGCTGTTGTTGTACTCTCTTTTCTACTAGTGAGTTTTAAACTGTCGTTACCGTTTCTGTTATTGTACTTTTGTTCTACTTTCCAGTTGTTGTGGTGGTATGTACTATTTAGCAGCTTTTACTTCCTTTATTGCTTGTACTCTTTTACTGTTAGTTACCTTGCATAGTGAATGTGATTTATTTTCCTGCTTTTCGATTATTTCTTGTTGGACGACTGGGTTTTAGGATTAGTCGAGTTGAGCCGGTCTCCGGTCCTGTAGGGATTCGGGAACCAGGTCGTAACACTCCCCATAGGGTTTATGCTCATATTTACCATATTATTCCATACCAGTTTTCATCATTCACAATTCCATTCTCGTATTATACATATGCAGCTTGTAGTTCCACAATTTAACATATGCAACAAGTGATATCACAGGTAACTGTTTAGTTATCTCAGGCATTTCATATTTTAACAAGCAGCTCGTATTTATTAACAGGCAGTTGTTTACAATTCAGATCATTCATTTATGACTGCAATCTTAATCACGCATACAAACAATGCAACTATTTCTTGTCCTAGGATTTATGCCACATCCTAGGTTTCTAGTTATCTAATTATCATGACTGCATTCATGTTTTATAAATAGAATAGGAGGAAACCGCTCTACCAGACAATCCGGGAGTATTGGTAGCTCGAACTGCAGACTCACGTGCCTCTGCAAGCCCCAGACATGCAACAGGTCGAAGTCCTATACCAAGGAACATATCACAACGGAACATTCAAAACAGTATATAAAGGTTTCTAACATGTAAAGGAACTCACAAGGAAACTACAGATATTTCATTTGCGTAAAATGGACCCCGATCGGACCCTAAATGGGTCAAAAACAAGTCTGCAGACCCAAATCAGACGTCTGGAACCAAGTTCAGACGTCTTAAAAGTCACCAGAGTCTCACCTCAAGTCCCTATGTCGACCTCAGACGTCTAGGACTCCTACTCGACCGTCTGGACTCAACTCCAGACGTCCGACCTATCCTCCAGTCGTTTGGGAATGCCTCCGGTCATCTGGTAAGCTGTCCAAAAGTCCGAAAAGCATGGGAGGGCATGCCACGCGCCTTCCTAAAGCTGCTCATGCGCACGACAGAGCAGCAGTCCTCTATTTAGCCAAGCAAATCACACTGTGGTGAGGCCTGCATGGCTGTAACCGCGAGGAAGACGTACCTACACGAAAACCCGCTTTCAGACGTCCGGTGTCGTCACCAGACATCCAGCCCATCATCTGGAAGGCACTCCGGACGTCTGATACTGGAAAAACTCCAGTATCAGAACGCGCTCCCACTTTTCTCGCCGTGCTCCGCCGCGACTCCTCCCGCTCAGCTACAACTCCGACCGCTGTAGGAAGTTGGGGACGATGCCCCGACGCTCTCCTCCTCCTGCACGTACCACAACGGCCGTGCAACCCTCCGACGAGCTCCCACGAAGCTCGCGAGCTCGACCTCCTCCTTCTCTTCACACCACTCCTCCTCCTTGCTCTTGCTCCCTCTCTCTCGCACGCACCTCCTCACGGCAGTGGAGTGGAAAGTAAGGTGGTGGTGGAGTGGAGAGGAGTGGAAGGGGGGGCACTTATATAGGCAACTGGGTTAGGGTTCGACGAGGGGGAGAAAGAGAGGAAGAGAGAGAAGGAAAAAGGTTTTACGCGCTGGCTGCGCGCAGAACCACTTCGCGTACAGATTTTCAATTTCCAGACGTCTGACTGACAGTTCAGACATCTTAAAAGGCTCAAAATAGAACAGGTCTTTACAGTTAGTTTCCATTCTATTCATTTGATTTTCTCTTCTTCCACCCATTTCTTCACAGGTGTTCTTGTTTGTTTTTGTGCAGGTGTACCTATCGCGAGGAGGAGACACGCAGAGGAGGTCGGAGACATGGGCAAATCCGAGGTAGGAGTGAGAGCATGAGGTCTCCAGCACCACTTGGAACTTTGCCCACGTTGCTGAGGAGATTGGTGTCTTCTTCTTAGCAATTTAGGTCATTCTATCACATTGAAAATATAGAAAAAAATTTAAAAAAATCAAAAACCCTAAAAAATCTTCTTGGGATTTCATAGGTGAGTGATTAAAATCCATTGTTTGATTCTTTCTATCACCACCACTGCCCTTGACTTTCCCCTTTTTCACACATGAAAATTCAAGAATCTCGATTCTTGATTATTTTGCGACGCGAAATTATCATTGAGCGAATTAAAATCAATTGTTTGCGACACTTTTTTCGCCTCATTATTTAGCATTCGGGATCCAAACTTTGGTTAGGGAGTCTTGGAGTTGATTGGACTCCAACCCCACCACGACCCTAAACTTGCTTCGATTTGATCCCGAATCTCAACCCCCAATATATTCATTTTCATTTTTCATACTTTTTGGTGGTTGAGCCTGATAACTCTAGATTCAATGATGATAATTCTGTCAACAAGGGATCATCTTGAGGATATATGTGCACTAATAACATACCATAATGGGTATGGGAGCACTACATGCATTGCGAATTAAGATTGCTTGTAAATCAATGTTTAATGGCCATGTGTACAAGTTCATGTTGAAATAGGCCTCAGATGAGCAATCAGACCACACGGATGGATCTAGTTTGGCGAACGAAGTCCAACGGACTCAAAATCGCCTAAATCTGACATCCGGAGCTTTCACAACAAGCCCAAGAAATCGTGACTGTTGATCTGAGGGTCAATGACCACGATGCCGCCACTTGTCGTGCATCCGCACCATCAGCCACTACACCTACACCCGGCCTCGCTTCATTAAGAGCATTTTAAGCCGTACGATCCTTGGATCGAACGACTGAGGATCCACAAAGGCACACTCTCCATCGCACCCAAAGAAGCCTTCAACGTGGAATCCTGACCGTTGGATTTCCATCCAATGGTCGACCGGTGGGCACGGCTTGAGAAAAAGAAGAACGGGCGCGCCTAAGGATCGGTGGGTGTAGGACTTCAGCGACACTTTTAAAAGGGATTTTGCGACGTCGCGGACGTCACTAAAGACCATTACCTCTTTTGGAAGTCCTCTTCTACTATATAAAACCCCTCAACCACCCCATTCAAAAGCATTCAATTCTCATTCACTCTCCATGTAACACTAGCCCTCTCTTAGCTCCACCAAACACTCTATATCTGCCCTGGAGTTGTCAAGCCACTGACGGAGCCCCCCTCCACCGCCATGGCCACCTCACACTCTCTCTTACTCTGGTTTTATGTTGCACTATTTTAAACTTTCATCTATTGTTGTATTTGTAAACAAACTCTAATTTCACGTTATATGTTGATGTTGCTTCTTATATCATAGCTCACATATCTTTAAAGTGATTGTCATGTTTTAAATGCAAGTTTTAACCCTACTCTCTCTCTCTCTCTCTCTCTCTCTCTCTCTCTCTCTCTCTCTCTCTCTCAAGTAAACAAAACAAATATTCTTGTGACATCTAAAGTAGCAGACTAATCCGATTTCACGCCTCCTGGTGTTAGACACTTTGACTCACCAAATCAAAATCTTAAATTAAAATCGACGTCGCGAACGCATGCTACAATGACATAATTAAACCAACACGTTCTGCGTGCGTTAGTTTTTGGAGTTGTTGCTAGGGAAGCAACAGATTTCTTTTGTTGCTTTCATCCCGCATTAGTATTCACATCTTCTGACTCATTTTTCTCTCTCTACTTGATTGGTTGTAGGAACTCGACGCCTTGGCGACGAAGTGCGATCCAAGACAGTTGACAAGGAGTAAAGTGCTATGAAGACTGTTGTGAGTATTAATCCACCCATTGATTGTTTGCTTGCTTAAGAAAAATATATACAAAAAAAATATATAAATCTAAAATTGGCGTGGTGAATGGCTACTTGACCCAAATTCTAAACTCATCACCCAACCAAAAAAAAAAAAACACTCTAACGTTCTTGAAGAAATAATCTTTCTGGAGTGTTCTTCTTTCTTTTGAGTGGTGTTTATGAAGACACCATGATTTGACTTAGGCCGCACCACTCGCCATAATTAAAATCAACTCACCTAGTAGAACTACATGAACACTAGGGCACTAGGGTGAATACATTAGGGTTGTTTCTCTAGGGCCACATCATTCTAAAGGAAATTGACTTTTGCCCGTTGTGTGCAAAACTTTGTGTGCCCACTTAAACATTGTTTGAAAACATTAAGGCATTTCAACCCTAAAAATCACTAAAGCAAGGATGAATCATTAAAAGACATCACATCCTAAAAACCTTGCTTGAAAATAATGTTTTGTTGAGAGCACGCACACGCTCAATTGAACTAACTAAGAGGCACAGCCCTAAACATCTCATCACACATCTTGAGCACAAGCACTAACCTAGCCCTCATTAAAATGGAGTAGACGTGCCCTAGGCAGGACTAGTCTAAGTTTTTGAGGTGTGATTAGGTTTGCTAGGCATGTGGCCTTCATTCTCTTTGTAAAATTTGGTGTCTAGGCTACGAGGAAGTGTCAAACGACTATGGTTGTAGGGTCTACAGAACTGGTGGCGCAAGCTAAAGGAAGAACCTTCCCCTCAATCCCCTCGTAATCAACCTAGCCAGATTAACATCGGGAAGGGAGGTTAAGTGCTTGCAGATTTGATCGTTCCCTTTGAGACTTCTAGGTCACCTAAGGTATACGCTATAAGGACTAGACTTGCTTGCTTGTTTGTGCACACACTTCTCACACCTGTCTCTCTCCGCATCCCTCCCCATTCTTCTTTAGTGTATGCAAGGGAGACGATCACTTCATCTTGTGCTGTTTGTTTTAGAAAGGGAAATCAGGAGGAGATTTGTTTTTTCAAGGGAAATGGCTGACCCAAGAATTGATGAGATTGAGGACCAACCTCAACTCGATGCTATGGCCATCATTCAGACCCAAATCTCTGCCAACCATCAACTTCAACAACAACAGATCCAAACCACCATGCAAGCCATACATCGATTGCAAAACCCGCATGAGCAACCCCTACCTAACCCACCACAACCTCCCGAGGGCAACCAAGGCCTCTCCATGATTTTTACGATCCGTCTACCATCCGGATCGAGCCACATCTTAGGGTCCCCGAAGGGAGAGATGATTTTGAGCTAAAACCAAATGTCCTGAGCTTAATTCAAAGCCACTTTCATGGGAGCTCAAATGAGGACCCCTTCCAACATCTAGAGGACCTAGACCGGATCGCTCGGACTGTGAAACCAAGGAACATCAGCTTGGATATTGTTTTAATTAAGATGTTCCCTTTCTCCCTAAAAGACAAAGCATCTCATTGGCTTAAAACCTTAGGGAGACCCGTCTCCACCTAGGAGGAACTGAGGCATGCATTCTTGAAGAAATTTTTCTCCATAGGTAAAACCAATGCTCTTAGAAGAGCCATTACCACATTCACACTACAAGGTGTGGAACAATTCCATGAGGCATGGGAAAGATTTAATGAATTGTTGAGAAATGCCCACACCATGAGGTTCCAAGGTGGCAATTGGCCTAGATCTTCTACTATGGTCTGGACAGCAACCTTAGGAATTTTGTCGATGCCTCATGTGAAGGCAACTTTTTGAAAAAAGATGATGAGAGTGCATTCGAACTCTTTGAGTCAATGAGCGAAAATTCGATCTATAATGCCTCCATGACCCAATTTAATCAATCCAGTCAACCCTATGGTGGGATCTATGAGGTGCAAGCCAATTCTGGAATGGTTGACATGGACATTATAGCCAAAAAGTTGGATCGAGTTAAGTTGGTAGACAAAAAGATTGATGAGTTGTTGAACCAAACCCGAAACCCACTATAGACCCTCTCCCTAGCAAAGGGAGCTCACAATGTAAATTTGGTGCAGCCAATGAACCAAATGCACCTGGAACAACCCCTGACCATGTTCCAGGAAGGGACCTTTGCTCCCTCAAACCTTGATTACTCTCCCCTCCCCTTCAGCTCCTTCTATCTTTGAAGATGCCCAGACCATCCAAGGTTACTCCAAACCTAGCCCCTTCTCCAACACCTACAACGTCGGATGGCGTAATCACTCAAATTTTGCATGGACAAACCAAAAACCAAACCAATTCCAAAACCAACCCAGGCCAAACCCTCCCTTCTATCAGCAAGGTCTAGCAGTTAGACCACCCTATAATCAGAATAAGGCGGCCCCTCCCCCATAAAACCAAATGGACACGCTGATAAAAATGATGGCTGATATGAATCAGAAACATTAGGAGGAAATGGCATTAGTGAAGGGATAATTGAGCCAGTTGTTGGATTGCAAACAATAGGGTCCCTTCCTTCTCAGCCACAATCGAACACGCGAAATGTGATCAATAGAGGCCCCAATTCTCAAGGGTTCCAAACCATTCCCGAGCATGCCCACATGATCCAGCAAGCCCCATAGACACCCCCTAGGTTTGGTGCTTCCTCTTCTTCTTCTCAAGGATCTACCCATGGTCCTAACACCTTAGCCAATGCGGTTACCTTGAGAAGCGGCACTGAAACCTAGGACCCCAAATGGACGACCCCTCCCGTGACCTCACTTCCTAAGATACCTGATTCTGAGGATGAGCGGGAGGAACCCAAGGACCAGGAGACTAAACCAATTCAAACCCAAACACCATACCCTGAGGGCTTGGAAAAAATGAAGAAAAAGAAAAAGGTAGTTGAGAATGAGGAGTTGTTAGAGGTTTTCAAACAAGTTCAGATTAATATTCCTCTCCTCGAAGCAATCAAGCATATCCCGGCTTACGCTAAGTTCTTGAAGGATGTTTGTACGCCAAAGCGTAAGCAGAGAACCCAAGCACCTAGGAAGATAGTGCTCTCAGATCAAGCTAGTTCAGTGATATTGAGCAGCCTACCTCCCAAATGAACTAACCAAGAAGCGCCCCTGATTTTTTGTAATATCGGGGACATGACATTTGATATAGAGCTAGTGGACTTAGGTGACTCAATCAACCTAATCCTGACTACCCTTTATCACCAGTTTGGATTTGGGGAGTTGAAACCCACACCTGTGACTATCCAATTGGCTGATAAATCCGTGAAAATCCCGAAGGGGGTAGTCGAGGACGTAATTGTTCTGGTCAAGGACTTCTACTTCCCGATCGACTTTTTGGTCCTCAACATAGAAGTCTTCGAACAGTTACAAAACACACCCATATCCTGGGCAGACCCTTCTTAGCTATGGCTGAGGCGAACATTGATTGTGACACGGGATGCATGGAAATCGCTTTGGAGACAAAAAGATGCAATTGGATATCTTTAGGGTGGCTAAGTCTTTTGATTGTGGCTGGGTTGAGGAGCACGATCCCGTGGAACCTCTTGTGGAAGAATGCCTCACTCTTAGCTCTTTAGCAGACCATCTGACTCAACCAGTTGATGACTACCCTTACCCACCCCAACCTGTCGAGGTTGACCTTTGTAGAGCTGATTACCTTTAGCAACCTCCATTTGAGGAGATTGATATTGATCAACTCCTGCCTTTCCCTTACCCGTCAAATGTTGTCCCACCTACACCCGAACTAAAGCCTTTGCCCGATAATCTCAAGTATGTCTTCCTAGGACCTAACTAGACCTTCCCTATGATTATCAGTGCCCATTTAACTAGGGATTAAGAACTTAGGTTGACTGCAATCCTCTCTGAACATCGGACAGCTATTGGGTGGACAATTTTTGACTTAAGGGGAATTAGCCCTACCTATTGCATTCACAAGATCTATTTGGAAGATGGGGCTCGACCTTCTCGCCAGATGTAGAGGCAATTGAACCTGAATATGCGAGAGGTCATTAAAAAAGAAATAATCAAGTGGCTTGACACAGACATCATTTACCCAATTTCCGATAGCCCCTAGGTGAGCTCCACTCAAGTGGTACCTAAGAAAATCAGGCTCACCGTGGTCACTAATGACCAGGGCGAATCCATCCCCACCCGCACCGCTACCGCATGGCGGGTGTGCATCGACTATAGGAAGCTTAATGAGGCCACCAAGAAAGATCATTTCCCTTTGCCATTCATTGAACATATTCTCAAGCGATTGGCAGGGTAAAAATATTTTTGCTTCCTTGATGGATATTCAGGATACAATCAAGTTGCTATTGCACCAGAGGACAAGAGAAGACCATATTCACTTGCCCGTATGGCACGTTCGCATTCCGTCGTATGTCATTCGGGTTATACAACGCACCCGTTACCTTTCAGCGTTGCATGCTAGCCATCTTTTCAGAGATGGTGGATGAATACCTGGAGGTCTTTATGGATGATTTATCTGTGTTCGGGAACTCATTCGACCATTTTCTTAACAACTTGGAGAAGATCCTGAAGCGATGTATAGAGGTCAACCTGGTTTTAAGCTGGGAAAAGAGTCATTTCATGGTTCAGGAAGGGATTGTCCTCGGTCACATCGTCTAGCATTGGGGCATCGAAGTTGATCGAGCTAAGGTTGATTTAATTTCCAAACTTTCACCCCTAGCTCGATCAAGCAAATCCGATCTTTCCTAGGACATGTTGGCTTCTATAGAAGGTTCATTAAGGATTTTTCCAAACTTTCTAAGCCCTTGACTGACCTTCTAGCCAACAATGCCCTTTTTCACATGACACCTGATTGCATCAAGGCCTACAACACCCTTAGGGAAACAATCTCCACTGTGCCTATTTTACAACCCCCAGACTGGTCCCAAGACTTTAAGATAATGTGCGATGCATCAGATTTTGCTGTCAGCGCAGTCCTAGGACAAAGAAGAGAGGAGAAACCGTGGTGATCTACTACGCCAGCAAAACATTGGATGAGGCTCAACGGAATTACACTGTTACAGAAAAAGAATTGCTCGCCGAAGTCTTTAGGTTAGAAAAGGTCATATCATACCTTCTAGGATCCCACATGACGGTTTACACCAACCACTCGGCTATCCGGCAATTGTTGGTCAACAAGGACACTAAACCCAGGCTCATCAGATGGATCCTGCTCTTGCAGGAATTTGACCTGGAAATACGCAACAAAGTTGGGCCCAAGAACGTTGTAGCCGACCACTTGTCCAGACTTCACCCAGACCACATTGGACCCTCAATACCCTTAACCGACACCTTCCCTGATGAACAACTTCTAGCTGTGCAAGGAAGGAGGCTACTGAAAGAGCGATCTTCGTTTTCATTGAAAACTTTAACATAAAATGATGTGTCATTGTATTTAATTGCGTGGTAGAAAATCACTTTTCAAAACATTTTAATTTTCAGAATCTAACCACGAATAGTTAGGTCATCTCCACATGGAGGAATTAGCCTATTTAAACTAGTAAATAGTGTCTCATTTATTCGAGAAACTCAATGGGGGTGCATGCTAATTCGTGCGATTCTTTTTCTCACATAACTGCTCGTTCTAACCAATTAATCAAGAATGTAGGTGTTTAGATGCAAAATCACCACCATATAGTATTTTGCTAACAAGTGATCTTGATTCCGGTAAATACTGTAAAAATTGGTTTCTAGAATATCACTTGTTTACCACAATATATATGCATTAAATCATTCATGTGAGATATGCATATACAAATAATTTAGATGAAGTAGAAGGAGGACTATGCAAATTCACCTCAATAATGTAATGCCTAAAATAAATGAATAGGAATTTCCGCAATGGCATTTAACGTAAATATTAATTGCGGTATTATTGTAGCAAAACAGGGGATTTTTTTCCCCTTGTGTGCACGTGAAGGAGAAGGCGTGGCTGGCTGCAAGAGTCGTCGGAGGAGCTGGGTTGGAGGAGAGGAACACTCCGGTGGTGGTGCGGCGACGAGTGGTCACCGGAGGTCGCCGGTGGATAGAGAAGATGGCATTGGTGATGGGTCCTAAGGAGGTTGTGCGCAAGCATCGGCTGGTGGCGTGAAGCGGAGGGGAGCAACGGTGGAGTGAGGGTGTCTCAACAATGGTGTCGGCGATGAGAACGGAGACTGGAGGGGGGCCACACGGCGTGGGGCAGGCTGGTGGCTGATGGGTTCTTTAGGTGGAGTTGCAGGCGGCCTGTTGGGAGGAAGAAGACGAAGAGGACTGCTGGCGGCGCGCGCATGCCAACGCATGTGAAGAGCGCAGGCGAGCAGTGCAGTGCGCACGCTGGCTGTGTGCGCGGCTGTGGCTGCCTTAGGTCCTTCCTGCCGATGGAGAAGAAGATGCGCAAGCAGGCTGGGCGGTGGTGCGTGGGCATGCACACAGTGCGAGCGAAGCTGGTTGTGCACGCCTCAGGTTGCGTACGCACACGGCTAGAGAGCAGGATCTGCTGTGTGCGCATGCGGGTTGGAGATGGTGTAGCGCGCTGTGAGGGCAGTGAGAGGCTGGCGGTGCGCAAAGACCACGGTGCACGCTTCCTTCATGGTGGTGGAGATGGAGGATAGTTCCCTACTAGGGGGAAGGCGGATCAGACCCTCTCCTCGGTGGACGCGGCTTCTTTTAGAACCAAACTCTCCTCCTTTTCCTTCGGCCGCAAGTATCTCCAACTACTCGCGATCGTGAGTGGTTGGAACGGTAGATAAGCACGGGCGGTTTCTTCTTCAGACGTCTAACTGGAGCATCAGACGTCTTAAAAAAATGTAATGTTGTGAATTTGTGATAGTAATTCTAGACGTCCAATCCACGTCCCAGACGTCTTATATAAGTAAAAATTAGCTCCTGATTCTTGTACCTAACCTACATTTATCAAATAAATTATATTATCATAACATATGCTATTAAATGTAAAATTAAAGTATAAAATTAAATGCAGGCCAAGGTGAATTGCCATATAACTCCTAATTAATTAACAGCTAAGAAGAAATAATTAAATAGTACTTAAGCTAAATAATAGTCCACAAAAGTGGACTTATCAAATGCCCCCATGCCTAAGTTTTGCTAGTCCCAAGCAAAAATGAAAAATAATAGAAGTAATCAGAAGATTTCTTCTTTTCTTATTTCAAAACTTTAGAGATCCAGACAAATGTGAGGTGATAATAGCCTAGATAACAGATCTAAGTGAAAAAGCCAATTTGCATTAGGAGTTCGTAATTCACCCTTGGTAAAAATTGTTGTCGGGATAGACAACTACTTCCCTCGGGGATAAAGCAGAAGATAATCTGTAATTTGACTCCAGCTTTTGGCTTAGGTAGGAGATATCGAGTAGAATGGATTTGTATTTGGTGGCACACACTCATCTTGTGCTACATGTAATCTAGTACTACAGACTCTAGATCTCTAAACTATTAGAAAAGTCAACTCAGAGAGAGGCTAAACAACTGTGCTCTCTTGATGTTCCTAGGCGCTCACTCTTTTCTTTCTTTTCTTTCTGAGATCACAAATCTCGCCAGATTTAGTAAATGTACTCACTGTTTGGGTGCCTCACATGGCATCCACACTTTAATTAAAGTCCTAATAACTCTACAACTAAGTTAGAGTCCTCAACCAGTATTCGGGCGATCAGAAATATTAAAAGGTAGGTATGGGTCATATTTGGTGGAACGCGATAGGTGTTCTATTACCTCAGAAACAATGTTACATTATAAACTTGGATTCTCTTTTTTTTTGTAATATAACTATTTCTTCTTTTTCTTCTTTCTGTTTCTTCTTTTTCTTCTTCTTTTCTCTCTCTCTCTCTCTTTTTTATAAATCAACATAATACGACATAGACTTTTATTTATGAGGCATTATTAGGGATGATGATGGTCAAGAGGATGTTGTGTGGCTTATTTGGTGGAAGTGCCTATTCTCGGCATCGGGAAGGAATGGATAGGACAGGTGTATTTCTGACCTTTGACACTATTACCCTCCTTCAGCCGAAGACTCTATGAAGGACGGTCATAACCATCCACCATAGTCATAGCTTTATTAAAACTCAATCTCTGTGTATCTTCCTTATTTGGTGACTCTCAGGAATTCACACAAAATACGCACACAGGAACAAAGAGCGAAAACTGTGCCTAACTCTGAAGTATCATCATCTAATTGTCCAAAACTTAAGAGTCCTTGCACTAGACTTAGCGCACCAGTAATCTCTCTACTTTCATCTCACAAATATGAGGTGGATCTACTAGAAGATAGTATGCCTGACTCCCTATAAACTGTCCAAGGGTTTAGTAGACTATAAATGGTTTTCCTCAAAGATCCATTACTCAGTCTACGTGCAAGTGAAATAAATGTACTAGATTCTAAACTTAAGAAATAATTCAAGAAGAAAAACCTTTAATGACAAAGGTATTTTGTTAGGGACTAACTCATTCAGCTCAAGAAAAGAGTTTTTTTTTTATATATGCTAACCTAAATGCATGAATACTTCCTAAAATGCAAATGCCCCCACGCCTAAATCCTACAATGTCCCCATTGTAAAATTAAAACAGGAGGAGAAAAGAAAGACATCACCTGACAACGGTGTTATTCCGACCGCTGGGTTGCCTCCCAACAAGCGCTGCCTTTTCTGTCAGCAGCTAGACTTAGAAGGAACCTGTAAGTCCGGTTCCAAACAGAAAAAGTTAGGCCCTAAAAATCTGCGTAACAGTGCGGGCCTAGAAAACAGGTAGCCATGGATGTTGGCGAGCTGATGAAGCAACATAATACCAAATGCTTGCCAGAAGATATGAAAGCAAAGAACCTCGTTGGCTACCTTGGGAGGTCTAGGAATAATAAACAGAATATGAAAAGGGACCTCCTGAAACGGAATAAGTGGAGGATAACAAGGATCCACCAGAGCAGAACGGGTTTTAAAAGATATAGACATTATTAGTTCAAATCCTTGAATGGCGAGAGTAAAAGTACAAGCATCAATCCACACTCGCCATTCTATCCGAGGATGTACTGGCCGAATATGTTCTCTAGAAAGAATGTACATGAGCAGAGATCTGAGCCAAGGATCTGTTAGGGAGTATAAGGGTTGTTGGTAGTGTTAGAAGGTAATGGTTAAGTCCAATGACGGCTTAGTCGGTGTCAAGTCCAACTCCAACAATGATTCAGATTGTGTATATTCCCTAACAGCTGTAGACAACTTCACGTTACCCTTCCTAGCATTAATGATCGGAGTCATATTTGAATTAAGGGTAGACTCCAAATTACAACTCTTTGATGGCAGGGTCAAAATGTCAGAATCATTATCATTCAGCTCATCCCCGGATTCGTTTGGTTCACTCAAATTTTTTCGGGGTGTATATGTGATTCATTAGGAGTTGGATCAGTATCCTTAATTATTCCTAAAGGAGGATCAGTCTGAATGTTTTGGAGCAAGCCTATATCACTGAATTTGTTATTCTTCTCGGTGTATAAATCCTCAATTAACGTGTTTTGTCCTTGAGAGTCTCCCATAGACTTCTCACTATTTTGTTTTTCCTCCTCTAATAGCAACTCTTGTTTTGATGGAGGATGACTCTCAAAAGAAGGGAGAAATCTGGATTTTACCATATTATTTCTATCCTCTGGAGGTAAATCCTTAAATAATAAATAATTACCTTGTGATTCACTCCAGATTTTCAGTCCAGGTTCCTCTATTGGGGCATCCTCGTTTTCTGAATTAGACTCTTCATATCCCTGAGACCAAAATTGATCTAATTCATCCTCCATTCCGTTAGGGTCACCTTCATTGGGTGCATTTAAATCCTCAAGATACTGAATGGTAGGTGTTGATTCCCTAAGTGGAGGGTCAAGAGTAGGCTCACTAAGGGTAGAATGAGATTCCACCAAATAATCATTAGGGGAAGTGATAGGAGCAATACAACCTTGACCCGGGTTGGTAAGGGTAAAGAGAATACTGTCATTGGGGTCAAGGTCCTCAAGAGGTACCATCTTCCCTTACTTTTAACTCCAATATAGCTTAGGTGGATAATCACTATGATCGTTCTCCTCTAGTGGTCGTGTCTCATTGGGAGAGTCTAAGTGATAGCTACATAAAATTGAATCCCTATTGTCAATGGTTTCCTCAGAATTATTTTCATGATCATGGCCGTATGGGTAGGGATCAGAATTATTGGGAAGCGTGTAGCTAAGCTGTTTTATTTCTTCATTTAACTGTTGACTATTCCTCAACATCTCTCCCATTGATTCTATCATTTCCTTTTGCTGTTTTTGCATTTCTATCATAAAAGAGGAGAGGCTACTATTATCAGGTTGGGGACGATAGTCAATTTCAGGCTCTGATTACCTAGGTGTATCGGTCCAACCTCGATACGGAAAATCATGAAGGGTGGGAGGGTTGGGTGTTCGCATGGAAGTAGGGATTCCAGGGTTGGAAAATCCCGCTCCTAAGCTCTGCTCAAAAGTGGGGGTTATCAAGCCAATATTCCCAAGATAGGAATATAAATGATCCTATGAATTATCAATGTACCCATCAAAGGATGGATACGCTCGGGGCATAGGATCCTGATTAAAAGATGGGAAGTATTGACTCTAATAATCTGACTGATAGGAGTAAGGGTGATCCATTTCTTAAGTAAAATAATTTTAACTCTCTTAGGATTTAGAAGAATTCAGAATACAAGTAGAAACTTCCTAGAGAGTTCTAATGTCAAAGCAAATGTAAATTCAATGGGATCTGTTTTTAGTAGATTATAGGTCTTAGAATTATATGTTCAGTTGGTGGCCAAACAAGTTTTGCAAAAAATTACGCTTCCTAGGCCAACCTTCGCTGGTGCCTATAACCTACTCACAAGGGATGGAAGTCTCGAATCGAGCCCACACACGAGGAACCGAAGTAACTTGGTGAATAGGCTTGTTGATTTCCGACTAACTTCCCTTGTGGTGCAAAAGAGGAGAGGTAGAAATTTATCTAGTGACCTTATGTGTGAGGTGCACAGTGTCTCAGGTGTGCAAACATACGATCGTGTTTTGATTTTTTGAAATTTCGCAAACAAGATCATTTTGCACACAATTTTAAGTCACAGATTTTAAGGTCCAACCTCTAAGCAGTCCCAATTTTTAAAATGACCACTGAATTAATTTGATTCAAGCACTTTAAGGGTCTTAGATTTAAGTTCAATGCATATGCATGACAAGTAATTGATGCTCAAGAAAAGGCCTACCTTACTCTAGCTTTCTTCGTGCAATAATGAATGCAATGCAGTAAAAATAAACTAAATGCTGCTCATTCAGTCCTAGATGGTCGTCCTATAGATATGCAGCTTCTAGCAGACAGTTCGATTTTTTTTTTTAATAATAATAATAAGCAAACATACCTAATCTAACTAACTAATAAACATGCAGTTCAAATAATCCTATTATCTAAATAAATGGGAACACGTTCCCAAAAATACGCTCCCGCATACAAGAGGGATAAGAAATAAAGAAGCACTGGGAACACGTTCCCAAAAATACCCGACAAGGGTCCAAAAGACAGTAATTAAATTCTAATGTCTATCTAAACTAAATCTAAACTAAGCTCTACTGACTAAATCAAAAATAGGCTCCTCCATAAGCCTATGTGCGCGGGATCAAGGCCCACGTGTTCCTGTTGCTGGCCTCCAGGTGGAGTCAAGGTCCACCAAAAAGATCATCTTCGCCGTGCGCACCCGTCGCATTCGTCGTTCGATTCATGCACACAAAGAGAACCAATGTCAATAATTCAGAAAAAACTTTTAAAATAGCATCAAAATAATGTAAAATTCCCAAAAAAAATTAATAAGCGTGTTTCCTCCCCGGCAACAGCGCCATTTGAAATAGCGATCTTCGTTTTCTTTGAAAACTTTAACATAAAATGATGTATCGTTGTATTTAATCGCATGGTAGAAAATCGCTTTTCAAAACATTTTAATTTTCAAAATCTAACCACGAATAGTTAGGTCATCTCCACAGGAAGGAATAAGCCTATTTAAACTAGTAAATAGTGTCTCGTTTATTTGGGAAACTCAATGGGGGTGCATGCTAATTCGTGCGATTCTTTTTCTCACATAACTGCTCGTTCTAACCAATTAATCAAGAATGTAGGTGTTTAGATGCAAAATCACCACCAAATAATATTTTTCTAACAAGTGATCTTGATACCGGTAAATACTGTAAAAACTGATTTCTAGAATATCACTCGTTTACCATAATATCTATGCATTAAATCATTCATGTGAGATATGCATATACAAATAATTTAGATGAAGTAGAAGGAGGACTGTGTAAATTCACCTCAATAATGTAATGCCTAAAATAAATGAATAGGAACTTTCGCAATGGCATTTAACGTAAATATTAATTGTGGTATTACTGTAGCAAAACAGGGGATTTTGTTCCCCTCGTGCGCACGTGGAGGAGAAGGCGCGGCTGGCTGCAAGAGTCGTCGGAGGAGCTGGGTCGAAGGAGAGGAACACTCCGATGGTGGTGCGGCGGCGAGTGGTCACCGGAGGTCGCCGGTGGATAGAGAAGGTGGCGTCAACGATGGGTCCTAAGGAGGTTGTGCGTAGGCGTCGGCTGGTGGCGTGAAGCGGAGGGGAGAAACGGTGGAGCGAGGGCGTCTCAGCATTGGTGTCGGCGACGAGAACGGAGACCGGAGGGGGGCCACACGGCGTGGGGCAGACCGGTGGCTGATGGGTTCTTTAGGTGGAGTTGCAGGCGGCCGGTTGGGAGGAAGAAGACGAAGAGGACTCCTGGCGACGCGCGCATGCCTGTGCATGCGAAGAGCGCGGGCACGCTGGCTGGAGCATGGGCGAGCAGCGCAGTGTGCACGCTGGCTGCGTGTGCAGCTGTGGCTACTTAGGTCCTTCCTGTTAGTGGAGAAGAAGATGCACAAGCAGGCTAGGCAGTGGCGCACGGGCGTGCACACAGTGCGCGCGGGGTTGGCTATGCGTGCCTTAGGTTGCGTACACACGCGGCTGGAGAGCGGGATCTGCTGTGTGCGCATGCAGGTTGGAGATGGTGTAGCGCGCGGTGAGGGCGGTGAGAGGCTGGCGGTGCGCAGAGACCACGGTGCACGCTTCCTTCACGGTGGTGGAGATGGAGGATAGTTCCCTACCAGGGGGAAGGTGGATCAGACCCTCTCCTCGGTGGACGCGGCTTCTTTTAGAACCAAACTCTCCTTTTCCTTCGGACACAAGTATCTCCAACTACTCGCGACGATCGCGACTGGTTGGAACGGTAGATAAGCACGGGCGGTTTCTTCTTCAGACGTCTAACTGGAGCATCAGATGTCTTAAAAAAATGTAATGTTGCGAATTTGTGATAGTAATTCTAGACGTCCAATCCACGTCCCAGATGTCTTATATAAGTAAAAATTAGCTCCTGATTCTTGTACCCAACCTGCATTTATCAAATAAATTATATTATCATAACATATGCTATTAAATGTAAAATTGAAGCATAAAACTAAATGCAGGCCAACGTAAATTGCCATATAACTCCTAATTAATTAACAACTAAGAATAAATAATTAAATAGTACTTAGTCTAAATAATAGTCCACAAAAGTGGACTTATCAGCTACCCTGGCATGCAGACTTAGTCAACTATCTGGCGATAGGTCAGATTCCGCATGACTAGTCCAGACAGCAACATGATAGGTTCTTGGCTGAAGCTAAGCACTATTTCTTGGATGATCCTATGCTGTTTAAACTTTGTGCTGACCAGATCATTAGGAGGTGTATTCTTAAAGAGGAAGTCCTAAGTGTGCTATCCTTCTATCACGACCAGGCCTATGGTGGCCACTTCTCTGGGAAGCAGATGGCTGCAAAAGCTTTGTAGTCCGGATTCTGCTGGCCATCCTTATTCAAGGACGCACACAGCCTTACGAAGACTTGCTCTCGGTGCCAGACATTAGGAACTATGACCAAAAAGGATATGATGCCCCTACAGCCCATTCTGATTGTCGAAATTTTCGATCTCTGGGGCATCGATTTTGTGGGTCCCTTCCCACCATCCAACGACTTCGAGTACATATTAGTCTCAGTGGACTATGTCTCGAAATAGATCGAAGCCGTAGACACCCAAAGATGTGACCATAAGGCTATCATGGACTTTGTTAAGCAAAACATCTTCTCTCAGTTTGGGATACCAAAAGCCAAGATCAGTGATGATGGGAGTCACTTTATTCATGCTCAATTCCATGCCTTACTTAGAAAATACTCTATTACTCACCTCATTGTCAGCCCGCATCACCCGCAAACAAATGGGCAAACCAAGGTCTCTAATAGGCAGATCAAGAATATTCTGCAAAAGACTGTGAGACCTGACCGAAAGGATTGGTCCACACGATTAGATGATGTCCTTTGGGCATACAGGACCTCTTTTAAGACCTCGATAGGCTGTCGCCTTATCGATTGGTCTTTGGCAAGGCTTACCACCTTTCGATCGAGTTGGGACACCGGGCATACTGGGCTGTTAAGTAGTGCAATATGGATTCCCTGTTGGCTGGAGCACAAAGGACACTCCAACTCTCTGAGCTCAAGGAAATCCGTCGGGACGCTTATGAGAATAGTCGACTTTACAAAAATAAGATGGAAGTCATCCACGACAGGCACATTCATAGGAAAACCTTTGAGCTCAATCAGCAAGTTTGGCTTTTTGATGCGAGACTTAAACTTTTCCTCGGGAAGCTGAGATCAAAGTGGACAGGACCATATCAGGTGGTCAAACCTTATCCCAACGAAGCGGTTGAAATTGTAGATCCTAACACTAGGCAAACCTTCACAGTAAACAGCCAGAGATTAAAACATTTTCTTGCTTAGGTTCCCCCAAAGGAAGTAGTCACCCTCATTGAGAGTTGACATGGAGCTTCGCCTAGCTAGAGGCAATAAACTCAGTGCTTCCTAAAAGGCAACCTAGAAGATTTAGACTAATTAGTTATGATGGGAACACCATCATGAGCCATAACTAGCTCATTTGACCTAGAAAAGAGAATAAAAGCTCCCACATAACCAAGTGAAGGGCCAAACTCAGAGAATAAATGAATTGAGAGAAGAGCAAGAAACAAAGGGTAAAACTATAATTTTACCATTGCAGTACAACAATAGGATTTCTCAGGGGTTAAACATGGGTCAATTGGATTTAACAAGAGGAAAAGTGGGATGGCTTAATCAGAAAAGGGTTATTATGAGATTTGAGAATTAAATGACATCCTGTAACACTAAAACAAATCGACTTAATTTAACAAGGTTCATGTTTGGATAAAAATCAATTAAACCATCTAAAATTCATGTAAAAATATCCCCTAGGGTTTAGAACCTTCAATTTGGCCTTTGGAACCTATTTTGACCTAAATAGGGGTCCTAACTAATTATTTACCCTAGATTGGGTTTTTAAGCAAAATGTCTAGTCAAACGTGGTCAAACCTAAAATTCAACTTTAACATTGGATTCCTTAGGTCCAAATTAGGTTTGCACCAAAATTTGGACCTAAGGGGAGGTCACCTTGACCTACTTTGCAAAACAGTCCACCCAATTACTTTTATGCCCCTAACTTTCGAAAACCTTGCAGAAACCCCCTATCTTCCTCGCCACTCTTTGCAATTAGGTCCCTCCTCCATTACAGCGGAGGAGTCCTACTTCGGCGAGGATTCAAGAGGGAAGTTCTCCTTGTTTCCTCAGAGAATCCCTCTCAGATTTAAAAAGGAGATTCTCTGAGGAATTCCCGACCATGTGAACTCAATCACACGCCTTGATTTGCACCCAATCTCTCGCGCGAACGCTTGAGAGATATGGGTATCCCTCGGATTTCCTACTCCGGTGAGGAAACCCATGCTTGGAAGCTTGTCTTCCAAGCACAAGGCCCTCTGTCGGGGCCTATAAAAGAAGCCCCAGGCCCAGACGATCATCTCAAGCTTGATTTGGCCGCATAAATCCCCGAAATTCTTCCTCTCCCATCTCCGGCCAAATAGCCCGCAAGCTTTGGCGATCTCTCCTCCCTCTTCTCGTCGCTCTGTCACCATACCAGTGGCAGAGTCTTCTCCGCCTTGCTCTTTCGCGTCGTGCCATACCTGCGCGTGCGTCTTCAACCCTTTCGTCGTCGCCGCCTCTTCATCTCAGGGCTTTCGTCTCCGGCGACAGCAAATACGTGCCGCTCGCCCTCCGCCTCCCCCCTTCGTCTAGATACCCTCAGTTAAGTTCCTCTCTCCCTACCTTTCACTTTCCCCCTCTTTATTTCACAATACCACCTTCGACAGCCACAGACCACCTCCGTCTTCCTCATCTCCGGCAGACCACTGGCGAAGGCGCATCCATCGCTCCATGCACCCACACGCCTCACCATCGACCGCAGAAGCGTCACCATCATCCACTGATCATCGCCCACCTCTTCATTGACTGCCACACGCACCCTACACTCTCCCCGAACAAACGCACTTTCACGGCCACAGTCTGACCTAGGCACCCACTCCTAGGCCGTTCTACGCCACGCCACTCACCGCACCACCTTCGTCGTGTCACGGCAAAGCTCTCTAAGTGTTTTGACAGGGCCGCGAGGCCGTATTCGTGATTTGCAGGTTCGACCCCCTGCCGCCATTGGAGCAGGAGCAAAGCTTGCTCGCAAGCTTGCTCCAGGTCACGACATTCCAGGAAGTTGAGCCCCAAGTGCACGGAAACACTCCACGATCCCTTTGCACCCAGTAATCAAAGCCAACACCATCTACAGCTGCAGCGATTGAGCAGGCATCCTCCTGCAGACAAGCGAAGAAGCCGGTGGGACCTTAGTCCCACCTCGGTAACTTTGGGCGCAAGTGAGTGATTTATATTATTTTTGTGTTCTTGGCTTATTGCCTCCGATCATGGGGTGAGGTCCCCTCGCTCGATCACCTGCCTCGTCCACGCTCACTCCTCCGCGGACCTAGCTGCCTGACCCGTTTACCCTGCACTCCTCGCGCACCACCCACGCCGGTGCACCTGGACCCAGGTGTAGTTGACCCGACCCGTATACCCGATTGGCTCTGGGAGAGCGAACCGAAGAGAGAAAAGAGAGAGAGCATTCGGGGGGAGGGTACGGGTAGGTTTTGCACTTCTGTGCAGGAAGAGAAAGAAGGAAGGGAAGCTAAAGGAAGGAGCCGCAGAGAAGAAAGAGGTTAAGGAAGGAAAGGCTGAAGAAGAAGAAAGCACGGATAAGGAAAGCTGAGGACCTGAAGGCAGATCTGAAGGAGAAAGAAAGAAATCAGAGGCTGAAGGAGAAGGAGCTAAAGGAAGGAAGGAGAAGGCATAGCTGAAGGAAGAAGAAGAGAAGGAGCCGCAGAGAGAAAAGAAGGCTGAAGACAGAGAAGGAAAGAAACAGGGCTACAGACAAAGAAGAGAAGAAAGAAGAAAGAAGCTCAAGGCAGAGAGGAAGGAAGGAGAAATCAGAGAAGAAAGAAAAGAGAAGAAGAAAGAAGAAGACCTCAGAGAAGAAAGAAAAGGAAGAGAAAGAACAGACAGAGATTAATTAAATTCTATTTCTTTTTACATCTCTATTCATCTCTTTGAAGCATTTATATACATTGAACTTAATTCTATTGCTTCATAAATTGTTGAACATCACATTATATCAATTTCAGATTATGCTTTTAGTTTTTAAATACCAATTTGCTCCCTAGATTTGACCTCGAATTCTTAATTTTTCAAGTAATAAATTTTTATTTATTCTTTGAAGTGATTTCACCTATACTGCAACGCGATATTTACAAAGCCGATTTCACTTTCGAACGAACAAGGTACACGGCGACACTCAGGTGATTTCTTTCTATACCCCTTTGCATACATTTATTTGCCAATGAGGACATTGTCCAACTTAAGCATGGGGTGGTGGTAATTTACATTCTCTGAGTTTATATTATCAGCCTGAATTATATAATAATAATAATAATAATAAAGAAAATTAGGAAGGAAAACTTAGGCATTATGAGCTTGTCAACTGTAGGAAATAATACGAGAAGAACCAGAACACTTAGACTTTTCAGGCCTTCAGGCTTAATTAGCCCAGGTGTTCACTAAAATGTGGATTTAGCCCTAAATCCTCGCAACCTTAATTTACATTAATCTGATCGATAAAGTAAGGTGATAAGTATATGACTTATCAACCTGTCCTCTGACTCAGAGGGACTTTTAGTCTAAGCATCTGCACATAATTTTGCACTGACTCACTCCTCGGAGATTCTAACAGAAATTGGGTAGATAATGAACCTTCTAGGGTCGTATGGCTGGCAAGTTGTCGTGGATAACAACCCATTGGCCAGTTGTCCAGAGCCCAGCCACAGGACCATTCTCTTCTATTATTACCTCTAAGTAAATCTTAGATCAGGGAAGTCACCTACTAAAACAACAAAAGAAAAAGAAAAGAAAAAGGAAGAAATAGAAAAGAAAAGGGATAAATAAGCCACACTTCACTGCACGAGTATGGATGGCAAGTGGTCGTGGGTAACAACCCATTGGCCGATTGTCCAAAACCCAGTTCACAAAATGCATGAAAAGCCCAAAACACTTAAGGAAGAAGCAGGGAAGTAGAGTAATCCGGGGAGGTATACACTGGAAGCACCCTTGTGTTGACCCCACACAAAATAAAAGTAGGGAGAAAGCTACCGATCGGACAGATACACCTTTAGGCAAGCATTTTCTTTTACGGTCACCTAGGAGCGTAGAAATCCAAAGTCTATTTTAATTACCGTTGAGTGAGTCTATCACAATCTTCACACCAAGATGCTTAGCATTTAGAGTCTTTTTCGAGTTATGGGTCGGTTGGGTAGTGTAAAAACCCATTCTGTTCTGAGCCTTTTAAGATGTCTGGACTGTCAGTCAGACGTCTGTACCCCTTCCCAAACGTTTAGAAATTTAAAATTTTGTACGCAGGGTCGGGTCTGCGCGCAGACAGCCTTCCTCTCTTCTCTCTCTTCTTTTCTCCTCCACCGAACCCTAGCCGCTCCCTATATAAGACCTCTCTCCCTCTTCCTCTCTTCTCCACTCCACCACCACCACCACCTTTCTTCTTCCTCTCCACTACATCGAGAGGCACGAGTGAGACAGAGGGAGCGAGGAGGAGTGGCATGAAGAGAGGAGGAGGAGCTTGAGCTAGAGAGTTCATGGGAGCTCACCGGAGGACGCACGGCCGGAGCGGCACGTACAGGAGGAGGAGTGCGTCGGGGGAGCCGTCCCCGACACCCTACTACAGCCAAAGCTGAAGACGAGGAGGAGGAGTCGTGGCTGTGCATTGAGAGAGCGGGAGCTCGCTCTGGTTCTAGGTTTTTCCCAGAATCAGACGTCAGGCGTGCCAGCTAAATGACGGGTTGGACGTCTGGTGATGACACCGGACATCTGAAAGCAAGGTTTCATGAAGGTACGTTCCTCTTACGGTTACGGCCATGCAGGTCGCACCGCAGATCCAATCTGTGTGGCTAAAAGTGGGAGATTTGGTTTGTCGCGTAAGGGACAGCTTTGGGAAGGTGCCGGGCACGTCCTCCCACGCATTTCGGACGTCTGGACAGCTTACCAGACGACCGGAAGCACTCCCAGACGACTGGAGGAGAGGTCGGACGTCTGGAGCTGAGTCCAGACGGTCAAGTAGGGGTTCTGGACGTCTGAAGTCGACACATGAACTTGAGGTGAGACCCTGGTGACTTTTAAGACATCTGGAATTTGTGCCAGATGTCTGATTTGGGTCTGCAGTTCTATTTTTGACCCGTTTAGGATTCGTTTGAGGTCCGTTTTACGTAAGCAAGATATCTGTGGTTTCCTTGTGAGTTCCTCTACATGTTAGAAGTCCTTATATACTATTCTGAACATTCTGTTGTGTTATGTTCCTTGGTATAGGACTTCGATCTATTACATGTTCGGGACTTGCTGAGGCACATGAGTCGACCATTCGAGCCCCCAGTACTCCCGGATTGTCTAGTAGAGTGGTTTCCTCCTGTTTTACTTATAAAATATGAATGCATCTATGAAATTTAGATAACTAGGACCCTAGGATGTGGCATGAATCCTAGGACAAGAAATAATTGCACTGTTTGTATGCGAGTTTGAGATTGTAGTCATAAATGAATGAGCTGAACTATAAACAACTGCCTATTAATGAATATGAGCTGCCTGTTAGAATAAGAAATGCCTGAGATAACTAAACAGCTACCTGTGATATTATTTGTTGCATATGTTAATTGTGGAAATACTAGCTACATGTATATAACATGGGAATGGAATTGTGAATGATAAAACTTGGTATGAAATAGTATGGTGAATAAGAGCATGAATCATACGGGGAGTTAAGAGTAGAGCTCCTATGGATGAATGGAAAGGTCTGGAAATGTGAGTGGGAAGTGTGCTGGCCCTTGAGTACTTGATACCAAGGGGGAGCGACTGTTTCCCTTTTAGTGTAGAGCAGATCTAGCTGCCCTTGGGTTGGGACCTGGGGTTAGGAATGGTCACTCTACACTGACTCCTATTGGCCCTCACGTACACAGTATCGGGGAGAGCTATTAGTGTAGGGAGGGAGCTAGCCACCCCATGGGACCCGGGGTTAAGCTAGCCAACCCACACCGACTTTTTCTTTGACCCTCTAGGCAAACTGGGGTAGTAATACGAGGGTGCGCAGACTATGGAGGGGCGAGACCCCTATTTGATTTTGAGGGGCCAGACCCCTGTTGCTGAGAGGGCTAGGCCCTATACTGTTCCGTGCTGTACTTTGGGCGTACCCGCTAGTGGAAACGACTGACCGCGTGCCAATGCGGGATAGCTACCCGTGCGCTTATCACGCGTGCCGTAGTCACCGCTACGTCTAGACAGTGACCTCGGGGTGGTTGATAATGAGTCCATTTTAATAAACTAGTATTACGCCTAAGTAACTTTAATCTTACCTTTTAGGTTTGTTAATAACTACATTAAGTTATAGAATACTTGCATGCATCATGATTTAAGTTTACATCTATTTTATAACATTCTATAACTTAATATGTAATGATTTTGTTGTTTTTATGTGCAGGAATGATATTTAGAAAGAACAAGGAGTTGGGGAATAAATTTCCCCAACAAACAACCAGCGGCATGTGTTTTCCCCACATCCTCCGGCCACCCTCAACAGCGGCCGGCCAAAAATAGCAAGGGGATTTTGAAAATCCCTGGGAGGGTGGAAGAAAGGAATTAAGAGGAGGCGGAGCGTAGGAGAAGAACCATCATCTAGGAACCGGGTAACCCGTGTGCACTGTGCACCAAGTCTTCACCGCTCCCTCCAGCCGCGACTGCGGGCACCCACACCCCTGCAAGCGCTTCCCCCTGCACCAGCCAGGCCGCACACGCACAGCGCCATCACCGCACCCCCTTCTAGCACCATCACCTTCCAGCTTGCTCAACCGCCCTGCAAGCGCCTGTTCTGCCCCACCCATACCCGCAGACGCTTGCACCTTCTAGCGCTCACCACCCAAGTCTTCCTCGCGCACCCGCCTGTGCCCCTGCAAGCGCCCGCACGCCTGTACGGGCTTCCCCCTGCACCTGCCAGACCACACCCGCACAGCGCCTCAACCTTGCACACCCCTACCATGCCCACACCTCCAGCACCCTCGTAGACACCCCCCTCTCCTCTAGCGCCCTTCCCTGCAGGCACTGCACCGCTCACCGCCCTTGCCTCCAGCGCCCTCCTTCAGGCACACCGCCCCACCCGCACCCTTGCCAGGCCCGCCCCTGTCCACTGCAGACCCCCCTGCAGGCGTTGCACGCCAAGCACCGCAGACGCTCGCCTTCACCACCGCCTATACGCGCCCCCCACTGCCCTTCCAGGCCCGCGCCTGTCCAACCACCGCAGCGCGCCCCCTCTGCAGACGCTGAAGAGCCACCAGCCCGTCTGCAGACGTCAACACCCTTCACTGCAGGTGCGCACCTACGCGGCCAACTGTGTGCGGCCACACGGCTGCAGCAGAGGTAACCTCCTCCAACAGGCCGACAGCCATCCTCCTCCGTCCGGCCGCCACATCATCGCCGTTGCGTAGCTCTCGTCAAGCCGCACCGCCCTGCCGACTCTCGCAGCCAACCGTGCGTGGTCGCACACGCGAGGAGGAGAGAGGAGAAATCATCTGTTTTTATCTCTATTAATAATTACATTCAATGCCATTGTCAATTTTATATTAATATTTTATTCATGCCACATTGCACTGGTGTACTCAGATTTTCCTAAAATTATTTTACTTGTGTTATGTGCATATTTCTACCTTGAATTTCAAATCAAAATTGCATGAAAGTTGAATTTACATGATAAGCCATTACACTTGCATCATACACATATTTTTGGAGCTTAATTCTTGACGTGAAAACTGCATAAATACCCCTAAACCTTTAAGGAAATTGCAAACTTCATTTAAAATTGCATATTCCTCGCATTAAAGTTGCAGAAGAGTTTGCGAACAGTGTATTCCTTGACTCATGAATTTATTGGTCTATTTCTTCCTATGGATATGACATCCGTTATTGTGATTTAAATTCATATCTGTTTAATCTTTGATTGAGAGATTTTCTAACACCTTTTGTGCTACAACGATTTATTATCTTAATATTAATTATTTGAAGTGAAAATCGCTCCGTCAAATTGGCGCCGTTGCCGGGGAGGCAACAGACGCAATAGGTTCACGTTATTATTTTTTTGAATTTTCTGAGTTGCGCAAGCATCTGATCATTTTTTATTATGCGAGAAATCTGACGAGGCAACGAGGCGCAATAGAGCCGCGACAGCAACCACGAGCTAAGCCACATGAGGAAAAGACGTATGAGACCAAGTGATGTAAACACATTTACACTACTTAAAATGTCTATTTATGCATGTTCTTAAGCATAGGATTGCATTTCATGATATAAATATTTCATAACATGCATCATCTTGCATTTAGAGTAGTTTGAAAAAATGGAGGTTAATTGTCTCCTTTTATGTGCTTGGACAGGACAAACATTTTATCGTGGCCTCGGAGCAAAGATCCAACCGTATGGATGTGATCAGGGCGACGATTGGAGTTCAACGACTCCAAGATTGCCCTAATCGGGAATCCGTAGCATCAGATAGTGATCGGGGAACCCTAGAAGATCAAGGGCCAGGATGGTGTAAATCCACACTTCAGATGACAAATCCGACCGCACGAATGAATTCGGATCGACGATCGTAGCCCAGCGACACAAAAATCGAGTCAATCCAACATCTGTGGCACCATCTACAACTTCCAGAAGATGGATGACCAAGATGGCGCCACGTGGCGCCATCTCAACCGCCCAAATGGCCACATGCAACCTCTGAAGACCCCACACCCACTCACTCTCTGCCGTTGGATCTTGATCCAACGACTGTGGCCAGCCGCGCCTAAAAGCGTCCGCTCGACCATCCGCGCCTCATAGCGCAACGGTCAAGCGTGCTTACGCGAGCGGCGGGCACGGGTTCGAGTCGCAGCGAAGGGCTGGAAGGCGCGAGCGATTGAGCGCGGGCGGGCGTTGGATCTTGATCGGACGGCCGCGCGCGCCCGATAGCGTTCACGCACGATTGAACGCGCGGTGTCACGCGCGATTGCACGGGGCGAGTGCGCAGCGCAGCGGGTGAAGGCGTGACTTAAGCCGTCCGATCTTGAGATCGGACGGCTGAGAATCAATGAACGTGCGATGGCGTTGAGGAACCGGGCAGCTGAGGAGGTGCGCGTGGGTGCGGGAGCTACGCCCACGTTGGGGCTTTAGTGACGGATTTATCCGTCACTAAAGACCCATCATTTATTATTTTAAAGTTGTAATGTCCATTTTACCCCCACTCCTTGCAACTATAAAAGGATTCCCCCTCCATACGAAATTCTCATCCCTTCCTTCTCTTCTCTACCCCTCCAAAGCTCAAGAGAAGCTTGTCCCACACCCGGGATGCTTCTCGCGAGATAAAGTCCAAATCTTTGTCCCCCTTCGGAAGTGGATCCCGTGATGACGACGGCGTGCTGCTCCGTTCTTGTTCTTCTACTTCGTCCTGCTTCGTTCTCCTTCATCCAGGCGTCGTCCCGTCCGGCTCGTCCTCCAAGCGACCGTCGAGGAGGATTTCTCTCTCCCTATTCTTTTTACTGCTTTCTAATATAGATTTACTGCTTTCTAGTGTAGTTCTGCTCGTCCTCCAAGCGACCGTCAATGAGGACATTTCTCCCTCCATTCTTTTAATGCTTTCTAGAATAAATTTATCGCTTTCTAGTGCAATTGTTTTATACTTTCTAGTTGTAACAAACAAATCCCCCGAATCATAAATTCTCTGTTTATTCTACATCTCATTTTGATTTCTATGTGTAATATTCTCTCTCTCTCTCTTACCCTCTCTCTCTTCTATTTAATGTAACTAATTAGATAGTTTTAAATTGAATTACTTCGTGACAAATAAAAAGAAACGCGTAGTTTTTAAATTAAACGTCCGCCGCCCTGTGTTTGACCCGGAATTTTCATTTCGGCATAAATTTTATTTGTTGAACACAAATTCTTCGCTTTCAAACTACAACGACAGGTTCTCCAAAACCGAACACGTTAGCGAAGTGGTTCGTACGTTCAACACCAAGATCCTGCCTCCACAAAGGATTCTCCGTCATCACAAAATTTATTTCTGTCTTTTCTCCCTTGTAGTAATTGGAGCTGAATTTTTAGGGGTTTGTCCCCACATTCTTTAGCTACTAGGGCTTACATTATTTTCTTTTGCATGCATGATTCTATTTTCTGCTTGCCTACCTTTAAAACCAACAAAGAAAATATCGAGCTGCCTATTTAGAAGTTGCATGCCCTTAGGTGCACGAATTTAGGGGTGATTGAGCAGGACATTAGATCTTATTATTGCATTGCAAGCATATTAGCACGAAGATTGCTAAAGACAGGTATACCTTTCTAACTTTTGCATCTAGTTCCTGTTCATGCATTTGCATTCAAATTAAAATTCAAGACCACCAAGGTGTTTGAATTTACTAATTCAGTGGTCACATAACTAAAAGTGGGACCGATAATCAGATTCAACCCTAAAAGCAATTCACATTTGATCTGATTCTAAGGGACTTGTCTGCTATTTCAAAAGAAATTACAAAGATTTGCAGCGTGTTGCACACTTCTGACACTGAGCACGCACATTAGGCACTGCACTAAGGCTTGATCCCTTAAGGCTATAGGCACCGATCTCCTTATCGGTGCAGACCCTCCTATTATGCTTTGTGGTGGTGGTGATACTATCTTTTGACCAAGTGTTTTGATACTCCATGGAGGGGGACACCCCTTAAAGGAACAACAGGGTAGTTAAGGGGCACCGCATACGCATCTCCTCAAAGGAAGGGTTCGCCCTACTTGCATCCCCTTGTTCGTCCTTGGAGTAACTTCTCACTTGAGCACCTGGGAGTATCATCCAAGCAAAGTATAAGTCCTAGGGCACTCGAAGGTTGAATTAAGGCACGTAATTGCAGTGAAAAACTTGTTTGGCCATTTATATTAACTAATTCAACCTCCGCAACAAAGAAGGTTAAGATTTCAAGTTCACACCCCTCTTATACCACTTACGTGGGAACGGAAGGATAAATCTTGATCTTTTGACTTATCTTTGGAGTGGAGGCTTCACTTACTCAATAAGAACCTGAAGTGTGTTTTGTATGCTTGGTAGACGCTTTCTTGAGGGTAGTCTAGTGTTTGATCCTGAGCCTGAGAGAATTCTAAGGAGAGCTCACCTAGGAGAGGAAAAAGAAGGAATGGCTGAGCAAGGTGCAAATCAACAAAGGACCCTAAAGGACTATTTTATTCCAACTAACCGACCTACACAAGCACTAAGACGACTGGTAGGGGATAATTCGTATGAGATCAAGAGCAGTACCATATCTTTATTGGCCTCTTTTTATGGTACTACTAGGGAGGACCCCTACCGGCATTTGGAGGAATTCACCGAGGTCTGCTCCACGGTGAAGCTCCAGGGCTTTACTGATGAAGCCCTGATGAGGACTTTATTTCCTTTCTCCCTAAAGGATAAGGCCAAGCGCTGGTATCATACCCTCGATGCAAGGGTAAATGATTGGGCCACCCTTAAGGGAGAATTTTTGAAAAAGTATTTTCCTATGAGTAAAACCAACCATTACCGAAGAGAGATTATGGGTTTCACTCAATAGGAAGGGGAGCAATTTCATGAGACTTGGAAGCGCTTTAATGACCTTCTTAGGTTATGCCCCCACCATCAAGTGCCAAGATGGCAGTTGGTCGAAAGGTTCTATAACGGATTATCTGAAAGACATAGGCAAACCATCGATGCAGCCTGTGCAGGAACCTTCATGACCAGAACTGAGGATGAAGCCTGGGCATTATTTGAAACATTAAGAGACAACTCCATACATCTGTCCTCTGCCTATCAAGAAAGAAAACCATCAATTTTGCAGAGGAAGATAGAGGCCCATGAAGCCGGGGCTTCTCAGGATTTGGCATATCAGATTCAACTATTGAATAAAAACTTTGATAGGCTTCTAGCAAACCCCGACATGAACCCGCAAGCAGCCTCTATTTTTCAAGCTTCAAGAGAATGCTCCATTTGCCAAAGCACAACACACGCCACTGCGGAGTGCCATCAGGCAAATCAATTCCCTGAGTTGATTTAGGCCGACTTGAACGCGGCCCAAGGTTTCCTCCCCCCTCGCAATAACCCTTATTCCAATACTTATAATCCAGGGTGGCGGAACCATCCAAACTTCTCTTGGAAGCAAGGTGATGCTTCTAACTCAGGGAATACAAGACCCTTATCTCCTCAGCCCATATACCAACCTTGTTATGAAAACCCTCCTCCGAACAAGCCCTCTGAGATGGATGAACTGAAGGCCATGATGAAAGCAATGTAAGAGCATCAGAATATGGTTATCCAAGCTCAGAATAAGATGATTACTGATATGCAATCCCAAATTGGTCATCTTACTAAGGTAGTTAGGCAACGTGATCCGGGGAAGCTACCTAGCTCCTCTGAGGAGAACCCTAAGGGTAAGGGGGTTGTATTCAGGGAGCATGCCCAAGCAGTGACCGTGTTGAGGAGTGGAAAAAAGATTGACAAGCCTGATAACACTCCTATGGTTACATCTCAGAATTCCCCTTCCACACCTAACCCGACTTCCATCTCCATCGAGGAAGAGCCACACTGCTCTCCCTCGCACAAAATCACCCACAATGAGGATGTCGCCCTTCCACCACCCCTTTCCTGCCATGATGACCCCTCGACCCAGAAGCCGAGTGTGCCTTATCCAGAGTGTCTATCTGCTCCTGGGGAATCTTCTGTTGGCTCGTCTGGAGCCAAGGATGGGACGGAAGAGATTATGGATACTTTTAGGCAAGTCCAGATTAACTTGCCTCTGTTGGACGAGATTAAACAAATTCCGTCCTATGCCAAGTTTCTGAAGGACCTGTGCACCCAGAAGCGCAGATCTAGGAAACAGGTCCAAACCAAGGTCATCCTGCCTGACCATGTTAGCTTTGTTCTCCAGCATGGAACACCCCCCAAAATGAAAGACCCAAGGGCCCCGTATATTTCAGTGGTCATAGGTAACCAACACATTGACAAGGCTCTGCTCAATCTGGGTGCAGGGGTGAACATTCTACCGAGCTCTGTCTACGACCTTTTGGGAGGAGGCAAGCTAAAGCCTAGTCCAGTAATCCTCCAAGTTGCAGACAGATCACTTAAAACACTGCAGGGATTGTTGGAAGATGTCCTTGTGAGAGTGGAGGATTTCTTCTTCCCCGTTGACTTTCTGGTACTTGATAGTGACCCATCTAATAAGCCCACAAACCCGTCCATTATTCTGGGATGCCCCTTCTTGGCCACAGCCAATGCCTCTATAAATTGTAGATCTGTGGCACGTAAAATGGGCTTTGGGAACAAGAAGATCCGGTTGAATGTTTTTGATACTTACAAGCAACCCGGATTTGAAGATTGTTCTCAGATTGAGGTCATTGATGAAATAATTGAAGAGACTACTCCAGCACTCTTATGTAGAGATCCCCTTCAGAAGGTCATATCTAAAGACCATCCCTTGATTATTAAAGAAACTGAAAGGGAAATGCCCTAATTAGAAGAGTTGCTGGGGATACACACTGAGTCTCTGTCCCCACCCTGGACTGTGAAGGTAGATCCGCTACCTGAGGCGAGGACATCTCAACTAAAACCCTCAATCCAAAAGGCTCCTGAATTGGAGTTGAAACCCCTCCCGATCACATTGAAATATGCTTTCCTTGGCCCTAATAACACGCTCTCCGTTATTATCTCGTCTTCATTATCTGAATTGCAGGAGGGAGCTCTGCTTGAGTGTTTACAAAGGCACAAGTCAGCAATTGCCTGGACAATTGCTGATATTAAGGGTGTTGATCCCTCTCTTTGCATGCATCATATATACACGGATGAGTCTGTGAAGCCTTTCCGAGATATGCAGAGAAGGCTCAATCCAAATATGCGGGAGGTTGTTAAAAAGGAGATTCTGAAATGGCTGGATGCAGGGATTATCTATCCCATTTCAGATAGTAAACGGGTCAGTCCTATTCACGTAGTTCCCAAAAAAGTAGGAATCACTGTGGAAGAGAATGACCAAGGAGAACTGGTGACCACTAGACCCTCAACTGGTTGGAGGGTCTGCATTGATTACCTCCGTTTAAGCACGACTACCCAGAAAGACCATTTCCCTTTACCGTTTATCGATCAAATTCTAGAACGATTGGCGAGGAACAAATACTTTTGTATTCTTGACGGGTACTCTGGGTACAATCAGATAGTCGTTTTTCCTGACGATCAAGAGCATACCACCTTCACGAGTCCGTATGGCACTTTTGCGTTCCACCGAATGCCATTCGAGTTATGTAATGCTCCTGCCACTTTCCAACATTGTATGATGGCTATCTTTTCTGATATGATCGACGAGTTCGTTGAAATTTTCATGGATGATTTTTCCATTTATGGCTTGTCGTTTGACCTATGCCTTTCGCACCTTGATAAAGTCTTAACCCGTTGCGAAGAGGCAAAGCTGGTGCTTAGCTGGGAGAAAAGCCACTTTATGGTCCAACAGGGCATTGTGTTAGGGCATATAGTTTCCGAGAAAGGATTAGAGGTGGACACCGCAAAAATTGATTCCATCTCTAAGCTTCCATTGCCCGCCAATGTTCGCCAGGTTAGATCTTTCCTTGGCCATGCTGGATTTTATAGGCGCTTCGTTAGAGATTTCAGTAAAATCTCTAAGCCACTCTGCGACCTGTTAGCGAAGGATGTCTCCTTCGATTTTGATGATAGATGTGGCGAGGATTTCCAAGTTTTGAAGAAAGCCCTCATTACCGCGCCGATTCTCCAAGCACTAGATTGGACCCTCCCATTTGAGCTTATGTGCGATGCTTCTGATTTTGCAGTGGGAGCAGTCTTAGGTCAAAGGGTTGATGGAAAACCTCATGTGCTGCATTATGCCAGCAAGACCCTTACATATCCTCGGGAAAACTACACGGTCACTGAAAAGGAATTACTTGCTGTAGTATTTGCTTTGGAAAAGTTTCAGTCTTATCTTTTGGCATCCAAGGTTGTAGTGTTCACTGATCATTCTGCCCTAAAGCATCTTTTGGCTAAAAACGCACCAAACCTCACCTAATTCGTTGGATTCTCCTACTGCAAGAATTTGGCCTGGAAATTAAAGACAAGAAAGGAGTTGAGAATGTGGTAGCAAACCATTTGTCTAGGATCCCTATTGAGGCATCAAACCCTGCTGGCGGTATTCAAGAGACTTTCCCTGATGAGTCTCCAATGGCCGTGGAAGTTAAAACTCCTTGGTTCGCTAACATAGTGAACTATCTGGTTACGGGCATTACCCCCGGTACTTGGGACAAGTAGAAACGAGACAGGTTTCTCGCCAATGCTAAATTTTATCGTTGGGAGGAACCCGAGCTTTTTAGAATAAGCCCTGACCAGCTTTTTCGCCGTTGCGTCCCTGACAAAGAACAAAGAAGTGTTCTGAGTTTCTGACATGACCTCCATTGTGGGGGACATTTTAGTGGGAAGAAGACTGCCCATAAGGTTCTTCAATCTGGCTTTTGGTGGCCCACATTATTCCGAGATGCACATACGTATGTAGGCGCATGTCTACGTTGCCAGCAGACGGGAACCATTGGAAAAAGGGATGAGATGCCTCAACAACCTATCCTCCCTGTTGAAATCTTTGATATTTGGGGCATTGACTTCATGGGTCCCTTTCCTTTGTCCTTTAGATATGAATACATCCTTGTGGCTATAGACTATGTATCGAAATGGATAGAAGCCATACCCACGCGAACCAATGACCATTCCGTGGTCTTGGGCTTTATTAAGGCTAATATCATTTCTCAGTATGGGTGCCCAAGGACGATCATAAGTGATGGAGGACCTCACTTTAAGAATGTACACTTCACAAGACTACTCCAAAATTTGGGAGTCAACCACATGATAGCTACACCTTATCATCCCTAAACGAGTGGACAAGTTGAAGTGTCTAATAGGGAGATTAAGCGAATTTTAGAAAAAACTGTCAAGCCTGATCGGAAGGATTGGTCTAAAAAACTAAATGATGCTCTTTGGGACTACAGAACTGCGTATAAGACTCCCTTGGGCATGTATCCTTTTCGTCTTGTATACGGAAAAGCGTGCCACCTTCCCGTGGAAATCCAACATAAAGCTTATTGGGCTGTTAAAAACGTTAACTTGAATCAGGATAAAGTGGGAAAGGCACGTATGTTAGAATTAAGTGAGCTTGAGGAGCTTCATAATGAAGCTTATGAAACTTCTCAAGCTTACAAGCAACATACAGAAGTCCTCCATGACAAGCACATCATTAGAAAGACTTTTGAGCCCAACTAATGGGTCTGGCTTTTCAATTCTAGAATTAAATTATTTCCTGGAAAGCTCAAGTCCCGCTGGGATGGGCCATACGTTGTTATCAATACTTTCCCTCATGGAGCTGTAGAGATTAGGAACCCTATTTCAGGTGCGAGCTTTAAAGTAAATGGCCAGCGACTTAAACCGTATATTACTCTTTCAGATGACCAGGTTTTGGATGTACTTCAGCTTGAGGAGCCTTAGCTCCTCCCACTCTCCTCCTCAGGTGATATTCTTCTATGTCTGCATTTTTCCAATGAGGACATTGTCAGTCTTAGGCATGGGGGGTATAACCTGAGAACGTTTATAGCATTTATAAATATTTGCACGCATATATATTTATATGTATATATATATATATATAATCTCTTTTCTTAAGCTGAATGGGTTAGTCCCTAGCAGAATACCTTTGTCATTGGAAATTTTTCTTCTTGAATTATTTCCTAAGTTTAGAATCCAGTACATCTATTTCACGTGCACGTAGACTGGGTAATGAATCCTTGAGGAAAACCAATAAGCATTTATAGTCTACTAAACCCTTGGACAATTCATAAGGAGTTAGGCATACTATTTTCTAATAGATCCACCTCATATTTATGAGAAGAAAGGAGAGATATTACTGGTGCGCTAAGTCTAGTGCAAGGACTCTTAAGTTTTGGATAATTAGGTGAGGATACTTCAGAGTTAAGCGTAGTTTTCACTCTCTGTTCCTGTGTGCGAATTTGTGTGAATTCCTGACAGTCACCAAATAAGGCAGATACACAGAGATGAAGTCTTAATAAAGCTATGACTATGGTGGATGGTTACGACCGTCTTTCATAGAGTCCTCGGCTGAAGGAGGGTAATAGTGTCAAAGGTCAGAAATACGCTTGTCCTATCCATTTCTTCCCAGTGCCGAGAATAGGCACTTCCACCAAATAAGCCACACAATTTCCTCTTGACCATCATCATCCCTAATAATGCCTCATAGATAAAAATCTGTATCGTGTTGTGTTGATTGAAAAAGAAACAAAAACAAGAAGAAATAATAATAAAATAAAAGAAAACAATGAAAAAAAAAGAGAGAGAAAAAAGAGAAAAAAAGGGGGTCCAAGTTATAATGTAACGTTATTTCTGAGGCAACAGAATACCTATCGCGTTCCACCAAATATGACCCATACCTACCTTTTAGTATTTCTGATCGCCAGAATACTGGTTGAGGACTCTAACTTAGTTGTAGAGTTATTAGGACTTTAATTGAAATGTGGATGCCATGTGAGGCCACCAAACAGTGAGTACAATTACTAAATCTGGCGAGATTTGTGATCTCAGAAAGAAACAAAAAAGAGTGAGCGCCCAGGAGCATCAAGAGAGTATAGTTGTTTAGCCTCTCTCTGAGTTGACTTTTCTACTAGTCTAGAGATCTAGAGTCTGTAGTATTAGACTACATGTAGTACTAGATGAGTGTGTGCCACCAAATACAAATCCATTCTACTCGATATCTCCTACCTAAGCCAAAAGCCAGGGTCAAATTACAGATTATCTTCTACTTTATCCCCGAGGGAAGTAGTTGCCTATCCCGGTAAAAATATTTACCAAGGGTGAAGTACAAACTCCCAATGCTAATTGGCTTTTTCACTTGGATCTGTTACCTAGGCTATCATCACTTCACATTTGTTTGGATTTCTAAGGTTTTGAAATAAGAAAAGAAGAAATCTTCATATTACTTCTCTTATTTTTCATTTTTGCTAGGAACTAGCAAATCTTAGGCATGAGGGTATTTGATGAGTCCATTTTAATGGACTAGTATTACGCCTAAGTAACTTTAATCTTACATTTTAGGTTTGTTAATAACTACATTAAGTTATAGAATATTTGCATGCATCATGATTTAAGTTTACATCTATTTTATAACATTCTATAACTTAATATGTAATGATTTTGTCATTTTTATGTGCAGGAATGATATTTAGAAGGAACGAGTTGGGGAATAAATTTCCCCAACAAACAACCGGCGGCATGTGTTTTCCCCCCATCCTCCGGCCACCCACAACAGCAACTGGCCAAAAATAGCAAGGGGATTTTGAAAATCTCTGGAAGGGCGGAAGAGAGGAATTAAGAGGAGGTGGAGCACAGGAGAAGAACCATCATCTAGGAACCGTGTAACCCGTGTGCACTGTGCACCAAGTCTTCACCGCTCCCTCCAGTCGCAACTGCGGGCACCCGAACCCCCGCAGGCGCTTCCCCCTGCACCTGCAAGGCCGCACCCGCACAATGCCATCACCACACCCCCTTCTAGCGCCATCACCTTCCAGCCTGCTCCAGCCGCCCTGCAGGCGCCCGCTCCGCCCCACCCGCGCCTGCAGACGTATGCACCTTCCACTACTCACATCACCCAAGTCTTCCTCGCGCACCCGCCCGCACGCCTGTACGTGCTTCCCCCTACACCTACCAAGCCACACCCGCACAGCACCTCCCTGGAGCGCCTCCACCTTGCGCGCCCCTACCGCGTATGCACCTCCAGGGCCCTCGCAGGCACCCCCATCTCCTCTAGCACCCTTCCCTGCAGGCGCTGCACCGCTCACCACCCTTGCCTCCAGTGCCCTCCTTCAGGTGCACCACCCCACCTGCGCCCCTGCCAGGCCCGTGCCTCCCCACTGCAGAACCCTCCCCCCCCCGCAGGCGCTGCACGCCAAGCACCGTAGGCGCTCGCCTTCACCACCGCTAGTACGTGCCCCCCACTACCCTGCCAAGCCCGCGCCTGTCCAGCCACCACAGCGCGCCCCCTCTGCAAACGCTGAAGAGCCACCAGCCCGCCTGCAGACGTCAGCGCCCATCACTGCAGGCGCACACCTACGCGGCAAGCTGTGAGCAGCCGCGCGGTTGCAGCAAAGGCAGCCTCCTCCAACAGGCCGGCGGCCATCCTCCTCCGTCCGGCTGCCAGGTCATCGCTGTTGCGTTGCTCTCAAGCCGCACCTCCTCGCCGACTCTCACGGCCAATCGTGCGCAGCCGCACACGCGAGGAGGAGAGAGGAGAAATCCTCTGTTTTTATCTCTATTAATAATTACATTCAATGCCATTGTCAATTTTATATTAATATTTTATTCATGCCACATTGCACTGGTGTACTCAGATTTTCCTAAAATTATTTTACTTGTGTTATGTGCATATTTCTACCTTGAATTTCAAATCAAAATTGCATGAAAGTTGAATTTACATGATAAGCCATTACACTTGCATCATACACATATTTTTGGAGCTTAATTCTTGACGTGAAAACTGCATAAATACCCCTAAACCTTTAAGGAAATTGCAAACTTCATTTAAAATTGCATATTCCTCGCATTAAAGTTGCAGAAGAGTTTGCGAACAGTGTATTCCTTGACTCATGAATTTATTGGTCTATTTCTTCCTATGGATATGACATCCGTTATTGTGATTTAAATTCATATCTGTTTAATCTTTGATTGAGAGATTTTCCACCACCTTTTGTGCTACAACGATTTATTATCTTAATATTAATTATTCAATGTGAAAATTGCTCCGTCAGTTGACTAGGTGTAGGATTATCACGGGGGACTCTACCGACCAGGAGAGCACCACGTGTGTCTTCTACTCTTGGAAAAGACTGCAATCAAGATCGTTCCCACGAGGAACATTCGAGGTCAAGAAAGAAATCTGAAAGTAAACCAATGGATGAAAAGGAATTACTTGTAAAATAAAATAATTAGAAAAGATAAATTTACCTGTTAGCTTTTACTGCTTTAGTTAGTTTGGTTACCACTCTACTCAGCGTTCGCTGACTCTATTTTACTCATAACCCTTTACAGGTCCAAGAGTTGAACAGCCCGAATCACTGGCTGTAGAGGGTGCTGGGCCCAGTCAAGCCCAGTAGTAGTTTCCTATTGTAGTTGTACTCTCTTTTCTACTAGTGAGTTTTGGACTGTTGTTACCATTTCTGTTAATGTACTTTTGTTTCTACTTTCTTGTTGTTGTGGTAGTATGCACTATTTAACAGCTTTTACTTCCTTACTGCTTGTACTCTTTCACTATTAGTTACCTTGCATAGTGAATGTGGTTTATTTTCCTGCTTTTCGGCTATTTCTTGTTGGATGACTGGGTCTTGAGATTAGTCGAGTCGAGCTGGTCTCGGGTCTTGTAGGGATTCGGGAATCGGGTCATAACAGGTAGCCGTAAAAAGTTACCTACATACTCTCAACTCCAAAAATCCAAAAAAAAAAAGATGAAAAAGAAAAAATATATATATATGTATATATGCTTTAAAGCGAGGACTTAGGCGGTTTGCATTTTGGTAGACACACGGGCGTTGTTTAGTCTCTGTGGATTAGGCTCTTAGTATATGTTTCCTCCTGTTGACAAGCAACATATGTCTAAGTAATCAATTCCTAATTCCAACTGAAAATAACAGCTAGGATAAACCTTGCTAGGGACTAGCATGGGATGAGCATGGGGGTATGATAACTCTAGATTCATTGATGATAATTCCGTCAACAAGGGATTATCTTGAGGATATATGTGCACTAATAACATACCATAATGGGTATGGGAGCACTACATGCATTGCGAATTAAGATTACTTGTAAATCAATATTTAATGGTCATGCGTACAAGTTCATGTTGAAACAGGCCTCAGATGAGCAATCGGACTGCATGAATTGATCTAGTTTGAGGAATGGAGTCCAACAGACTCAAAATCGTCAAAATCCGACATCCAGAGCTCTCACAACAAGCCCAAGAAGTCTTGAATGTTGATCTGAGGATCAACAACCATGAGGCCACCACGTGTTGCACATCCGCACCATCATCTGTTGCACCTGCACCCGGCCTCGCTTCATCAAGAGCATTTTAAGTTGTTCGATCCTTGGATCGGATGGCTGAGGATACACAAAGGCATGCTCTCCATCGCGCCCAAAGAAGCCTTCAACATGGAATCCTGACCATTAGATTTCCATCCAACGGTCGACTGCGCCCGCACCTGACCTCACCTTCGCAACAACTCGCGAAGGCAGCGCAATGGGTAGTGCCTCGACATCACAAGAAAGCGACGAGCATTCGAAGCTCCGCGCACTGCCAAATTGCGCTTGACCAAAAGCACGATCGATTACAATTGTCGATGCGGGGGCAAACGAAGTAGATGGAGTCCACGCGGCGCCTCCAGATGAAAGCTCGCCCCAATGCGCACAATCACGCATGCTCACCGCACATGAGTCACGATTCAGCACACTCGGTCGCGTGCAATCCCATTTGTTGATGCATGATTGGATGGCCGCTGTTGTGAGCACACAAATCGCGCGAAGGCAGCATCCATGGGTGCGGTGGGGGGGCAATGTGGTGCTCCCTCAACTATCCGATGGTGATCCACACCTTGGATCCAACGGCTGAGAATGAGTGGGTGCGGCTTAAGAAAAAGAAGAATGGACGCGCCTAAGGACCAGTGGACGTGGGACTTTAGTGACACTTTTGGAAGGGATTCAGCAACGTCCCGGACGTCGCTAAAGAACCTTACCTCTTTTGGAAGCCCTCTTCTACTATATAAACCCCCTCAACCACCCCATTCAAAAGCATTCAATTCTCATTCACTCTCCATGCAACACTAGCCCTCTCCTAGCTCTACCAAACACTCCATATCCTCCCCGGAGTTGTCGAGCCACCAACGGAGCCCCCCTTCACCGCCATGGCCGCCTCTCCTCCTCGAACTCTCTCTTACTCTGGTTTTATGTTGCATTATTTTAAGCTTTCATCTATTGTTGTATTTGTAAACAAACTCTAATTGCACGTTATATGTTGATGTTACTTCTTATATCATAGCTCACATCTCCTAAAAGTGATTGTCATGTTTCAAACTCAAGCTCTAGCCCGACTCTCTCTCTCTTGTTTTTTCGCAAGTAAACAAAACAAACATTCTTGCGACATCTAAAGCAGCAAACTAATCCGATTTCATGCCTCATCACGTTTGACACTTGGACTCACTAAAGCCAAATCTTAAATTAAAATCGATGTCGCAAATGTATGCTACAATGACAATTAAACCAACATGTTCCGTGCACGTGAGAGCCTTGTGTGAATTATCATTTTGGTGATTGGGAGCGCTTAAATTGAAGTGCTTTGGCTCTTTTTCATATTAATTTAAAATTGATTCGTACATTCACACTTAGAAATTTCCAATTAAGGAGCCCATTTGCATTGTAGCTTGCATTAACCAAATAAAATTTAAGGGGGGTTGTTTGGGTGTAAAAAGAACTTGTATTTTCTTGAAAACCTGGAGAGTTGTTGAATTGGTAATTCAGTAGAATCATAAAATCCATACTACCTAAGAGCTGAATTCTAAAAGCCATTCACCATCTAAAACTTCAATTTGGGGAGAGTTCCCCGTTGCATGCTTGCTTTACACACTCAAAAAATCGACGCACGTTATAACGCTTTGTTGGGCTTTTTAGATGAGTATAAGTCAGTCGCGTTGTAGTATAGGTGACCAAGCGTTGATAACAAATAAGAATTTATTACTCGAAAACCTAAGTATCCGAGGTCGAACACAGGTAGCAAATGAAATTTATTCACTAATCTCAATAATGTAATTGAACGCTTAGAGTTACTCAAAACCTAATTCAGAATATAAATGCAAGAGTTTGTGAACTAAAATTATAACAAAAATAAAAGAATTCGACGTCTGATTCTATGATCAGACGTCTTAAATGATGGCACCCTTCTTTATGCTTTACCTCTGGCTTTCCTCAGCTCTTCTATTCTTCTCTGACTTTGGCCGCCTGCAGCTCTTCTTCCTTGTCTCTTTCTTTCTTCTCTTGCACAGTGCCTTTCTCCTTCTTCTGCGGTCTTCTTCTTTCTTCCTCAGCCGCACCTCTGCTACAGTGCTGCTTCTTCCCTTGGCTTCAGCCTTTCTTCTTCTTCCTTTTCCTTCCTTGGCTTCTGCCTTGATTTCCTTCAGCCTTAGCCCTCCTCTGACTTTCTCTTCTTCCCTTTGGCCTTCCTTCCTCTTCCTTTCTGCGGCTAAGTGTCTTAGCTTCACCTTGCCTTAGCTACGCCTTCCTCTTCCTTCTCTACTTCTTCCCTGCGCATGCACACACAGAAGCAAAACCTATCCCCTACCCTCCCCATGTCTCTCTCTCTATTTCTCTCTTCGGTACGCTCTTCCAGAGCCGGGTACTCAGGTCGGGTGCGCGCCCGGGTCTAGGCACACCGGCGTAGGTGTGGTGCGTGAGGAGTGCTTGGTTTAGGTAAACAGGTCGGGTGCCAGATCCGCGGGGATAGGTCATGGATGAGGCGTAAGGACGAGGGACCTCACCTTTGTGTGACTTAAGGCAAATAGCTGAAGGCACAAAAATAATTTAAGTGTTGCCACTCACCTGTGAGTTTACGAGGTGGGACTAAATGTCCCACATGTTTCTTCCCTTACTCCCGCAGGAGACCTTCTCCAATTGCTGTTGCTGGGTTGCTTCGCCAAGCCAATTGCCTAGCTGCAAACATGCGCAAGACCAACCCGCTTCACCTGGAACCCTGACACCGGGAGCACGCAACCTGGAGCGAAGCTTGCGACCTTCTTGCTGCCTGCTCCAATGGCGACAGGTGCTCAAATCTGATGTACACAGATACAGCCTAGCGGCCGCATTAAAACACATGGGAAGCTTCGCCGTGTCAAGGCAAAGGTGGGACGGTAGGAGGCAGGCCGTCGGGCGGCCTAGGCGTGCATCCCTAAGTCACCCTGTGGCCGTGCTTATGGGTTTGGTTGGGGGATGTTTAGAGAGGTGATGGTGGTCGATAGATGACCGGAAGGTGATTAGTGGACAATGGCGGAGGTGGTGAGGTGTCTGGCAAGGCATGTGGAGGTGTGGAGCGGTGGAAGCGCCTCACTGGTGGGCGGCCGGAGATGGAGAAGATGGCGGTGGACAGTGGTTGCGATGGGTTGAAAGGGAAAATAGAGAGAGGGGAATTTAAGAGGGGATAGAGAGGAGTAATTCTAACCTAACTAAGTGGACGAAGGGGGAGAGGTGGCTACTGGTTGTACCTACTATCGTTGGAGAAGACGGTGTCCAGTGGAGAGGTGATGGTGACGACGAAGGGGCAAGAGGTGCGCGCGCCGGTGTTGCGCGACGTCGATGAAGGTGGTGAAGGTGGCTTTGCCACTGGTATGGTGGCAGAGCAACGAGAAAGAGGAGGGAGGCTCGCCGGAGCTCACTGGACTTCCTGACCGGAGGAGAAGAAGATGAAATTAGGGTGGATCTCTAGCCATGTTGAGCTGAAGAGATGCAGCCAGGGTTGAGGATCCTTTTATAAACGCTGGCAGGGGCTCTTGTGCTTGGAAGACAAACTTCCAAGCGCGAGAGTCCTCGCCGGAGAAGGAACCCATTGGATACCCAAATCTCTTGAGCCTTCGCACGAGAGATTGGGTGCAAATCAGAGATTGAAATCACACTCAAATGGAAGGGAATTACTCAAAGATTCTCCCTTCCAAATCTGGGAGATCTCTGAGGAATCAGGGAGTACACCTCCATTCCTCGTCGGAGTAGGATTTCTCCCCATTAATGGTGGAGGGACCAGCTTGTAAGAGTTGCGAAGAAGTTAGGGGGGTCTACGTAAGAGTTTTCAAAAGTTAGGGGTCATAATGCAATTGGGTGGACTATTTTGCAAAGTAGGTCCACATGACCTCCCCTTAGGTCCAAATTTTGGTACAAACCTAATTTGTACCTAAGAAATCCAATGATGAAGTTGGATTTTAGGTTTGACCTTGATGTAAACACATTTACACTACTTAAGATGTCTATTTACGTATGTTCTTAAGCATAGGATTACATTACAAGATATAAATATTGCATAACATGCATCATCTTGCATTTAGAGAAGTTTGAATAAAATGGAGGTTAATTGTCTCCTTTTATGTGCTTGGACAGGGCAAAATTTTTATCAGGGCCTCAGATCGAAGATCCAACCGTACAGATGTGATCAGGGCGACAATTGGAGTTCAACGACTCCAAGATCTCCCTAATCAGGCAACTGTAGCATCAGATAGTGACCGAGGAACCCTAGAAGATCAAGGGCTAGGATGATGTAAATCCGCACATCAAATGACAAATCTGACCACACGGATGGATTCAGATCGGCGATCGCAGCCTAACGATGCAAAAATCGAGTCAATCCGACACCCGTGGCACCATCTACAACATCCAGAAGATGGACGACCAAGATGGCGCCTCATAGTGCCATCTCGACCGCCCAAACGCTCGCACGCAACCGCTGAAGTCCCCTGCATCCGCCCCTCTCCGCCGTTGGATCTCAATCCAACGGGTGTGAACGCATGCGCCTCAAATCGTCCGCGCGACAATCCGCGCTCCGCAGCGCAGTGGGCGAGGGCGTTATTGCGAGCAGCGGATGCGGGTTTGAGCCGTATCAAGGAGGCGAAGGGCGTGGGCGTGCGTTGGATCTTGATCGGGCAGCCGTCCACGCTCAATAGCGCTGATGTGCTTTTGCACGCCTGCGCCTCACGCGACATCGCACGCGTTGGGGTAGGCATATAGCGAGCGGGAGAAGGCGCAATCACAGCCGTCCGATCTCGCAATCGGACGGCTGTGGACGGCTGAACATGCTGCAGGCGTTGAGAGCGAGCAGCCGAGCAGGCGCACGTGGGGAGCGGCCACTACGCCCACATTGGGGCCTTAGCGACGGTTTTATCCGTCACTAAAGACCCCTTATTTAATGTTTTAAAGATGTAATTACCAATTTGCCCCCACTCCTTGCAACTATAAAAGGAGACCACCTTCACACGAAATTCTCATCCCTTCCTTCTCTTCTCTACCTCTCCAAAGCTCAAGAGAAGCTTGTCCCACACCTACGATGCTTCTCGCGAGATAAAGTCCAAATTTTCGTCCCCCTTCAGAAGTGGATCCCGCGACGACGACGACGTGCTGCCCCGTTCCCGTTCTTCTGCTTCATCCTCCTTCGTCCTTCTTCGTCCTCCTTCGTCCAGGCGTCGTCCTGTCCGACTCGTCCTCCAAGCGGCCGTCGAGGAGGATATCTCTCTCCTTATTCTTCTTACTGCTTTCTAGTATACATTTATTGCTTTCTATAGTAGTTCTACTCGTCCTCCAAGCGATCATCGAGGAGGACATTTCTCCCTCCATTCTTTTAATGCTTTCTAGAGTAAATTTATCACTTTCTAATGTAATTGTTGTCTACTTTCTAGTTGTAATAGTGAAACAAACAATCTCCTTAATGATGAATTTCCTGTTTATTCTACATCTCGTTTTGATTTCTATTTGTAATATTCTCTCTCTTTTACTCTCTCTCTCTTCTATTTATTGTAAATAATTAGATAGTTTTAAATTGAATTACTTTGTGACAAATAAAAACAAACGCGTAGTTTTTAAATCAAACGTCCGCCTCCTTATGTTCAACCCGGAATTTCAATTTCGGTATAAATTTTATTTGTTGAACACGAGTTCTTCGCTTTCAAACTATAACGACAGGTTTTCCAAAACCTAACACGTTAGTGTAGCAATTCGTACGTTCAACAGAACTCGTTTGACTGGACATTTTACACAAAAACCTAAATTAGGTCAAATAATGAGCTGAGACCCCAATCTAGGTCAAAAGAGGTTCCAAAGGCCGAATTGAAGGTTCTAAACCCTAGGGGATATTTTTCCATGAATCTTAAAGGATTTAGTTGATTTTTATCCTGACCAGAACCTTGTTGAATTAAGCAAGTTTGTTTTAGGGTTACAAAATGTCATTTAATTTTTGGATTGCATAATAACCCATTTCTGACTGAATCAACCCATTCTTTATCTTATTCAGACCATTTGACCTATGTTTTGCCTCTAAGAAATCCTGTTTATGTACTGCAATGGTAAAATTACAGTTTTAACCTTTGTTTCATGTTTTCTTCTCAGAACATTAATTCCTTGAATTAGGTCCTTCTCCAGGTTATGTAGGAGCTCTTATCCTCTTTCATAAGTCCAACTGAGCTAGTTAGGACTCATGATGAGGCTCTCATCATAACCCCATGCCCAGCTTTTAATAGTCCCTTAGCAAAATTACAAGGTTTTAACTTCTGTTCTAGACCCTGAGTGTTTGTTACCAACTATGATAAGTGCTTTTCTTCTTCTTTTGATTAGGTTAAGAATGCTGACAATAGGCCTAGAGGTACTCAAGTATCAACCAAAATCTGAACCTGACCCGCTTTAGCCTCAGTCCTCCGCAAAGGTTTTTAAGGCCCGCAGAAACTATCCTACGGTTCGTTAGACTCTACGGTTAAAGCACCCGTACTTGAGACATTTTTAGTCTAGGTTCAGATTGCCATGCGTTTTTGTAAGAGAGAGACAGAGGATTTATTTGTTTGGAGAGTTTTCTCTCTCTTTTCTTTTTATTTCTAGCTTCGGATTGGCTTCTCAACACGATCTGTATCGGACTCCTCGTCCCCATCATCAATCCTCAAAGGTCACTAGTAATTGATGCTTCGTGATTGCACCGCCCATGGCAACCCCCAGAACCCTGTTTTTCGAGATTTCGAGATAATCCCACCTATGGCGTTCCGTGGCCGAATCCAGACCCTAGCAATCGACATTTCGTGATAATACCGCCCATGGTATCTAAACCAGCCGAGTGCTTTCATGCCCCTGGTAGGATTTTTAAATATCCTAAGAGAAAAGCACCGAGGAGACGATATGTTGTTATGCATCTTCGAAGGGAATTTCCTACCGCTAAGCGCCAGGAACTTGTCCAAATCAACTTGTGTTGATTGGTCGCTCCTAATCTAGGCAACTTTTTCAAAGCATTAAAACGCTTTTACGTGATTTTGATAGTTATGTGCACTGAACCAAACTGTGTGTGGATTGGGGTGCTTAGGTTACTGAGCCCTGTAAACCGAAGGTCAGTTAAAGAGGCCGAATATTTCCTAAACCATAGACCTAATACTTAAGCTTCGCATTTTTCCCAACCTCTTGAGGATTATCCAGATCTTAGCGGGTACGTGAATTTTTAAGCCTAAGAGTCTAGCCCAGAAGGCCTAAGATCAGTATTCCTGCTAATCTCTTTTTGTGTCTCCTTAGCACTTTTCTTTTATTTTTCTATTTTCTTGATGTGGTCTAGAACTTCGGTTAATTCCTTAATCTCTAACTAATGACTATCTCTTTTTCTTTTTCATTGTGTGCTCCTTTTTGTCATTTTTCTCTTTTCCTCCTCCTCATGATAATGTGGCTCACAAAATTTCCTCCCTCCTCCATTTTTTTGCTCTTTTTCATAATTTTTCAATTTTTTTGTGTTTTTGACATATGTGAAATTTTTTTGTGAGAATCCTTCTGACTTTTTCTTGGTTCTGTATATATGCACTTTACCACCCCCCATGACTAAGTTTTGAAATGTCCTCATTGTAAACGGAGGGTGTGAAAAAGTGTTGAGGTTAGGAACTTAGAACAGGATACATCTGGTGGGTGAATGGGTCGGAAATGACTGATGTGGACGATTTCAAGCTCCGGTACGTGTACTAGAGGTGGGATCAACTAGCTAAGGCTGAACTTAAGGTGCAATGGACATGGAGTACAGACAGATAATCAAACGGGTCTCTGTTTTTGGAATGATGGGTTGCCTCCCGTTAAGTGCTAAATTCAACGCCTTCAGCCGAGCGGAAAATGGGGTGGAGAGGGGGTGGTCAACTCGGCGGATTTTTGTAAAACAAGCACCTTGATTAAGAGTCTGGTTGGTCCAACCAAGTGCTTGTTAAGATCAACAGGCTGATGATGCAGCCCAAACCCAATCAGTCTGGTGGGTTGATAGATGCAGATCAATAGATGCGGAACCCACCATATGCAATGAAGTTCTGATGGATGTGGAAATGAAAACTTGGGTTTAGGCTGAGTCAAATCAGCCTGGTCAAAGTAGGGTTCCAAAAAATAATCAGTGCATGATGTGGAAACCCTACAAGGGTGATCAGAGAATGATGAATCATGTTTTTCAATCTGATCGATACCTGATGCCCGGTATAGATGTGAAGTTGAATCATTTGCAAATGGCTCAGTGAGAGGTGAATCAGAATAGAAACTGAGTCCAGTTGCGGGTCGGGGTAGAGAACAGGTTTCGATCAGTTCTGTATGTGTGGAAGAGGTGGCTTCAATGAGAATTGTGTATGAGGGCTCTTCTAGAAAGGAATGATAGGTGGTCTCATGTAGAGAGTCCTCATAGTAACTTTCAAAATCAAAAGCGAATGCTTGGAGAGTGTCTATGGGATACTGGAAATCGGAGTCAAGAAAAGATTCATATTCTGGGTCGCAATCACTCTCGGCATTTGCTGGTTCTGATTCCCGAGGATCGAAAAGAAATGATTCCATGTTACTGGAACCTGAACTGAAATCAGTGATCTCAGAAACCGGGACCTCAGAATCAGAGTTAGAGAATGAGTCATGTGAGCTGAGGTCGTAGATTGGCATGTTATAATCAGGAAGCAGATTTTCTCCGATGTTATGGTCAGATTTGAAATCATCGGAGAGTTTGCGAAAATCAAAATTTGAATGAGATTCAAGATCATGAGTTCCACCATAGAATAAATCATATGCTGTAGATTCAGCAGCCTGACTGGTGTCTAGCCTAGATGTCAATTCTGAGCTTAAAAAGGTGTCCTTATTTGGTAGAGGCTCAGGTTCCAAGCTAGTAGGACAGACCCAATTAAAACCCTACTCATCCAACTCCTCAGTTTCTGTATCGTAAATTAGCATGACTTCCAAAAAATCAATTGGTTTCTCTGAGGATGTCGGCGAGGGATATTCATCAAATAGAGGCCCAAAATCATTTCTTCATTGAAAATTTGATCTTCCTCATATGGGGACTCGAAATCTTCCTAATAGGTTTCGGATCTAGATTCTGGGCTTAGGATGTGGGTTGAATCACTAGAATCTAGGTGCGAATAACCTTCGAGGGTCACCTTATCAGAATAAGGGGTAGAATTTACACCCTCGGGAGGTTCAGTTCTACTCTCATTATTGCAGGAGTTTTGGGATTCTAAGCCTGGTGATTCATGGTCTAGAGTTGGCTCAACATTGTGTTCTCCTACAATTGGAACTTCCCAACCTTCTTTAATATCAGGCACATTGTACTCCATCTAAGTTGGGAATCCACAACCATTTTGTGCCTCAAACCTAAGATCAGATTGATGCTCGATGTTGTCCCAAGATGGTTCATCCTCTATTTGTGGCATATACGGGTATTTCTGGTCGATAATTTGTTTTAATAATCTCATTATCTCTTCCCATTTTTCAAGATCATCTTGGTGTTGCTCCCAAAGTATAGGATTTGTCATACATTAAAGGTATTCAAGATTGTGCAATTTTTCTATCTCAATGTATCCTGTGATGAGCATGTCTCGGGTTGATCCTTTTGTGGCTTTTGCCAATAGCACTTGGGCACAAGTTATGATGAAGGTTGCGGTTGTTGGGACATCATCTTGAATGTTTTCTACTAGTGTTGAGGTTTTGTCATCTTTTTCATAGAATTTCAAGTCATCCTCAATCATCCTATCTCTCATAGATCTCCGATATTCAGGTTTCTTGAATGGTAGTCCTACGTGGTTTGGCTGCTGTTCGCGACGCTTTTGTGCGGTTTGTTAAAGATAATATCGCGTTGTAGTATAGCCGATAAAGCGTTCAAACAAATAGAGAATTTTATTACTCGAAAATCGAAGCATCCGAGGTCGAACACAGGGAGCAAATGAAATTTACTACTAATCAAAATGTAATTGAACACTCTAATTTACTCAACATGTTAATTCAAATATGAATGTATGCGATTAAAAGTAATTAGGACAAAAAAATATGAAATTGGACGTCTGATCTGGTGATCAGACGTCTTAAAAGTATTTTCCCCTTTTCCTTCTTCTGATCTTGCTTTCTTTCTTCTTTCTCTTCTTTTCTTGCGAAGGCTTCTTCTTCCTGCCTTTGTATCTTTTCTCTTGTTTCTTCTCCTGCCTTGCCTTCCTTCTTTCTTCTTCTTCTTCTGATCTTTGCTGTCTTCACTTGACCTCTCTTTCGTTCTCTGCCTTGCTTCTGCCTCTTCCCTGGTCTCCTTCGCTCAGTTTCTTCTTCTGCTTCTTCTCTTCTCCTTGCGGCTAAGTCTCTCCACGCTCAGTCTGCCTGCACAGGAGAAAAACTTATCCTTTTCCCTCTACCCGCACATCTCTCTCTCTTAGCAATTCACTCAGGGACGCTCTCCCAGAGCCACACGGATAATCGGGTCGGATCGTACCCGGGACCAGGCGCACCTACAGGTGGTGTGATGCGCGAGGAGTGCTGAGGTTTAGGTCGGGTCGGATCCCGCCAGATCCGCGAGATCAAGCCGCGGACGAGGCGGGTGTGAGGGCAGGTGAGGGACCTCACCCCTGTGCTTATGGAGGCGTTAAGGTAATATCACAAATTCAATTTATGGCGCAGCGGCGCCTCGTCTCTCCACGATGTGGGACTAAAGCCTCCACCCTGATTTTGCGCGCGCCCGCAGACTTTGCGTGTCATCCCCACAGCTGCTGGCTCTGCTTGAGCTCCTTGCTGGACCAGGGCACTTCGCGACACTCACACGACTACGTAGCACCTGCAGCCTGGGAACCCTGGCGCCTGGAGCTGCTACGGAGCTTCTTCAACTGTCGTCCATGGCGGCAGGAGCGTCGACACTGTCAGACACAAAACGAGCCTCTCCGCCAAATCAGACCAGCTAGAGACCTTCGCCGTGGCACGGCGAAGGCGGTGGACGGTGCTGCAGGCGGTGGGATGGCCTAGGCGTGCGTGCCTAGGTCAACCTGTGGCCGGAGGTGTGGGGTTGGTCGGGGGGTTATTGTGGAGGTCTGGAGTGGCAGTGGAGGGGTGGAATGAGTTCCTGGTGGTGAGGCGGAGCTCACGAGAGGGTTCGTGAGCCGTGTGGAGGGGCGGAGTGGTGTGGGCGGCTCGTCGGAGGGCGGTCGGAGGCGAGGACGATGAAGGTGGTTAGGCACTGTCGGAGGGTAATTGGATAAAATAGCAGGGGGAGAAAAGAAAGGGGACTGTGGAGAAGGTATTTGGCCTAACTACAGGGATGAAGGGGGACGGAGAGGCGAACAGCAGTACCTGCTGTCGCCGGAGAAGATGCTGCCCAGTGGGGGAGAACGGCAGCGACGACGGGGCTGAGGCGGCGTGCGCGGGTATTGTGCGACGCGGAGGAGAATCAAGAAGATAACTCTGCCACTGGTTTTGTGGCAGAGCGAAGAGGGAGGGGAGGGGGGCTCGCCGGAGCTTGCTGGGAATTTTGGCCGGGCAGGAGGAGATGAATTGGAGGTGGAAACTTGGCCAAATCAAGCTGAAGATGAGCGGCCGGAGGTGTGGGTTCTTATATAGGCACTGGGCCAGTCGTTCAAGGCGTGGAAGGCACGCAATCGTCTGAGGTCGATCGCCGAAGATGGAAAGAGTTTAGATACCCAAATCCCTCGTGCGTTCGCACGAGAGATTGGGTTCACACCAGGGATCAAGATTGGCCTCAGATGGAAGGGAATTCCTCAGAGAATCTCCCTTCCATTTCTGGGAGGGGATCTCTGAGGAATCAGAGAGGATTCCCTCTCAAATCCTCGCCGGAGAAGGATTCTGCCCCAATAATGGTGGTAGGACCTGATTGCAAAGGTGGCGAGGAAGTTAGGGGGCTTTCTGTTATGCTTTTCAAAAGATAGGGACCAAATTGTGATTTGGGTGTACTAAATTACAAAGTAGGTCAAGATGACCTCCCCTTAGGTCCAAATTTTGATACAAACCTAATTTTGACCTAAGGAATCCAATGGTGAAGTTATATTTTAGGTTTGACCTCGTTCGACTGGATATTTTACGTAAAAACCTAAATTAGGTTAATTGATGAACTAGGACCCTAATCTAGGTCAAACTGGGTTCCAAAGGTCAAATTAAGTGTTATAAACCCTAGGGGATATTTTTCCATGATTTTTAGAGGATTTAATTGATTTTTATCCTAACCATAACCTTGTTGAATTAAGCAGGTCTGTTTTAGGGTTACCACATGTCATTTACTTCCTAGATTGCACATGAACCCATTTATGATTGAGTCAACCCACTTTTTATCTCATTTAGACCTTTTGACCTGTGTTTTGCCTCTGAGAAATCCCATTTATGTACTGCAATGGTAAAATTACAGTTTTAACCTTTAATTCATGTTTTCGTCTCAGAGCACTTATTCCTTCAGTTAAGCCTTCTTCTAGGTTATGTAGGAGTTTTTATCTTCTTTATTGGGTCAAAATGAGCTAGTTATGGCTCATGATGAGGCTCTCATCAGCTGCATATTTGGATCAGGTGGTGGAATCAAGATGTCGAATTAAGTTATGAAGCAATTAAATTTGAATAAAGAGTCCCACTGAAAATGTATGTGTGCTCTAAAGAGAAAAGATGAGGGACTAGAGATGTTTTTGGCCCAATCGAGGCACCCAAAAATGTTGGATGACTATGGAGGTTCGGGACTGATGATACCCCTGGATCAGAAGGTCATCCACTTGAGAATTACCTGAGCAGCTAGAGAGGGAGAGTCCCGCAAAGACCCCTACACGATAGAGTGTCCCCACAGGTAACAAGGTTTCCCCCACTCGACCTCTCTTGTCACTAAGATTCCAGATAGACCAGAATGGGGACCTTGACCTCTTAAGTCTACTACTTTTACTTCAAAGGTGCTTTAGGGTTTTCACTTGAACTTTAGATGTTTTGATGTTGTAACCTAATTTGGAGATTGGTTGACCCAAGGGGTCAACTTTACCTGACCTGTCCTAAAGATGGCAGAATGATTCAAGGCTTGAGACTTAGAGACCATCCTGATTTGACTCCTAATTTATTAGGTCCAAGATTTTTTAAGATTCAAGTGTTGTTAGAGCACAATTTTTAGGGTTTGTCTTGTTTAGATCTCTTCAATCAAGGGCTTGGGTAGCACACTAATGCAGGAGGGTTCATTTCCTTTTATACAGGCATGTGTGACTAGCACTCCAAAAACCCTACTATTGAAACCCTAATTTGGTTCTATTTCCAATCCACTTTTTCACAAAAGTTCTCTTTGGACTCAAAAAAACCAAGAAGTGTGTTGTCCACAGAGATTAAGCGTGATTTCTATTAGGCACAAGAATTTTGTGGAATAGGATCTCTAAAAAATCGCTTCCACTTCAATAAGTTTTAAAAAATTTTCGCAAAATCAGGAAACCTTTGCCTTAAATATGGTAATTACTATAAAAAGAAGGCAATTGATTCCTAAGTTGGTTTCTTCCTTTTGTCTTTCAAGGGTTAGGCAATGGATTTTAGAGAAGAAGAGAGGTTACCTGCCTTGGAGAGGTTGACTTGCTCGGGAGATTTCCTCTCTTGAAACACCTAGCAAGATCACAATGAAACAAATAGGGCAAGTTAGTGTTTAATATAGTCAAAAAGAATGTAGAGACTAGTGATAAATTGCGTGTTGCTCCCCGGCAACAGCGCTAAAATGTTATAGCGCTTTGTCGGGCTTTTTAGATGAGTATAAGTCAATCGCGTTGTAGTGTAGGTGACCAAGCATTGATAACAAATGTTACGATCCGGTTCCCAAATCCCTACAGGACCCGAGACTAGCTCAACTCGACTAATCCCAAAACCCAGTCGTCCAACAAAAAATAACCAAAAAGCAGGAAAGTAAACCACATCCAATATGCTAAGTAACTAACAGTAAAAGAGTACAGTAGTAAAGAAAGTAAAGCTGCTATAGTACATATCACCACCACAACAGTAAACGGAAACAAGGTACAGAAACATAAAGGTACAAGAGTCTGAAACTCACTAACAACAGAAAATACTATAGTAAGAATACTACTGCTACTGGGCTCTACTCGGCCCAGCACCCTCTGCAACTGGTGACTCGGGTTGCTCAACACCTGGACCTGAAAAGGGTTATGAGTAACAAAGTCAGCGAATGCTGAGTAGAGTGGCAACCAACTAACTAAAGCAGTAAAAGCTAACAGGTAAACTAGCTATTCCAATTCTTAAATTTACAAGTTATTCATTTTCACCCATTGGCTTATATTTTCAAATCTCTTTCTTGATCTCGAATGTTCCTCATGGGAATGATCTTGATTGCAGTCTTTTCCAAAGAGTAGAAGGCATACGTGATGCTCTCCTGGCCGGGAGAGTCCCTCGTGGTAATCCTACACCCAGTCAACCACCCTAAGGTCACGGATAGACGTAACGGAGACTACGGCACGCGCGATAAGCGAACGAGTAGCTACCCCGCACTGGCCAGTGCCCAAAGTATAGCATGAAACAGTATAGGGCCTAGCCCTCTCGGTAACAAGGGTCTAGCCCCTAAGAACCAAACAGGGGTCTCGCCCCTCCACAGTCCACGCACCCTCGTCTGACTACCCTAGTTTGCCCAATGGGCCTAACAAGTCGGTGTAGGGTGGCTAGCTGAACCCCAGGCCCCGTGGGGTGGGCAGCTCTCTCCCTACACTAGTAGCTCTCCCCGGTACAGTGTACGCAAGGGCCAAGAAGTCGGTGTAGAGTGGCCAATCTTAACCCCGGGTCCCAACCCAAGGACGGCTAGCTCTGCTCTACACTAAACAGGGGACAGTCGCTTGATAAATGCCAGTTTATCATCATTCTTATGCATTAAAAAAAACCTAGCTCTTAGGATTTTACTCCGCAAACGGGTTTTTGGGCTGCATTTAGGCATAAAATAGGCTAGGCATGCATTGCATTTTTTATTGTCTTTTTAATATGTTTTTGTGAGTGTTAGGGATGTACAGATATATAGATCCCTAAAACCCTAGCACTCAAGAAGGCAAATGGTGAAGGAGAACCCCAGACTAGCTGGAACTTAGCTTGATCCAGCTCACCGCAGCAGGAACCTAGCTCACTTGAACTAGGGTTAGCTCATCCCAGCTCCATTCAGCTAATCTCAGCTGAATGGCAGCTCAAGAGAGCTCATCTTAGCTCCCCCTAGCTCAAGTCAGCTCAGATCCAGCTCAACCTAGCTGAGTCTAGCTCATCTCAGCTCCCACTAGTCCACAGGGAGCTCTAGCTAGCTCAGCTGAGTTGACAGGAGTTCACCCCAGCTCAGATCCAGCTACATCCAGCTCCACTCAACTCCAGCCAGCTGAAGAAGAACTCATCCCAGCTCAGGAAGCTCAAGTCCAGCTCCCGGGAACTTAGCTTAGCTCAACTCAGTTGAGCTAAGCTACCTTAGTTGCCTCAACCAGCTTGAGTCTCCCCGGGAGCACCAGACCTAGATCACCTCAGCTCATCATGGTAGAAGCTAACTTACTTTAGCTTGGCTTAGCAACTAGCAAAGAACTAGCAAGCTAAGCCAGCTAGAGTAGCTCCATGCCAGCCTCTTCAGCAGCAGCCAGCTCCAATTTCAACTCCAGACTTCTCCTCCTCAGCTCCTCCCTCCAAACCCTAGCTCCAACACCTTCTCCTCTACTCCACCTTTAGCTAAGCTAGCTTAGTTTAGCTTAGCTAGCAACCAGCTCCTTGGCCATCCACCACCTTCAAAGTCAACCCTAGCTAGCTCCATCAACTAAGCTCACCTAAGCTAGCTATCCTACTCCAAGTTGGCGCCACCACCATCACACCCCTTCACCCCATCACCACTGCCAAAAGCCACCTATTTTCCCTCCAAAATGACCTTCTAGAACCCTTCCCTTTTGGCGCCAACTTTCCCTCCAAAATTCCCTTCATCTCCACCATACACCTCTCCTTAAATCCATCTCCACCATCCACCTAACCCCCCTTCTAGAAGACCCTAGGATGGCGCCAAAATGGTGGTGTCTCTCCACCACCAAAAGCCACCAACACCACCATAACCACCCCCTTAACACCCCTTGAGTTAGCACCAATTGCCCTTAGCCTTAGGATCCCCAACCACCTCCATCTCTCCATCTTAGCCCTCCATTCCAAGAGTCACCTTAGCCCCCCTTCCTACTCTATATAAACCCACCACCTACAACCATTTTAGATCATCCTCCATTAGTGTATTTTGCTACCTAAACCACCTATACCAACGGCCAAGAAGAAGGAGTAGAGAAGGAGATTAAAGGGGCACATCACCAGCCCTTTTGGTGCCTTCTTCTCCCCACTCTCTTCAACTTGGGCCACGCCAAGGAGGAGGACTCTTCCACTTCAAGGAGGATGGCCAGGCAAGGGAGAAGGACCTAGGGTGGACGTCCACCCTTGGAGAGAAGCTTAGGGCACGCCTCCTTTGGGCTTGCCTTGGAGGACATCACCTTGGCGGAGCACTGCAAGGAAGGAGTTGAAGGATTCTTTTCAAACTTGGGAGCCACCAACCTTGGAGCAAGAAGCCCTCTTCTTCACCATCTATCGAGAGGATTTGTGTTTGCTTTTCTTATTTTAATTTTTCTAGTAGTAGAAGCATTCCTCTACTAGGCTTTTTTTTTTGTAAAACACTTTCCATCAATCAAGTTGCCTTCTTTGCAATTTTCTGTTTTGCATTTCTACTTTCTTTATTTTTTTAGCATTTTTCACTCCCTCTCCCTAATATTCTAGGCCTCCACTTGCCTAGAGTGAGCTTAGGGAGAGGCTCTACTTGCCACATAGAAGTAGTATTTAAATTGAAGTGTAAATCACCTTTTCCACCACCAGTTCGCATGTTGCCTTAGCTTAAAAAAAAAATGATATATTGAAAAAATACCAAAAAGAAAGTTGAGATTGTATTCCAAGCAAGAGAATCACTATTGCAAACATTTAACCTCCTTGGATGACCCTAGATACTCCCCTATCTAGGAATATAAATTTAAGAGTTGATCGATTTTACGCATTACAACGACCTAATTAACAAACCGCGTGAAATCGCTATCATCGCTCTCCTTGGTACCACGTACTCATGGGCCAGCACACTTCCCCACTTACATTTCCAGATCCATTCCATTTATTTCCAGGAGCTCTACTCCGAATTCCCCGTAGGGTTCATGCTCATATTTCTCAAGCCATTCCATACCAGGTTTCATCATTCACATTTCCATTCTCAGGTTATACACATGCAGCTCGTATTTCTATCATCCACATTTCCAATCTTAGGTTATACACATGCAGCTCGTATTCTATCATTTAACGTATACAACAGGTAAGGTCACATGTAACTGTTTAAATAGCACAGGTAATTTATATTTCACAGGAAACTCTTGTTCATTAATAGGCAATTGTTAACATTTCTATTTACTCATTCAAGACTACAATTAAAACACATATACAGACATTTCAAGTACTTCTTATCCTAGGATTCATGCCATATCCTAGGTTCTAGTTATTCAATCCACACATGCATTCAGGTTTATAATTAAATTAGGGAAAACCACTCTAGCAGACAACCCAGGAGTATTGGAGGCTCAAATAGCAGGCTCACGTGCCTTAGCAAGCCCCAAACCTGCAACGGAACGAAGTTCTATAACAAGGAACAATCACAATGGAACATTCAGAACATCATAGAAAGCATTTTTACAAGTAGAGGAACTCAAAAGGAAAATACCGATAACTTGTTTGCATAGAACGGACCTCAAACGGACTCTAAACGGGTCAAAATCATGGCTATAGACCTAAATTAGACGCCTGGCACAAGGTCCAGACATCTTAAAAGTACACAGAAACTCACCTCAAGCTTTGTGTCGACCTCAGACATCCAGGACCTCTTCTGGACCATCTGGACCCAGCTCTAGACGACCGACCTCCTCTCCGGACGTCTCGAAGTGCTTCCGATCGTATGGTAAGCTGTCCAGACATCAGAAACGCATGCAAGGGCATGTCCCTCACCTTCCTGAAGCAATCCCTGCACGCGACAACAAAATCTCCCATAATAAGCCACGCAAAACATAGCAGCGGAGCGCCTGCATGGCCGTATCCGCAAAAGGAAACGTACCTTTGCAAAGATCTGCTTTCAGACGCCCGGTGTAGTCACCAGACATCTGCCCCGTCGTCTGGGCGTCACGCCAGACGTCTGATTCTGGGAGAATCCCAGAACCAGAACCTCTTCCTGCTCTCCCTCGCCTCCTCGCCTGCAGCTCCGGCTGCAGCAGTGTCGGGGACGGCTCCCCCAATGAATTCCTCCTCCCGCACGCGACGCTCTAGCCGTGCGGCCTCCGGTGGGCTCCCTCAAGCTTGAGAGCTCAAGCTCTCCCTCCTCTCCTAATGCCGCCTCTCCTCCTTATCGACGCTCTCGCACTCTCTCTCTTGCGCGCTCACTCCTCTCGCAGTGGTGGAGAGGAAGAGAAGAAGGTGGTTGGTAGTGGTGTAGTAGGGAAGAGAGGGAGGGGGAGAGGGGCCTTTTATAAGGCTCGTTAGGGTTTGGGTGAAGGAGAGAAGAGGGAAGGACAGAGAAGAGAGGTATTGTCTGCGTGCAGCCTACGTGCAGACACGAAGTCTCGTACAAAAATTTCAATTTCCAGACATCTGGAAAGGGGTCCAGACGTTTGACTGACAGTTCAGACGTCTTAAAAGGCTCAGGACAGAACGGGTCTTTACATCATAACAAACTTAAAGGAAGTTTCATCCCCGAAACTTAAGCTAGCTAGGGTGTGGGAAAAAAACTATATACGCATAACAAACTTAAAGATAACCGAAGCCGGTCCGAAAAGACATACCCTCAAAAAGCTCCGAGTGCCGCTCTCGTATCACCACCTTAGGCTCCCAAGTAGCCTCCTCGTACCTCTGGCTCCCAGGTAGCCTCCTCGTACCTCTGGCTCCTCCACAAGACCTTCACCAGGGTTACCTGCTTCCGTCTCAAACTCCGAATGGCACTGTCTAGTATCTGTACTAGTTGCTCGGGGTAGGTCGGGTCGTCACCCACCTCGACACTCTCGTGGCTCAGAACGTGACTGGGATCGACGACGTACTTCCTGAGGTTGAACACGTGGAACACGTCGTGCACACTACAAAGCTGGGCAGGAAGCGCAAGCCTGTAAGCAACGGGTCCTACCCGCGCCAGGACCTCAAAGGGCCCCACAAACCTCGGCGCAAGCTTCCCTATCACCCCAAAACGCTGCAAGCCCTTCATGGGAGAAACACGAAGAAAGACATGATCCCCAACCTCGAAATACACCTCTCTGCGCTCCCGATCAGCATACTCTTCAGTATGCTCCTGACGGTGCGAAGTCGTATGTGAATCTGCTCTATCACCTCCTCACTCTGCCAGATCAGCCTGGGGCCAACCTCCTACTTGGTCCCCACCTCAACCCAACTCAAGGACGCAGTACGCCTCCGTTCGTACAGAGCCTCGTAGAGTGCCATGCCAATACTCGAGTGATAACTGTTATTATATGAAAACTCTGCCAGGGGTAAGTGCTCCACCCAAGAGCCCCTCCAGTATAGTACACAGGCACGTAAAAGGTCCTCAAGGGTTAGTACCGAATACTCTGACTGTCCATCCATATGGGGGTGGTACACTATACTAAACCTCGACCATGTCCCCAAGGCCTGCTGGAACTCAGCTCAAAACTAGGAAGTAAAACGGGTATCCTGGTCAGATACAATCTCAAGCGAAACTCCGTGCAGACGTACCATGTCACAAATGTACCTCTTTGCCAACTGCACTGGTCCCAAGGAGACTCGGATCGGCAAGAAATGAGTCATCTTCGACAATCTATCTACAATCAACAAAACTACGTCGTGTCCTCGCTGGATAACGGGCAAGCCCACCACCAAGTTCATGGTGTTGCTCTCCCACTTCCACTCTAGCACATGGAGTGGCTGCAACGGCCCTGCAGGCCTCTGATGCTTGGCCTTCACCTGCTAGCACACCAAACACTGTTGCATGAACTCACCTACATCCCGCTCATCCCCCTCCACCAAAAGTCATGTCTCAGATCAAGATACATCTTCGTGTTCCTAGGATGTATGGTGAATCTAGACCCGAGCGCCTCAGTCAGGAGCTCTCTCAACAACTTCTCTTCCCTAGGAACGCATAAACGTCCCCTCATACGTAGCACCTCATCTATAAAGGAGAAGTCTCCTAGGTCCTCTGACAGTACTCTGTCTCGCAACGACTGTAGGTACGTGATGAGAACCTCATCATGAACCCTAACTAGAACAATCTAATCCAAATATATGTGAAAAAGCTCCTACAAAACCCAAAGAGAGGCTCAACTTAGAGAATTCTGAGTTAAAGGATAAAATAAATTATCAGGGGTAAAATTGCAATTTCACAAATGCAATATGCAAACAAGGCAATTAAGGATCCAAACACAGGTAAAAAAAGCTTAATAATGAGGGAAGTGGGATGATCTGATCTAAAAAGGGTTATAGCAATTTCTAGGAATTAAATGACATTCTATAAACCTAAAATAAACCTACTTTAATTCACGAGGATCGAGGTAATATAAAAATCAGCTAAACCCTCTAAAATTCATAGAAAAATATCTCCTAGGGTTTAGAACCTTCAATTTGTCCTTTGAAACCTATTTTGACCTAAAATGAGAACCATGCCCAATTAATGACTTAATTTGGGTTTTTACGCAAATTTACCGATCAAATATGGTCCAACTTAAAATTAAAATTCACCATTAAAATCCTTATGTTCAAATTAGTATAGTATAAAAACTTAAGCTTAAGAAAAGACCATCTTGACCAACTTTACAAATTGGTCCTCTTAATTTACTTTTTGACCCTTATCTTTTGAAACCCTTGCATTTAGGAACCCAACTTCTCGTCATTCTTTGCAGAACGGTCCTCCCTGCCACTTCTGCGCATTTCCATGCCTCCGGCGACCTTGCGCGGAGGATGGCGCCGCGCAGGGCAGGGCGACCGTCCTCTAGAACAGACGGGGGGTTCCCTGCGACGTCCTCTGTCGTAGGGACCCTCCCCTGCCCTCTGCCATCAACCATGCCTCTCGTGCGAACGCACGAAAGGCATGGGTATCCTCTCCGGCCACTCTCTGGCAAGGCTGACATGTCGCCACCTCGGTCCCCTCTCCGCGCTAAGGCCTTTATAAGGAGCGGCAAGGTCTGCCGACTCCTCCAAGCTTCCTCTGGCGGAGAAATACCTTGCACTTCATCACTTCCTCCTCCGGTCAGAGCGCCCGAAGCTTCCGGCGATCTCCTCCTCCTCCTCGTCGCTTTGCTGCCCTACCTGCAGCAGAGTTTACTCTGCTTTGTCGTCCGCGCCAGGCCGTACCAGCTGGCGCCCTCCGACCGCCTCCTCGTCGCCGATACCCTCCTCCTGGGCATCTTCGTCCTCAGCTCTGGCAGGCACAAGCCGGGTGCTGCTCTCTCCCCATTCATCAAGTAAATAGGTACAAAGTTTCCTCTCTCTCTCCCTTGTATTTTCCCCCTTCTAATTTGCCATTTCAACCACCTGATCGCCATTGTCAAACTCCATCTTCCCCATCTCCGGTCGCCTTCTCCGGTGAGGCCATCCCACTTCCACAGACCCCCTCATCCCTCGCTGACCAGCCCAGAGGCTCCCCCTCACTCCACTCGATCATTCCCCCCACTCCATACACCGCCACTCACCGCCCGACCACCCCCCGAACAAACCCATCTTCCCACACACGTTCTGACCTAGGTCCAGCGCCGCAGGTGTTCTCGCACCACGCCGACCCCCGCACTGGCTTCGCCACACTCCAGCAAAGCTTTCCACATTATCTAACTTGGCCGAGAGGCCGTCTCTGTGTATTCAGGTCAGCAGCCCCTCGCCGCCATTGCTAAGCTATTGCATTTCCTTCGCTCGCAGCTCCAGGCTTCCTCCAGCCCAGGTGCACATCCCAGGCAGTGCGAATTGCTGCCGCGAATACACCCAGGCTTTCGATTTGGGTCGCGAGCCTCGCGGCTACCCCAATTGGCAGCAGCTTCCTCTGCCGCCGGGCACGAGATTTGGAGGTGGGATTTCAGTCCCACCTCATAAGTGTGCGGCTGCGTGCCCACACTTATATTGAAAAAGTGCATCAGGCTATTTGCCTTCGATACACAAGGGTCAGGTCCCTCTCACCCGCACGCAGCGCACCACGTGCTCGCTCGCCCTCGCCCGCACTCACGCCCCATGGGTTTGGGCCGGATCTGACTACTCAACCAAGCACTCCTCGCCCACCACTGCACGCCGGTGGGCCTGGTCCCGAGCGCGCTACCCGAACCCAATTACCCGGATCTGGGAGAGCATTCCTAAGACAGATTCTAAGAAAGAGAGAGACGCGGGGAAGGGGTAGGGGTAGGTTTTGCACTGACCACTGTGTGTGCACACAGGAAAGAAAGAAGAAGAAGGAAGCCGCACTGTAGCAAACCCACAGTTAAGTCGTCTGAGCATCAAATCGAACGATGGGAGGGCAGCGACCAGAGTAGAAAGAAGAGAAAAAGAAGAGAGAAGAAGAAGGAAGAAAAAGAAGAAAGAAGACACAAGCAAAGAGAAGGAAAAGAAAGAAGGAAGCAGAGAAAAGAAAGAATAAGGCAGGCTGAGAAGAAAGGAAGACTCTACAGCTGAAAGAAAGAAAGAAAAAGAGAGGAGAAAGAAGAAGATCACCACAGCCGCAGGCTGAAGAAGAAAGAAGAAGGCAGGAAGAAAAGAAGAAAGAAGAAGAAAAGAAAAGAGAGAAAAAGAAGAGAGAAGAAGAAGCCAACAAAACTCTCTCTCTCTTATTATTTTTGTAACAAAATTGTGAATATTTATGCTTCTAGAATTCTAGTTGCTCCCTGAGTTTGACATCGGGAAAACTTAATATTCCGAGTAAAAAAATTTTCTGTAGTAATCTGGTAGCTGTTTTGTCATATACTACAACGATTGCAAATCTAATAACCATAACGATGGAACAAAACACGCTCTCAGCGTTTACTACTACAGATCTGTCATCAGTCTTGTGATGATGTGGTCTATCAGCTCTGGTCTCGTCTGCCGTATCACTGTCACTGCCACACAATGCCCCTGTAACTCTAGGGGTCGCCAACTGCCCAACTCCTCCATAAGTCTCCAACTCTGTGCCTGTAAGCTGGCTAAGTGGGCGGGCGCCTTCGGGATCAAGGCGTCAGCCACCACGTTGGCCTTCCTCAGATGGTAGGAGATGCTGCAGTCATAGTCCTTCAGGAGCTCTAACCAACATCTCTGTCTCATGTTAAGCTCCTTCTTATCAAACAAATACCTGAGGCTCTTATGATCCGTGAATATTTCAAAAATCTCACCGTAAAGGTAGTGCCTCCATGTATTTAGTGCGAAAATAACAGCTGCCAGCTCTAAGTCAGGGGTAGGGTAGCTATGCTCATGGAACTTCAGTTGCTACGAAGCATAAGCGACAACGTGACCCCGTTGCATTAGCACACCCCCTAACCCTTGCAACGAAGCATCCATGTAGACAACGAAACCGCCATTGCTGTCTGGGATGGTAAGCATAGGAGCCGAAGTCAGCCTCTCCTTCAACTCCTGAAAACACGCCTCACAAGCGTCTATCCAAGCAAAGGGCTTGTCCTTCCGGGTCAACTGTGTCATAGGATGCGCAATCTGCGAGAAAACCCTGATAAATCACCGGTAGTAACCTGCCAGTCCCAAGAAACTGCGGATCTCTGTCACTGTACGTGACCTCTCCCACCTGAGTACTGTCTCTACCTTGGCTAGATCCACAACCAAGCCATCCCCTGAAATCACATGACCCAAGAAGGTCACCTGCCTCAACCAAAACTCTCACTTGTTGTATTTGGCATACAGCCTACGTCGTCTCAATGTGTCCAAAACCATCCGCAAATGTTGTCTGTGTTGCACCTAACTCGTAAGTAACTGAGCACATCATCAATAAATACCACCACAAACTGATCCAGATACGGTCTGAACACCCGGTTCATCAAATCCATGAAGGCAGCGAGGGCATTAGTCAGCCCAAACGGCATGACCAAAAACTCGTAGTGTCTGTACCGGGTGTGGAAAGCTATCTTGAAGACGTCGGTCTCTTTGATCCTCAACTGGTGGTAGCCAGATCTCAGATCTATCTTGGAGAATACTGTGGCACCTCGCAACTGGTCAAACAAATCATCAATCCTCGGCAGCGAATACCTGTTCTTAATGGTGACCCTAGTCAGTCGTCTGTAGTCCACACAAAGGGGCAAGGTACCATCCTTCTTCTTCACAAAAAGCACCAGGGCTCCCCACGGGGACGCACTGCGCCTCACAAAACCCTTCTCCAATAGATCCTACAGCTGTCACTTAAGCTCTCGCAGCTCAAGAGGTGCCATCCTGTACGGTGTCGTAGAAATGGGGCTGGTCCCCAGTACCAGTGACATCTCAATCTCGATCTCACGCTCAGGCGGTAGTCTAGGCAGCTCCTCTGGAAATACGTCGGGGTACTCTTTGACCACTGGGATGCTCTGAAAATCTGCCACGGGACTGGGCTCTGCCACTACACAAGCCAGAAAACCCTCACACCCCTGGCCCAAAAGTCTCGCCGCTCGAAGTGCAGAAATGCACCTGAAACCTCCGTCCACCGGCAGCCCTTGAAACTCAAAAGAAGCCATCTCCGGTATGAAGAAGACGATCTTCCTCTCAAAATAGTCCACCAAGGCATGGTAAGCAGACAGCCAATCCATTCCCAGAATCACGCCAAAATCCTCCATCGGTATCACAATCAGGTCAGCGGGGAGGCTGTGTCCCCCAAAACTAACCTCACAGTCTGTGTAGACCTCCTCAGCTACAAATAGCTGACCACCCAGACCTCTGATCACAAACGGATCCTCTAACAACACACAGTCTTGTCCTAAACTGATAGCAAAACTCGCAGCAACAAACAAGTGCGTGGCACCGAAATCAAAAAGTACGTAAACTAATCTGCCGAAAACTGTAACCATACCTGTCACCACTGAACCTGATGCCCTGGCGTCTCTGTGTGTCAGGGCGTTGATACACCCCTCAGCTCTCGGTACAGAAGAAGCAGCTACACTCTACGTCGATCAGGTAGCCGCTGGCTGGTACCCTCCCCGCGACTGTTGTCCTCCCCCACGTGTCTGGGAACCACGACCACCTGCTCGGCCTCTAGTGCTCGGTGCAGGGAGCATCTGCTATGCTCTAGCCCTAGGCGAACAATCCCTCCTGACGTGGCCCGGCTGGCCACACTAGTAGAAGAGGGGGACTCGACTCCCTCCCTCGATAGGTCCCTGCTGACGGCTGGGCAAGGGTCAAGTGCTGACAGCTGGCTCCTGTCGAGGGCCCCCAAAAGCCACTGACGGTCCTGCCAAGAGAGACGGCTCTCCTGCGGGCGCCGCGTGCTTCCTCTCTCGTCGGCCCTGTGAGTACTCTGGCTGGTAGGGCCTTTTCTGTCCGCTGTCAGTGTCTCGTGCGGTCGGGTTAGTCTCCTCGTGCATCATAGCTGCCTCCACCACTTTTGAGAAGGTGGGCAGATTTAGGGGCTTGACGTACCCCCAAATGGCTAGTCGAAGCCCCTCAGTGAACCTTCACAGGCGCTCCTCCTCAATAGCCACAGTTGTCACAGCAAAACGGGACAGCTCCAGAAAATGTGTACGATACGTGCTAACAGTCATCGTCCCCTGGTAGAGAGTGTGGAACTCCCTCCTCCTCTGATCCTGCCATGTCTGTGAGAAGTACTACTCGCAGAAGAGGGTCATAAACTGGTCCCACGTCGACTCTGCCCTCTCCTGGCCTTTGACTACCCTCCACCACCTGTGCGCCGCACTCTCCAGCTGGTACGTGGCAAAGGCCACGCGGCACTCCACAGGGGGGCGAAGGGTGTCAAACACCTTCTCGATATAATCCAACCAGTCCTCTGCCTTAGACAGGTCCTCATCCCCCTTGAAAGAGGGGGGCTTTAGCTTTCAGAACTGTCCGAAAAGCTCGTAGTGCAGCTGTAGCGGGGGAACGGGCACAACTCCAAGCAGGGAGGGCTCGTGCTCGAAAGTGTCAGAGTGTGGTGGGGGCGGTGGAGGACCACCCCCTCCCCCTCGTCCAATGCTGCAACGGTCTTGCGATCCCACAGAGGACTCCCCCTCCACGTCCCCAGGGAAAGGTGCTCATGGAGGCGGGTGGAGCTCCTCTCGTACTATATCTCGTATCAACTAGGTGAGGTTCTGGGCCTAAACGCCTGGAAGAAGTGGCTAGTCCACTGAAACCTCGGGCCCAGCATGTCCGCCCCTCCGACCTCATCAACGGCTGCATCCGGACCCAGCTCCATACGTCCGACCTCCTCCGGACGTCTGGGAGTGATTCCTGTTGTCTAGTAAGCTGTCTAGACGTCCGAAACACATGTGAGGGCGTGTCCCGTGCCTTCCTGAAGCAATCCCTACACGCGACAGCAAAATCTCTCACAATAAGCCACGCAAAACGAAGCTGCAGAGCGACCTACATGGCCATATTCACAAAAGAAAACGTACCTTCACGAAGATCTACTTTCAGACGTCCGGTGTAGTCACCAGACGTCCGCCCCGTCGTCTGGACATCACGCCAGACGTCTGATTCTGGCAAAATCCCAGAACCAAAACCTCTTCCTGCTCTCCCTCGCCACGGCCTCGCCTCCTCGCCTGCAGCTCCGATTGTAGTAGTGTTGGGGACGGCTCCCCCAACGCACTCCTCCCGTACGCGATGCTCCGGCCGTACGCCCTCTGGCGGGCTCCCTCGAGCTCACGAGCTCAAGCTCTCCCTCCTCTCCTCACGCCGCCTCTCCTCCTCATCAACGCTCTCGTGCTCTCTTTCTCTCGCACTCGCTCCTCTCGTTGTGGTGGAGAGGAAGAGAAGAAGGTGTCTAGTAGTGGTGTAGTGGGGAAGAGAGGGAGGGGGAGAGGGGCCTTTTATAAGGCTCATTAGGGTTTAGGCGAAGGAGAGAGGATTGAAAGAGAGAGAGAAGAGAGGTACTGTCTGCGCACAGCCTGCGCGCAGATGTGAAGTCTTGTACAAAAATTTCGATTTCCAGATGTTTGGAAAGGGGTCCAGATGTCTAACCAAATGTCTGACTGACAGTCCAGACGTCTTAAAAGGCTCAGGACAGAATGGGTCTTTACAACAAATAAGAATTTATTACTCAAAAACCTAAGTATCCGAGGTCGAACACAGGGAGCAAATGGAATTTATTCACTAATCTCAATAATGTAATTGAACACTTCGAGTTACTCAAAACCTAATTCAGAATATAAATGCAAGAGTTTATGAACTAAAATTATACCAAAAATAGAAGAATTCGACATCTGATTCTATGATCAGACGTCTTAAATGATGGTGCCCTTCTTTCTGCTTTATCTCTGGCTTTCCTCAACTCTTCTATTCTTCTCTGACTTTGGCCGCCTGCAGCTCTTCTTCCTTGTCTCTTTCTTTCTTCTCTTGCACAGTGCCTTTCTCCTTCTTCTGCGGTCTTCTTCTTTCTTCCTCAACTGCACCTTTGCTACAGTGCTGCTTCTTCCCTTGGCTTCAGCCTTTCTTCTTCTTCCTTTTCTGTCCTTGGCTTCTGCCTTGATTTCCTTCAGCCTTAGCTCTCCTCTGACTTTCTCTTCCCTTTGGCCTTCCTTCCTCTTCCTTTCTGCGACTAAGTGTCTTAGCTTCACCTTGCCATAGCTACGTCTTCCTCTTCCTTCTTCTCTGCTTCTTCCCTGCGCATGCACACACAGAAGCAAAACCTATCCCCTACCCTCCTCGCGTCTCTCTCTCTCTATTTCTCTCTTAGGTTCGCTCTCCCAGAGCCGGGTACTCGGGTCAGGTGCGCGCCCGGGTCCAGGCGCACCGGCGTGGGTGTGGTGCGCGAGGAGTGCTAGGTTTAGGTAAACGAGTCAGGTGCCAGATCCGCGGGGCAGGTTGCGGACGAGGCGTGAGGGCGAGGGACCTCACCCCTGTGTGACTTGAGGCAAATAGTTGAAGGCACAAAAACAATTTAAGTGGTGGCACTCACCTGTGAGTTTACGAGGTGGGACTAAATTCCCACTTATTTCTTCACTCACGCCCGCAGGAGACCTTGGCCAATTGCTGTTGTTGGGTTGCTTCACCAAGCCAATTGCCTAGCTGCATACATGCGCAAGACCAACCCGCTTCACCTGGGACCCTGACACCTAAAGCGCATGGCCTGGAGCGAAGCTTGCGACCTTTTTGCTGCATGCTCCAATGGCGACAGGTGCTTAAATCTGACATACACAGATACGGCCTAGCGACCCCATTAAAACACATGGGAAGCTTCGTTGTGTTGAGGAGAAGGTGGGACGATAGGTGGCAGGCCGCGGGGCGGCCTATGCGTGCATGCCTAAGTCACCCTGTGGTAGTGCTTATGGGTTTGGTCGGGGGACGTTTAGAGAGGTGATGGTGGTCGATGGATGAGCGGAAGGTGATCAGTGGACGATGGCGGAGGTGGTGAGGTGTCTAACAAGGCATGTGGAGGTGTGGAGCGGTGGAAGCACCTCGCCGGTGGGCGGCCGGAGATGGAGAAGATGGCGGTGGACAGTGGCTGCGAGGCGTCGAAAGGGAAAATAGAGAGAGGGGAATTTAAGAGGGGATAGAGAGGAGTAATTCTAACCTAACTAAGTGGATGAAGGGGGAGAGGTGGCTACTGGTTGTACCTCCTATCGTCGGAGAAGACAGTGTCCAGTGGAGAGGTGATGGCGACGACGACAGGGCTAGAGGTGCACGCGCGAGTGTTGCGCGACGCAGAGGAAGGTGGTGAAGGTGTCTCTGCCAATGGTATGGTGGCAGAGTGACAAGAAAGAGGAGGGAGGCTCACCGGAGCTCGCTAGACTTCCTGACCGGAGGAGAAGATGAAATTGGGGTGGATCTCTGGCCAAGTCGAGCTGAAGAGATGCGGCCGGGGTTGAGGATCCTTTTATAGATGCTGGCAGGGGCTCCTGTGCTTCGAAGACAAGCTTCCAAGCATGAGAGTCCTCGCCGGAGAAGGAATCCATTGGATACCCAAATCTCTCAAGCCTTCGCACGAGAGATTGGGTGCAAATCAGAGATTGAAATCACGCTCAAATGGAAGGAAATTCCTCAGAGAATCTCCCTTCCAAATCTGGGAGATCTCTGAGGAATCAAGGAGTACTCTCCCTCCATTCCTCGCCGAAGTAGGATTTCTCCCCATTAATGGTTGAGGGACCTAATTGTAAGAGTGGCGAGGAAGTTAGGGGGGTCTACGTAAGAGTTTTCAAAAGTTAGGGGCTAGAATGTAATTGGGTGGACTATTTTGCAAAGTGGTCCAGATGACCTCCCCTTAGGTCTAAATTTTCGTACAAACCTAATTTGGACCTAAGGAATCCAATGATGAAGTTGGATTTTAGGTTTGGCCTCGTTTGACTGGACATTTTACACAAAAACACAAATTAGGCCAAATAATGAGCTGAGACCCCAATCTAGGTCAAAAGAGGTTCCAAAGGCCGAATTGAAGGTTCTAAACCCTAGGGGATATTTTTCCATGAATTTTAGAGGATTTAGTTAATTTTTATCCTGACCAGAACCTTGTTGAATTAAGCAAGTTTGTTTTAGGGTTATAAAATGTCATTTAATTCTTGGATTGCACAATAACCCATTTCTAACTAAACCAACCCACTCTTTATCTTATTCAGACTATTTGACCTATGTTTTACCTCTGAGAAATCCCATTTATGTACTGCAATGGTAAAATTACAGTTTTAACCTTTGTTTCATGTTTTCTTCTCAGAACATTAATTCCTTGAATTAGGTCCTTCTCCAGGTTATGTAGGAGCTCTTATCCTCTTTCATAGGTCAAACTGAGCTAGTTAGGGCTCATGATGAGGCTCTCATCAACGTACTTGGGCATTACTTGTATACAACGCCCTTCACATTTCAAAGCACTTGTATCCTAAGCCTCTTAATTTAAAACTGATAGTAACTCAACCCCATTAAGGTTTGGAGGTGGGGTGCTTACATGCTGTTGTGGTTTCCCACGTGCTATCGAGTGTCTAAGACTGGGGCAAACAGCCTTTCAATCTGGCCTGGTGGTTCCGCGATGCTCGTAGTTGGTTCCGCAAGTCACGATAGTAAGCAAATTAGATCTTTAGGTCCTAAGGACACATTTAGAGGTTAGGACCTTGATTGATTGATTTGTCATCAAGTGCACCTATTCGGCGTCATTTCTTTTATCCCCTTATCTCTTCTCATCACCCCAATTCTTCTGTCGACAATGCATATTTGGGAGGAGGTCACTGATGGGAACACCATCATGAGTCATAATTAACTCAATTTGGTCTAATAAAATCAATAAAAGCTTCTACATATCAATCAGAAGGTCTTTTGGGCAAGTTAAGTTGTTTTGAGAAGGAAAGATGAAAATAGGGTTATTTATACAATTTTACCTTCTTATCACAAATACAAAATAACCACGGGGTATGCCAGGGGTTTATTAAAGGCCATTTAGTCATTAATGTCTAATAACTGGGTCCATGAGGACAAAAATAGGTTTTCACGTATTCAAGAATTAATGGACATTTGAAACCCTAAAAACTGACCCGCTTAATTAATTGAGGTTATGGTCAAGATAAAATTCATCTAAATCCTCTAAAAATCATATAAAAATATTCTCTAGGATTTGACATCCTTGATTTGACCATCTAAACCTATTTTGACCTGAAACAGAGTCTCAGACAGACTATTGCCCTAATTTGGGTTCTTTCATAAATTACCCAATCAAAATAGGTCAAAACCAAAATCCAAATTCACCATTGGATTTCTTAAGTCCAAAAGAGGTTTGTATCAAAATTTGGGCCCAATTAGACATCGTCTCGACCTAGTTTGCATTTCAGTCATGTTTGATTCATTCTATTTCATAAGTGCCCCTAGCTTTTGAAATTCATTACAAATAGGCCCTTATCTTTGTTGCCTTCTTCTCCAAAAGGTCCCCTCCGCCTCCATGAACGCATAAGTCCTATTCCTACAACTTCGGTGACCTTCAATCAGAGTTTTCTCCCTGATTTCACGCTTAATCTCTTCCAAATTTGGAAGAAATATTCCTAAGAGATTTCTCCACGATTTGAACATATTCGTGGGCTCCATCTCTTTCCCAATCTCTCATGCGAACGCATGAGAGACATGAGTTCCCTACTCCGGAAAACTTACCAAGCTCAGAAGCTTGGTTTCCAAGGTTCTAGCACCCCCTGAGACCTATTTAAAGACCCCTAAGGACAAACCGTCCTCTCTACGCTCATTTTCGTCCTGAATCCCTCTACTTTGTCCCTCCTCTTCGGCTGAAAAGCTCCACGATGTCCGATGACCTTCTCCGACCACCCTTGTTGTCCGCTCGCAATACCGGCGGTGGATTTGCCTTCCTCTCCTTATGCGTCGGGCCATATTAGCCGATGCCTCTCCCTCAAGTCTTCCTCGTCGTCTCACCCTCACTGGAGCAGCTTCGTCTCCGACGTCGACCAATCATAGCCAACGTTGCCTCCACCCTGTCATAGTCTGCAACCTCCTCCTTTCAATTCCTCACCTTCCTCTTGAAGATTCCGGCCCTACCAGGAGGGGGTGACGTAATAATTGCGGAAATAAAATAGAAACAATCTCACTAAATAACAATCGCACAAAGAACACAAGAATTTATAGGTGGAAACCCAAATCGGGTGAAAACCACCACCTAACCCTCTCGAGTTAGGATTTTCCGATCAACCAAGTTGATCAAAATCCACTAAACCGAATCACTTTAAACGAGGGTGATTCAACCTCAATACAACCACGCTACTTAAACGAGGGTAGCGTACCTCAACCCCTTCTCTCCACGAGAAGGATTTTGTCTCGCGAAGGAGACGGGAATTCGCAAAGCGAATACCCAACCAAATAACAAAGATAAAAAAAAACAACAAGTCCTATAGAGCCAACAAAGTAATATTTAACCTAAGCTTCTATAGGAATTAGGAAACTCCCCTTTGCAAGGAGTGCGTCGAGTTGATGACGCGGTGCGTGAGCCACGCAACGGCGCAACTTCGCTCTCGGGAACTACGGCGGGAGAGCGGGTGCGCGAAGCTTGATGCTCTCAAGAGAATGGAGCTTGAGCTTGGAGAGCAAGAGCTAGCTAGGACACAAGAGAGTGGAACTATGTTGCTTGGGTGTCTCTTGGTGTGTCTTACTGTATCTCTTGGTGTGTGTTGGTGTGTAAAGGTTCCCCTCTATTTATAGAGGCCTTAGGAAGGCTTTGGAAGGCTTAGGAAATGTTCTATAGCCGTTGGGAACAAAGCCCAAGAGAATCAGCCCGAAATCAGGAACAATCATTACTCTGACAGGCTTATCAGACGTCTAATTCTGGCATCAGACGTCTGGAAGTTCACTTTAAGACGTCTGATTTTGGGTGGGTCTCTTCCTGACTTGGATCAGATCTAGACAGGGTTCTTGTGCAAGTCCATCAAACGACATATTGGACGTCTGGTACTATGTCTGGACGTCTGGAAACCTACTTTTACTGCGGGAATGGATTTTCCAAACGTTGCAACGGCTAGAAAATCTCTGAGAAGAGATTTTGGGTCAGCCGAGGCAAAACGGTCATTTATTAGACGTCTGGAAAGGTCTAAGGACGTCTGATAAGGCTCTAACGGTCATACTCTTGAGTGTTTGTTAAGCCAGCCAACGGTCCACTAATTGGACGTCTGGCAAAGTCATCAGACGTCTCCTGAGACGTCTGGTCTAAGGTCTGGTCGTCTGATTTCATCAGACAGAATACAAAGTCCAGCCTAATAGTAATCAGACGTCTGAAACAACAGTCAGACGTCTTAAAATACTTTATCAGACGTCTGATTTGGGAATTAGACGTCTGGAAACTCTGTTTGAACCTTATATTGGTTTTCTAAGTGTTCTACAGAAAACCTAAGTATCCTAGGGTTGTGCCGGTGTTCCAAGGACTACTGTTAGGGTACTTTGAGGCTCTTTAACATGAATTTTCTAAGGAAAATAAGAGCAAGAAAATAAAGACAAGAGATACAAGAAAGGATTAAAAAGAATCTATCCTATTCTTCTTGTCTTCTATCTTCAATCTGTTGCTCCACGTGAACCTCCTCTATTCTTGCGATGGAGTAGGGGTGACGTGGCGCAACGAGGGCCGTTGATCACCAAATCAACGGTCAGAACTTCTTGGGCCCATTGTAGGAGCTCCGAATGTCGGATTTGCCCGATCTTGAGTCCGTTGGATTCCGTTCGTCGTTCTGAATCCATCTATGTGGTCCGATTGCTCATCTGAGACCTGCTTTGACAAGTGCTTACACAAATGGCCACTAATACAGTTTTATAAGCAATCTTGGTATATGATGTATGCAATGCTCCTATTCTACTTATGTTGTGCCTTTTATTCTTAAGATGGGCCCTATTTAATAAAATTATCACCCCCATATGCAGTGTTATCACCCACCAAAACCCCTCAAGCAATTTAGGGGATTGGCCACTGTTACGAATGCATGCCCCGGACGTCTTTCAAGACGTCTGGGAGGTGGCCCAGACGTCGGACCAGACGTCTGGGATCACATCCAGACGTCTTGCCAGACGTCTGGGATGGTTTCCAGACGTCTGAAAAACCGTTATCTTCCACACGCGCGAGTCGTCTGCGCGCCTGAGCGCGCAGACCGCATATTCGTTATTCCCTCTTTTTTTTTCTGCAGCTGCAGACGCCTGCCGCGCCCTCTCTCCTCCTCGCGCGGCCTTAAAAGTCCACGCCTCCCCTCACTCCGTCACCACCGTCTCCTTCCCCTTCTCCTTCAGCCAGTGCGCGAGAGTGAGCGCGAGGGCGGCAGCGGCGGCCGCAGTGAGCGCAGAGGAGGTGCTGCGTGCGAGAGCGGAGCTCTGCCGTGCGGGCGAGCTCACCGGGGCTGCTAGGGCCGACCGACGGAGGGCGCAGGGGGGCGCGGAACGGCGCGGGAGGGACTGCTGCGGTCTGAGCAGCAGGCGCGCGAGGTGCGACGCGGGTGGCGTCGCGAGCGGAGGCCGAGTGACGCCCTGATTCTGGAAAAATTTCCAGAATCAGACGTCTAGGTAGATAGACAGACGGCGAGGAAGACATCTGGAGGACCATACAGACGTCTGAAAGGTGAGTTTTCCGTCTTCTTCTTCCTTCCTGTCGACTGACCGTACTGAGGGAGGGAGTTGGGTGTGCGCAGGCTCGGTGATTCACCATCCTTTGCGAATCAGACGTCTGGCTGTTGTACCAGACGGCGGGAGCGACCTCCAGACGTCCTGGGTGACCATCGGACGTCTGGGAGCTAGGCCAGACGTCCCCGCAGACTTCTGGATGTCTGAGAAACCTCGCGGAATAAGGTAATTCTCTGAACCACTTTTTAAGACGTCTGGAAGAAGTTCCAGACGTCTGATTTTGCACAGTGTCGTCGTTTTCGACCCGTTTAGGGCCCGTTCGGGTCCCGTTTTCCGCGATTCGAGTTGCGTTCTTTTCATAATTAATTCCTCTACCCATCTACAGTAGCTATACACTGTTTTGAGACTTTCCTTGTGTTTGATCCTTGTGATAGGACCTCGTTCAGTTGCAGTCTTGGGAGTCGCGGAGGCACGCGGGATTCCCGATCACGCCCCCATTACTCCCGTTGTACCTGGTAGAGTGGCTTTAAGTTATTAAAATCTATTAAATTATGGAACCATAAATAGAACTTAGGACATTGCATGAACCCTAAGAATGAGAAATAGATGGAATGATA